>JASDDO010000031.1:477379107-478601607 GCA_030015575.1 Agapanthus africanus | reverse complement strand
GTAAAGTCCGAGTGATGTGGAGAAAGGATTCGCCAGGAGAATCAACATGAGAATGAGAAAAATAAATGCGTACAAGATACTCTTATCTTTTTGAAAGTTAGACCATATGTAAATGTGAATTTTGAGGACAAAATTTTTATAAAGAGGGTAGAATGTAACGACTCTGAAATCTCTGTACAGAAATTTTTATTTTAATGTACAGAAAAGAGTTTGGCAGCCTGTGTATGAGTTATAAGTTACTTTCGTTAAATAAAAAAAAGAAGCCATTTGTAGCTCACTAGTAAAACCTTTGCACTGCTGTGACATAGCCTATGTGTTCAATTCCCATCAGACACAATTATTTTTCTGATTTTTCTTTTTAATTTTTTGGAAGCCCAAAAGGTTGCACGTGCAATACACGGAGAAATGAAAAGTTCAGAAAAATCAAACATGTGAAAAATGTGGTAAACACAGAATAAATCTTGTGGCACGGATCTCGAGGCATTTGCCTCAAATCCGACAGGTGGGTTTGACAAATAGGTCGGCGGGGACGGTCATGATGAGCCCATTTTGATCCGTGCTTTGCACACTCATCTCTTCAGCTACTCTTTGTTGGTGAGTATTGCATGCTCCCACAACTCTTGTGGCACGGCGGAAGTGATAAACGAAAATTTTCTTTGCATACAACACGCACTTAACCGAAGATCTTGTCTAAACCACAACTAGTAAACCCTAACTAGAGATCTTATCTACTATGTTAGGGATTATACCTTGATGATACGGTCCTTCGGGTCTTCTCTTGGATGCAACTCCTTTTCTCCTTTCTCCTCTTTTGGTGAACTCCTTGGCTCCTTTAGATGTTGCCGGCGTTTTCGATCTCCGGCCACCGAAGACCTAGATGATCCACCCGAGAGTTTTCGTGCAAGCTAGAAACTCTTCTCAAGAGTTTAACCGAGAGACCAAATTTGCTAGAAGAGGTCACTAGGATGATGTAGAGATAATTGTATTGGATTAACTTGAAATCCTAAGTTTTGGATTCACATCTCATGTGAGGGTTTAAACTAGGAAGAATGATCACCATCATTTTCTTTCTTTCTTCTTATACACTTGTTATGATACACTTATCATAATTTTGTGTAGGATTTGAATGCCTTGATTTCACATCACATATGAAGGTATTTATAAGAAGAAGAAGGAGGAAAGAATAAGTGCATTTCATGATTAAAAAGTTTAAGCATGATAAAAAGAAAATAGCACTTACTAAAGCATGTATTATGAAAGAAGTATCATGCATTAATAGTATATCCACTTCAACAACCACATTATCATGCTTATACCTTTTAATTTACACCTCACTAATTTATTTTCACAAAATAAATGATGTCATAATTATGTCATTATGAGGTGGCACCTTCTAGAAGGTATTCTTGTAACAATTACAAAAATACCCCTCCTCCGTATACCGTATACCGTATACTGTATACCCGCATCCGAATTCCGAAAAATACGAATACTATTAATCCAATAATATAATACCGGTATCCGGCCAGTATTATTCTTTCGATTATTATTCCTGTAACAATTACACGAACATAATCGAAAACCTGCCGCAACACCTTACGGCTGCCGTAACAACTTACGGTCTCTACATCTTTTGCCTGAACGAGGGAACCCTCTGTGTGGGACTCTAAAGACTCGTCAGTACGCTGGCAATGGGTTTAACCACAAGCACGTCAGTGGTACTAGCTGTACGTAACGGCTACCCAGGTACATGACGAAAAGGTGGCCGACGAGCGAACTCATCACAACCCTTACGAGCCTGTAAGCAACACTTACCGTACAGTCCGGTCTCTTCGTCTGATACGTCGCATATGAAGTCTAGGGGTGGTAAATGTCAGACCCCAGTAACTTTATAAATCATGTTGATTTATGGCTCATAACAGGTCGAGGAACTACTGATAACACTTATCAGTAAACCTCGAGAACCCTGGCCAGGGATTTAGGTGTTATAGCCGATCAAACATAGTGCGACATCAACTCCCTATACCGGGAGAGACGAAACCCCTCCTATCGCTCACTGTCTCCATATGATTCAGGACTGTACCCAAAATCCACCTGTTTGCACAACTCAGTAGAGCCGAGGTAGGGAGGAAATCAAAGTACAGTGGGAATCACACAAGACTCTATGACGATCTCGGTCTACAGACTAACCTGTACAAGTGTCACCAGAGAACTGCTATCTGACAATAGGTATATATACCATCTAGGAGTTCTCGGCGAGTCCGTTCAGTGTACCCAGTCTCCACCGAGCACCCGTACACCATCCTTGATGTCAAACACCGATGGATATGGGATCATCCATCGCTCATCATATGGGTCAAGATGCGTATACGCTAGTCTACTCTGGTGTATCGATGCCCTGTCTCGACACACCCTCGACTAGGAACAGTTATAGGATGTACTCATAGACTACCGTGGCCCCACTAGTATGATCTCATCATAGTCCCAGTAGTCGAGTACAAATCCTAAGGGCTTTATCAACATGTAACAAAAGAGACAATCAGAGTACATGTTAAGATAAAGTACAACCAGATAGCGTACTATCATGTCGAGCAAGAAAGTCCTCTTTATATATGTCCAAGCATCCACTACAATATACATCGTATGTACAGTAATGGCCTCTAGGGCACACATATAACTAACAATCTCCCACTTGCACTAGGGCCATCTATTGTGGTATCACATACCAAACAATTAGCTGTGGTTGAAGTATTTCATACTCAACCATCCCATAAAAGTCTCTACTGGGAAATAACTTAGTGAGTGGATCCGCTCTGTTGTCCTCTGTATCTACTCTCCTAACCTCGATCTCCCTGGAGATCAACCATCTCTATGAACAGGTGATGCTGCCTAAGAATTATATCTGGATTTCTGATGGGACGGTAGTTCCTTGGCTAAAGCCACAACCTTATTGTCACATAATGGTAGGAACGAAGTTCATCTTATGAACTTTTATATATATATCCAGACTTTATCTTTGGTAGCATCCTTAGTAATGACGTATCTTGCCTTTCTAGTATGTCACGGTATCTAGCTTGGAACTCTTCAACATACCGTCCCTCTACTAAGGGTAAAGACAATCCCTGCGACTGACATTCAGTCGTCTTTAATCACCCTGGAACCTTTCCAGTGATTCTCCCTAGGATCGATTGATACTATCTCACTACAACTAGTGAGTATCCTAACATCCATTTAGATCTATCTCATAGATCCAAAACCCAGGATTTAGGAGGTATCACCTTGATCTTATATGGAGAATCTTATGTGACAAGCGGAGATTGACCGAGTTATCATAGGAAACTTCTTCCCTATCAAGAGTATGTCATCCACGTACTCTACGAGGATCACCACCATACTCCATACCACTAGGTTCAACCATTTTGATGAAGTCAAACTCTTTGACTACCATATCAAAACAAATGTTCCAACTCCGCTGTGATTCTCCCCAGGATCGATTGATACTATCTCACTACAACTAGTGAGTATCCTAATATCCATTTAGATCTATCTCATTGATCCAAAACCTTGGATTTAGGAGGTATCAACTTTGATCCTATATGGAGAATCTTTTTAATAAGAGGAGATTGACTGAGTGTAGCATAGGAAACTCCTTCCCTATCAAGAGTATGTCATCCACGTACTCTACGAGGATCACCACCATACTCCCTACTACCTTTTATGTATATACAAGGTTCATCTATTATTTTGATGAAGTCAAACTTTTTGACTACCACATCAAAACAGATGTTCCAACTCCGCGATGCCTGTTTTATCGCATAAAACATCTTGCACACTTTTCCGCTGCTCCCACTGCCTACGAAGCCCTCTGGCTGTGTACTTATAGACGCTCTCTTCTAAAACTTCATTTAGAAAAGCTGTCATGACACCCAACCACCAAATATCGTAGTCAAGGTATGTAGCAGTGGCAAGTAGGATCTGAATGGACTTAAGCATAGCTTTGAAAGTCTCAACTTTTCCATGTACACCAAGTAATCTTCTCAAGATACACTTGCTCCTGATAGGGAATTAACCCTTCAGACAAAGCAACCAAAGTCCATACTTTGTTGGTGTATAAGGATTCCATCTCAGATCGCTAAGCATCCAGCCATTCTCACAGAGTCCCACTCCTTATGGCCTGCTCGAAACTAGTTAGGTCATACCACTTTGGTCAGGCAACAACCCCATCCCATAGGGTCGCCGTGGCACCAAAAGGTCCCTCAGCGGCCACTTTCTATGCAGTCCCCATTGCGAGGACTACAACCCGCCGGAACACCTTCCGGTCTCGGGACACGCTGGGGTAATATGAAATCCTCGCTCCCACTATTATAGAGAAACCGAAGTATCTCTTAGGTGGGTGAGGAACCTTACTTGATCGGCGGAGAGGCTGAGGTTCGTTAGAGTCTATTGCATCCTTTGGTTCTACCAAATCATCTGCTGTAGCTGGAACTTCTTCCAGTTCTACCTCATGACCACTAATTTCTTCACAAGAAATTCCCTTTCACAAAGGTGGCATGCTGAGAAACAAAACAACTTTTGTTCCTCTGTTAGGTCATCTGTTGTAGTTTGTATAGCTGGAACGCCTTCCAGTTCTACCTTATGACCACTAATTTCTTCACAAGAAATTCCCTTTCACAAAGGTGGCATGCTGAGAAACAAAACAACTTTTGTTCCTCGGTTAGGTAGAAGATATTCCCTTGCTAATGCTTGGGATATCCAACAAACTTCCACAGTTTTGACTTTGCCTCGAGCTTGTCCGGATTTTGGTTTTTAGACATAGGCCTGACAACCCCAAATCTTAACATCTTTAAGATATGGGCTCTTCCCTTACCATATCACATATGGAGCAGTAGGCACCTGATTTGTTTGGAACCCTATTCAATAGGTATGCAGCTTTGCAAGTGCATAACTCCCAAAAGGAAAATAAGAAACTCAGTAGTACTCATCATGGAGCACACCATATCACATAGGGTGCAATTGCTCGACCCCGATATACCATCGTGCTATGGTGTATACGGAGGAGTAATGCTGAGAGAGAATCTCATTCTCCTTTAGAATAGTCCAGGATTTCCATGCTCAAGTATTCTCCTCCTTGATCTCATCAAAGGACATAATACTTATACCCGTTTTTGGTTCTCTACTTCTAATTTATATTCTGTGAATATCTCAAAAGCTTTGGACCTATGTTTCAACAGGAACATATGTCTGAATCTTGAGAGATTATCAGAGAATGTAACGAAGTACAAGGAACCGGTCCTGGCATGTGTAGACAGGGGAGTTTACATATATCATCATATATCAGTCCCAAGAGTTTACTAACTCTTTCTCTGTTTCCAATAAACAGAGCTATGGTCATTCAATCTTTGTGACATGACTGGCAAGTTTCACAAGATGTAAATTCAAACTGGTTTAAATATGCATCTAAAATGTAACTTCAGCCAGCCGGGCCGCATTGATGTGACCTAGTCTACAATGCCTCAAGAAGGATCCGTTCATTTCTGAACTCTTCCTCTTGTGTGTGTTCTGTATACTAAGAACTGTAGTTTGATTTAGAACGTCAATGCTTTTAGATAACGCGCCTGAACCGATCAACTTTTGATATAGGAAATGTTCAAAACATTATCCATCAATACAAAATTTTATCATTTCTTTACTAATAAAGAGATTGATATGATTTTGTATATCAGGTTCGGTATCTAATAGCATTTGTTCAGAATCAATGTATTGGTAATACAGGGTGACAGTGACCAACAGACTTGGCTGCAACACTTGCCCCGTTTTCTGTCTCATGAAACTTATCACCCGTTCTCAGTTTTTCTACCCTTTTGTAGCCCTATGTAACAGATTACATATCTGGGATCCTGATCCAGTATCAAATACCCAGGATGCAGAGGATACTGAGAAACAGTTCTTTGTAATGAACACACCCGAAGAAGATGCATCATATGCACTTTCTTCGTTTGGGCGGCATAGGAATTCTGGTATTTCCCTATTTCCTGCTCTGTCTTATAACAATTATAAGTTGGAGCGGGACCAACGTTCCCCAGCTCAATATAACAAGCGGGTTCAGTCAATATATCCGTATTTATTATCTTGATTAAGGCATGATATGGTCACTATCTGGAGAGAGAGAGAGAAGAAAACACTTTAGCGTATGCTCTTGCAAGATTAGATTGGTTATTATCTAATCCAGATGTCTCCCACTGTTTTTATCAGATCTTCCTTCAAACCTTAAAAGGTAAGTTTAGCCGAGAATCATTACACCCTATAATTTCGTCAAATTGTCTTGTGTAAAACTTTCCCAGGAGTAACTCTTACTCGCAGCGAGATCGGGATCCAACTATCATATAGAAGGTATGCAATCTCATTGCAAATTTCAATTCTTGAAATTCCCGATATGATTTTTACCCCTAGTGACTTATGACCTTAACTATGGTCAACAAATCATAAGCACTAGTCAAGTTCAACCCGCCATTTCGTGATTGATTTAGGCCCACCCACATGACCCTTAACTATGGTCAACAAAGTCATGAGAATGCCCTAATCAATCGCATCAAATGCTTTGTAGGAATTCACCACTTAGCTACCGTACACCACGCCTTAACTATGGTCAACAAATGTGGTACGAATACTAAGTACTCTGCTTCCTAAAATGGCAGAGGGCAACGGATGGTTTTTATGAAAACCTTTTAACGTTTTGAACTTGATATCGTTGTAGAATCGAGTGGGAAGGAGTGGTTTAAGCTCCAGTTTTAAAAATCGAATGATTTTGTAGTATTTTTCTAATTTTGCTAAAGAGGTCACTCCCGGTGAAGGGATCTCGGCTCTTTCCTTATCGAATAAGGTGCTGGATATATAAATACCACGATGCAAAGCAAAGTTAGATCAACTATAAAATCAAATCGAGTTCTATGTAACATTTTCCAGTTTCGCTAAAGGGGTCACTCCCGGTGAAGGGATCTCGGCCCTTTTCGCACCGAATGAGGTGCAGGATATTCAAGAATACCACTATGCAAAACAAAAGCTAGAGTTACCCTTTTTTCAAAAAGTTTGATTCTACAACATCTTTAGGTTTCTTTCTCTTAACATTAATTACATTAATGTGGTCCCATCATTTACGTTTCCTAAACATCACAGAAAAGAAACGCAAATAGAACGTACGCTTATGCCATCCGCATTTGCCACTGGGCCCCGTCATGTACCGTTAGGTTACTTAACTAACGGCAGAGCGGGGGCTGGACTAGCGCGGGTGCAAAACATAAGCAACGTTTATTATATATATTTCATATATAAATACAACCATTTCAGATCACAGATGAATGCATTGGATATACTAGGAATTCCGTATTTCATTCAAGCCCTTAATGAAAAACGGATTCCACGGTCGTGATGAATAGCCAAAACCCCCCTTAGACCCCTACGGGTGCGGCAAACTACCCGCCAAATTCCCGAAGTGTAGCAACCTCCCTCAACAATTGAGTAGGCCACTTGGCACTTGGAGAACCCGGTAGTTTGTGCACCCCACCTTGGGTCTATCCTAGAGAAAAGCAGTAAAAAGAAATTATACAATATAACATTACTTTTTACAAATTACATGGAATGATAGAAAAGGTAAAACACTCTTCTCACACCCCCCGGCCATTCATCACAACGATCCAACACATTCATATACACATACCATCTCATGATATCCATATGTGCAACCCCCACTAATCGTCATATAGCAATTAGCGGACGTTTCAAACACATATAACAAAAAGAAAACCCGATTAGCCAAGCACTTTAGAATTTCGATCGATAATTTTTAAAACCATGCCAACACTTGACATGTCCCTGTAAAAACACCATTTTAAAAATCTACACATCCCAGAAAACATATTTACCAAATATAAGATTACTGTAGCAAACCGAGTCAACTCCGCGTTGACGCGGCAGCGGATCCGCGGCCAAACCCACGGTTTGGCCCTGGATCCGCGGCAGTCTTGGCGAGTTGGGACTCCGGTTTTCTACAGTGATCTTATAAATCCCTGCTTGTAATTTTAAGACATGTTAAATTAATTTTTGAACACTTTCAAAAACTGACAGCAGCAAGGGCAGAATACGAGTTTTCGGGAGAAAAAACTGTCGATCGAGCTTCTAACTTTTGGCTAACATCTAATTGTGGTTTAGTTAGGCTCTGATACCATGTTGGTGAGTATTGCATGCTCCCACAACTCTTGTGGCGCGGCGGAAGCGATGAACGAAAATTTTCTTTGCATACAACACACACTTAACCGAAGATCTTGTCTAAACCACAACTAGTAAACCTTAACTAGAGATCTTATCTACTATGTTAGGGATTATACCTTGATGATACGGTCCTTCGGGTCTTCTCTTGGAAGCAACTCCTTTTCTCCTTTCTCCTCTTTTGGTGAACTCCTTGGCTCCTTTAGATGTTGCCGGCGTTTTCGATCTCCGGCCACCGAAGACCTAGATGATCCACCCGAGAGTTTTCGTGCAAGCTAGAAACTCTTCTCAAGAGTTTAACCGAGAGACCAAATTTGCTAGAAGAGGTCACTAGGATGATGTAGAGATAATTGTATTGGATTAACTTGAAATCCTAAGCTTTGGATTCACATCTCATGTGAGGGTTTAAGCTAGGAAGAATGATCACCATCATTTTCTTTCTTTCTTCTTATACACTTGTTATGATACACTTATCATAATTTTGTGTAGGATTTGAATGCCTTGATTTCACATCACATATGAAGGTATTTATAAGAAGAAGAAGGAGGAAAGAATAAGTGCATTTCATGATTAAAAAGTTTAAGCATGATAAAAAGAAAATAGCACTTACTAAAGCATGTATTATGAAAGAAGTATCATGCATTAATAGTATATCCACTTCAACAACCACATTATCATGCTTATACCTTTTAATTTACACCTCACTAATTTATTTTCACAAAATAAATGATGTCATAATTATGTCATTATAAGGTGGCACCTTCTAGAAGGTATTCTTGTAACAATTACAAAAATACCCCTCCTCCGTATACCGTATACCGTATACTGTATACCCGCATCCGAATTCCGAAAAATACGAATACTATTAATCCAATAATATAATACCGGTATCCGGCCAGTATTATTCTTTCGATTATTATTCCTGTAACAATTACACGAACATAATCGAAAACCTGCCGCAACAACTTACGGCTGCCGTAACAACTTACGGTCTCTACATCTTTTGCCTGAACGAGGGAACCCTCTGTGTGGGACTCTAAAGAATCGTCAGTACGATGGCAATGGGTTTAACCACAAGCACGTCAGTGGTACTAGCTGTACGTAACGGCTACCCAGGTACATGACGAAAAGGTGGCCGACGAGCGAACTCATCACAACCCTTACGAGCCTGTAAGCAACACTTACCGTACAGTCCGGTCTCTTCGTCTGATACGTCGCATATGAAGTCTAGGGGTGGTAAATGTCAGACCCCAGTAACTTTATAAGTCATGTTGATTTATGGCTCATAACAGGTCGAGGAACTACTGATAACACTTATCAGTAAACCTTGAGAACCCTGGCCAGGGATTTAGGTGTTATAGCCGATCAAACATAGCGCGACATCAACTCCCTATACCGGGAGAGACGAAACCCCTCCTATCGCTCACTGTCTCCATATGATTCAGGACTGTACCCAAAATCCACCTGTTTGCACAACTCAGTAGAGCCGAGGTAGGGAGGAAATCAAAGTACAGTGGGAATCACACAAGACTCTATGACGATCTCGGGTCTACAGACTAACCTGTACAAGTGTCACCAGAGAACTGCTATCTGACAATAGGTATATATACCATCTAGGAGTTCTCGGCGAGTCCGTTCAGTGTACCCAGTCTCCACTGAGCACCCGTACACCATCCTTGATGTCAAACACCGATGGATATGGGATCATCCATCGCCCATCATATGGGTCAAGATGCGTATACGCTAGTCTACTCTGGTGTATCGATGCCCTTTCTCGACACACCCTCGACTAGGAACAGTTATAGGATGTACCCATAGACTACCGTGGCCCCACTAGTATGATCTCATCATAGTCCCAGTAGTCGAGTACAAATCCTAAGGGCTTTATCAACATGTAACGAAAGAGACAATCAGAGTACATGTTAAGATAAAGTACAACCAGATAGCGTACTATCATGTCGAGCAAGAAAGTCCTCCCTATATATGTCCAAGCATCCACTACAATATACATCGTATGTACAGTAATGGCCTCTAGGGCACACATATAACTAACACTCTTAACTCCTTTGCACTGTTTGATTTCCCTGCAATCAAACAGAGACCCTTCAATTCACTAATTAACAGAATTTTAATACCTTTTAATCCACAATTTTAATTCCCAAATCATAATTCTCCACTATAAATACCACCACAGACTTTGGCTTAGCACCATTCTAAAAATTCTAGCCAAAACTCTTTAAAACGTTCCTAAGTGCAAGTGGAGTAAAATGGAGTTAGCAAGCAAGTTAGTTCCGACGAAAATCGAAGCCAATTCCGGAGCTCCCGCGACGCCCTGAAGTATCCCTCTTCTTCCTAATTCTTCCTTTCAGGTATTCAAACCGTAAGTCCCTCTCAATTCTCCTGCTTTTCATTGATACCCATTTTAAATCAAATATCGGTAAAAGTGGAGTTATTACGGATATCATCTTTTGTAAAACCTATAACTCCAATTTCTTTTATCATTTGGTCAAACCAATTTTACCACTTTACTTGTAATTTTAATATCAATGTTAGAATCAAGTTTAACTAAGAATCTCATGTGAAACAACCATAATTAAACTTTTACATTAAAATACCTTGAACTTTGTTATCACACTTTTTCGATTAATCGTTTAAACAATACTTTTAGGAAAATTTCACGGGATAACGACCTATCCCTCCCCCCCACACACACACTTGGTTTCATAGCATGATACATAATTTTATGTATTTTTGGTTCGAAGATAGTTTTTACAATATAATACCATATAATTTAAAACCGGGTTTCTTTTAAAGCAATATTTCATACTCCTTTGCAATTATGCATCTACAAACCTCTTTAAGGGACCTGCTAATGGATCGTGCGGATTATCGTATATCCTGGGGATAGTAGAGCGAGATGCAGACCTTCTCATGGAGAATTCGATCTCGAAAGGATATAAATACGGTTTTTAAGAAATGCGAATTTTCTAAATAAAACTAATTTTTCTAAAAATTAAAAATTATATAAAATTTTAAATCCATATTTTCAAAATATAGTAAACCTATATTTTTCAAAAAATGAAAGATTAAAAAATGCCAATAAAATGCCATCAAGATACCAAAAAGGATAAGTTTTTCAATAAAATACCATGAACTTTCAAATGCTAAGTGTTTATCTTTAAAATACGCCAATACTTAAAATACATGCTCATGAAAACCCTAAATAATACGAATCACCCTCGAGCTTTTATTTTCAACTATATTAAAATAGTTTTCATAAAACCCCTTCGAGATATACAAAACAATATTTAAAAACTTTAGTAAATATAGGTTTAAGCGGGATCAATTCTCTTGAATCTCAGAGAGTCGGAGAAAGTGAGTGCTTGCCTATTCAGGTTAGAAAACTTAACAGGAGTTATTAATGTCAATTGTCTTGAAAAAAGACACAAATTCTGTCGTTCATATGCAACAGTTGTCGATGACTCCCGAACCTAAGAATTCAAGAGTTAAATCAGTACCAGTGTCTGACTCAGTCTGAGTCTAATCTCAAACCTGAATCTAAACTCAAACACGAATACTTGATCATGAACATGAATACTCGAATTCAAACATTAATATCAAACATGTATACTTGACTTGACCGAATCATGGTTATAACTTGACATGACTACTTGAATACATGATTACATCCTAAATATGAATACTTGAACATTTTGTATCCATAGTTTCGGCAAGACTTGTAAACATAATCCATACAATACATTACACGGGGATAAAGGGGTAGATTGGTACGGAACGTATATCGTGGAACGAGAGCTCACTTAAAAGACACCTACATGAATTCTCATGTCGTTATCCCGTGGGTTATGACGGGTCCTTGTACTACATGTTACCATAGTCCATGGGGTAAGATGGACTCCTCTCGTATACATGAATACCTTCCTTATCAAACTACAAATAACCACGTTAGAATAACTATCCTATACCTGTGAATCATCATAAACAATTTTACCTGTTCATTTCACTTTATATACTATCTATTTTTTCTTCTTTTGGGACTTACCGAGCGTTAGTTCGCCGACGACATTCCTTTATGTTTATTTCTTTGGAATGTTCGTCAGGAGGACTGGACTCTGAGGAGATAGATCCGAGCCAGGAGGACTTGGACCAGCTTACCGCTCAACTTGACTACTAGTTCCTCTGCACTTACTTTTAGTATACCATTGTTTAGGCATTTGCTTTTAATTATTGTATCTTTTATTTCAAACAGTTGTATGTAAAGTTGAATGTAAATAAAGTTACCGTTTCATTTTATCCTTTTGTCATTCTTGTTCATTTTTATATATTGCTTAATTACGCTTAACGTATTTATTTCATAGTAAATACGTTGCGGCATGCTACGTTACCGTTTTCGTCTACTGGGAACTGGGGCGTGACAGGTTTTGTTGGTGGCCCATGCAGGTCAGTTCTGCATGAAGTCTTAACCAATATATCACAAGAATTATAAGAATCAGCAACTATACATTCCTTACATTTCTAATTTCTTAAATCTATCCTGACCATTCTTTTTTCTATCAAGGTAATGGATTCTCCAAACAGCACCAGCATGAATGTCAATGGCAATACTCCACCGCCTACTCTACCACTACCACCTACCATTGCAGCTCCTATCAATAAGAAAACGGTACTACTTGATACTATCAAGAGCCTATTGGAGGGTCAACAGCAGCAGACTGCTATCCTCATGCACCGCCCCGAAGCCGAGACACCCGGAGTCAAGAAATTCCGAGCATTGCATCCAAAACACTTCTCGGGGAAAGAGAGCCCACTTGAGGTAGAAGAATGAGCTCAAGCAATCAAAAATGATCTGGCAGCTTGCCTGGGTGAGAGTTGCTAAGCTGCAACTGACAGACAGTACAAGAGTCTGATGGAAGGCTGAGGAAAGCCGTCTCACCCAGCCAATAGAATAGAAGACGTTTCGCAATCTGTTCGATGTGAAATACTTTCTTGAGACTGTCCGTTTTGATATGGATTAGCAGTTCATCCATCCACAACAAGGCTCGATATGGGTTAAGTCTGTGGATGAATACGATGCTGAGTTTACCAAGCTCAGCAGGTTCGCTGCACACCTTATTCCTACTGCTGAGATCCGAACATGAAGATTTCAGCAAGAGTTGGACCCGGAAATCCAAGCTGCACTCGCTACAGGGGATTTCTCAACATATGAACTTGCTTTGAAGGCTGCCCGACGCTATGAGGCAGTTGTGAAGAAGAGGGGCAGGCCGCAGATTGCCAGTGTGAAACGCCCTGCCACACAGATGACAGGAGGAGCCTCTTCTAGGCCGACCTTTGCACCCAAGAGACCGGGAGGATCATTTAACCGGTCTAGTCCAGACTTTTGTTTCTACTGCAAGAGGACAGGACACCTGGCAAAGGACCGCAGGCGTGCAAATGGCCTGTGTTTGGTTTGTGGTGCATCTACTCACGCCATAGGAGCATGTCTATATCGTTTCAACATAGCTCTAGCACCTAGACCCACAATCGCAGTTCCACAGCGGCCAGCCATTTAGGCTCCGGCACCTCGCCTAGCTCTCCCTGCACCAGCTCCATATGGACCTCCTGCATAGTCTCAACGTCAATTTCATCAGGCACAGAGAAACGTGCCTCAAGGGTGTTAGGTCCACGTTACCTCTCCCGGTACTTTCAGGGTTGCGGAAACGGTAAAACAATTTTTTTTTCTAAACATGGTAACATGGACCGTAAAAGCTGGATCTTTGCTAAACAATACACTAGCATCCTAACTAGAGATTTATCTACTTGGTTAGGGGTTATACCTCAACTTGAACTCCTTCTCTTCTTGTTGTTCTTCTCCTTGCTTGCTCCGAGGCTTGATCCGGACTTTGGTCACCTCCGCGGCCTCCTTGAGTCGAAGACGATCCACCCGAGAGATGTACACCGAGCTCCACCTCGAGCCGAGATAACTAGGGTAAAGATATTGCTAATCTAGAAGCCCTAGGTTGTGTAGAAGTGATAAAGGGATGGTTTTGTCTTTGTGGGATCTTTATCTCTCAACACATGAGATCAAAAGATGAATCAAGAGGAGGAAGAAGAAGGAGGAGCTAGCAACCATGGTTCATTTCTTTTTCTTCTCACTTGAAAAGGCAAGAGAGAGAATGAGAAAGAAATTATGAACTAAAGAAATTAACCATGGTTGCAATAATGCACTAAAACCATCATTACAAATCCTATCAAGATAAAGTTGATGGCTACATTGAAATGACCATTATCATAATCCAAAAGAAAAAGAAAAAGAAAAGAAGAGTGTAGATCCCTCTTGAAAGTCAATGGTCAACACGGTCAACCGGTCAACAAAGTCAAGAGAGGTCAACGGGGTCAAATGGTCAATGCAATTAGCCATCATAAAATTATCACTAAAAGGATTAGTAAATGATGTCCGCGGCTCATAATGGTTTTGACCAAACGAACTGTCAAAACCCTAATGAGTCCGCCTCAAAATGGTTTTGACCGAATCAACTGTCAAAACCCTAATGAGCCTGCCACATAACGGTTTTGGCCGAACCAACTGCCAAAACCCTGATGAGGCACCTCCTCCTTCATCGCTCCAGAAAACTGTGCATACACACCTGCATCCGCATTCCATAGAATGCGGATGCACAGGAGACAAAACAAATCCATCCGTGCAATACTAGGATCCGGCTTAAACCAAAGCCCACTAGTACTGCCTGCCCGAACACCACACGCACACAAGTGTACGTAAGTGATCGCAGCCCTGCCGTAAAACCATACGGCCTCTACACGTTTCGCTCAGTGCAGGGAAACTCTCTGTGTGGGACTCTAAAGACTCGACACTACGCTGGCAGTGGGTTTAACCACAGACCGCAAGCGGCACTAGCTGTACGTAACGATCCCCAGGTAGATGTCGATAAGAAGGCCGATGAGGTAAACCCATCCGAACTCCTACTGAGCCTGTATGTGACAATCTCCGTACAGTCCGGTCTGTTCGTATGATACATCGCATGGCGGGCCTAGGAGGGCGGTAAACGTCAGTCCCCTAATAGTGGTACAAGTCGTGTCGGAGTGAAGCCCAGTACACCTTGAGATAACACTGGAAACCTACCAGTATATCTCGCTTGCCCTGGCCAGGGACTACTCGTGTAATGACTCTCCTAGACACAGCGCGATGTCAACCCCCAAAACCGGGAGAGACGAATCCTGTCTAACCGTCACTGCCTCCAAGTGCTTCGGGACTGCACCCAACTACTACCTGTTTGCACGACTCAGTGGAGCCGTGGTAGGGTAGTAATCAAAGAACAGTGGGAACACACTCGAGGCGAAGTGACAGTGTCAAGTCAGCGGACTAAGCTGTATTCATGTCACCTGGGAACTGATAACCGACGATAGGTATAATACCAACCATCAGTTCCCGACGAGTCCTGTCCAGTGTACTCGTAACCTAACGAGCACCCGCATACTATCTCAAGTACGGCGTACTGACGGCTGTGGGACAGACCGTCTCCCGTGCTGGGATGAGAAGCGCATACGCTAGTCTACTCCGGAGTATCGATGCCCTATCTCGATAATCCCACGACTAGGGATGTGAATAAGGATGTGCTTGTGGATTACCCAGCCCCCACGAGTGTGATTGCCATCACAACGCCGGTAATCAAGCAATGATCCTAAGGGCTCTACTAATACGTATAGGTGATATAATAAAGAAACACACATGTACACATTAAAGCAGAGACAAACTAAGTAGCATACTACTATATCGAGCAAGATTGTCTGTACAACTGTGAATATCCCAAGCTTCCATCAAGTAATATACATACTAGTATGATACAGTAATGGCCTCTAGGGCATATACACTAACAATCTCCCACTTGCACTAAGGCCATGTACTGGCGTATCGAAAACCTATCTTCTCGATCAGCCGCTCGAACTGAGTCTGGGGTAAGGCCTTCATGAATGGGTCCGCTGTGTTGTCCTTTGTGTCCACTCTCCGCACCTCGATCTCCTGGCGATCAATGATCTCCCTGATCAGGTGATACCGCCTTAAGATGTGCCTGGATTTCTGATGTGACCTTGGTTCCTTCGCTAAAGCTATAGCCCCATTGTTATCGCAATACAAAGGTATTGGGTCAACAATGGACGGAACCACCTGAAGTTCACTAACGAACTTCTTCATCCAGACCGCCTCTTTTGCGGCATCGCTTGCAGCAATGTATTCAGCCTCCATCGTCGAGTCTGCGACGGTATCCTGTTTGGAACTCCTCCAACATACCGCCCCTCCGTTGAGGGTAAACACAAAACCCGAGACAGATTTGCTGTCATCTTTGTCACTCTGGAAGCTTGAATCGGTAAAGGACTCGACCCTGAGGTCTCCATTACCGTAAACCAGGAACATCTCCTTAGTCCTTCTCAGGTACTTGAGAATGTTCTTTACTGCTGTCCAGTGGTCCTCCCCTGGGTCTGACTGATACCGGCTTACCGCGCTCAGCGCGTAAGCTACATCTGGTCTTGTACATAGCATCGCATACATTATAGATCCTACCGCCGAAGCGTAGGGTATAATGCTCATGCAAACCCTCTCCTCGTCAGTCTTAGGAGACATCTTCTTGGAGAGGGTAATTCCGTGCAATGCGGGTATGTTACCGCGCTTGGAATCCTCCATACTAAATCTCTTTAGTACGGTCTCTATGTACCTGGACTGCGAAAGTCGCAATAGTCTCTTGGATCTATCTCTATAGATCTTGATTCCCAGAATGTACGAGGCATCACCCAGGTCCTTCATGGAGAACCGTTGTGACAAAAATAGCTTGACCGATTGTAGCATAGGAATGCCATTTCCTATCAAAAGAATGCCGTCCACGTACAAGACTAGGAATACGACAGTTCGTCCTACAATCTTCTTATACACACAAGGTTCATCTTCGTTTTTGATGGAATCAAATTCCTTGATTGCCTCATCAAAACAGATGTTCCAGCTCCGCGATGCCTGCTTTAATCCATAAATGGATTTAAGCAACTTGCACACCTTCCCGCTGCTCCCACTGTCTATGAAACCTTTTGGCTGATCCATATAAACGCACTCTTCCAAACAACCGTTTAGGAAAGCCGTTTTAACATCCATCTGCCAGATTTCATAGTCATGGAAGGCAGCAATGGCAAGTAGGATCCGAATGGATTTGAGCATAGCCACCGGAGAAAAAGTTTCGTCATAGTCCAAACCAGGTCTTTGACGAAAACCTTTTGCAACGAGTCTAGCCTTATAGGTTTCCACCTGCCCATCTACACCAAGTTTCCTTTTGTAGATCCATTTGCATCCAACGGGTTTTACCCCAGGTGGAGCAATATCCAAGGTCCACACTTTATTGGCGTACATGGACTCCATTTCGGATTGCATTGCTTCCTGACACTTATCAAGTCCCTACTGATAATGGCCTGCCTGAAACTGGTAGTTTCATCTTCTTCCAAGATGCAATCCTCTCGATCCCCGTCAACGAGAAAACCGTAGTATCTCTCGGGCGGATGAGAAATCCTACTAGATCTGCGGAGTGGTTGAGGTTCGTTTGGGGTTATTGAATCTAGCGGTTCCTCCAAATTTTCAGTTATATTTTGTGGTCGCTGAATTTCTTCCAGTTCTACCGAACTCCCACTAGCTTCTTTTGCAAGAACCTCCCTTTCTAAAAAGGTAGCATGGCGAGATACAAACACCTTCTGTTCCTCAGTGTGGTAGAACAGATATCCTAGTGAGTCTTTAGGATATCCCACAAATTTACACAGAACTGACCGTGCCTCTAGCTTGTCTGGTTTCTGTGTTTTCACATAGGCCGGACAACCCTATATCTTAATAAATTTGAGACATGGTTTCTTACTGCTCCATATTTCATAAGGAGTTTTAGTCACAGATTTGGACGGAACTTGATTCAAAAGGTATGCTGCTGTCTGAAGCGCATGTCCCCAGAATGAAAGAGGTAACTTAGCACTACTCATCATGGAGCGAACCATATCCAATAGGGTACGATTCCTCCGCTCCGATACACCGTTGTGCTGTGGTGTATAAGGAGGAGTAAGCTGAGAGAGAATACCATTCTCTTTTAAGTAATCTAGGAATTCCGTGCTTAAGTACTCCCCTCCTCTATCAGACCGGAGGATCTTGATACTTTTGCCAGTCTGGTTCTCTACTTCCTTTCTGAATTCCTTGAATTTCTCAAAAGCTTCAGATTTGTGTTTCATCAGATACACATATCCGAACCTAGAGAGATCGTCAGTGAATGTGATGAAGTAGGAGAACCCACCCCTTGCATGTATAGACATTGGACCACATACATCACTATGTACAAGTCCCAAGAGCTCTGCTGCTCTTTCTCCATGTCCGGTGAACGGAGATTTGGTCATCTTCCCTTTGAGACAAGACTGACAAGTTTCATAAGATAAAAACTCGAACGCATTCAAGAGTCCATCTTTATTCAACTTACTCAGTTTTTTCTCTCCGATATGACCAAGTCTACAATGCCACAAGTAGGATTCATTCGTATCTGAATTCTTCCTCTTGCGTGCGTTTTGTATATTGAGAACTGTATTCTGATTTAGAACGTAGATACTGTTACACAGTGTACCCTCTGCAACCAGTACCTTATGAAGGTAAATGTTCATGATATTTCTATCAAGAACAAAGTTATATCCATCTTTATCGAGTAAAGAAACTGATATGATGTTGCAAACCATGGAGGGTACATAGTAGCGATCGTTGAAAATCATAGTTTTTCCATTTGGCAATACTAGGTGATATTCACCGACGGCTGCCGCATTAACTTGTGCTCCGTTCGCTACTCTGAGCGACTTATCACCCGGTGCAACTTTCCTACTTTTTCTCAGTCCCTGCAATAAATTACAGATATGAGATCCTGATCCGGTATCAAGTACCCAGGAGGTAGGGCTGACCGTAAAACAGTTCTCAATTACAAGAACACCTGAAGTAGATGCAAAACCATGCTTCTTCTTCAACTGGGTATCCTGGGAATCCATACAATCCCCTTTCCCTTGCTCATACTTATGACTGTTGTCATAAGTTAGAGCTGAACCAACGTTCCCCAGCCCCGAATAAGAATTCGGATCGGTCAAGCGATACATTTTATTATCTTGATTAAGGCGTGAAATGGTTGCTACCTAGAGAGAGAGAAAAGAAACACTCAGCGTGTGCTCTTGCAAGATTAGATTGGTTTATTAGTTTATCTAACCAGGATGTCTCCCACTGTTTCCTCAAATTCTTCTTAAAACCTTTTAAAAGAAGAACTAGTCGGGATTTTAATTCACGTCACAATACTTGCTTAACCTTTCAGCCAGGCTAGTGTCGGTACTTCGAGGGAGGTTTTCCAACGCTTTCGCGAAGTTCCTTAATTTAAGAACCTCTTTTCCCTGGGGGCGTAGCCCTACTAACACTTTTCTAGACACCTACTAGGTTTATAGCATTGATCGTTAAGTGAAATAATCTCCCGAGAGTAATCCAACTCATCAGTGGGATCGGGATCCAACTGTCATTGTGTGATAACCTAGATGGAATCCACTCTAGTCACCACACTCCAGAAGGTATGCTAAATCTGCAAGTTTCAGTACTTTTGAAACTCCCGATGTGGTTTTTGCCCCTAGGACCCAAGTGACCTTGACGAATAATCAACAAATCAAAAGGTCCTAGTCAAGTTCAACCCATCGTTATCCAGGATTGCATTAGACCCGCCCGCATGATCCTTCACGAATAATCAACAAAATCATGCGACCGTCCTAACCAATCGCATTTATCAGTGCAACAGAGAATTATTACTCAGCTACCGTTCACTGTGTCTTGACGAATAATCAACAAACGCAGCACGAATACTAAGTATTAATTATCTGAAACGACGGAGGGCTACGGCTGGGTTTTTGGCGAAAAACCCGTTAACGTAATGAAATTGATGTAGTTGAAGGAACATGATAGACTTTTTGAAAACATAGTGACGAAAACTTTTGCTAAAGAGGTCACTCCCTGTGAAAGGATCTCGGCTCTTTCCTCGTCGAGTGAGGTGCTGGGCATTCGTAAGATGAATACCTCGATGCAAAGCAAGAATAATCGACTATGGTGAAGTTATTACCCTGACGCAAACTATTTGTCCAAGGGGTCACTCTCGATGAGGGGATCTCGGCTCTTGCCTCGTCGAATGAGGTGCTGGGCATTCATAACCAAATACCTCGATGCAAAACAAAAGTGAATGCCCTTGTAATAACAGCTTTTTGAAAAAACTTGTTCCAACAACGTCTTTTAGGTTTATTTTCTTGCATTAGTTCTTTTAATGCGTCCCATCATTTAAATCCTACCATTGCAGAAAACAACCAAAATATGACGTACGCTTATGCCATTCGCATTCGCCACGGGGCCCCGTTATCACCCGTTAGGTTACTTAACTAACGACAGAGCGGGGGCTGGGCTAGCGCGGCTGAAAAACATAAGCAACGCCTAAATAGTTATTATATATAGATATATTGCAATAATAGCCAATCCAGATCACAGATGAACACTTTGGATATACTAGGAACCCGCGATTCGTTCGAGCCTGCAACGAAAAGCGGATTACACGGTCGCGATGAATAGCCAATACCCCACCCAAGACTCCTACGGGTGCGGCAAACTACCCGCCAAGTACCCGAAGCGAAGCAACCTCCCTCAACGCCGTGAGTAGGCCACTCGGCACTTCGAGATACCCGGTAGTTTGTGCACCCCCTCCATGGGTCTATCCTAGGAGCAAAAACAGTAAAAAGAATTATACAATGACGGCTACAACCCCGACCCGGTTGTGCGGCCATACAAATAATATTACATCAATTTACAAATTTATTACATGAATGAAAGAAAAAGAAACTCTCATCTCACATCCACCCCGGCTATTCATCCGCGACAATCCAACGAGTTCATATACACATACCATCAACAACACAGATCACAGATATGTATAACCCCCACTAATCGACGTATAGCGATTAGTAGACGTTCAATACACATATAACATTACAGATATAACCATTAGCCAAAGTCTACAGAACATCGACCAAAAATACGGATTTTTGAGCCCGAAAAACAAATTTTGCTTTCTGGAAAATCTGGGCAGAAAAGTCATATACCAAAAATCACAAAATACCCAAATAAGAATACTGCAGAAAACCGATCCCACAACCGAGCTAACTCGGCCGCGGTTCCGCGGCATAAGCAAGCTTATGCCGCGGTTCCGCGGCGCTTTAGCCGAGTTAGGGGATCGAATTTCTCCAGTTTTCTAACAAAAGCCTGAGCCGATTTTTAGTGTATGATTTATTATCTTTTGAGAAGAAAAAAAATCGGCAGAAACTTGAAATTTCCGGGGTGTTTTGCGGTTTTTCGTCCGGTCGAAATTCTAAATACTTTGCTAATATGCTAGGGTGTGTTTAGTTAGGCTCTGATACCACTGCTAGGTCCACGTTACCTCTCCCGGTACTTTCGGGGTTGCGGAAACGGCAAAACAAATTTTTTTCTAAACATGGTAACATGGACCGTAAAAGCCGGATCTTTGCTAAACAATACACTAGCATCCTAACTAGAGATTTATCTACTCGGTTAGGGGTTATACCTCAACTTGAACTCCTTCTCTTCTTGTTGTTCTTCTCCTTGCTTGCTCCGAGGCTTGATCCGGACTTTGGTCACCTCCGCGGCCTCCTTGAGTCGAAGACGATCCACCCGAGAGATGTACACCGAGCTCCACCTCGAGCCGAGGTAATTAGGGCAAAGAGATTGCTAATCTAGAAGCCCTAGGTTGTGTAGAAGTGATAAAGGGATGGTTTTGTCTTTGTGGGATCTTTATCTCTCAACACATGAGATCAAAAGATGAATCAAGAGGAGGAAGAAGAAGGAGGAGCTAGCAACCATCGTTCATTTCTTTTTCTTCTCACTTGAAAAGGCAAGAGAGAGAATGAGAAAGAAATTATGAACTAAAGAAATTAACCATGGTTGCAATAATGCACTAAAACCATCATTACAAATCCTATCAAGATAAATTTGATGGCTACATTGAAATGACCATTATCATAATCCAAAAGAAAAAGAAAAAGAAAAGAAGAGTGTAGATCCCTCTTGAAAGTCAATGGTCAATATGGTCAACCGGTCAACAAAGTCAAGAGAGGTCAACAGGGTCAAATGGTCAATGCAATTAGCCATCATAAAATTATCACTAAAAGGATTAGTAAATGATGTCCGCGGCTCATAATGGTTTTGACCAAACGAACTGTCAAAACCCTAATGAGTCTGCCTCAAAATGGTTTTGACCGAATCAACTGTCAAAACCCTAATGAGCCTGCCATATAACGGTTTTGGCCGAACCAATTGCCAAAACCCTGATGAGGCACCTCCTCCTTCATCGCTCCGGAAAACTGTGCATACACACCTGCATCCGCATTCCGTAGAATGCGGATGCACAGAAGACAAAACAAATCCATCCGTGCAATACTAGGATCCGGCTTAAACCAAAGCCCACTAGTACTGCCTGCCCGAACACCACACGCACACAAGTGTACGTAAGTGATCGCAACCCTACCGTAAAACCATACGGCCTCTACACGTTTCGCTCAGTGCATGGAAACTCTCTGTGTGGGACTCTAAAGACTCGACACTATGCTGGCAGTGGGTTTAACCACAGACCGCAAGCGGCACTAGCTGTACGTAACGGTCCCCAGGTTGATGTCGATAAGAAGGCCGATGAGGTAAACCCATTCGAACTCCTACTGAGCCTGTATGTGACAATCTCCGTACAGTCCGGTCTGTTCGTCTGATACATCGCATGGCAGGCCTAGGGGGGTGGTAAATGTCAGTCCCCTAATAGTGGTACAAGTCGTGTCGGAGTGAAGCCCAGTACACCCTGAGATAACACTGGAAACCTACTAGTATATCTCGCTTGCCCTGGCCAGGGACTACTCGTGTAATGGCTCTCCTAGACACAGCGCGATGTCAACCCCTAATACCGGGAGAGACGAATCCTGTCTAACCGTCACTGCCTCCGAGTGCTTCGGGACTGCCTCCAAGTGCTACCTGTTTGCACGACTCAGTGGAGCCGTAGTAGGGTAGTAATCAAAGAACAGTGGGAACACACTCGAGGCGAAGTGACAGTGTCAAGTCAGCGGACTAAGCTGTACTCATGTCATCTGGGAACTGATAACTGACGATAGGTATAATACCAACCATCAGTTCCCGACGAGTCCTGTCCAGTGTACTCGTAACCTAACGAGCACCCGCATACTATCTCAAGTACGGCGTACTGATGGCTGTGGGACAGACCGTCTCCCGTGCTGGGATGAGAAGCGCATACGCTAGTCTACTCCGGAGTATCGATGCCCTATCTCGATAATCCCACGACTAGGGACGTGAATAAGGATGTGCTTGTGGATTACCCAGCCCCCACGAGTGTGATCGCCATCATAAAGCCGGTAATCAAGCAAAGATCCTAAGGGCTCTACTAATGTGTATAGGTGATATAATAAAGAAACACACATGTACACATTAAAGCAGAGATAAACCAAGTAGCATACTACTATATCGAGCAAGATTGTCTGTACAACTGTGAATATCCCAAGCTTCCATCAAGTAATATACATACTAGTATGATACAGTAATGGCCTCTAGGGCATATACACTAACAAAGGGAAGAGAAACGTGCCCCAAGGACAGAGGAATGTGCCCCTAGCAAGAAAGAATGTACCAAGACGTCAGGGTTTTACAATGATGGTAGAAGAAGCCAAAGCCACAGGACAAGTCATCACTGGTAACTTCTAATCGTTTCAATTTTTCAATTCTTGTGTATCACTATAACTTTTCCTATATCTAAACCCAACCTCACACAACTTAGGTACTATACTAGTAGCCACCCTTCCTGCACTCGTACTTTTTGACACTGGAGCTTCACACTACTTCATATCCCAACGATTTGTGAGAACGCATGCGATTCCCGTGAAGCCACTCATTTCAAGCTGGAATGTCAGTTCTGGGAATGGAGTCCTGAAAGCAACGATACGGTTTGATCAGTGTCCAGTTGTAGTTTGCGGATGAGAATTCTACGAAAATTTTAAATTACCGGACATCCAAAATTTCGATGTTGTGTTGGGAATGGATTAGCTTGGAGTATTCTATACTACTATTGACTGCCGTCAAAGGAGGGTAGTATTTGGGATACCAGATCATCCAGTTTTCTATTTCAAAAGTGGAGATAGAACTTTGGAGCCAAAAAGATACCGTGCTAAACCGAAGAATGCAGAAGTTTTTTCGCTACCAGTAGAAGAAGAAAAGCCCGAAGTAGTTCGAGAGTTCGAGGATGTATTCTCTGAAGACATATCAGGTTTACCTTCCAATCGAGCTCTTGAGTTTAGTATTGATTTACAACACAACCTATAATCAAAGCTCCATACCGGTTAAGTCCAGAAGGATTGAAGGAGATCCATATTCAGTTGGACGAACTCCTGAAGAAAGGTTGGATTCATCCCAATACTTCAAGTTGGGGATCTCCAGTGTTACTTGTGAAGAAGAAAGAAGGTTCATACAGGATGTGTGTGGATTATCGAGCTCTGAACGAAGTGATGATCAAGAACAAGTATCGACTACCATACATCGATGATCTGTTCGATCAGTTAAGTGGGTCTTATGTATTTTCGAAGCTAGATCTTTGTTCGGGTTATCATCAAGTGAAGGTCAAAGAGTCCGACATTCCGAAGACGGCGTTTAGGACTCGTTATGGTCATTATGAATATCTCGTAATGCTATTTGGAATGACCAATGCACCTGCCATCTTCATGAACATGATGAACCAAGTTTTTCGAGAGTACTTAGACAAGTTCATTGTCATCTTCATCGACAACATCCAGGTGTATTCAAAAAATCGGAAAGAACACGCCAAGCACTTAAGGATTGTCCTGGAGACATTGTGAAAACACCAGCTTTACGCCGTGTACAGCAAGTGTACATTTTGGCTAGATCAAGTCTGATTTCTCGGACATATCGTTTCAGGTGAATGAATATCAGTAGATCCAGCTAAGGTGTCAGCTGTCAGTGAGTGGCCGACACTAAAGACGGTGAAGGATATATGAAGTTTCTTGGGATTAGTAGGATACTACCGACGATTCATTGAAGGCTTTTTAAAGATTACAGCACCCCTGACCAAGCTCACACGTAAAGATGAAGCATACGTGTGGTCAGAAGCATGTGAAAACGCTTTTGTAGAACTCAAATCAAGATTAACTTCTGCTCCTATTCTCATAATACCGGATCAATCTGGAGGATTTGTTGTCCATTGCGATGCGTCCGGTAAGGGATTAGGATGTGTTTTCCACCAGCATGGAAAAGTTGTGGCTTTTGCATCAAGGCAACTGATGGTTCATGAGTGCAACTATCCAACACATGATATGTAGTTGGCAGCCGTTATCTTCACACTTAAGATTTGGCTCCACTATCTTTTGGAAGAACGAGTGGATATATACACTGACCACAAGAGTCTGAAGTATGTATTTATTCAGAAAGAATTAAACATGCGGCAGAGAAGATGGCTAGAACTCAACCTACAGTATCATCCAGGGAAGGTGAACGTAGTTCCTGATGTACTTAGCCACCATCCATTAGCAATGAATCTCACTGCTCAGTGGAAGATACAATAGGAATTGCACGGATTAGCGATCGAAGTAGTTGTGCCTGGTAACGCTTCATATTTGATGAACTTACAAGTCCAGTCCACTCTTGTCAATCATATCAAGGCAGTTCAAGCAAATGATGCCAAGTTACAAAAGATCCGAGAATAAGTCGAAAGTGGATTTCGAACTGACTTCATCATCCACGAAGATGGATCCTTACGATATGGAAGTCGATTATGTGTACCAAACGACCGCTTTTGACATATCTATCGTTATTTGGTTCGAGAAGAGTTGATGAAAGAAGCCCACAGCTCTCCTTATTCTGTACACTCCGGTGGCACGAAAATGTACAAGGATCTATGGAAACACTACTAGTGGCATGGAATGAAGCGCGAAGTAGCAAGGAGTGTAGCCAAGTGTTTGGTGTGTCAGCAAGTGAAGAATGAACATCACAGAACTGCTGGTCTATTTCAGCCGTTACCAATCTTAGAATGGAAATAGCAGCACATTACCATGGACTTCATGACTGCCCTTCCCCGCAGCACGAAGTATAATGACGTAGTATGGGTAATTGTGGATCGACTCACCAAGTCGGCTCATTTTATTCCATTTCAAGTTGGCCAGTCAACCGAGACGTTAGCAAAGAAGTACATCGAGGTAAGCATAAATCTAAAGTAAGATTTAAACCTTCAAGATGTACCATATTTGATACCCATGAACTCATGCAGGAGATCGTGAGATTACATGGAGTACCTGTTTGCATCGTCTCCGATGATATAAGATTCCGATCACAATTTTGGTAGAGCCTGCAAGCTAGCTTGGGAACAAGTCTAAATTTCAGAACGACTTATCATCCAAAAATGGACGGAAAGTCCGAGCGAACAATTCAGATTCTGAAAGACATGCTAAGAGCTTGTATGTTATACTTCGGAGGTTCGTGGGAAGATCACCTACACCTTATGGAGTTTTCATACAACAACAGCTGTCAGGCAAGCATTGGAATGACACCATTTGCATCACTCTACGGACGGAAGTGTTGTTCACTACTAAGTTAGGATGAAGTTGGAGATAGTGAACTCCTTGGACCAGAGATGATCATGGCAACTGTGGACGTAGTTAGCACAATCAGAGAAAGGATGTGCATAGCCCAAGACAGACAGAAGTATTGGGCAGATGCAAAGCGTCGACATCTGGAGTTCCAACCTGGAGACCATGTATTCCTAAAGATATCTCCAAACAGAGGAGTGATCCGTTTTGGCAAGAGGGGTAAGCTAAGTCTAAGATACATAGGACCGTTCGATATACTCGAACGAGTTAGAGAAGTGGCATACCGTTTAACACTACCACCCTCATTGGAAGGAGTGCACAATGTGTTCCACATATCCCAGCTATGACGATATGTGAGCAACCATAGCCACATACTTGATCACTCAGAGCTCACAGTACAAACTGACCTAACCTACGAGCAAAAAAACTAGTTGAGATCCTGGACTGAAAGGTGAAGATATTGCGGAACAAGAAAGTAAACTTGGTCCGAGTGATGTGGAGAAAGAATTCGCCGGGAGAATCAACATGGGAACGAGAAGAAGATATGCGTATAAGATACTCTTATCTTTTTGAAAGTTAGACCATATGTAAATGTAAATTTCAAGCACGAAATTTTTATAAGGAGGGTAGAATGTAACTACTCTGAAATCTCTGTACAGAAATTTTTATGTTAATATACAGAAAAGTGTTTGGTAGCCTGTGTATGAATTATAAGTTACTTTCGTTAAATAAAAGAAAGAAGCCACTTGTAGCTCACTGGTAAAGCTTTTGCACTGCTGTGACATAGCCTGTGTGTTCGATTCCCATCAGACATAATTATTTTTCTGATTTTTCTTTTTAACTTTTTGGAAGCCCAAAAGGTTGCACGTGCAATACATGAAGAAATGAAAAGTTCAGAAAAATCAAATATGTGAAAAATGGTGTAAATACAGAATCTTGTAGCATAAATCTCGAGGAATTTGCCTCAGATCCGACCAGTGGATTTGACCAATAGGCCGGCGGGGACGGTCATGATGAGCCTATTTTGATCCGTACTTTGCACACTCATCTCTTCATCTACTCTTAACTCCTCTGCACTGTTTGATTTCCCTGCAATCAAACAGAGACCCTTAAGTTCACCAATTAACACAATTTTAATGTTTTTTAATCCACAATTTTAATTTCCAAACCCTAATTCTCCAATATAAATACCACCCCACACTTTCGCTCATCACCATTCTGAAAATTCTAGCCAAAACTCTCTCAAAAGTTCCTAAGTGCAAGTGGAGTAAAGTGGAGTTAGTGAGCAAGTTAGTTCCAGCGAAGATCATGTTAGTTATATGTATGCCCTAGAGGCCATTACTGTACATAGGATGTATATTGTAGTGGATGCTGGGACATATATAGGGAGGACTTTCTTGCTCGACATGATAGTATGCTATCTGGTTACTCTTTACCTTAACGTGTATACTGATTGTCTCTCTGTTACATGTTGGTAAAGCCCTTAGGATGTGTACTTGACTACTTGGACTATGATGCAGATCATACTAGTGGGGACATGGTAGACCATAAGTACATCCTTCAAGGTCCCTAGTCGTGGGTGTATCGAGATGGGGCATCGATATACCAGAGTAGACTAGCGTATACCTTCTCGACCTATACAGATGGGCGATGGATGATCCCATATCCATTGGTGTTTGACATCAGAGATGATATACGGGTGCACAGTGGAGACTGGGTACACTGGACGGACTCGCCGAGAACTCCCAGATGGTATTATACCTTACGTCAGATGGCAGTTCTCTGGTGACACTGGTACAGAGTAGTCTGTTGACCCGAGATCGTCATAGAGTCTTGTGTGGTTCCCACTGTGCTTCGATTTCCACCTTACCACGTCCAAGAGGGCATGCAAAACGGTGGCTTTTGGGTACAGTCCCGAATCACATGGAGGCAATGAGCGATAGGAGGGGATTCGTTTCTCCCGGTATTGGGGGTTGATGTTGCGCTATGCTCGACTGGCCATAACAGGAAATCCCTGGCCATGGTTGCAGTGATCTACTGGTAAGTGTTATCAGTAGTTTCACACATGTTATGGACCTCACGTCGGCATGACTTATCGAGCTATTGGGGTCTGACGTTTACCACCCCTAGGGAGATATGCGACATATCAGACGATCAGACCGGACTGTACGGTAAGTGTTACTGGTTGGATTCACTGGAGTGTGAGCGGGCTTGCTCGTCGATCTTCTGATCGCTCAATACCCGGGTGGCCGTTACGTTTAGCAGACCGCTTGCGGCTTGTGGGTACTTGATATGATCATCATCTACTACCGGCGTATTGACGAGTCTTTAGAGTCCTACACAGAGGTTTCCTGGCTCAAGCGAAACGAAATAGGAGCGCATATGAGATATGTGCGGGACCGAGAATAATGCGTGTATGTGATACCGTATTCCATTCTCGCGATTTGTAACATTGATCGGTTATATGCGTTATAGCCGTGTTATCGGATCAAGTGTTGATTCGATAAGTTGTTACTATTGATATTAGTCGGTTATATGCGATATGACCGGGTCGTTAAATCAAGTGTTGATTTAATGATTTAATGTATAATTATATATTTGATATATCACTTTACATTAACTAATATAGGTTCACTTAAAAAGGATTTTCTCACTTGATGTGCACATTGTATATATGATATACTTTTGTGCATTTGATTGTGTCATGTTTGATGATACATGATAGTTTGGTGTATGGTTTAAACCATGGTTGGTCAATGGTTAGGGTTTCTTTTGCTTCATTTCGTTTTTTATTTATTCATTTATTTATCCATTTTGTTTATTTTAGCAAAAGAAAATGATGAAGAGAAAATTGTGGCTTTCTTTGTTTGTTTTTGAAGCTTCTTGAAGCTTTGACCTAGTGACCATTTTGTCTTCATGTTTAACCCTAATCCTTCCAATTAACCATGGTCTATTCTCTACACCTAATCATGGTTGCCATATGATAAGTATTGATTTTATTATTCATTTTGGATATACTTATCATAATTTATCTTCTTCTTCTTCTTCATCTTCAAGATGAAGAAGCTTGCCTTCATCAATGGTGACTTGATGAAATTAGTGAGAAATCCAATTCTAAAGTGAACCCACTTCCTATTTCTTCATCCTCTACCTCTTGCCAAGTAGTATAGGGTGTTTCCTTCATAAGTTTTCATGGCTTGGTGAAGGTAGAGCTTGATCTTGTGATGCCTCGACGTAGATCATCTTCGGCATCGTCGTCGATGACCTAGCCCGCTTTTTCTCCGATGAAGCCGACGCTAGAGCCCGGGATCCGATGATCGCAGCGAGGAGACTTCACCGCGGAGCCATGGAGGTGGAGAACCGGATCTACAAAGGTTGTATTTCCGTTACACTTTAGTTAAGTTGTTAACTAGCTTATCGATTCGCCTAAAATTCTAGTTAACGATCTAGTCTAGGGTTTCTCGGCACTTGTAAAATTTGAAATTGGCATGGTTGATGCCTTGTGAGACCTCTTGAGTGTGCCTAGGAACCCTACAGTGGTATCAGAGCCTAGCTAGTGCCTTAGGCGATGTGTAGACGATGTTTGTAACCCGATCGAACCCGAAACCCTAACCCAAGAATGCTCTCTGGAAATTTTCTGAAAATCTGGATTTTTGTGAATTAAAAATTGCTAAAAAAATCAGCAGGGTCTTATTTGAATTACTGTGAAATTCGTGGGGCTAATTCGTCTAAAGTTCGGCGGAACCGCGGCAGAAGCATGGCTTCTGCGGCGGTTCCGCGGCAGAAGCATGGCTTCTGCGGCGGTTCCGCGGCCATATGATGACGTCACCTTCCCATTTTTGCACAGTAATTCCTCTTTCACAGTGCTGAGTTTTCTGGGAATTTTTAATTTGACTCAAGAGTTTAGTGTTCTGGGGTTGCATTGGGAATCGTAGATTCGATCGGATTATTAAACTTCGTCTATATGTTTTTCCGGATAACTTTAGAATATGTTAAAAAGTTCGACCGGATATAAATACCCAACTTTTCCCCTTCCGGAAAATTTTCCAAGTGTTGGATCTTTCCGAGGTTTAAAGACGTTCTAAGTAGTGCAAGTAACGCGATGGTCCCTCTAGAAGACAACAAACCTTAACTCGATTATGTGACCATCTTGAACTGCCTTTTGAACCTTCGGGTTTGGGGCAGTACGGCGTGCCACATGTGAGGCATTGGCTTGACCCTTCTACGGCTGGACCGTTGGTACTGAGGCACGAACTGAATGTTGTTAGACTTATTTCATGTGTTGGACTGTATCGGGAAAACTTGGGTGTTCGATTGTTCGATCGGAAAGTTTAACATTTTCCATTTATCCGGAATTTGATACAATACTTGGAATTCACAACAAGTTATGAGATGACTGAATGAATGTTATAAACACAGCACTTTAGTCTCACTTGGTCGGTTGCCACGGAATTTTGATGTGATCAAAAGTCCGTCGCAATCACGTAGCGTACGCGGATACTCATCGGGTAAACTTAATAGACAGCCTCACCTCATAGCCCCGACCAAGTGACTGTAGGAGAACCCCGTCGCCGAAAGTATCCGTTCGGGTGCTCGCGGCAGTGGTGTTCCTCCTTGGTGCACTTCGTCGACGGCATCGGGGGTGCGGCCGTCTACTGAAGTTTGCGACGAGTATTCGATCAGTATGTCGGGAATCCTGTTGAATTGCCCGACTTGATATTGAAAAGAGTTTTCGATAATGGGACTAAAATGTGGGGGTTTATAATTGTTAGGCATGTGATGTCTAAGTATTTCATTTGATTAGGCATGAGATGTCTAAAGAGATTGCGGATTCCAACTGTTGTAGTTTTACACTTTCTTTTCTGTGACCGTAAGTGTAATATGTGATATCGCCGGTTTCGTTGCTATATGTCAACGACAATTGGGATGCGCATATTTACTTATGTTGATGACATGTGATGTTATGTGTTGCTGGATATGTTATATTGGATCGTTGTGTTTGAATAGCCGGGGGTTTTTATGTGAGATGAGTGTTTTTCATTTTCATTCATGTAAAAACTTGTATGTAATATTCTTTTATTTGGGGCACTTCCAGGTTGCGGAAGTTGTCACCTTTTGTATATTATTTACTTTTCCGCATTAGGATAGACCCAAGGAGGGGAGCACAAGTAACCGGGTTCTAAGGTCCAGTGGGAGACCATCTCGAGGAGTCGAGTCCGGGTCTCCTAACCCTAGAATTGGTAGGGTTGCTTGCCGTTCTCGTAGGGGTCTAGGGGTGTGGGATTGGCTATTCATCACGACCGTGGAATCCGTGTTTTATACTGGCTCGTATTGAAAACACGGACATCCTAGTATATCCAATGTTTCATATGTATCTTCTGCTGATTTATCTGTGATGTGATCATGTGATGTTCTGTGATAGATACAGTATATAGTATATATGATATATTATATAGACGTTACTTATGTTTTGCACCCGCACTAGCCCTGTCCTGCTCTGTCGTTAGTTACTTAACCTAACGGTACACGAGGGGACATTCAGGCGAATGCGGATGGCATAAGTGTACGTCGTATTTATCTGTGATGTTTAGGTGACTTAAATGATGGGACTTCATTAATATGATTAATGAAAGTAAAAGAAACCTAAGATGTTGTGGAATCGAATTTCTAAATAAAACAGGTAGCTACAGTTCTTGCTTTGCATCACGGTGTTCCTTGTAGAACATCCTGCACCTTATTCGATAAGGAAAGGACCGAGATCCCTTCACCGGTAGTGACTCCTTTAGCAATAACTGGCAGATGCTACACACTCGGTTTGTCTTTTGATTGCTTTTAAGAGTTCTGCTTTGCACAGTGATATATATGATATATCCTGCACCTCATTCGACGAGGAAAGGACCGACGATCCCTTCACCGGGAGTGACTCCTTTAGCAAAACAAGAAAAGCCTCAAAAACACTCCATTTCAAAATTCATTCGATCCTACAACGATATCAAGTTCATTACGCAATAGGTTTTCAGAAAAACCTGTCGTAGCCCTCCGTCATTTCAGATAAGTACTAGTTAGTATTCGTGCTACGTTTGTTGACTATGTTAAGGCGTAGAGTGCGGTAGCTAATTAGTGCTTATCTGCATAAGCATATGATGTGATTGGATTAGGGTAGTCGTGCGACTTTGTTGACTATGTTAAGAGTCGTGCGGGTGGGTTTAATTCAATCGGGAAATGACGAGCTGAACTTGACTAGCACTTATGATTTGTTGACTATGTTAAGGTCATATAGCTGCTAGGGGCAAAATATTATCGGGAATTTCAAGTGTTGAAATTTGCAATGAGATTGCATACCTTCTATGAGATAGTTGGATCCCGATACCCGCTGCGAGTAATTGTTACTCCTGGGAGAGTTTTACACATTACAATTAGCTGATCAAGTAGGTGTCTAGAAAGGTGTCAACGGGGTTACGCCTCTGGGAAAACGAGGTTTACATTAATTAGGTTCGTGCGAAAGCACGGTGGACCTCCCTCAAAGTACCGACACTGGCCTGGCTGAAAGATTGGTGAACTTGTAGCGTGTAATTAATCCCGGCTAGTCTTTCCTTTTAGGGTTTGAAGGAAGATTTGATAAAAAGCAGTGGGAGCCATCATGATTAGATAAAATAATAACCAATCTGATCTTGCAAGAGCGCACGCTGAGTGTTTTCTTCTCTCTCTCTCCTGGTAGCGACCATATCACGCCTTAATCAAGATAATAAAACGGATTATTGACCGAACCCGCTTGTTATACTGAGCTGGGGAACGTTGGTCCCGCTCCAACTTATAATTGTTATAAGACAGAGCAGGAAATTGGGGAATACCAGATTTCCCGTGCCGCCCAAACGAAGAAAGTGCATGTTGATGCATCATCTTCGGGTGTGTTCGTTACACAGAACTGTTTCTCAATATTCTTTACGTCCTAGGTATGTGATACCAGAACATGATCTCAGATATGTAATCTGTTACATGGGCTACAGATAGGTAAAGAACTGAGAACGGGTGATAAGTTTCATGAGACAGAAAACGGGGCAAGTGTTGCAGCCAAGTCTGTTGGTCACTGTCACCCTGTATTTTCAATACATTGATTCTAAACGAATGTTATTAGATACCGAACCTGATATACAAAATCATATCAGTCTCTTTATTAGTAAAGAAATGATAAAATTTTGTATTGTTGGATAATGTTTTGAACATTTCCTATATCAAAAGTTGATCGGTTCAGGCACGTTATCTAACAGCATTGATGTTCTAAATCAAACTACAGTTCTTAGTATATGAAACACACACAAGAGGAAGAGTTCAGAAATGAACGAATCCTTCTTGAGGTATTGTAGACTAGGTCAGATCAATGTGACCCGACTAGCTAAAGTTACATTTAGATGCATATTTAAATCAGTTTGAATTTACATCTTATGAAACTTGCCAGTCATGTCACAGAGATAAGATGACCATATCTCCGTTTACAGGAAACAGAGAAAGAGTTAGTGAACTCTTGGGATGATACATGTTGATGTATGTAGGTCCCCTGTCTACACATGCCAAGACCGGTCCTTTGTACTTCATTACATTCTCTGATAATCTCTCAAGATTCAGACATATGTTCTTGTTGAAACACAAGTCCGAACCTTTTGAGATATTCACAGAATATAAGTTAGAAGTAGAAAACCAATAAGGGTATAAGTATTATGTCCTTTGATGAGATCAAGGAGGAGAATACTTGAGCACGGAACTCCTGGACTATTTTAAGAAGAATGAGATTCTCTCTCAGCATTACTACTCCGTATACACCATAGCACGATGGTATATCGGGGTGGAGCAATCACACCCTATATGATAAGGTGTGCTCTATGATGAGTACTACTGAGTTACCTATTTCCTTTTGAGTGTTATGCGCTTGAGAAGCTGCATACCTATTGAATAGGGTTCGAATCAGATCACAGCCTACCACTCCATATGAGATATGGTATGGGAAGAGCCCATGTCTTAAGTTAGTTAAGATTTGGGGTTGTCCGGCCTATGTCTAAAAAGCAAAATCCGGACAAGCTCGAGGCAAGGTCTGTTATATAGAACTGGAAATGTTCCATCTATACAAACTGCAGCTGATGATTTGACAGAACCATAGGATTCAGTAGACTCCAACGAACCTCAGCCTCTCCGCCGATCTAGTAGGGTTCCTCACCCACCTGAGAGATACTTTGGTTTCTCTATGACAGTGGGAGAGAGGATTGCATCATGAGATGATGACCCAACTAGTCTCGAGCTGGCCATCAGGAGTGAGACTCTGTAAGAATGGCTGGATGCTTAGCGATCTGAGATGGAATCCTTATACACCAGCAAAGTATGGACTTTGGTTGCTATATCTGAAGGGTTAAATCCCCATCAGGAGCAAGTATATCTTGAGAAGATTACTTGGTGTACATGAAAAAGTTGAGACTTTCAAAGCTAGACTTATTAAAGGTTTGCATCATTGACCAGGTGTGGATCATGATGAAACCTTTTCTAAGGATCTATGCTTAAGTCCATCCAGATCCTACTTGCCACGGCTACATACCATGACTATGATATCTGGTGGTTGGGTGTCATGACTGCTTTTCTAAATGATGTTTTGGAAGAGTGCGTCTATAAGTACACAGCCAGAGGGCTTCGTAGACAGTGGGAGCAGCGGAAACGTGTGCAAGATGCTTTATAGGATAAAGCAGGCATCGCGGAGTTGGAACATCTGTTTTGATGTGGTAGTCAAAGAGTTTGACTTCATCAAAATGGTAGATGAACCTTGTATATACAAAAAGGTAGTAGGGAGTATGGTGACGATCCTCGTAGAGTACGTGGATGACATACTCTTGATAGGGAAGGAGTTTCCTATGCTATGCTCGGTCAATCTCCGCTTATCACAATGATTCTCCATATAGGGTCAAAATGATACCTACTAAATCCTGGATTTTGGATCTATGAGATAGATCTAAATGGATGTTAAGATATCCACTAGTTGTAGTCAGATGGTATCAATTGATCCTGGGGAAAATCACTGGAAGTGTTCCAGGGTAATAAAGACGACTGAATGTCAGTCACAGGCATTGTCTTCACCCTTGGTAAAGGGACGGTATGTTGGAAGAGTTCCAAGCTAGATACCGTGGCAAACTAGACGATAAAGGCTGGATACATCGCTACTTAAGATGCTACCAAAGAGGAAGTCTGGGTGTATATTAGTTCATGAGATGAACTTAGTTCCTCCCATTGTGTGACAATGGAGTTGTGGCTTTAGCCAAGGAACACCCGTCCCATCAGTGATCCAGACATATTCTAAGGCAGTGTCACCTGATCGTGGAGATGGTTGATCTCCAGGTGATCGAGGTAAGGAGCGTAGACTCAGAGGACAACACGGCGGATCCATTCACGAAAGGCCTTTTCCCAGAGAGAGACATTTATGGGATGGTTGAGTATGAGATACTGCAACCACTGCTCCAGATGGCCCTAGTGCAAATGGGAGATTGTTAGTTATATGTATGCCCTAGAGGCCATTACTGTACATAGGATGTATATTGTAGTGGATGCTGGGACATATATAGGGAGGACTTTCTTGCTCGACATGATAGTATGCTATCTGGTTACTCTTTACCTTAACGTGTATACTGATTGTCTCTCTGTTACATGTTGGTAAAGCCCTTAGGATGTGTACTTGACTACTTGGACTATGATGCAGATCATACTAGTAGGGACATGGTAGACCATAAGTACATCCTTCAAGGTCCCTAGTCGTGGGTGTATCGAGATGGGGCATCGATATACAGAGTAGACTAGCGTATACCTTCTCGACCCATACAGATGGGCGATGGATGATCCCATATCCATTGGTGTTTGACATCAGAGATGATATACGGGTGCTCAGTGGAGACTATGTACACTGGACGGACTCGCCGAGAACTCCCAGATGGTATTATACCTTACGTCAGATGGCAGTTCTCTGGTGACACTGGTACAGAGTAGTCTGTTGACCCGAGATCGTCATAGAGTCTTGTGTGGTTCCCACTGTGCTTTGATTTCCACCTTACCACGTTCAAGAGGGCGTGCAAAACGGTGGCTTTTGGGTACAGTCCCGAATCACATGGAGGCAATGAGCGATAGGAGGGGATTCGTCTCTCCTGGTATTGGGGGTTGATGTTGCGCTATGCTCGACTGGCCATAACAGGAAATCCCTGGCCAGGGTTGCAGTGATATACTGGTAAGTGTTATCAGTAGTTTCACACATGTTATGGACCTCACGTCGGCATGACTTATCGAGCTATTGGGGTCTGACGTTTACCACCCCTAGGCGAGATATGCGACATATCAGACGATCAGACCGGACTGTACTGTAAGTGTTACTGGTTGGATTCACTGGAGTGTGAGCGGGCTTGCTCGTCGATCTTCTGATCGCTCAATACCCGGGTGGCCGTTACGTTTAGCAGACCGCTTGCGGCTTGTGGGTGCTTGATATGATCATCATCTACTACCGGCGTATTGACGAGTCTTTAGAGTCCTACACAGAGGTTTCCTGGCTCAAGCGAAACGAAATAGGAGCGCATATGAGATATGTGCGGGACCGAGAATAATACGTGTATGTGATACCGTATTCCATTCTCGCGATTTGTAACATTGATCGGTTATATGCGTTATAGCCGGGTTATCGGATCAAGTGTTGATTCGATAAGTTGTTACTATTGATATTAGTCGGTTATATGCGATATGACCGGGTCGTTAAATCAAGTGTTGATTTAATGATTTAATGTATAATTATATATTTGATATATCACTTTACATTAACTAATATAGGTTCACTTAAAAAGGATTTTCTCACTTGATGTGCACATTGTATATATGATATACTTTTGTGCATTTGATTGTATTATGTTTGATGATACATGATAGTTTGGTGTATGGTTTAAACCATGGTTGGTCAATGGTTAGGGTTTCTTTTGCTTCATTTCGTTTTTTATTTATTCATTTATTTATCCATTTTGTTTATTTTAGCAAAAGAAAATGATGAAGAGAAAATGGTGTCTTTCTTTGTTTGTTTTTGAAGCTTCTTGAAGCTTTGACCTAGTGACCATTTTGTCTTCATGTTTAACCCTAACCCTTCCAATTAACCATGGTCTATTCTCTACACCTAATCATGGTTGCCATATGTTAAGTATTGATTTTATTATTCATTTTGGATATACTTATCATAATTTATCTTCTTCTTCTTCGTCATCTTCAAGATGAAGAAGCTTGCCTTCATCAATAGTGACTTGATGAAATGAGTGAGAAATCCATTTCTAAAGTAAACCCACTTCCTATTTCTTCATCCTCTACCTCTTGCCAAGTAGTATAGGGTGTTTCCTTCACAAGTTTTCATGGCTTGGTGAAGGTGGAGCTTGATCTTGTGATGCCTCGACGTAGATCATCTTCGGCATCATCGTCGATGACCTAGCCCGCTTTTTCTCCGATGAAGCCGACGCTAGAGCCCGGGATCCGATGATCGCAGCGAGGAGACTTCACCACGGAGCCATGGAGGTGGAGAACCGGATCTACAAAGGTTGTATTTCCGTTACACTTTAGTTAAGTTGTTAACTAGCTTATCGATTCGCCTAAAATTCTAGTTAACGATCTAGTCTAGGGTTTCTCGGCACTTGTAAAATTTGAAATTGGCATGGTTGATGCCTTGTGAGACCTCTTGAGTGTGCCTAGGAACCCTACAGATCAAAACCAATTCTGGTGCTCCCGTGACGCCCTGAATCATCCATCTTCTTCCTAATTCTTCCTTTCATGTATTCAAACCGTAAGTCCCTCCCAATTCTCCTCCTTTTCATTGATACTCATTTTAAATCAAATATCGGTAAAAGTGGAGTTATTACGGATATCATCTTTTCTAAAACCTATTGTAGGGTTCCTAGGCACTCTAAGGAGTTCTCACAAGGCATCAACCATGCCAATTTCAAATTTTTCCGGTGCCGAGAAACCCTAATGCGATCGTTGACTAGATTTTAGGGCGAAACTTGCAACTAGTTAACAACTTAACTAAGAGTGAACCGAAAATACAACCTTTGTAGATCTGGTTCTCCACCTCCATAGCTCCTTGATGATGTCCCTCCGCTGCGATCATCGGATCTCGGACTCTAGTGTTGATTCCATCGGAGAAATGATCGGGCTAGGTCGTCGACTTCGATGCCGAAGATGATCTACGTCGAGGCAACTCAAGATCAAGCTCTAACTTCACCAAGTCATGAAACTTGTGAAGAAAACACCCTATACTACTTGGCAAGTGGTAGAGGATGAAGAAATAGGAAGTGGGTTCACTTTAGAATTGGATTTCTCACTCATCTTCTCAAGTCACCATTGAAGCTAGCAAGCTTCTTTCTTCTTCAAGAAGAAGAAGAAGAAGAAGATAATATGATAAGATATATGAATAAATGGAAAATAAAGTCATTCTTATCATTTTATCAACCATGGTTAAGTGTAGAGAATAAACCAAGGTTAGGTGAATGGTTAGGTTTAGCATGAAACAAAAATGGTAGACTTATTCAAAGCTTCATAAAGCTTCAACTATAAAACAAAGCAAGCCACCATTTCTCTTTTTGCCCAAAAATGAAATAAGAGAATAAATAAATAAGTAAATCAAAACCCTAACCATTAACATAACCATGGTTTAATCATACACACCCAAGTTTTCATGTATCATCAAACATGATACAAACTAGTGCACAAAACTATATCATATATACAATGTGCACATCAAGTGAGAAAATCCATCTTAAGTGAACAAATACTAGTTAATGTAAAGTAATATATCAAATATATAATTATACATTAAATCATTAAATCAACATTTGATTTAACGATCCGGTCATATCGCATATAACCGACTAATATCAAGTGTATCAATGTATCGAATCAACACTTGATTCGGTAACCCGGCTATATCACATATAACCGACCAATGATACAAATCGCGAGAATAGAATACAGTATCACATACTGGTATAATTCTCGGTCCCGCACATATCTCATATGCGCTCCTATTTCATTTCGCTTGAGCCAGGAAACCTCTGTGTAGGACTCTAAAGACTCGTCAATACGCCGGCAGCAGGTGATGATCATATCAAACACCCACAAGCCGCAAGCGGTCTGCTAAACGTAACGGCCACCCGGGTATTGAGTGATCAGAAGATCGACGAGCAAGCCCGTTCACACTCCTGTGAATCCAACCAGTAACACTTACCGTACAGTCCGGTCTGTTCGTCTGATATGTCGCATATCTTGCCTAGGGGTGGTAAACGTCAGACCCCACTAGCTTGATAAGTCGTGTCGATATGAGGTCTATAACAGTTTGAGAAACTACAGGTAACACTTACCAGTAAATCTCAGCAACCCTGGCCAAGGATTTCCGGTAATAGCCAATCGAACACAGCGCAACATCAACTCCCTATACCGGGAGAGACGAATCCCCTCCTATCGCTCATTGCCTCCATGTGATTCGGGATTGTACCCAAAATCCACCGTTTTGCACGCCCTCTTGGACGTGGTAAGGTGGAAATCAAAGCACAGTGGGAATCACACAAGACTCTATGACGATCTCGGGTCTACAGACTAACCTGTACCAGTGTCACCAGAGAACTGCCATCTGACGTAAGGTATAATACCATCTGGGAGTTCTCGGCGAGTCCGTCTAGTGTACCCAGTCTCCACTGAGCATCCGTATATCATCTCTGATGTCAAACACCAATGGATATGGGATCATCCATCGCCCATCTGTATGGGTCGAGAAGGTATACGCTAGTCTACTCTGGTATATCGATGCCCCATCTCGATACACCCACGACTAGGGACCTTGAAGGATGTACTTATGGACTATCATGTCCCCACTAGTATGATCCGCATCATAGTCCAGGTAGTCAAGTACACATCCTAAGGGCTTTACCAACATGTAACAGAGAGACAATCAATATACACGTTAAGGTAAAGAGTAACCAGATAGCATACTATCATGTCAAGCAAGAAAGTCCTCCCTATATATGTCCCAGCATCCACTACAGTATACATCCTATGTACAGTAATGGCCTCTAGGGCATACATATAACTAATAATCTCCCACTTGCACTAGGTCCATCTGTAGCAGTAGTTGTAGTATCTCATACTCAACCATCCCATAAAAGTCTCTCTCTGGGAAAAAGCCTTTGTGAGTGGATCCGCCGTGTTGTCCTCTGAGTCTTCTCTCCTAACCTCGATCACCCTGGAGATCAACTATCTCCATGATCAGGTGATGCTGCCTCAGAATACGTCTGGGTCACTGATGGGACCGGGGTTCCTTGGCCAAAGCCACACTTCCATTGTCACACAACGGTAGGAACCTAGTTCATCTCATGAACCAATATACACCCAGACTGCCTCTTTGGTAGCATCTTAAGTAGCGATGTATCCAGCCTTTATCATCTAGTATGCCACGGTATCTAGCTTGGAACTCTTCCAACATACCGTCCTTTTACTGTGGGTATAGACAATGCCTATGACTGACTTTCAGTCGTCCTTATCACCCTGGAACCTTTCCAGTGATTCTCCCCAGGATCAATTGATACCATCTCACTACAGCTAGTGAGTATCCTAACATCCAATTAGATCTATCTCATAGATCCAAAACCCAGGATTTATGAGGTATCACTTTGATCCTATATGAAGAATCATTGTGATAAGCGGAGATTGACCGGGCGTAGCATAGGAAACTCTTTCCCTATCAAGAGTATGTCATCCACGTACTCTACGAGGATCACCACCATACTCCCTACTACCTTTTTGTATATACAAGGTTCATCTACCATTTTGATGATGTCAAACTCTTTGACTAACACATCAAAACAGACGTTCCAACTCCGTGATGCCTGCTTTATCACATAAAACATCTTGCACACGTTTCCGCTGCTCCCACTGTTTACGAAGCCCTCTGGCTGTGTACTTATAGACGTTCTCTTCTAAAACATTATTTAGAAAAGCAGTCATGGCACCCAACCGCCAGATATCGTAGTTATGGTATGTAGCCGTAGCAAGTAGGATCTGGATGGACTTAAGCATAGATCCTTAGAAAAGGTTTCAACATAATCCATACCTGGACAATGATGCAAATCTTTAACAAGTCTAGCTTTGAAAGTCTCAACTTTTCCATGTACACCAAGTAATCTTCTCAAGACATACTTGCTCCAGATGGGGATTTAGCCCTTCAGATATAGCAACCAAAGTCCATACTTTGTTGGTGTATAAGGATTCCATCTCAGATCGATGAACATCCAGCCATTCTTACAGAGTCCCACTCCTGATGACCAGCTCGAAACTAGTTGGGTCATCATCTCATGATGCAATTCTCGCTCCCACTGTCATAGAGAAACCAAAGTATCTCTCAGGTGGGTGAGAAACCCTACTAGATCGGCGGAGAGGCTGGGGTTCGTTGGTTGCTATTGAATCCTTTGGTTCTGCCAAATCATCAGCTTCAGTTTGTATAGCTGGAACCTTTCCAGTTCTACAGAACTGACCTTGCTTCGATCTTGTCCGGATTTTGCTTTTTAGACATAGGTCGGACAACCCCAATATCTCAACAAACTTAAGATATGGGCTCTTCCCTTTCCATATCACATATGAAGTAGTAGGCAACTGTTTGATTTGAACCCTATTCAATAGGTATGCAACTTCTCAAGTGCATAACCCCCAAAAGGAAAAATGTAACTCAGTAGTACTCATCATAGAGCACACCATATCAAATAGGGTGTATCTGCTCCGCCCCGATACACCGTTGTGCTGTGGTATATATGGAGGAGTAATGCTGAGAAAGAATCTCATTCTCCTTTAGAATAGTCCAGGAATTCTATGCACAAGTATTCTCCTCCCTGATCTTATCATAGGACATAATACTTATACCCGTATTTTGGTTCTTTACTTCTAACTTATATTCTGTGAATATCTCAAAAGGTTCGGACTTGTGTTTCAACAGGAACATATATCTGAATCTTGAGAGATTATCAGAGAATATAATGAAGTATAAAGAACCGGTCTTGGCATGTGTAGACAGGGGACCTAGATACATCAACATGTATCATCCCAAGAGTTCACTAACTCTTTCTCTGCTTCCAGTAAACAGAGCTATGGTCATTTTATCTTTGTGACATGATTGGCAAGTTTCATAAGATGTAAATTCAAACTGATTTAAATATGCATCTAAATTTAACTTTAGCTAGTCGGGTCACATTGATCTGACCTAGTCTACAATGCCTCAAGAAGGATTCGTTCATTTCTGAACTCTTCCTCTTGTGTGTGTTCTGTATACTAAGAACTGTAGTTTAATTTAGAACATCAATGCTTTTAGATAACGTGCCTGAACCGATCAACTGTTGATATAGGAAATGTTCAAAACATTATCCAACAATACAAAATTATATCCTTCTTTACTAATAAAGAGACTGATATAATTTTGTATATCAGGTTCGGTATCTAATAGCATTTGTTCAGAATTAATGTACTGATCATACAGGGTGACAGTGACCAACAGACTTGGTTGCAACACTTGCACCGTTTTCTGTCTCATGAAACTTATTACCCGTTCTCAGTTCACTACTTATCTGTAGCCCTATGTATCAGATTACATATCTGGGATCCTGATCCGGTATCAAATATCCAGGACGTAGAGGATACAGAGAAACAGTTCTTTGTAACGAACACACCCGAAGATGATGCATCAACATTCACTTTCTTCGTTTGGGCGGCACGGGAAATCTGGTATTCCCCAATTTCCTGCTTTGTCTTATAACAATTATAAGTTGGAGCGGGACCAGCGTTTCCCAGCTCAGTATAACAAGCGGGTTCGGTCAATACATCCGTATTATTATCTTGATTAAGGCGTGATATGGTCGCTACCTGGAGAGAGAGAGAGAAGAAAATACTTAGCGTATGCTCTTGCAAGATCAGATTGGTTATATATTTTATCTAATCAGGATGGCTCCCACTGTTTTTATCAAATCTTCCTTCAAACCCTAAAAGGAAAGACTAGCCGGAATTAATTACACGCTACAAGTTTGCCAATCTTTCAGCCAGGCCAGTGTCGGTACTTTGAGGGAAGTTTCCCGTGCTTTCGCACGGACCTAATTATAGTAAACCTCGTTTTCCCAGAGGCGTAACCCCGTTGACACCTTTCTAGACACCTACTTGATCGGCTAATTGTAATGTGTAAAACTCTCCCAGGAGTAACAATTACTCGCAGCGGGTATCGGTATCCAACTATCTCATAGAAGGTATGCAATCTCATTGCAAATTTCAACACTTGAAATTCCCGATAATATTTTTCCCCTAACAGCTATATGACCTTAATATAGTCAACAAATCATAAGTGCTAGTCAAGTTCAACCCGTCATTTCCCGATTGAATTAAACCCACCCGCACGACCCTTAACATAGTCAACAAAGTCGCACGACTACCCTAATCCAATCGCATCATATGCATATACAGATAAGCACTAATCAGCTACCGCACTCTACGCCTTAACATAGTCAACAAATGTAGCACGAATACTAACTAGTACTTATCTGAAATGACGGAGGGCTACGACAGGTTTTTCTGAAAACCTATTGCGTAATGAACTTGATATCGTTGTAGAATCAAACGATTTTAAAATGGAGTGTTTTTGAGGCTTTTCTAGTTTTGCTAAAGAGGTCACTCCCGGTGAAGGGATCGTCGGCCCTTTCCTCATCGAATAAGGTGCTGGATATATCATATATACCGCTATGCAAAGCAAAAACTATAGAAGCAATCAAAAGACAAACCGAGAGTTGTAGCATCTGCCAGTTATTGCTAAAGGAGTCACTCCCGGTGAAGGGATCTCGGTCCTTTCCTTATCGAATAAGGTGCAGGATGTTCTACAAGGAACACCGCGATGCAAAGCAAGAACTGTAGCTACCTGTTTTTGAAAATTCGATTCCACAACATCTTAGGTTTCTTTTCTTTCATTAATCATATTAATGAAGTCCCATCATTTAAATCACCTAAACATCACAGATAAATATGACGTACACTTATGCCATCCGCATTCGCCTCGATGTCCCCTCGTGCACCGTTAGGTTAGGTAACTAACGGCAGAGCGGGGCAGGGCTAGCGTGGGTGTAAAACATAAGTAACGTCTATATAATATATCATATATACTATATACAGTATTTATCACAGAACATATCAAATGATCATATCACAGATATCGCAGCAGAAGAATCATATGAAACATTGGATATATTAGGACGTCCGTGTTTTCAATACGAGCCAGTATAAAACACGGATTCCACGGTCGCGATGAATAGCCAAACCCATACCCCTAGACCCCTACGAGAGAGGCAAGCAACCCTACCAATTCTAGAGTTAGGAGACCCGGACTCGACTCCTCGAGTTGGTCTCCCACTGGACTCCAGAACCCGGTTACTTGTGCCCTCCTCCTTGGGTCTATCCTAGTGCGGAAAAGTAAATAATATACAAAGGTGACATCTTCCGCAACCTGGAAGTGCCCCAATAAAAGAATATTACATACAAGTTTTTACATGAATGAAAATGAAAAAACACTCATCTCACATAAAAACCCCCGGCTATTCAAACATGACGATCCAATATAACATATCCAGCAACACATAACATCACATGTCATCAACGTAAGTAAACATGCGTATCCCAATTGTTGTTGACATATAGCAACGAAACCGGCGATATCACATATTACATTTACGGTCACAGAAAAGAAAGTGTAAAACTACAACAGTTGGAATCCGCAAACTCTTTAGACATCGCATGCCTAATCATATGAATTCCTTAGACATCGCATGCCTAACAATTATAAACCCCGCATTTTAGTCTCATTATCGAAAACACTTTTCAATATCAAGTCGGGCAATTCAACAAGGTTCCCGAAAAACTGATCGAATGCTCGTCGCAAACTTTAGTAGGCGGCCGTACCCCCGATACCGTCGACGAAGTGCACCAAGGCGGAACACCACTGCCGCGAGCACCCGAACGGATACTTTCGGCGACAGGGTTCTCCTACAGTCACTTGGTCGGGGCTATGGGGCGTGGCTATCTATTAAGTTTTACCGGCGAGTATCCGCGTACGCTACGTGATTGCGACGGACTTTTGATCATATCAAAATTCCGTGGCAATCGATCAAGTGAGACTAAAGTGCTATGTTTATAATATTCATATTAGTTATCTCATAACTCATTGTGGATTCCAAATATTGTATCACATTCCAGATAAATAGAAAATGTTAAACTTTCCGATCGAACATTCAAACACCCAAGTTTTCCTGAAACAGCTCAACACATGAAATAAGTTTTAAAAACATCCAGTTCATGCCTCAGTACCAACGGTCCAGCCGTAGAAGGGTCAAGACAACGCCTCACATGTGGCACGCCGTACTGCCCCAAACCCGAAGGTTCAAAGGGTAGTTCAAGACGGTCACATAATCGAGTTAAGGTTTGTTGTCTTTTAGAGGGTCCATCGCGTTACTTGCACTACTTAGAATGTCATTAAACTACGGAAAGATCCAACACTTGGAAATTTCCTAACAGGGGAAAAATTGTGTATTTATATCCGGTCGAACTTTTCAAGGTTTTCTAAAATTATCCGGAAAGACACAGACGAAGTTAAACTTCCCGATCGAAACACCGAGTCCCCAATACAACCCAGAAAACTCAACTCTTGAGTGCAGATTAAAACTTCCCAGAGAACAGAGGAAACAGATACGGGCATTACTGTATCAAAACGAATCCCTAATCTTTACATACGGCCGCGGAACCACCGCAGAAGGAGGCTATTGCCGCGGTTCCGCGGCGCTACAGTGGAATTAGGGTTTCGTTTTCTGCAGTAACTCTTATAATTTTCTGCTCGATTTTCTGAGCATTTTTAATTGACAAAAATCTACAGTTTGAAAAATTGTACAGAGAGGGTTGAAATCGGGGGATATCGGGTTCGATCGGACTTCTAGCTTCGTCTACACATCGCCTAAAGTTCTAGCTAGGCTCTGATACCACTGTAGGGTTCCTAGGCACTCTAAGGAGGTCTTACAAGGCATCAACCATGCCAATTTCAAATTTTTCCGGTGCCGAGAAACCCTAATGCGATCGTTGACTAGATTTTAGGGCGAAACTTGCAACTAGTTAACAACTTAACTAAGAGTGAACCGAAAATACAACCTTTGTAGATCCGGTTCTCCACCTCCATAGCTCCTTGATGATGTCCCTCCGCTGCGATCATCGGATCTCGGACTCTAGTGTTGATTCCATCGGAGAAATGATCGGGCTAGGTCGTCGACTTCGATGCCGAAGATGATCTACGTCGAGGCTACTCAAGATCAAGCTCCAACTTCACAAAGTCATGAAACTTGTGAAGAAAACACCTTATACTACTTGGCAAGTGGTAGAGGATGAAGAAATAGGAAGTGGGTTCACTTTAGAATTGGATTTCTCACTCATCTTCTCAAGTCACCATTGAAGCTAGCAAGCTTCTTTCTTCTTCAAGAAGAAGAAGAAGAAGATAATATGATAAGATATATGAATAAATGGAAAATAAAGTCATTCTTATCATTTTATCAACCATGGTTAAGTGTAGAGAATAAACCAAGGTTAGGTGAATGGTTAGGTTTAGCATGAAACAAAAATGGTAGACTTATTCAAAGCTTCATGAAGCTTCAACTATAAAACAAAGCAAGCCGCCATTTCTCTTTTTGCCCAAAAATGAATTAAGAGAATAAATAAATAAGTAAATCAAAACCCTAACCATTAACATAACCATTGTTTAATCATACACACCCAAGTTTGCATGTATCATCAAACATGATACAAACTAGTGTACAAAACTATATCATATATACAATGTGCACATCAAGTGAGAAAATCTATCTTAAGTGAACAAATACTAGTTAATGTAAAGTAATTTATCAAATATATAATTATACATTAAATCATTAAATCAACACTTGATTTAACGATCCGGTCATATCGCATATAACCGACAAATATCAAGTGTATCAATGTATCGAATCAACACTTGATTCAGTAACCCGGCTATATCACATATAATCGACCAATGATACAAATCGCGAGAATAGAATACAGTATCACATACTGGTATAATTCTCGGTCCCGCACATATCTCATATGCGCTCCAATTTCGTTTCGCTTAAGCCAGGAAACCTCTGTGTAGGACTCTAAAGACTCGTCAATACGCCGGCAGCAGGTGATGATCATATCAAACACCCACAAGCCGCAAGCGGTCTGCTAAACGTAATGGCCACCCGGGTATTGAGCGATCAGAAGATCGACGAGCAAGCCCGCTCACACTCCTGTGAATCCAACCAGTAATACTTACCATACAGTCTGGTATGTTCGTCTGATATGTCGCATATCTTGCCTAGGGGTGGTAAACGTCAGACCCCAGTAGCTCGATAAGTCGTGTCGATACGAGGTCTATAAAAGTTCGAGAAACTACTGGTAACACTTGCCAGTAAATCTTAGCAACCCTGGCCAGGGATTTCCGGTAATAGCCAATCGAACACAGCGCAACATCAACTCCCTATACCAGGAGAGACGAATCCCCTCCTATCGCTCATTGCCTCCATGTGATTCGGGACTGTACCCAAAAACCACCGTTTTGCACGCCCTCTTGGACGTGGTAAGGTGGAAATCAAAGCACAGTGGGAATCACACAAGACTCTATGACGATCTCGGGTCTACAGACTAACCTGTACCAGTGTCACCAGAGAACTGCCATCTGACGTAAGGTATAATACCATCTGGGAGTTCTCGGCGAGTCCGTCCAGTGTACCCAGTCTCCACTGAGCACCCGTATATCATCTCTGATGTCAAACACCAATGGATATGGGATCATCCATCGCCCATCTGTATGGGTCGAGAAGGTATACGCTAGTCTACTTTGGTATATCGATGCCCCGTCTCGATACACCCACGACTAGGGACCTTGAAGGATGTACTTATGGACTATCATGTCCCCACTAGTATGATCCGCATCATAGTCCAGGTAGTCAAGTACACATCCTAAGGGCTTTACCAACATGTAACAGAGAGATAATCAGTATACACGTTAAGGTAAAGAGTAACCAGATAGCATACTATCATGTCGAGCAAGAAAGTCCTCCCTATATATGTCCCAGCATCCACTACAGTATACATCCTATGTACAGTAATGGCCTCTAGGGCATACATATAACTAACACCAATAACTCCAATTTCTTTTATCATTTGGTCAAACCAATTTTACCACTTCACTTGTAATCTTAATATCAATGTTTAGAATCAAGTTTAACCACGAATCTCATGTGAAACAACCATAATTGAACTTTTACATTAAAATACCGTGAACTTTGTTATCACACATTTTTGACTAATCGTTTAAACAATACTTTTAGGAAAACCTCATGGGGTAACGACCTACCCCACACGCACACTTGGTTTCATAGCACAATGCCTAATTGTATGTATTTTTGGTTCAAAGATAGTATTTACAATAAAATACCACGTAATTTAAAACCGGATTTCTTTTAAAACAATATTTCATAATACTTTACAATTATGCATCTACAACCCTCTTTAGGGGACCCACTAATGGATGGTGCGGATTATCACATATCCTGGAGATAGTAGAGCGAGATGCAGACCTCTTCACGGAGCATTCGATCTCAAAAGGATATAAATACGGTTTTTAAGAAAAACGAATTTTCTAAATAAAACTAATTTTTCTAAAAATTAAAAATTATATAAAATTATAAATCCATATTTTCAAAATACAGTAAACCTATATTTTTCTAAAAATGAAAGATTAACAAATGCCAATAAAATACCATCAAGATACCAAAAAGGACAATTTTTTCAATAAAATAACATGAACTTTCAAATACTAAGTGTTTATCTTTAAAATACCCCAATACTTAAAATACATGCTCATGAAAACCGTAAATAATACGAATCACCCTCGAGATTTTATTTTTAACTATATTAAAAATAGTTTTCATAAAACTCTCTCGAGATATACAAAACAATATTTAAGGACTTTAGTAAATATAGGTTTAAGCGGGATCAATTCTCTTGAGCCTCAGGGAGCCGGAGAAAGTGAGTGCTTGTCTATTCAGGTTAGAAAACTTAACAGGAGTTATCAATGGCAATTGTCTTGGAAAAATACACAAATCCTGCCGTCGAAATGTAGCAGTTGCCGATGACTCCCGAATCTAAGAATTCAAGAGTTAAATCAGTACAAGGGTCTGACTCAGTCTGAGTCCAACCTCAAACCTGAATCCAAACTCAAACACGAATACTTGATCATGAACATGAATACTCGAATTCAAACATCAATATCAAACATGTATACTTGACTTGACTTGACTTGACCGAACCATGGTTATAACTTGACATGACTACTTGATTACATGATTACATTCTGAACATTTTGTATTCATGGTTTCGGCAATACTTGTAAACATAATCTATACAATACATTATGTGGGGATAAAGGGGTAGATTGGTACGGAACGTATATCATGGCACGAGAGGACACTTAAAAGACACCTACATGAGTTCTCATGCCGTTGTCCCGTGGGTTATGACGGGGCCTTGTACGACATGTTACCATATTCCACGGGGTAAGATGGACTCCTCTCGTATACATGAATACCTTCTTTATCAAACTACAAATAACCAAGTTAGAATAACTATCTTATACCTGTAAACCATCATATACAACTTTACCTTTTCATTTCACTTTATAAACTATCTTCTCTTTCTTGTTTTGGGACTTACCGAGCGTTAGTTCGCTGACGACATTCCTTTCTGTTTCTTTTTTTGGAATGTTCGTCAGGAGGACCGGAATCTAAGAAGATAGAGCCGAGCCAGGAGAACTTAGACCTGCTTACCGCTCAGCCTGACTACTAGTTCCTCTGCACTTACTTTCAGTATTCCATTGTTTAGGCATTTGTTTTTGATTATTGTATCTTTTACTTTAAACAGTTGTATGTAAATAAAATTGCTGTTTCATTTTATTCTCTTGTCATTCTTGTTCATTTTTATATATTGCTTAATTACGCTTAACGTATTTATTTCATAGTAAATACGTCGCGGCTTGCCACGTCACCGTTTTCGTCTACTGAGAAGCGGGGCATGACAAAATATTTCCTTAATCTTTCTAAACTAGAAAGATCTATTCTGTTAAACAGAGAATCCGTTGGATCAAAGATCCAAAGGACATTAAAAATCATCAAAATATAGAATTGAATTCTACATGGGAAAATATTTCCCTAATCTTTCTAAATAAGAAATATATACTCTGTTATATAGAGAACGTTTGGATTAAAAATCCAATGGTGATTAAAAATCACCGTTTGAATTAAAAGTAGATTGGATTAAAAAACCAATGGTGATTAAAAATCACCGTTTGAATTAAAAGGTAGAATTAAATTCTATGCATGGGAAAATATTTCCTTAATCTTGTTAAAAATAAGAAAATATATTCTGTTAAACAGAAAATCGCTGGATTAAAGATCCAATGGTGGATAACATTCCCCGAATAATCTTCAAGACTAATTAAATCAATTGGCATCACTCAATGAGAGATTTTCTCAAAATTGATCAACAGTTTACAATCTCTATATAAAAGACCCGAAATAGACACTAATAGATGGAGAGACCCCCCATAAGCTTTGGCAGCTACAACCGAGAATTCAATTCTTTTGCTAAAAAAAGACCTTGCTCATTTCAAAACCCTAAGTAAAGAAAACAGAGATTAAAAATATCTCTTTTGCCTAACATATAAGAATACAAGGGTTTAACCCTCTAAAAGAACTTAGTTCTTTCTTTGGATCTGAGATCCGCAAGGCAAATCTCCCATAAGTTGAGAATTTAATTCTCATAAGGATGATTTTGTTCTTTAGACTCAAGATTTAGGAGAAAAACTAGGTATGAGAAAATAAATAAAATAGAAGAAAAGAGACGGAAGTTATATCCCAGGAATTTAATTCCTCTGAAAATATGGTTTAATCCTACATGAAGAACTTAATTCTTACAAGAAAGAATGGAAGAACTTAGTTCTCAAAAAAAAATATAATCCCCACATCCTCAAAACAATGATCTCGGTGATCATTAATGGCCAAAACGCGATTAACAGAAATTTAACTTCTTTTCAAAAGATAAACAGAGAGTAAATCTCTAAAATGCTCAGCGCCTCACATGAAACACACGTGAGCGCCCAACGCTTAAAAAAACTCAGCGCTTCACGTGTTTCACACGTGAGCGCCCCAAAAAGAAAACTAAGCACCAGCGTGCATAGCACATGAGCGCCAGAAAACAAAAAAGATCGGTGCTTAGCATTATTGCAGCGCTACATATGATAGAACGTGAGCATCAAGAAACTCAGTGCCTCAGGTGAAACACACGTGAGCGCTGAACAAAAATGCTTAGAACTATATATATAGTCAAAAGTCTAAGTGCTTAGCACTGCCGAATGAGGGAAAAGCCCATGACTGAGCCCAAATTAGCTAAGTCTCTGAAATTTCTTTACAGCCGAGCCCATATGCTCTGTTGATGGATTTTAACAAAATTTAATGATCCTTAAATATATTTCTAAGTTGATCTTAGTCTCAAACAAGACTTATGTATTCTTAGTTAAAATAAATTGAGCCCAAATGCTTATATATTTAAGTCGATCTTAATCTAAAATCAGATTAACGGTCCTTAAATAAAATAGAATATTCATTGAACTGGCGGAATATACAACCTAGGTTCAAACTCTAAATCTAAAATATACGGATTTAGACTAATCCGCGTCCTACGGGCGACGACATAAATTATTCTCCGTATATAATTCACGAGCAACCAAAATAAATAAAACACAACAAGACACAAACTGAAACACTGGAGCAGGAGAAAGTTGTTATCGCAATGCGATAACATAATTAACTGCAGGGACTTACGCCTACAGGAAAAAGCATCCCACAATCAAAACCCCCTCACAAATGAGGGGGTATCTGATAAAGTCTGTTATATCGGTCGCATCTATCCAAATCTCTGATATATGGTGCCATAAATCAACTTGGTATTCTCGAAGAGGTGGATGGATATGTCCAAATAGTATCTGGCCCCAAATTCAAGCAAGACGATCAATCCCAATTCGTCTCTGTTTTCGACGGTAAACAGATTCTGACACACCCGGTGTGAGCTCTTCCTCCTTCCACTCCACACTTCTTGTGTCGTGTTTCGTAAACAAAATCGTGGATTTCTATATTTATGATTTCCCTTAGATTCGAGATACTAAAACCTAGTGTCTCGCTTCTGTACAGAATCAATAGCTTCTCACAGCACTGCCTGTAACAACAACTCCTTCTCCACCCTAGCTGGAGGAGTGACATACGGGCTTAACGCGGCCTCCATTTTCTCAATGCCGGTGGGGCAGGTCACACAGGCCACTACCAGACTATTCTTTGGGAAAATGCTCCTACCTGCGAGCTTTGGCGTTTCAGCGCCACAAGAAGAAGCTCTCAAAAGGTCAGTCTTTGATCGGTTGACTACTTTCATGGCTCCTATCAACAAGACGTCCAACTCTAGAGTCCTGGTCTTTAACAGGATAGAGAAGAACTCGAATGGGCCTGTAAAGAAGCCCATGATACCAGAGGGAGCTACCCTAAAACGGTTGGCGCTCTCTACTCATATTACCTATGAAGCCGATAAAAGTGCTTTCCCTCCCAGACGGTCGGTCTTCGACAGATTGGACAACTCCACTCCAGCTCTAATAAGGACGTTGGTCTTCAATAGGTTGATGCCAAGTGAAGCTCCTCAGCAACGCCGGGGCACGATGAAGACGCCTCCAAAACGGAGGTCGTTCCTACTGCAAGACATGCTCGACGTCGCCGCCGAATGAGACAAGCTAGGGGCAACTCCCCCTCTGGGATTACCCTACCAGCACCTGTGGTGGGCATCGACGCCGTTGTTCCAACTGGGAACAATTTTGACCCGCTTAGGAGGGTGTGCAAGAACTCCCCGACGGCGGTACTGAAAAAATCACCTCCGCCGGCAGAAGCCTTATTCCCCTCCGAATCACGGAGACGCGACCGCGCAGGTTCGTCTTGCCTGAGATTTAGGGAAGATGCTATTTGGTTTAATCCGTCCACCTCTCCGAAGATGCCAAGTTGATTTATGGCACCGTGTATCCGAGGTTTAGACGGATGCGGACGATTTAGCAGACTTCGTCAGATTCCCCCTCGCTTGAGGGGTTTTTGATTGTGGGGACGCTCTTCCCTGCAGGCGCAAGCCCCTGCAGTTAATTACGCTACCGCGTCGCGGTGACAATTTTCTCCTTCTCTATAATTTCACTTCGTGTCGTGGGTGTTTGTTTTGTTTGTGGTTGCCCGTGGATTGTATACGGAGACTAATTTATGTCGTCGCCCGTAGGACGTGGATTAGTCCAAATCCGTATTTTCTTAGATTTGGGTTTGGGGTTTTGGTTTAAGGATACGTCAGCCCTGTTTAAGGCTAAGATCAACTTAAACATTTGTTAAGGATATGTTAGCCTAATCTCCAGACTAAGATCAACTTAACGGGATCGTTTGGATCCGACAAGAGAGCAATTGGCTCTATTGTTTAGTTTAATGACGTTACGGTCGATTTCCAGTTTAAGGACATGGTGGTCCATTATTCCCATTTGGGGACGAGCATTAGTTTAAGGAAATTTCGGTCCAACATTCCCATTTTGGGATGAATATTAGTTTAAGGACGTTCCGGTCCAACGTTCCCAATTTGGGACGAATATTAGTTTAAGGACGTTTCAGTCCAAGAGTTTAAGGACCCCGCAGTCCGTATCGATGTATGGTTGTCGGGACCCGTGATTTGATCTCAAAAACTATCTAGCAACGGCAATCAAGAATGGCGTCGCATGAAGCTAGCCGGTGAGTACGGGTCGGTCCACAGGGATGTTGTGAATCTCCTAATCGCGCTAACGAGTTAATTCCGATGGGAGCCGGATTGATTATTAAATCTAAAAACCTAATTATTCTATACTACGATTATTTAGATCTAAACTTGCTAGGACTAGGTTTAGGGATGGTTTAGAAATGTAAGTAAATCTCAACGCTTTCTATACCCGAATGAAGATCTATGAGGAGTTATGGTAATTATCAATAAAGGGGATTAGATCCATTCGGGAAGGTGTTCCTTCCTCTAGGTTCTTGTCCTTCCTTTAGAGATCCTTACCCTAACCTCCATGGAAAACGCGCGCAACCGGGCCTTTATACTACGGTATCACCGCTACCTCGAGGGATAGGGTGCCGTAGGGCGCGGTGTGTGCGTGTATGCATGGAGTCCTATTGAAAATATATTATGGGTAAGAAAGGGATGAGAGATCTCATCTCTCAAAATCCTTCCCCAAAGCTAACTCTAAGCAATTTATCTACGGCAAGGAATTAAATCTACCTAGGGCAAAGAATTGAAATCTAAACTAAAGCAAGGAATTAAATCTACTTACAGATGCATCTCTCCAATCATCAACGCAGGGTTGTCAGATCTGAATTCATGAATTGAAAAGAAACACCGATGCTCTCCATAAAGAGATCTGAATTTATTATTAAAAGGAGGCATAAGGTTTACAATGATTTAGAGTTCTATTTATAGGAAATAGAAACCCTAGGTTACATTTTGATCCGCATGTCTAAAATTACATAAATAGCCCTATAAAGACCAGTCAACGCCGCCAACACAATATGGAAAAAAACTATTTTTTTATTTCCTTAACATGGCCGCGGAACCGCGGCCCGAGGCCCTATTTGGCCGCGGTTCCGCCGTCAACAAGAAGCCTTGGATGCTGGAATTTTCTGTGTTGTCTTCTGGTGACTTTGTCTTCCTGTTTCTATATGTCTCTTTCCATTTGGGCTTCTAGGTTAGTTCCAGATCTCCAGTGAACAATTTGCAGTGGACTTTTAACCGTTTGCTTTGTAATCTTGGACCTTGCGTTGCCTTGTACTTTGTGAATTTTATGTTTGATGTAGGCTTGATCAAGAGTCCTCTGTTTGTTGGTTAAAGTCCATATTTTCATCGTCTTTTCATCGTTTTCACTGTTTTCTGTCCAAGAACCTGTAACCTGTAACATGTAGCAGACATGCGTCAAAAGCACCTGTTTATTTATAAAAAGAATAAGAATGGGGAATATAATAATGCAATATTATGGTGTGAACAAATACCCCCAAACTTATCTTTTGCTCGTCCTCGAGCAAACTTATTTTTATTCACTAAAAAAACCTAACCGCACTTTCGCAGGGAAACGCGATTGCACTGAGCACGTGCAACAAGCCGTTAAACCTCTAGGTGTCCCTAGTAGGAGGAGTGTTTTCTCCTGAGGGTTTTCAGCGGATACTACCCACAAAATCCTATCAATTCGGCCCATTGACTTTAATTCTCCAATTAGGTTTTCTGACAAGGAATTCTATTATCGTCGACTCGTAAATTATCCACCCGTATTTTTCACGCTTCCGTATCATTTAACTTAAGATTATATATATCCTGCAGACCTACTTAGCTTTCAGCATCTCTTAAGTTTTTCTTCTAGGGTTCCATCTCCACTTAGGAATTTCTATCAACTCTACTAAAGATACAAGTTCTATTCTTCACTCCTTTCGCTCATCTAAACTCCAATCACATACCCCTACATGTGTGTATAGATCACCCCTACACTTGAAAATTCAAATCAAGCAATCATACCTTTGTCCGTTGTCCAAAGTACTTATTAATTGGTGAATTTTTAATTGAAATTTGCTTACACATCCTTCATACGACCGTTAATACTTCTTGAGGTACCAACGACCGATTACAAAATGTGTTTGCACATTTAAGCGTAATTCCTAGTCTTGCAACACCCAAGGCTTTTAGCAGTGACTCCCAAACCAGTTGGTCTAAGGCACTAGGTGATGAAGCACCCTCGCTAAATATTTTTCTATTTTTACAGCCTTAAGTAATCACAAAAACCAGTGTCCATTTTTTTATTCTTTATTCACACTTATATATATTTTTTTCTTCGTACTAAGGACTTTAGACAAGAGCATTTCAAGGTCTCTTCTACTATTCCAAGTTTCAAGGTGCGTGATTGTGCAAATTGTAGGGTATATATTTTCAGAATCTAGACTTGAGCTAGGAACTATTTTTCAAACTTATACTCTAATAAGAAAATCAATACTTTTCCTTTGTTTCGACTTATTCCAAGAAGTGAACCTAAAATTTGCCTATTTCTAAATAAACTACAAAGCCATATACTTTCTACCGTTAAATTTTAAGGAAGGTTATTTTTAGGGTTTTTAATTCACTAAGTCTAAGATCTAGTTGTTCCTAGCCAGTTAACCTATTTGTCAAACTCAAGTCAATTAGCCAAAATTGAATACATTAATTTTTATAATTTTTAAAAATTTTCAAATTTTTATGGGTTTTTCAAATAAGTATGCAAATGCAAAAATATGTACAAATGAATGCGAAGGAAGAAGACGTACCGAGCATACCCCCAAACTTAAACTTGACAGTGTCCTCACTGTCATGCTAAACCAAGAGGGTCAAAATACCGACACTCCCCTGTTTATTTATTTATAACTTTTTTTTTATTTTTTTAATGTTTTGAATTTTTTTTATAGAAAAAGAAAACAAAAAAATATATACATATATACAAAGGTTCCCCCCAAACTTAAGCTTGGCCTTACACAAGCCAAAGGTTAGCACCAACCATTCAAAGATCTTATCGTGGTAATGGTATAGTTGGTGCAAGAATGGGGTGTGGAGGAAAGAAATGAGAAACACGCGAGACCGTGTGGAAAGAAGAATGGTAGAATATGGTCTCGGTGGGGGAGAAGAATGGTGGAAAGGAGAAAGAAGGGTCGCGCGATCTTGAGGGTATAAATCGAGTGAATAAATTAGCGCAATATGTGATGACCGATGTGTTAAAAGCGATTGCGCTAACCTATCAAATCGTCGTGCAATAGGGTCAAATCCCTCAAGATTCGCAAGAAAACATGGGTACGCCGAACGTGGTATAGGAGATGAAAGCGTAACGGTCACTTGTACGGTCGGAACACTAGGAATGAGGAAAGGAAGTGAATTAGGGATAGTATCATTCTCACCGTAGTAAACTGCCTCGAACTTGAAAGATTCCATTAATGGTTCGAAACTACTGTAATCAACCGAGTCTGATGGTTCAACTAACTCATCTGAAAATGTAAAGGACTCAAACCCGGGCGGTGAGTCATCAACATCGTCCGAAAAAGTGAAACACTCGTAAGTGTTATCATCTGTGAGAAAAGTGTCAGATTCAAAGGAAAATTTTTCAAACTCACAGTCTTCAAGCGTTGTCGGAATGATGGGAAGGAGGGAGGGCGATATAACAGTTAAAGGTTCAGGAGGATGAATTGGAAAATCAGACACATCAAACAAAAATGGTTCAACCTCAATATGATCCTCAAAACTCTCTTCAATACTATCCTTATAATTTTCCTCAAAATTCAACTCATCCATGCCATTATCATCAAAATCAAGACGCATATGAGATTCGGGAGAAACATTTAATAACTCGGGATGGTGATTTGAATATAAAATTTCAATTAAATCGACAGGTTCATCATCCGAAATATTCCCGGCGTCTATATCCTCAATCAAGTGAAAATCAATTTCTTTAGACACCTCATCAAAAGCATGGATATTTATCAATTTAGGTTCTAGAGTGGAGGTGTAAAGATTGAAAGGATTAAGTGCGGTTTCACTCGAAAGGGGTTCTTCACAATTTGGCAAATCAAGCACTACAAAATCACACAACTCATTTTTATTTTCAACTGGTGAAACATTTGAGACAATCGATGGAAAACCGAAGTTGTGGGCTTTAATTGGGTAAGGGTAGGTTTGATTTGGAAATCCTCTCAATTTCTCACTCTGTCCAATCGCCTCCTTATACATTGAAAAATTTGGAGCTAGTTGGAAACTAGCTACCGGTTCACTAGGTTGCATAAGGACGGCCACAGACGCTTCCACATTCCTAGTCATTTTGTTTGTTGCAGTGATATACGCCTCCAACGACTCTTCCAAACTAGACTTGGGTAGTAAAGGGGTTTCGGTAAAAGATTCGGAATCGTGTGGATATGCAAAACTCCCTAATGGCTGTGTAGAAACAGTGTCTAGTGAGGGTGGTAAGGTCGGGTAGGACTGGTAGGAAGTAGGTGATTGGACAGGGGTAGGGTCAACATATGGATAAAAAGGTGAATAGTCGTGCAGATCCCTAGAACTAGATGAGTGGAGAGGGGTGAAAGATCGACTGCGAGATTGAGCAATATGCTCAGCAATGGACATCGGCTTAGGAGTGACAGAAGGACTTGAAAAAGTGGTATCAACATATCGAGGTGGTGAAGGTTGACTTGGTTGACACAAAGTGGGTTGAAAAGTCAAACTGTTTCTCCTAGACGCCTCTATTTGATCTTTCAAAGATTTTTTAGACAAGGAAGGATCGTCTTTAAATTGACCGAACAAATTGACGTACGACGCAAAATTAGGTTCGGGATACCAAAGCCCGGCAAGTGATTTATTATGTGGGGTACCCATGTTTGAAGAAAGGGTGAAAAGAAAGAATGTTTGTGGGGGTGCAAGGATTTGTTTGGGGAAAAAAATTTGCAAGTTTCATAATAATAATTTTTCTTTTTCTTTTTCTGTACTTGATAATTGTTGCAAAAAAAGATTTTTAGTTAAAGATATGCAACCGAAAAATATTACTTGCAATAAGTTATTATTTTAAGCATATCACAAGAATCTTTATTTGGAAAAATTGTTGTAAAAAGATATTCGAGAAAAGATATGCAACAAAAAAGATTACATGCAATCAATTTCTATTTTGAGCGGGGCCCAAAAATCCCGCACAAGATTGTTATTTGGAAGGGAATATATTTTTAAAGTGCACAAAATCCTGCAGGAATTTTCAGGAAAAGATATTTCAAAATATACAGAGAAAGAACAGAGAAGACTTACAGTGCAATTTTCAAGAGCTAAAGTCACCAGGATGCCGTGTTTTCGCGGTCTGAGGCCACCTCCCGCGGCGTTTTCGCGGTCGTTTTGCTGGATCGAGTCCCAAGAATTTTTTTGACGCTCTGATTCGACAAGGTGGCCGCGGTTCCACGGCCTAAAGCATGTTTTGGCCGCGGAAAGGCGGTGGTTTGGGCGGTTCAAGACTCCAAAATTCTTGTGCTCTTCTGTTGTTTAAAATCCCTTCTGTTCCGATATCTCGTTTTCTGTTTCGCTTTCTGGAAATTTCCAGATCCGAGTTTGTTCCTGCAAGATTTCACACAACAGAGTATCCTTTCCAAAAATAACAATTGATATATTTTTATATTTTTTTTTGGTTTTTTCATATTTTTATGATTTTTTTTAATTAAGATTAACCCGAAATTGCGAAAAGGAAATAACACGCCATCCCCGGCAACGGCGCCATTTGATTTGATCTCAAAAACTATCTAGTAACCGCAATCAAGAACGGCGTCGCATGAAGCTAGCCGGTGAGTACGGGTCGGTCCACAGGGATGTTATGAATCTCCTAATCGCGCTAACGAGTTAATTCCGATGGGAGCCGGATTGATTATTAAATCTAAAAACCTAATTATTCTATACTACGATTATCTAGATCTAAACTTGCTAGGGCTAGGTTTAGGGATGGTTTGGAAATGCAAGTAAATCTCAACGCTTTCTATACCCGAATGAAGATCTATGAGGAGTTATGGTAATTATCAATAAAGGGGATTAGATCCATTCGGGAAGGTGTTCCTTCCTCTAGGTTCTTGTCCTTCCTTTAGAGATCCTTACCCTAACCTCCATGGAAAACGCGCGCAACCGGGCCTTTATACTACGGTATCACCGCTACCTCGAGGGATAGGGTGCCGTAGGGTGCGGTGTGTGCGTGTATGCATGGAGTCCTATTAAAAATACATTATGGGTAAGAAAGGGATGAGAGATCTCATATCTCAAAATCCTTCACCAAAGCTAACTCTAAGCAATTTATCTACGGCAAGGAATTAAATCTACTTAGGGCAAAGAATTGAAATCTAAACTAGAGCAAGGAATTAAATCTACTTACAGACGCGTCTCTCCAATCATTAACGCAGGGTTGTCAGATCTGAATTCATGAATTGAAAAGAAACACCGATACTCTCCATAAAGAGATCTGAATTTATTATTAAAAGGAGGCATAAGGTTTACAATGATTTAGAGTTCTATTTATAGGAAATAGAAACCCTAGGTTACATTTTGATCCGCATGTCTAAAATTACATAAATAGCCCTATAAAGACCAGTCAACGCCGCCAACACAATATGGCAAAAAACTATTTTTTTATTTCCTTAACATGGCCGCGGAACCGCGGCCCGAGGCCCTATTTGGCCGCGGTTCCGCGGTCAACAAGAAGCCTTGGATGCTGGAATTTTCTGTGTTGTCTTCTGGTGACTTTGTCTTCCTGTTTCTATATGTCTTATTCCATTTGGGCTTCTAGGTTGGTTCCAGATCTCCAGTGAACAATTTGCACTGGACTTTTAACCGTTTGCTTTGTAATCTTGGACCTTGTGTTGCCTTGTACTTTATGAATTTTATCTTTGATGTAGGCTTGATCAAGAGTCCTCTGTTTGTTGGTTAAAGTCCATATTTTCATCGTCTTTTCATCGTTTTCACTGTTTTCTCTCCAAGAACCTGTAACCTGTAACATGTAGCAGACATGCGTCAAAAGCACCTGTTTATTTATAAAAAGAATAAGAATGGGGAATATAATAATGCAATATTATGGTGTGAACAACCCGTCACCTCCCTGACGTCATTGAAGGATTACAACGATAGGTGTCAGAGGAGTTCAGAGATGTACCCTTAAACCGGATGTAAATTGATTTAAAAGAGCAGTCTTGCTCAGTCAATTTAATTTAAGGACTTACGGCCATGATTGGGCTAAGTCCAGTTGAGAATATTCGACGTTTTTATCTTTGACCTATTAGGCCTGTGCTAGGGCTTTGCCACTGTTTGATAATGCACTGCATTTTCTGTTGGCCAGTTAGGACTTTTTGATTTGGGCTCTGTCCCTTTTAAATGATGCACAACATCTGTTTGGGCTCTACCCTTTATTAAAATATTTGCATTGCATTTTATTAGGCCTGTTAGGCCTTTTTTAATTAGGCTTGGCTATTCTGTAAATAATGCAGTGCATTAATTATCTGACATTGCGCCAATTATTGAGCGCAAGCGCTTGTGATGGTGACACGTGTCACGCAAGCGCAGTGCGCTGCGCTGTTGCGCTGCTGACACGTGGCGCGCTCTGGTGAGTTGCGCCAATTTCAGAGAGCAATGCTCTATCTTAAAAGCGCACAGCGCAAGTGGTCTTGGAGCTGACACGTGGCACTCTCTGGTGGCTTGCGCCAACCCAGGAGCGCAACAGTGCAGATTTATAAGTGCAAGGCACTGTTTTAATTTCTTGATCCAACTTTGGATTCAAGAAAAGAATCTTTAAGATTCCAGAACCATTGGTTCATAAAAAGGTGCAAGGCACTGTTATTATTTATTATTAAAGATCATTGATCTTGTTCTTAGATCAATGATCCATTCAGAAGAAGTTCTTCTTTTATAAAGGTTTTTACTTTCTTTTTTCTCTTCTTGAGTTCTTCTCACAATTTTTCAGAGCTCTCTCTATTCTCTGTGTTGTTGTTTTTGATCTTGATGTTCCTTCTTTTTTGAATTGGGGTCTAGGGGCCTTTATATAGTGCCCATTAATTTGTTTAATTTGTTAAAGAGATCATTCTCTGAGTGATTTGGGAAATTTTCCCCACCGTTGGATCTTTGATCCAAGGGCTTCTGTTTTACAGAAGACAATCTTCTTGTTTTAACAAGAACAGAAAGATCTTACTGGAATTTTAATTCTGTTTGGCGCAGATGCACCAGCGCTTGACAGAGCGCAGATCATCTGAAGCGTTGCTTCTTTTAATTTTGTGTTAAATAGAGCCTTGGTCTGATTGGGCGCGCTGCCTTGGGCGCTGCGCTGACGTATCGGCTTTTGACACGTGGCGCGCAGCGCAAGGAATTTGAAGCGTTGCTTCAATTTTCTCAACTTTAATTTTCAATTTAATTTCGAAACAGAGCTTTGCTCTGAATGGGGGAAACAGAAGCGTTGCTTTATTTCCCGCTTTGGAATTTGAACAGAGCTTTGCTCTGATTGGGGTAAACAAATGCCCCCCACTGTTGCGCTTACGTGGCCCCAAACGTGAGCGCAGCGGTGGCAGAATTCCAACCGTTGCGGCAACTCAGGAGTTGAAGGGGCGCCGAGCGCCTATAAATAGGACCCTTGGTCCTCAATAGATGGTCACCATCTTCAAAACTTCTCATTTCTCAGAACTTCAGAGCTTTTCTCTTGCTTTCAAGAACTTAAGAGTTAAACTCTAGAATACTTTTTAGGTAAAATTAACATAAATTAAATTAAATTAATTTTAAATAACAGATCCTTGCTCTCATAGATCTTTGATCTAAAGAAAACCCATTTAGGGTTTTATTAATAGAGTTTTGCTCTCCTTAGATCATGATCTTTTCTTGGGGCTTCTTAGCTCATGAATCAGAGCTCTGCTCTCTTGATACAAGTAGAATCTTAATCTTTTGTGAAGAACTCTTAAGAGTTTGATCATGAATAATGAAGATCAAAAATGGAGTTTTATCTTTGATGGATTCTATCATCTTTTCATAGCAAGGCTCTCAGCGTTCTCGAGGAATTTCATTAAATTCCTCTCATTGCTGAATTTGATAGGTGTCACTCCTGTTTGCAGAGCATTGCTCTCGAGGAGTTTAACTCCCTGTGGCTATTTTTAATAAGAATTCGCTTAATCAGTCTGTCTGCTAATTCTGTTAATTTTCTTTTATAGGAGCAATGGACGCCCACATGTACGATCTCGATGAAATCATCTCTTACAGAGACATTCGCCGACTCGGGCGTTCTCAGAACCGAGAACTTACAAACGTTGAGTGTGCCGAAATCATGAGCCGCTTCGATGCATACAACGGTCAGCTGCTTCCTCGGCGCTCCCCTCTCCTGAAGCTTATTGTGGAAGCAATTTGGGAAGCGCTTCCCTTACTCTTTACCGGCGTGCCGCTTAGGGCATTGGACGTCGCTGAGGACAAGGTGCACTCGGTGTACCTGATGAACCTGATCTCGAAGAGATGGAGAGACAATCTTGTCGATCTCTTGCACCAGGCCTTTCAACAGTCCGCCATTCTTGTTGCCTATCTGAGGATGGAGGAGATCAGTGGGGATCCCGACACCCGTGCTCGTGAAAGGAAGCACACCAGGATGGTTCACCAAGTTTGGAAAGTCTTGGACAAAGTCACTTTCTAGTTCCTCAATCCTTATCCAGGATCTGAGGTTTTGCCGTTGTAACCATTTGATGATGTTTTTCGTTTACTACTTTCATGATTGTAAGAATTTTTGGCAATATGAATAGGAAATTTTTTATTTCAGCTTGTCTTATTTTTCGTTCTGAGTCTTTTGCACATGCATGAATGAGTGTGTCTCGAACGTTTGATCAAATGCACATCGGATGTTCTTTCTGTTGCTTTCTTCTTTCTTTTATTATCAGTATTCTGCCTCATTAAACATGGTTGACGGGTGATAGAGCGAACATCCTGTCTTGGCTTCTTCAAGAGGTAATGATGGCTTATGACGCAGGTTCAGATCTGCTGCCTAAGACTTTTCAACTCTATGAGCCGTGAGGGTCTCATAGAGACTTTTTTCCCTACGGATCGAGAGGATCTCGTAGGTGGATTTTCTCCTTAGGAATCGTGAGGATTCCTAAGTGCGTTTTCTCTTATAAGTCGTAAGGATCTTATAAGAGAATTTTCCCTCTTACGAGTCGAGAGGAGTTGTAAGCGGTTCTTTCCCTCCTTATCGAGATTCGACTTTAGAGAGTGAGACCCGTGGATAGTATGCAAGAGACCGTTTTAGACCGACTTGCAGGATCCCAGTGCTTGGGAAACAAGTTTTTTAATCCCTGCTGCCTAAGGCTTTATCTTCTAAGTCGAAACGAATCGGGAAGTCTTCGCGAAGACACTAATTTCCTCACGGGTCGAGACGAATCAAGCAGTTCTTGTCAAGGACATTAATTTCCCTGAGTTGAAGTATTTTCCGAGGACGCTGGTTTCCTCGAAGTTGAAACGAATCGGAGTATTCCTGCAAAGACATTGGTTTCTCTGCGGGCCGACGCGAATCGGGAGCTCTCATCAAGGACGCTAATTTCCCTAAATTGAGGTATTTGCCAAGGACACCGATTTCCCTGGGGTTGAAACGAATCGATGTATTCTGCAAAGACGCTAGTTTCTCTGCGGGTCGACGCGAATCAAGATTTCTCGTCAAGGACACTGGTTTCCCTGAGTCGAAGTATATTGCCGAGGATGCTAGTTTCCTTGAAGTTGAAACGAATCGGAGTATTCTTGCGGAGACACTAGTTTCTCTGCGGGCCGACGCGAATCAGGAGCTCTCATCAAGGACGCTAGTTTCCCTAAATTGAGGTATTTTCCAGGGACACTGGTTTCCCTGGGGTTGAAACGATTCGATGTATTCGTGCAGACGCTAGTTTATTTGCGGGTCGACGCGAATCAGGATGTTCTCGTCAAGGACACTGGTTTCCATGAGTCGAAGGATTTTGCCGAAGACACTGGTTTCTTCGGGGTCGAAACGAATCGGAGTATTCCTGCGGAGACACTGGTTTCTCTGCGGGCCGACGCGAATCAGGAGGCTCTCATCAAGGACCCTAGTTTCCCTGAATTGAGATATTTGCCAGGGACACTGGTTTCCCTGGGGTTGAAACGAATCGATGTATTCCTGTAAAGACGCTGGTTTCTCTGCGGGTCGACGCGAATCAGGATGTTCTCGTTAAGGACACTGGTTTCCCTGTGTCGAAGGATTTTGCCGAAGACACTGGTTTCTTCGGGGTCGAAACGAATCAGAGTATTCCTGCGGAGACACTGGTTTCTCTACGGGCCGACGCGAATCAGGAGGCTCTCATCAAGGACGCTAGTTTCCCTGAATTGAAGTATTTGCCAGGGACACTGGTTCCCCTGGGGTTGAAACGAATCGATGTATTCCTGCAAAGACGCTGGTTTCTCTGCAGGTCGACTCGAATCAGGATGTTCTCGTCAAGGACACTGGTTTCCCTGAGTCGAAGGATTTTGCCGAAGACACTGGTTTCTTCGAGGTTGAAACGAATCGGAGTATTCCTGCGGAGACACTGGTTTCTCTGCGGGCCGACGCGAATCAGGAGGCTCTCATCAAGGACACTAGTTTCCTTGAATTGAGGTATTTGCCAGGGACACTGGTTTTCCTGGGGTTGAAACGAATCGATGTATTCCTGCAAAGACGCTGGTTTCTCTGCGGGTTGATGCGAATCAGGATGTTCTCATCAAGGACACTGGTTTCCCTGAGTCGAAGGATTTTGCCGAAGTCGCTGGTTTCTTCGAGGTTGAAACGAATCGAAGTATTCCTGCAGAGACACTGGTTTCTCTGCGGGCCGACGCGAATTAGGAGGCTCTCATCAAGGACGCTAGTTTCCCTGAATTAAGGTATTTGCCAGGGACACTGGTTTCCCTGGGGTTGAAACGAATCGATGTATTCCTCCAAAGACGCTGGTTTCTTTGCGGGTCGACGCGGATCAGGATGTTCTCATCAAGGACACTGGTTTCCCTGAGTCGAAGGATTTTGCCGAAGACACTGGTTTCTTCGGGGTCGAAATGAACCGGAGTATTCCTGCGGAGACACTGGTTTCTTTACGGGCCGACGCGAATCAGGAGGCGCTCATCAAGGACGCTAGTTTCCCTGAATTGAGATATTTGCCAGGGACACTGGTTCCCCTGGGGTTGAAATGAATCGATGTATTCCTGCAAAGACGCTGGTTTCTCTGCAGGTCGACGCGAATCAGGATGTTCTCGTCAAGGACACTGGTTTCCCTGAGTCGAAGGATTTTGCCGAGGACACTGGTTTCTTCGGGATTGAAACGAATCGGTGTATTCTTGCGGAGACACTGGTTTCTCTGCGGGCAGACACGAATCAGGAGGCTCTCATCAAGGACGCTAGTTTCCCTGAATTGAGGTACTTTCCAGGGACATTGGTTTCCCTGGGGTTGAAACGAATCGATATATTCCTGCAAAGACGCTGGTTTCTCTGCGGGTCGACGCGAATCAGTATGTTCTCATCAAGAACACTAGTTTCCCTGAGTCGTAGGATTTTGCCGAAGACGCTGGTTTCTTCGGGGTTGAAACGAATCGGAGTATTCCTGCGGAGACACTGGTTTCTCAGCGGGCCGACGCGAATCAGGAGGCTCTCATCAAGGACGCTAGTTTCCCTGAATTGAGGTATTTTCCAGGGACACTGTTTTCCCTGGGGTTGAAACGAATCGATGTATTCCTGCAAAGACGCTGGTTTCTCTGCGGGTCGACGCGAATCGGGATGTTCTCGTGAAGGACACTGGTTTCCCTGAGTTGAAGGATTTTTCCGAAGACGCAGGTTTCCTCGAGGTTGAAACGAATCGAAGTATTCCTGCGGAGACACTGGTTTCTCTGCGGGCCGACGCGAATCAGGAGGCTCTCATCAAGGACGCTTGTTTTCCTGAATTGAGGTATTTTCTAGGGACACTGGTTTCCCTGGGGTTGAAACGAATCGGAGTATTCCTGCGGATACACTGGTTCCTCTGCGGGCTGACGCGAATCAGGAGGCTCTCATCAAGGACGCTAGTTTCCCTGAATTGAGGTATTTTCCAGGGACACTGTTTTCCCTGGGGATTGAACTGATCTGTGGCTGTCTTTCAGGTTTTATATAAATTACCGTCAAAACCGTGAAGCTAGGAATTTGATCTTCGCTTCATTTGCTGGCACTGGGTCTGCTGTATCGAGACGAATGTCATGGTTGTCTCTAAGTTGTTGGTGAACCGTCGAGATTTTGCTTTGCTTTCTGACGGAGCCTGTTGGGAAGGTATGGTTCCGTCTTTGTTTTTGCCCTTGGATTGTATACAGGGATCGATGTGATCTCAACTGTAGGGCAAAAGTTTCATATATTTTTTTTATTTTTTTATTTCCGCGATGCTCTATCATTTCAGCTTTTATATCACGAAGGTCGCGATTGCCCAATCATTTCGGCTATTTTTCGCGGTGCCCAATCATTTCGGCTGTTTATTTTATTTTTACTCGCTGCTTTTTATTGCGAGTTGCCCAATCATTTCGGCTATTTTGTGCGCATACGTTTTTACTTGCTGCTTTTTTTTTATTGCAAGTTACCCCATCATTTCGGCTATTTCGTATGCATGTGCGGCCTACTGGCTTTTCGTCCTAAACCTAAAATTAGACACCGATTTGGGCATCAGCACCGCTATAACTGAGATGTTGCCAGGAGAGAATCATCATTTGCCTCTGTCGATGTCGAACAAAGGTGGTTTAGCGAACAGGGTTAAGGTCCTGTCGACTAAAGCTTTTGACTTCATGAGCCGTAAGGGTCTCACAAAGATATTTCTCCCTACAAGTCGTGAGGATCTTGTAGGTGTATTTTCTCCTTAGGAATCGTGAGGATTCCTAAGTGTATGTTCCTCTGTAAGTTGTAAGGATCCTACAAGAGGGTTTTCTCCTTGTAAATCGAGAGGACCTACAAAGGTTGTTCATCATGCGTACATATCCCCAGTCACGGATGGGACTTGGTTAGGGAAATGTTTATTCGTGCCCATGGATTGTATACAAGGGTCAGTGCTGGGCCACTTGTAGGGCAATATCGAAAGTTGTGGGGATTGCTTAAGCACGGGTTTAGGTCTCTGTAACTTAAGACTTTCAAATCTTATGAGCCGTGAGGGTCCCATAAGAGAGTTCTCCTTACGAGTCGTGAGGATCTCGTAAGTGTATTTTCTCCTTAAGAATCGTGAGGATCCCTAAGTGTGTTTCTCCCTTGTGAGTCGTAAGGATCTCACGCGGGTGATTTCTCCTTACAAGGTTGAGAGGACCCTGTAAGTGTTCTTTAACGAGGTTGCGCCCTTCCGGGTTTTCACAGACATTCGCCGGTAGCCCTGCTGTTTTTACTCACGGAGCCCTTTCGGGTTTTCATCTGTGCCCATTTTGCTTATGGACATACCGTTTTTTTTTCTTATTCTTTTTATTCTCTTTTTTTTACGAGGTTGCGCCCTTTCGGGTTTTCACAAAACTCGCCGGTAGGCCTGCTGTTTTTACTCACGGAGCCCTTTCGGGTTTTCATCCGTGCCCATTTTGCTTATGGACATACCGTTTATTATTATTATTTTTTTATCTTTTTTTTATCGTCTTTGTGATGTTTCAATCCACCATAGTTTATCGACATCTCGGTCAACAGGTAGTTTTAGGACGTAGTGGTCCGTCATTAGTTTAAGGACGTTTCGGTCCGTTGTTAGTTTAAGGACGTTTCGGTCTGTCATTAGTTTAAGGACGTTTCGGTCCGTGGTGTAGAAGGTCGACTACTACTTATAGAGTTCGGGCTTAGGAAGATAGAGAGCGGGCATAGTCGTCGTCATCTATCATTGACCAAGGCTGTGGCTCATTAAGCGTAGTATTTCTTCAAGAAGCGACCGTTTATTAGCCTGAAAGGCCTTTCACCGTGCATATCCATGAGTAGATAGGTTCCACCCTGGTACACCTTATCTATTATGTACGGGCCGTCATAGTTCGGCTCGAATTTTCCCCGCTTGGCATGATTGGGGATCATGGGCCTTTTGACCAATAGCACGAGTTCGCCTTGGCGGAATGTCCTCGGCCGGGTCAATCTTTCATATGAGCGTATCATCTTTGCTTTATAAGCCTCCAGATTTTGTTGCGCTATAAGCCGTGTTTCATCAAGGGTATCAAGCTCCTCAAGCCGAAGGTGAGCATTTTCTTCGCCCGTCAGCTCGTAGTGGACTGCCACCCGTAGAGAAGGTAGCTCTATTTCGAAGGGGAGTACTGCTTCTGTACCGAATACCAACGCGTACGGCGTTGTGTTCATGGCCGTCTTGAACGTAGTTCGATACGCCCAGAGAGCTTCTTGCAGTCTCTCGTGCCCGTCCTTCTTATTTCGGGACACCGTCTTCTTCATGATCTTCGTCAAGGTCTTGTTGAAGGCCTCGGCTAGACCATTAGCTCGCGGATTATAAACTGAGGAATATCTCCAGTCTATATTATGCTGCTGCGCGAAACGACTGATCTTGTGGCTTCTGTAAGCTGGCCTGTTATCGGAGATGATCCGTCGCGGAGTTCCAAACCGATAAATGACATGCGTTTTGAAGAAATGGAGGATATTCTCCGTTTTCACTTCCCTCAACGGTACCGCTTCTGCCCATTTGGAGAAGTAGTCAGTCGTCGCCAGGATGAAACGATGTCCTCTAGACGATGCTGGTTCGATAGGGCCGACTATGTCAGTTCCCCATATTTCGAATGGCCAGCTAGTCATTGTCGGGTATAGAAGATTTGGGTGTTGATGGATGAAGTCCCCATGAATTTGGCATGAGTGGCATTGCTTCGCATATTCAAGGCAGTCCTGAATCATCGTTGGCCAATAGTAGCCCATCCGTTTAATTTTCAATTTCATCTTCGGGCCGCTTGGTGAGAACCGCAGAGTCCATCGTGAACTTCCTGAACGAATCTTTTCGCCTCCTCAAGTCACAGACATCTCAACCACAGAGAATCAAACGACCTCTTATACAGAGTATCATTGACGAAGGCGAAAGACAGAGCTCGTTTCATGAGCTGATGTCTTGAGGATGCATCTTCGGGCGTTCGACGGTATTTGAAGTAGTCTATAAAGACTTCTCTCCAATCCTCAGCCTTTTCCCTGTATTTAATTTGCATAGCCATTTGCTCAGTCGCTCCCTTTTCTTCGGATGATTCCGGAGATATTTCTGCTGGGGAAAGCACCCGACGACTTTGTACCACGATTCTGACGTCATCGAGGTTCTCATCAGCCAGTTCTTTAGCGAGCTTGGCTAACGCATCCGCCATGCTATTCTCTGCACGCGGTATGTTTTCCAAAGTGTAGGAAGGAATTTGGGTCAACAGTTGTTGCACCTTTTTTCCATACTTCACCAGTTCTGGCTTGCACGTCTTGTAGTCGCCGTTTACTTGACTAACGACCAGTTGAGAATCTCCGTATTTGCGGAGGTTTTCAATTCCCATGTCGACGGCGATCTCGAGGCCTGCTATTAAAGCTTCGTATTCGGCTTCATTGTTTGTCCTCGGCTCTGTTAAGGAGAAAGCAAAACGCATTATCCCTCCTTGTGGAGTTACGAAGATGAGGCCCACCCCCGATTTGATTATAGGGATGCTTTGTTTGCGCTTTTTCATGGAAGATGCTCCGTCGAAATAGAGTTCCCACCGGGTATCACTACCGCCGATCGCGTCAAACGCATGTTCGTCTGGAAGATCGCAATTCAGAGGAGAATCGGCGGGTATCGGATGTTCAGCAAGGAAGTCGGTAATGGCCTGGCCTTTCACTGCCTTGAGAGGCTGATAGGTTATCGAGAACTCCATCAAGGGTAGGGCCCATTTAGCGAGTCGCCCCGTCAATATGGCCTTCGACATCAAATATTTAAGAGGGTCCACCTTCGAAATGAGACGGACTTCATGCGCCAACGCATAGTGCCTGAGCTTTGTTATCGCGAAGATCAACGCCAGGTAGTGTTTTTCAATGGAGGAGTAGTTGCTTTCTGCCCCCAGTAGAACTCGAATTAAGTAATAGAGAGCTCTTTCTTTCCCTTGGTCATTCTCTTGCGCCCATAATGCGCTTAAAGAACCTTCGAGGGCGGTTGTATACAGAATGAGTGGCTTTCCTTTGACCGGAGCGGCCAGTACTGGCGGATTCTGCCGGTATTGCTTGATTTCTTCTAGCGCGCTTTGGCATTTGCGATCCCAGACGAAAGGGGTTCCCTTGCAGTGGGCACCCAAGTAGCTATCGCCTTTTGTGGCTTGATAAGACGGTCCTCTTCCCGCTAAACTTTCACCTTTTTCTGTCGGCGGGGATAATCTTGATCAATTACCGAATCTTGGACTTGACGCCAGACCTTGTAGATTTTAGAGGACAGCCGTTGAGGGGGCTGTTCCGGCTTCACCTTTGTTGCGCTTTCCATAGGTGGAGGAGATCTTTTCAGCACAGCGGTCGGAGAGTTCTTGCTGACCTTCCTAAGTTGTTCAAAGCTGTTCCCAGTTGGAACAGCAGCATCAATTTCCGCCGTTGGAGTCGGCGGAGTCAGTCCAGAAGGAGAGTTGCCCCCAGCCTTCCTTACTCGGCGCCTAGTGGCATATCCCTATTAGGAGGAGTGTTGTTTCCTGAGGGTTTTCAGCGGATTACACCCACAAAATTCTATAATAAAAGAGAGATGGTGAAAGTTATATAAAGATTAGAACTATAAAAGAAAGAACTTGAAAATAAGAGTTTTCAATTATACCAGCTTTTCAGTTGCTATCAGCCCTATCTTAATGGTCATGAAAAAATGTTAGAAATCATATTATCCCTCAATAAAACATCGTCTTTAGTTTTTATTCGTACCTTTCTTCCAAACATTGATCATATACCCCTATGTGTGTGAACTGGACATCCCTACACTCAGAGAATTCAATTCAAGCAATCATACTCTTGTCTATCTACCTTAGTACTTTTTAATAGATATTTAGATGGAATTTGCTCACACATTCTTCATGCGACCGTTAATACTTCTTGAGGTACTAACCGACCGATTACTCATGTGCTTGCTAATTAGGTGTTTTTCCTCGTCTTGCAATACCTAAGGCTTAGCAGTGGCTCCCAAACCAGTTGGTCTAAGGCACTAGGTAATAAAGCACCCTCGCTATATTTTTTTATTGCTGCCTCGGTGATAACAAAACCAGTGTTCATTTTTCTTTTCACCATTTTATCTTTTATTCTCCACTTTTATTTTCTTCATACTTTGGCTTTTAGACAAGAGCATTTCAAGGAATTCTCTACTATCCCGAGTTTCAAGATGTGTGTAAGTGCGTATAGTAGAGTATCAACGTTCAAATGTTTAGCTTCCAGAATAGGAACTATTTTTCAGGCATATTTTTATCCTCAGATTAGTAATTTCCTTCATCTTACTAACCCTTGGGACAACAGCTCATAACTACTTATTACTAGTTTTATTTAAGAAAACTTCTAAATTTCTTGTTTTTCTTAAACTATTCCTATCTTTTAAATATAATTTTTCACTTTCTACTCTTTTATTATCATAATTTTTTTTTGTGTGCTTATATATAGTATAATGCAAAGTAGGGTGAAAATAAGCACAGGAGCGCTGAAAAATGATTTCTTGGGAGCTTCTTGCGATGGTATAGGAGCGCTGAAGCTCGTTGGCGGGAGCATGGCCCCGAAGAATAGCCCAGTGGTGGCTTTAGTTACCTGCTCCACTGGCATAGTGAAAAGGGAGGCCGCTTGGGGCCTGTAGGTTACTCTTCCAAATGGGACATAGCGAGAGTTGCTGTTGCAGTTAGTGTAGTTTGAAGACATTGATTTCTTGAAGAGCTCGAATATTCTGCCCCCTGCGTCGACCTTGGTCTTTGGCATGTGCCAGTTGTTTGAGGGCCGATTCCGTCTGCAAGGCTGCTGCTTGGGGAGCCTGCCTGTGGACGACAGACATCCTCTGGGCTTCCTCCATCGGCGTTGAGGCACTGAGGGTGGGAGGTGGGAGCATCGACCCAAAAAGAATCCCGTTTATTTTCTTGAAGAGCCGGATTGCAGAGATTTGAGGCTGCAAGTGACCCATACTTGACTCCGCCGGATATGACAGAGCCTGAGTTGCTAGGGTGGGAGCAAATGCCATTCTTCATAGAGACGAAATGCCGGCTTCAATATCCACTCACCTAAGGGCAACCAAAAACATACACACCGCGATTATTTGATCGCGGGAAAAACACGACACACGAAGTGTGGAGTGGAAAGAGGAAAAGGTCCCACTGGGCGTGCCATAATCTGTTCCCCTCAGAATCACGGAGACGCGACCGCGCAGGTTCGTCTTGCCTGAGATTCGGGGCAGATGCTATTTGGTTTAATCCGTCCACCTCTCCGAAGATGCCAAGTTGATTTATGGCACCGTGTATCAGAGGTTTAGACGGATGCGGCCGATTTAGCAGACTTCATCAGATTCCCCCTCGCTTGAGGGGTTTTTGATTGTGGGGACGCTCTTCCCTGCAGGTGCAAGCCCCTACAGTAAATTACGCTACCGCGTCGCGGTAACAACTTTCTTCTTCTCCATAATTTCACTTCCTGTCGTGGGTGTTTGATATGTTTGTGGTTGCCCGTGGATTGTATACGGAGACTAATTTATGTCGTCACCCGTAGGACGTGGATTAGTCCAAATCCGTATTTTCTTAGATTTAGGTTTGGGGTTTTAGTTTAAGGATACGTCAGCCCTGTTTAAGGCTAAGATCAACTTAAACTTTTGTTAAGGATACATTAGCCTAATCTCCAGACTAAGATCAACTTAACGGGATCTTTTGGATCCGACAAGAAAGCAATTGGCTCTATTGTTTAGTTTAATGACGTTGCGGTCGATTTCCAGTTTAGGGACATTGTGGTCCATCATTCCCATTTGGGGACGAGCATTAGTTTAAGGACATTTCGGTCCAACATTCCCATTTTGGGACGACTATTAGTTTAAGGACGTTTCGGTCCAACGTTCCCATTTTGGGACGAATATTACTTTAAGGACGTTTTGGCCCACGAGTTTAAGGACCCCGCAGTCCGTATCGATGTATGGTTGTCGGGACCCGTCACTTCCCTGACGTCGTTGAAGGATTACAACGATAGGTGTCAGAGGAGTTCAGAGATGTACCTTTAAACCGGATGTAAATTGATTGAAAAGAGCAGTCTTGCTCAGTCAATTTAATTTGAGGACTTACGGCCATGATTGGGCTAAGTCCAGTTGAGAATATTCGACGGTTTTATCTTTGGCCTATTAGGCCTGTGCTAGGGCTTTGCCCCAGTTTGATAATGCACTGCATTTTCTGTTGGCCTGCTAGGCCTTTTTGATTTGGGCTCTGTCCCTTTTAAATAATGCGCAGCATCTGTTTGGGCTCTGCCCTTTATTAAAATAATGCATTGCATTTTATTAGGCCAGTTAGGCCTTTTTTAATTGGGCTTGGCCCTTCTGTAAACAATGCATTGCATTAATTATCTGACAGTTGTTTGTCAGGCGCTTTGTGCCAATTATTGAGTGCAAGCGCTTGTGGTAGTGACACGTATCACGCAAGCGCAGTGTGCTGCGCCAGTGAGCTGCGCGCGCTATGGTGAGTTGCGCCAATTTCAGAGAGCAATGCTCTATCTTAAAAACGCACAGTGCAAGTGGTCTTGGAGCTGACACGTGGCGCTCTCTGGTGGCTTGCGCCAACCCAGGAGCGCAACAGTGCGGATTTACAAGTGCAAGGCACTGTTTTAATTTCTTGATCTAACTTTGGATTCAAGAAAAGAATCTTTAAGATTCCAGAACCATTGGTTCATAAAAAAGCGCAAGGCACTGTTATTATTTATTATTGAAGATCATTGATCATGTTCTTAGATCAACGATCTATTCAGAAGAAGTTCTTCTTTTATAAAGGTTTTTACCTTTTTTTTCTCTTCTTGAGTTCTTCTCACAATTTTTTAGAGCTCTCTCTATTCTCTGTGTTTTTGTTTTTGATCTTGATGTTCCCTCCCTCATTGAATTGGGGTCTAGGGGCTTTTATATAGTGCCCATTAATTTGTTAAATTTGTTAAAGAGATCATTTTCTGAGTGATTCGGGGAATTTTCCCCACCGTTGGATCTTTGATCCAAGGGCTTCTGTTTTACAGAAGACAATCTTCTTGTTTTAACAAGAACGGAAAGATCTTACTGGAATTTTAATTCTGTTTGGCGCAGATGCACCAGTGCTTGCTACGTGTCGCCCAGCGTAAAGCGCGGCGCAACTGCGCTGCCACGTGTCGCGCAGCGCAGAGCGCAGCGCAACCGCGCTGCCACGTGTCGCGTAGCGCAGTGCGCAGATCATCTGAAGCGTTGCTTCCTTTAATTTTGTTTTAAATAGAGCCTTGCTCTGATTGGGCGCGCTGCCTTGGGCGCTGCGCTGACGTATCAACTTCTGACACGTGGCGCGTTGCGCGCAGTGCAAGGGATTTGAAGCGTTGCTTCAATTTTTGAATTTTTGAAATTCAAACAGAGATTTGCTCTGATTGGGGGAACAAATGCCCCCCCCACCGTTGCGCTCACGTGGCGCATACGTGAGTGCAGCGGTGGCAAGATCTTGGCCGTTGGATCAACTGGTGAATTGAAAGGGCGCAGGCGCCTATAAATAGGACCCTTGGTCCTTAGTAAATGTTTTACCATTTTCAAGAATCTTGATTTTCAGAGCCTTTCTTTTGCTTTTGAGAACTTTAGAGCCTTGCTCTCGTTTCTTTTCAAGAACTCCAGAGTTCAGATTTTTAGAACAACTTAGGTAAAATTTAAATTAAATTAAATTAAACTAAACTAAACTAAATTAACAGAGCCTTGCTCTTATAGATCTTTGATCTAAAGAAAACCCCTTTGGGGTTTCACCAACAGAGCCTTGCTCTCAAGAATCCATAGATCTACAGAGATCTTGTTTCATGGGTTTTAACCCATGAACAGAGCTTTGCTCATGGATCAAAATGTAGATATTTTTGATCTGAAAATGGAGAACTTTTTATAAGTTTCCATGGATTTTTTTAAGACCCCAAATTTTTAATCTTTAGGATTTAAAATTTTCTTTTGATGGATCTTTCCATCATTATTACAGAGCTAGGCTCTTTTTTAGAAAATTTTATTCCCTTGAGACCAGAGTTTGACAAATGTCACTCTGTGACAGAGCTTTGCTCTGAAAGAGGAGATTTTCTCCTTGTCCCTAGGGATTTCCCATTAATGAGAATATTCTCCTGGGGATCTCTTCATTAATTGACAGTCTCATCCAATGATGGGTCTGTTTTATTAACTGATGCACTGTCATCCAGATTTTGTGGGTCCCCATTTGGTCTTCTACCCACTGCATTGCAGTGTGGTGTAAATTTTTAAAATGCCAAGCGTTGGAATTACAACACTGACGGCTAATTTTTGTCCCTCCACAGGAAACATGCCTGCTGACCTATCATTCCCGTTTGTTCGCTCTGAGGGAGGATTTCCCCAGGCACCAGTGGACCGAGAGGTGCTCACTCTCATCAAGGATCATGACCCCGAGCACAAGAACCTTCACTTGTAGGGTAGGTGGTATAACGATATCATCCAGGGTCGCCGAAGCTTCGGTTTTGTTACGCCGTCTGAGCCAATATTTTCGATCCACTATGCGGATGAACCCCCGGTGAAGTATGCCGTAGAGGTTAAAAATTAGAATTTGGATGACCTCCTCCAGCCTGCAATTGGGGTTATTCCCGTGCAGCCGCCCCCGACAATAGACATTTTAGGGAGGCGAATCTGTCAGGGTGAAGCACGCCTTTGGGGATAAGCCTATAACATTGGATTGATCCTGCAACCGCCCGCCGGATCTTTGCAGTGGGCCCGGTACATCTTATCAGCGAAGAGGACTTATCTGATGAAGATTGGTTTGTATTCGGCCATCTACGTCTCGCACTTTGAGTATCCCTCTCCTCCAACGTGGTGGATTAAGGCTTTTATCGAACAATGGAATATCCCCACCCACACCTTCCTGATGATGGACAGGGAAGTCTCTATCTGCTTGGAGGAGTTTGCTGAAATCTCGGGTCTGCCGATGAGGGAGGAGAATTACGAGTAGCTGCTTCCTCCTGATGAATACGTCTTTGCCACTAAGCCGCCGGTGTTTGATCTGACGCCGGAGAACGCCATTCAGCACCAGTTTCCGGGCTTGGTGAAGGTGCTGAGCATATATGAAGGGCTCTATCTGGAATCAGGCGTCCGGGGAGTCAGTTTCGCAGATTTTATCGCCCGCTTCATTCGACCGGAGTTTCTATTGGAGCGGAGCGAGAAGTTCGCCAAGCTTGATGACCCTTTTGGCTTCGGTTTGGACCATCGACCCACATCAGAGGATGATCAAAAGGACGTTTATCTCCCCGGTGCCGCCGTCATGCCTTTGTCAGAAATCGCCGTCCCGGGCATCGATGAGGAGACCTTTTTTATAGGGTTCCTAGGATTGTGGCTGTGCAGCTTTGCGCTCCCTATGCACCCGCGCCACATGCGGCCATCTGTTTTCTACCCAGCGCATCGGATGGTGGCTGGCCTGCAGTTGACAGTAGGAATCGCCGGGTTGGCTCACCTCTATAGTGGACTAGCGTAGCGGCGGACGCTAATGAGCCTGGGGTGCAGCCTTCTAACTTCCCGATGCACTACTTCACCTCTTGGATGGAAATGCATGTGCACGGGGTGTTCGGCACCCATAAGATCCCTCCATTTTTTGAGAAGTACAGACTCCCAAGAGTTATGCGGTTGGTTGGCGCTTCGATCGTGGTTGCTCCTCCGCGGGAGGCTGGGGGTTGCTCCTCCGTCCGCACCTGGTCGGAGCGAAGGTTTATTTTTTGGAAAAAGTCATAACCATAGGCTCAGAAACCACCAAGTCAATGGTGCCGCTGCGCGATGATTTTAAGGATGGGGCCTCCATATTGAAAGCCAGGGAGATCCTTCACCTCTACTCTATTCGGCCGGGCTACCTGGTGTTCAGGCAGAATGAGACGGCACTTTTCATAAGGTATAACCCTCACCGATTCGCTCAGCAATCGAGCTATCACCAGGGGATCCCGATGGAAGCATTTTTGGAAGAGCCCGTGGCTATCCGGGAGGGGATAAGAAGTGTGATGCACCATTTCATGCGGCTTAACACGGGCTCCTACTTCTTTATCAGCGAGCCAAGCTGCGTTCCCAAGGTCCTCAACGCGTACGTGGCTTGGTACGCGCATGCAATGGGTCCGATTATCCTTATGGAGAAGCGCATGTTGGTTGGCCGCAAAGGTGCGCCTCCCGGCGGCGATCGCAAGGCTCCCTTGAAGCTAAGGATTCCGGTCATTCCTCCGCTGAAAGATGCTGGAGTTATGCCACCGCGCGTGCTGAGCCCTCTGCGCAGATTGCTGCTCCGAGATACTGTGGATGCGCCACCAGCGCCCCGTGCTCCAGTGGAGATGGTAAATGTGGTTTCGTCGGAGTCCGGTATGGGTGCGGATATCGGGACTCGCCATCCTAAGGTGCCTGCAAAGCGCAAGTCGATCTTAGGTGCATCCAGGGCTGGCGGGCAGAAGATGAAGAAGAAGTCGCTCCTCTCTCTCGATGCTATCCTCGGTTTAGAGCGTGAGGCCCTTCTTACCGAAGGTATAAGCGAGTACGGCAGCAATAAGGGCCTCTCGGTAGATCCAGCAGACACCGATCTGGCGGCCGCCATTGCGGCTTCTGAGCGATCAGCCGGACTCGAAGCGTGGTTGGATAAACTCACTCGAGCAGGTAATCATTAGCTGCACTCTTTTTCATTTTATCGCATTCTTATTATTATCTTCGACTAATGCTTTCCCCCCTTTTTTAACAGGTGTCACTACTGAAGAGGCCATCGCCGCCTCTTTAAAAACCTTCCAGGAGGAGGAAAAGAAGCGCCCTTTAATGGGCGTTGGTACGTCTCGCCTTATTAAGTTTTTGTCCTTTTTTCTGATGGCCAACCTAAACTTCTTCCTTTGTCTCTTTGCAGGGGTTGCGCCAGCTGATGCACGGACTCTCCTCGGGCCAGCTACTGAACTCCCGGTTTCTTCGGGGCTGCCGCGGGAGCCTCAACTCGACAAGTCGATGAGTGATGCCTTGAAGAATTTGGAGGCATCTCTGTTCACAGACGACGACGTCTCAATGAAGGAGGCTTTGAAGAGGTCTGTCTCAACGGCTCAAGAGGAGAGAAAGCGGCTAAGGCGCGAGGCGAAGGCACGCAGGGCTGCTTTGGCTGTGGGAGCGGGCCCAAGCACCGTCCCTCGTGCTGATACTTCCTCGGAAGAGCCCCCGGTCGCCTTGTCCACAGCTCGCAGACAGGTAGCAAGTGCAGTTCGGGGTGTTAATGATAAGTCCAACTCAGGTAACGTATCTTTCAAGATTTTGTTGTAAGAATTGTAAATTTGTTGGATTTTATATATCTTTGTATTGCAGGGGCAAGTCCAACAGAAGGGCAGGCGGAAACCGTCGAACCTAAGGGGACAGAGGAAGAGGCACCGGCCGAACCCGAGCCGACGGTGGGCAACGTCGCCGGGGTTGCTGAACCTGAGCTGAGGGCCGAGGGAGCTGCACCAGAGAAGGTCGTTGATGTCGAGCCTGAGGTGGCGGCAAATGAGACGACCGCTATAACTGAGCCGGGGGCAGCGGCGGGCCGAGCATCTGAAACCGGTGACCCCATGGTAATGGCGGACGAGACAATGGCGACCGCCGAGCCCGAAGAAGTAGCGGGTGAGATGGGCGTGATTCCCGGGGACAAGCCAGCCGCTCTTTCTCAAGAGTCTGGCAATGCTCCAATCATTGGTCTCCCTGTTTGCGGTCCTCCGCCGTCTCTTGGTCGTGCGAGCACGACGACAGCCTCTGTCGAGTCCGGTGATGAGGCCACGGGAGGTGGACTCATATCGATGGAGGAGGGAGACGCCTCTGTTTCGGCCGGCGGCTCATCAGGTAAATCTCGAGTTACTGTCCCTTTTTATCTTGCAATCCTTTCCGACAAGTTTATCTTTGTTTTTAACGCAGGTGTGGCAAGTGCCGATGCTCCATTGCTCGAGAGAGCGCCGTCAACTACTGCCTTGGCGGTGGTCACCTCTCAGCCTTCCCTTGTACCATCGCAGATGTTGGAAGGTATGGATTTGCAACCCATTAGTTTTATCTTTCAGCTGCATAATTTACGTACTAATGTCGTACTATTGCGTCTTTTCAGGAGTGCTTTTTGATCATCTCTATCAGGTGTTGCACCCGCACTTCTCCTTCCCATCTGAACTCGCTTCTTCCTCCAGTGGCGCTGGTGAGTATAATTTCCATTTGATGTCTTTCTTTTTTCAGTAATGGAATTATTTATGACTTTCCCTTATCCTGATTGCAGTGCTACAAATCGAAGGAGGGGATGAAAGATCGGTCATGCCACCGGCCCTCCCGGCCTTGCCACCTGCTGCAGCTGGTATAGTAAACTATCGCATCGATGAATTTTTTTTGTATTTCTTGAACCGTCATCTAATCGTATTTTGTTCTTTCATCTGTCGTTCCGATCCTGGCGCCCTTTGAGTCTCGCGTTATAATGCCGACATGCCCCTTCCTGAGACGTCCGTCTTCAAAGGGTGCTGTAATGAGCTTGGGCATGCTGGGCGGATACGTCGAGGAGCTTGACGCAGACGCTCTCCCATCTGCTGCGGATTTCGCTGCGGAGGTTAACCCGATGTTGGCGGCGCTTGTGACTTTTCATGATGGAGGCGTCGTCGAGCTTTGGGTTAACACTGCAGGGAAATCGAGGTCCGCCTGCATCAATCAGAGCTTATGCGCCCTGCTCCCGAGACCTTAGCCGTAAGCAATCAAGGAGCAGCATGGATTGAGCAAAGCGCTTCTTACTCCATCACCTGGAACAAGAAGCAGCTTTAAGGCTGAGGGAATGCCAAGTGACCTCGAACTAGACGGCTCGTCTGCGTGCTGAGGTTGAGGCGAACGCTGCCCAGGTGAAGGCTATCTTCGAGGGCCTTCTGGAGCGTATCTCTAATGGGCTAACACTAAAGCGGAAGCTCGATGCCGCCGAGCATGATGCCCAAGGCCGCGAAGCAGCTCAGCAGGCAGTTGGGGAGCAGCTTGCATCCTTCTTGCAGCAGCGGGCTCAAGTGGAGGCGGAACTGGCGGTGGTGGCCGATCAGGAAAAGGCATGGAAAGAAGTACACGAACAACTGATAGGGCTATTTAAGACGCTTCCTTCCCAGTAGTTGCCCTTGTATCAATATACTTGTAATAATTTTCTTTTTCGAATAAGATGTATCTATTCTTTATTCTTTTGTACGATTCACCTTGTACTTGATTGAATTAATAATAAAGATACACTTTTTTTCTTTGCAATGTCTTGTACTATTTCTTTGCTTTCTCCTTTCTCTTATTATCGGCATGCTGTCTTGATAAACATGGTTGACAGATAATAGAGTAAGCATCTTGGTTTCATCAAGAGATAGCAATGGCTTAGGCCGCAGGTTCAGATTTGCCGTCTAAGACTTTTCAACTCTATGAGCCGTGAGGGTCTCATAGAGACTTTTCTGCCTACGGATCGAGAGGATCTCGTAGGTGGATTTTCTCCTTAGGAATCGTGAGGATTCCTAAGTGCGTTTTCTCTTATAATTCGTAAGGATCTTATAAGAGAATTTTCCCTCTTACGAGTCGAGAGGACTCGTAAGCGGTTGTTTCTCTCCTTGTCGAGATTCGACTTTGGAGAGTGAGACCCGTAGATAGTATGCAAGAGAACGTTTTAGACCGACTTGCAGGATCCCAGTGCTTAGGAAACAAGTTTTTAAATCCCTGCTGCCTAAGGCTTTATCTTGCAAGTCGAGACGAATCGGGAAGTCCTCGCGAAGACACTAATTTCCTCATGAGTCGAGACGAATCGAGCAGCTCCCGTCAAGGACACTAATTTCCCTGAGTTGAAGTATTTTGCCGAGGACGCTGGTTTCCTCGAGGTTGAAACGAATCGGAGTATTCCTGTGGAGACACTGGTTTCTCTGCGGGCCGACGCAAATCAGGAGGCTCTCATCAAGGACGCTAGTTTCCCTGAATTGAGGTATTTGCTAATGACACTGGTTTCTCTGGGGTAGAAACGAATCAATGTATTCCTGCAAAGACGCTAGTTTCTCTGCAGGTCGACGCGAATCAAGATGTTCTCGTCAAGGACATTGGTTTCACTGAGTGAAAGTATTTGCCGAGGACGCTGGTTTCCTCGAAGTTGAAACGAATCGGAGTATTCCTGTGGAGACACTGGTTTCTCTGCGGGCCGACGCGAATCAGGAGGCTCTCATCAAGGATGCTAGTTTCCCTGAATTGAGGTATTTGCCAAGGACACTGGTTTCCCTGGGGTTGAAACGAATCGATGTATTCCTGCAAAGACTCTAGTTTCTCTGCGGGTCGACGCGAATCAAGATGTTCTCGTCAAGGACACTGGTTTCCCTGAGTTGAAGTATTTGCCGAGGATGCTGGTTTCCTCGAAGTTGAAACAAATCGGAGTATTCATGCGGAGACACTGGTTTCTCTACGGGCCGACGCGAATTAGGAGGCTCTCATCAAGGACGCTAGTTTCCCTGAATTGAGGTATTTGCCAAGGACACTGGTTCCCCTGGGGTTGAAACGAATCTATGTATTCCTGCAAAGACGCTAGTTTCTCTGTGGGTCGACGCGAATCAAGATGTTCTCGTCAAGGACACTGGTTTTCCTGATTCGAAGTATTTGCCGATGACGCTGGTTTCCTCGAAGTTGAAACGAATCGGAGTATTCCTGCGGAGACACTGGTTTCTCTGTGGGCCGACGCGAATCAGGAGGCTTTCATCAAGGACGCTAGTTTCCCTGAATTGAGGTATTTGCCAAGGACACTGGTTTCCGTGGGGTTGAAACGAATCGATATATTCCTGCAAAGACGCTAGTTTTTCTGCGGGTCGACGCGAATCAAGATGTTCTCGTCAAGGACACTGGTTTCCCTGAGTCAAAGTATTTGCCGAGGACGTTGGTTTCCTCGAAGTTTAAACGAATCGGAGTATTCCTGCGGAGACACTGGTTTCTCAGCGGGCCGACGCGAATCAGGAGGCTCTCATCAAGGATGCTAGTTTCCCTGAATTGAGGTATTTGCCACGGATACTGATTTCCCTGGGGTTGAAACGATCTCCGATGGTCCTTCAGGTTTTATATAAGTTACCGTCAAAACCGTGAAGTTAGAAATTTGATCTTTGCTTCGTTTGCTGCCTCGGTGATAACAAAACCAGTGTTCATTTTTCTTTTCACCATTTAATCTTTTATTCTCCACTTTTATTTTCTTCATACTTTGGCTTTTAGACAAGAGCATTTCAAGGTATCCTCTACTATCCCGAGTTTCAAGATGTGTGTAAGTTCGTATAGTAGGGTATCAACGTTCAAATGTTTGGCTTCCAAAATAGGAACTATTTTTCAGGCTTATTTTTATCCTCAGATTAGTAATTTCTTTCATCTTACTAACCCTTGGGACAACAGCTCATAACTACTTACTACTAGTTTCATTTAAGAAAACTTCTAACTTTCTTGTTTTTCTTAAACTATTCCTATCTTTTAAATATAATTTTTCACTTTCTACTATTTTATTATCACAATTTTTTTGTGTATAATGCAAAGTAGGGCGTAAATAAGCACAGGAGCGCTGAAAAACAATTTCTTGGGAGCTTCTTGCGATGGTATAGGAGCGCTGAAGCTCGTTGGCGGGAGCATAGTCCCGAAGAGTAGCCCAGTAGTGGCTTGAGTTACCTGCTCCACTGGCATAGTGAAAAGGGAGTCCGCTTGGGGCCCGTAGGTTACTCTTCCAAATGGGACAGAGCGAGAGTTGCTGTTGCAGTTAGTGTAGTTTGAAGCCATTGATTTCTTGAAGAGCTCGAATATTCTGCCCCCTGCGTCTACCTTGGTCTTTGGCATGCGCCAGTTGTTTGAGGACCGATTCCGTCGGCAAGGCTGCTGCTTGGGGAGCCTGCCTGTGGACGACAGACATCCTCTGGGCTTCCTCCATCGGCGTTGAGGCATCGAGGGTGGGAGGTGGGAGCATCGACCCAAAAAGAAGCCCGTTGATTTTCTTGAAGAGCCGGATTGCAGAGATTTGAGGCTGCAAGTGACCCATACTTGACTCCGCCGGATATGACAGAGCCTGAGTTGCTAGGGTGGGACCAAATGCCAATCTTCATAGAGACGAAATGCCGGCTTCAATATCCACTCCCCTAAGGGCCACCAAAAACATACACACCGCGATTATTTGATTGCGTGAAAAACACGACACATGAATTGTGGAGTGGAAAGAGGAATAGGTCTCACCGGGCGTGCCAGAATCTGTTCCCCTCCGAATCAAGGAGACGCGACCGCGCAGGTTCGTCTTTCCTGAGATTCGGGGCAGATGCTATTTGGTTAATCCGTCCACCTCTCCGAAGATGCCAAGTTGATTTATGGCACCGTGTATCAGAGGTTTATGTAAGTCCACGTTGCCCACCCCGATGCTTGCGGGGAGGCGGAAAACGGAATAAAAATTGGATTTTTATGAGCTTAGGCAACATGGACTAGAGCTAGAAGGATCTTTGCTAAACAAAAACTTGCTAAATCTAACTAGTAACTAGCTAAGTTCTAGAAAGGTTATACCTTGGGCTTTAATTCCTTCTCTCCTTGCTCCTTGGAGTAGTGGAAGGAGGTCACCTTGGTCGTCTTCTCACGTCGAAGAAAGATCCACCCGAAAACCTCAACCTTTGGCTTCAACTCCAAGCTAGAAGTAACTAGGGTGCAAGAAGTGCTAGTCCTTGAACCCTAGATGAGAGTAGAGATGATCAAGAGAGGGTTTTTCTCAAGCTCAAGTGTTTCTCAACACATGAGAGGGAGAGAGCTTGAGGGAGAGGAAGAACAAGAGTGAGAAAAGATATGATAGAATGAGAATAATGTGAACCATTCTCACTAATATGTGTATATTATTTTAATTAGATAATTTGCTAGATAATTGTCATGGTTAATCAAGACATGACCATTATCATTTCATTTTCAATGCAAATTGCAAGGATCAAAAAGCATCTTCCAAATGAAATGATGATGGTCAAAGTGTCAACCTAGGTCAACAAGTCAAGGAGGTCAAATGGTCAACAACCATAACCATGCACAATTATTAAACTAATTATCAATTAACCATAATACACACATAAGTATTAGGGTTAATAAAATGACAATGGTTATTAACCCTAATCAAGGTCCTCTCCCTCTGTCTCAAGCAACTGTGCATACGCACCCGTATTCGTGATCCGAGGAACACGAACATAATGAGAAAAACCAATCCCAAATCATATACTAGGATCCGGCTTAAACCAAAGCCCGCTAGTATAAGCTGTCCGGACAGCAAACGTGCACAAGTGCACGGATGTGAACGAACCCTGTCGCAAAACCATGCGACCTCTACTCATTTTGCCTAAAGGCGAATAGCTCTCTGTGTGGGACTCTAAAGACTCGACACTACGCTGGCAATGGGTTTAACCACAGACCGCAAGCGGCACTAGCTGTCTGTAACGGTCCCCAGGTAGATGTCGATAAGAAGACTGACGAGGTGAACCCCATCCGTACTCCTACTGAGCCTGTATGTGACAATCTTCGTACAGTCCGGTCTGTTCGTATGATACATCGCATGGCGGGCCTAGGGGGGCGGTGAACGTCAGTCCCCTAATAGCGGTACAAGTCGTGTCGGAGTGTAGCCCAGAACACCCTGAGATAACACTGGAGACCTACCAGTATATCTCGCTTGCCCTGGCCAGGGACTACTCGTGTAATGGCTCTCCTGGACACAGCGCGATGTCAACCCCCAATACCGGGAGAGACGAATCCTGTCTAACCGTCACTGCCTCCAAGTGCTTCGGGACTGCACCCAAAAACTACCTGTTTGCACAACTCCTTTGAGCCGTGGTAGGGTAGTAATCAAAGTGCAGTGGGAACACACTCGAGGCGAAGTGACAGTGTCAAGTCAGCGGACTAAGCTATACTCATGTCACCTGGGAACTGATAACTGACGATAGGTATAATACCAACCAACAGTTGTAACATTTCAAAAAAAATAAAATATTATTTTTGGGAATTTTCATAATTTAATATTAATTTTTAATGAATATTTTATTAGTCGGTATAATTAAATACCGATAAATAGGGAAAATTTTGGGAAAAATTTACGGAAATTATAAAATAGGTTATTTTGTGGAAATATGCCATTTTGCAGTTTTTATGATGGATTATATGGTATTTTAATGTTAATCGCGATTGAAAATTTCTAATTTGTATTTTTGGCTTTTTGTGCAAAATGTGCACATAACATTTACTACACTTGCACACTTGTCTCATGTTTTGGACCCATGTTGAGCCTAGGGTTGAACCATGGTTAGGTGACCATGGTGGGTGAACCATTTGATTAGGGTAATTAGGTTAACTAGTGTTTTGGATAGGTTAATGGGGTTTGATTTGTGATGGGTTGACCTTGTGTAGGAGAGAGAGAGAGAGGTGGCTAGGGTGTGCATGGTCCCTCTCAACCCTCATTATCCCTTGTGTCTTTCATACTACCTCTCCCTATCACACATTACACCATACCTCCCATTATACATCAACAACCATCAGCCCCCTTTTTACCCATCAGCTGAAACAATAATCAGCCCCATATCAAGCATTATCATCATCACTTCAGCCACCCCATTACACCAGCATTAGCCCAGCAGCCCCTTGTAACCAACAGCAGCACAGCTGAAACCCCAAACAACAGCATAACAGCCTCCAAAACCTGCAACAGCAGCCCCTTTACATCAGCCAATACCGGCACATCAGCCCCCACATCCACCCATCAGCACACTTCAGCCCTCAACATCAACAGACCACCCCAACACTTCAGCTACATCAGCACTTTTCAGCTCCCTGCATCAGCAGCTAAACCTGCAACTGCAACAAAACTGCTTCAGCCCCTCCCTTTACATCCTCAGTTCAGCCACATCAACAAAACTGCTACAGCCACATTCACATCCCTCTCACATTCACACCACACCATCTTATACCCCCCCTAATCCATCAGCTGCAGCCACTGCTGCTGTAACAACAGCAACACAAACATTAGCAACAGCAAAGAAACAAAGGGATTTGCAAGCTGCGGCTGAAACCGACAGCAACAACAGCAACACAAGAGATCAGCCACAAGCAGGAGCTTAGCAGCAGCAACCCACCCCTCCTCCTTCCTTCATCCTCTCTTCTCCTACATCTTAGGACCCCCTTGAGGTATAATCTCACATCCCAACTCAGTTCTTGCTCAGTTCTGGTTAGATATCTGAAAGTTACTGTTTTATTGTGATATTGTGCTAGTTTAGGCAAAACTTGAGTGAGACTTGACCAAGTGTGGTTTTGATCGTTAGTATAACCTAAATAGGTGTAGTTGAGACCAGTTAACCCTAGAATACCCCAAATTTCCAGTAAGTTACCGGAGTTGCTCGACTTGGCGTATTTTGGCATTTTGTCGTTTTTTGAGACCTTTCTGGAACCTGCTTTCACCCGGGACCTTCTAGGGAAAAATAGGCATGTCAGTGAGCTGTGCAGGCACCCTGGAACCACTACCCAAAGCCCTAGCCACCAATTCCAAATCCCGGCCGCAAATTTAATCATCCTGGCCGCAATTTGCGGCCAGAGCAGTATAAAACTGCCTCGTTTTGCGTGCACAGCCCCTTTTTCATGTAGATTTGACCCCCTGTATGTCTAGTTTTGACTGTTCCATGTTATGGTAAAATCTGGGTTCATTTTCATGAGTTGGCGTATGATTTACGATGTGTTTTCATATGGATTTTCGTATTCGATGATTCGTTTCTGTCGGGTGGCGTTTGGACGTCAACGACAGCGGATATTGGCTGCGTTTGCACACAAGGTCACAGGTTTTTACCTATGGGCGTAGCGTGCACCATTTTGGGTTCCGATGTGATTTTCATGTGTTTTAGCATGTGATATTCTTATAGGTACTCACATGACGTCGAGGCGTTGGAGATGCAAATGGCGACATCGGCTCCGGCACACATATCAAGGTGAGTAGATTTATATCTACGGGGAGAAGTCGGGTGGATGGCGTATAGCACCCCCGCAGTCCGAGGTGATGTATACGGATGCGTATACACACCGACAATTATTATTTGTTGTTGAGATTATTATTGATGTTTAAATGAATAATGGTATATTGGATTGCTGAAAGGTTACGAAACCATAGGGTAGTGGGTGCACTACACATACATACACACATACATACACACATACATCCTTGTTCATATGTGGGTATGGGATTCTATATAGATATGTGTTCACATGGATTTGAGGATGATACATGGGATTGATATGATTCGATGAGTTGATATGAGATTATGATATCGGCGATATGATAAAACTCATAATTAAGATACACCTTGATACCTTAGAGGATTTTGGGAATGATGATGCCATAGTAATAGTGACATATATATTATGTGATCGACATGTGATTATGATATACGTCGGGATATGATATGATAGGATATGTCAGGATGCTTATGATAGACCGCCTTGGGCGATGTATACTCTTGTGATGATATATGAGGATAGTATCGATATATACTAGACTGTCGATCAGTAGTCGGATCTTGATTATGTTGATGATGTTAGCATTGTACTAGACATAGGTCAGTACCCAGATTATGATGATCTTGATAAAGAGAATACTTGATGAATGACATGATAAAAGTGATATTGACCCGTACCCGGATTTGGGGATGCCGTACGACGGATTTACGTACGAGCTGTATTTTGATGTTTGATCCGCCTACTTGACTTGGGAATAACCGATTATAGAGATATGGTATCGGATGTGATATGATCGAGGCGGGATCACCGACTATATATGTATATATATGTATCGACTCAGAGGTTAGGCGGTTTCCTTTACCTACTGTTAGCTTTAGCTCAGCCTTTTAGTGGTATAGCAGTATGACTCATTATGACATTAGATGCAGTTTAGTGATCATGGTGTTCAGTATTTCAGTTCTCGCATATTATTATTGTTGTTCTGCATCGCATACTTTTGTGATTCATATTCTATTATTGATATCCTGCTGCTAGGACACCAGCACCATTACCGATGATGCGTATGTACCACGTACACTTATTCGCTGTCGCACACACATCTTCATCGGTAATTGCCATGTCACGTACACTTAGAAAATATTATTGCCTGATTTAGCTTGTTAGCTAGTAGTGACATGATATTAGTGCATTGCCTCATATGCCAGCTTGACATTGTAGCTATTACTTGCCACTGCATGCATACTGTTATTCATTATATGCTGCATTCATGGATTCTCATGCTTATATTCATGATTTCACATGCTATTGATGATTTGGATTCGGGTTTCCATGATGTTTTCTGGATTTGGAGGAAAACCGCAAAACATACATATAAACTGTTTTCTCTTTTTAACAAAAAATGCGGTTTTTCCATGATGTATGAGTCGTGCACCATGAGTTTGCTGATGGATTTCGAAACCCGATTCGAGGAGTGGAGGAACCGTTTCGGGTACATGGTGGGCCCGGTGCGGTACCCTGGGGCAAGAAGATCGCAGGAGATGGCGTTGAGCCTGGCAGGGGAGCACGACCGACCGGTGATATTACCCGACACGTCGGATATCCGGAGGATACCGTCGTAGTCATGAGATGGATGGTAGGGGCCGATCTGGACTGACGGTGCCCTGGATATTATGATTGATACATTAAGATTTGAGATATTGAGGTACAGAGATGGTGATACAGAGATATCGAGATATTGAGATTTATGTTTTGTGCCGATGCTAGGCACAGTTTTATGCTGATTTCATTATGATACCTCATTTTAAAAATACAGAAATCTCACAAAGTTATGAAAGCAATTTTCTTCAGTACATGCATTCTGTTTCATGCATTCATACATCATTCATATGATATATTGTCATCTGATGCACTGACACAGACACATGGGTTACAATTGGGTTAGATATTTACCCTAGACATGGTTAGAGATTGCTGGTTATATATTTGAGGATGTTATATTTTGATCGTATGACCTAGGATTGCGTCATACATGCGATTTTCTGTTCGTAGATCTTTTTCTACTCACGAGTTGGCAACTCACCCCCGTTGTGCCCCAGTTTCTTGCAGGTGTTGCCGTACGAATTTCATTACGGCTTTGCGGGCACTGTACCTTTTGGATGACTTGCTAGTAGGTGGGTTTATTGTATCTTACCCATCATTATACCTTGTATATTATTTCAGTTGTATCTAGAAGTTCCATCAACCAAAACTTGTACTTATTTGAGATAGAGACCAGTAATGCTTATTTTTTCGACCTTAGAGTCGCGTGTTATATTTCTTGGGTTTCTTGCTGGTTGAGTTTCATTTCTGTTGTGATCCTCGCCTTGAGGCGTTGTATATTATGTTGCATACAGGTTGATTTGATATGGTTCTTCCTACTCCCTACTACTTTTCTTGGTTTAGATTTCTGGGTTCGGCTTACTTAGAGTACGTACGCCTCGAGACGTTCGTAGTCTAAGTGCCGGTCATGTTCCGTACTTTTGGGTCGTGACAAAGTTGGTATCAGAGCGTTAGGTTTTACCTTCGGAGTATAGGATGACCCTTGGTTGATGAAATAGGTGACTAAAGTAGAGTGACGTACCGTGTTATGTCCGCGGCATATTTACGATACGCTACTCCACTTAAGGAGCCTTAGGGTATACATTTCCTTGTTCAGTATCATATTCATTCCTGATCTAGCTTCATGGTACCAGTTTTGGTTTGCTTCCATGATTACGGGCAGGGAGAGCTACGGCTAGAGTTGCGGTCAGCACGAGCTCGTTACGAACGAGGACTGACCAGGGCGTAATTCTGGCGACACGCGATTGCGGAGATGTGTCTTCTTATGATGTTCTCATGCCACGAGCGTTGGATGGATCGCTGCATGAGATTACTCGGACGTGCAGATTAGCACCAGAGGATTGATCCACTGATAGAGGCCGGCCAGATTTTGATGACCGTTGACGTATTGCTTACTCCTGATGATTGAGGCACGGTTCAGCATGCAGACAAGTGAACCGGTTATTGCTGGGAACGACGGGATATCGCCCCAGATGTTGGAGCTATTGTAGTACAAGATTGTACTAAGAGATGATAGAAGGTCGCTAGTCACCAAGAATAAATGACTAGGACATGTGGATTGTTCGCTACCCCGATCCGAGGTCATCAGATAGATTGATTCCAGCTAGAGACGACTTCACGTGGAGACGTTGAGAGTTGACAGAGACGATCGAATGTCAGAAACCTATTATTCCAAGTTTAAAGTATTCGGAAAGACATGCAGGCAATTCCATGGTCCCTCTAGAAGAATGAAACCCTAACTCGACTTAATGACCGTATGAAAGCCTTTGAACCTTCGGGTTTGCGGCGGTTCTGCGGCGCCATTAGTGAGGCTTGGGTTTGCCCTTCTACGGCTGGACCACCGATGCTGTGGTATGTGCTCGATACTATTATACTGTACCCAAGATGTTGAGCTCTTGGGGGATTATGAAATTTTGACGACTCGATCGGATGGCTCGACTTAATTCGGATGCTAGATGGTGAGATGCATTTCTTGGGAGATTCCAGATACGAGGACAGCCGTTGGAGCCCAGTCCATGCAGCCACGACGAGACAAGTCCGAAGCGGTCGACATTAGAGAAAAGTGGAGTAAAGAGGTTCGTACCAGATCTAGATGTGATGACGTTCCACTCCGCCAACATCAGAGATGCGATAAGCATGCCGAGGCATTGTACTGGATATACCTTCCAGAAGGAGTCACGATGAGAATGCAGCCGTTTCGAAGCAAGAAGCAGATTTGGTAAAGAATGATGACTTCCGGACTGTTGGCAGGGATGAGACATGGAAGAGACCTTGAGCAGGATTCCTTCCAGGACACTGCTGCAATGATACTTGCACCCAGGATCAGATGTGTCACGTACATTTAGAGAGCCGGAGGCCGACACCACTGATATGCTGCTTTACGAGTGGTCGCGATGATTGACCAAGAAATGACCAGAGAAGTGCCAGAATGGAATCGACCCCGTTAGCACACTTGACAGGGCCGATGGGCCGATGGATCGTGAGATTGAAAATTCACAGAGTAGACTTGGACCCAGGAGTGGTCAATGTTACGCACACCAGCAGGCCAGAGTTCAGGATCATCGACGGGATATGCTACAAGTAACAACGACAGTTGGCCGGAGATTCTTGGAGGCTGTGATTGAGCGGAACTATTCCGCCATACTTGATTTCGATTTTTTGGGTGATTTATTCGCATGATTTGATTTTGATGATTGAGTATTTACGATTCTTGCACAGATGTTGCACTTGATATCGTTTTCATGCTTTGGTTTCACATGTTTGTGATTCTATGGGGTTTAGACATTTGAATTGATTTTGTGCGTATGCACGCACACGATTTGGTTTCTGCACTCTGTATAGTTTATATATGCTTGTAGTGCAGTGACATGTATTTTGTGCACTTGGATGCACTGGATTTCGATTTCAAGGGTGATGCTCGACATTGTTTTGTGCACTTTATACACCTGATTGGTTTTTGCGTGTGTTTGGCGCTTGATATTGGATTTCATGATTTCGTGCATAGTGGATGCACCGGATTTGGACAGTTAGCGCATGTTGGGCGCATGCTAGGAGATGCGATTTGGTGCATACCAGATGCACTAAATCGGGATTTTCGTGCATGTCAGATGCACCTGATTTTGCTGTCAGGCACACACGCTGCCTAGAACAGACGCTGTGTGCACAACCGTTGCACCTTGATGTTGTTTTTGTGCACATTCATGGATTTGATTTCTGTGCGCACCAGACGCACAGGGTTTTTCATATGCGCTTTTTGGGATTGATTCTTATGGAGCAGTACATTTCTAAGATATTGCGATTTGTTTTCGTACTGAGCAGGACTGGTCAGATGACAGTGCCTGGATATATTTTGCATGCAATGACAGTTTTCAAAGGGATTCCAAAAGCGAGCTATAGTCTCATTATTTACATATATGTCTGATATGACACGAAACGTTTAAAACGAGGAAAACTCTTCTAAATTGTTTTCAAAACGGCGGGACGTGCATATTAAACAAAAGAGATATACACATGATTATTTTCTTATAGAGGCGTCCGCCACTGTGCAGTGTTATGTGCATTGCACATCGATTTCAAAGAATCTGGCATACATTTCCTTAAGATATTTACATGCACGAATTTGGTATTTACATGCATAGTTCCGATTATAGCATATTGGCTTTGCCTTGGATTTGGCATTCGTGTTTTACCTTGACTCCGATGATTGCGAGATGCTTGACGGAGTTTTGTTTTCGAGTTATCTGCTCGTTAAGCATGTGCATGTATTGCGCTATGATGTGTTCTGTGGATTGATGATTTCGGAGCCCCGTTGACTTGGACATTTTATTGAAATGTTTTAGAATTTGGGGGTTTAAATTTAAATTCGGGGACCGAATTTCTTTAAGGGGGGAAGACTGTAACATTTCAAAAAAAATAAAATATTATTTTTGGGAATTTTCATAATTTAATATTAATTTTTAATGAATATTTTATTAGTCGGTATAATTAAATACCGATAAATAGGGAAAATTTTGGGAAAAATTTACGGAAATTATAAAATAGGTTATTTTGTGGAAATATGCCATTTTGCAGTTTTTATGATGGATTATATGGTATTTTAATGTTAATCGCGATTGAAAATTTCTAATTTGTATTTTTGGCTTTTTGTGCAAAATGTGCACATAACATTTCCTACACTTGCACACTTGTCTCATGTTTTGGACCCATGTTGAGCCTAGGGTTGAACCATGGTTAGGTGACCATGGTGGGTGAACCATTTGATTAGGGTAATTAGGTTAACTAGTGTTTTGGATAGGTTAATGGGGTTTGATTTGTGATGGGTTGACCTTGTGTAGGAGAGAGAGAGAGAGAGGTGGCTAGGGTATGCATGGTCCCTCTCAACCCTCATTATCCCTTGTGTCTTTCATACTACCTCTCCCTATCACACATTACACCATACCTCCCATTATACATCAACAACCATCAGCCCCCTTTTTACCCATCAGCTGAAACAATAATCAGCCCCATATCAAGCATTATCATCATCACTTCAGCCACCCCATTACACCAGCATTAGCCCAGCAGCCCCTTGTAACCAACAGCAGCACAGCTGAAACCCTAAACAGCAGCATAACAGCCTCCAAAACCTGCAACAGCAGCCCCTTTACATCAGCCAATACCAGCACATCAGCCCCCACATCCACCCATCAGCACACTTCAGCCCTCAACATCAACAGACCACCCCAACACTTCAGCTACATCAGCACTTTTCAGCTCCCTGCATCAGCAGCTAAACCTGCAACTGCAACAAAACTGCTTCAGCCCCTCCCTTTACATCCTCAGTTCAGCCACAGCAACAAAACTGCTACAGCCACATTCACATCCCTCTCACATTCACACCACACCATCTTATACCCCCCCTAATCCATCAGCTGCAGCCACTGCTGCTGTAACAACAGCAACACAAACATTAGCAACAACAAAGAAACAAAGGGATTTGCAAGCTGCAGCTGAAACCAACAGCAACAGCAGCAACACAAGAGATCAGCCACAAGCAGGAGCTTAGCAGCAGCAACCCACCCCTCCTCCTTCCTTCATCCTCTCTTCTCCTACATCTTAGGACCCCCTTGAGGTATAATCTCATATCCCAACTCAGTTCTGGCTCAGTTCTGGTTAGATATCTGAAAGTTACTGTTTTATTGTGATATTGTGCTAGTTTAGGCAAAACTTGAGTGAGACTTGACCAAGTGTGGTTTTGATCGTTAGTATAACCTAAATAGGTGTAGTTGAGACCAGTTAACCCTAGAATACCCCAAATTTCCAGTAAGTTACCGGAGTTGCTCGACTTGGCGTATTTTGGCATTTTGTCGTTTTTTGAGACCTTTCTGGAACCTGCTTTCACCCGGGACCTTCTAGAGAAAAATAGGCATGTCAGTGAGCTGTGCAGGCACCCTGGAACCACTACCCAAAGCCCTAGCCACCAATTCCAAATCCCGGCCGCAAATTTAATCATCCTGGCCGCAATTTGCGGCCAGAGCAGTATAAAACTGCCTCGTTTTGCATGCACAGCCCCTTTTTCATGTAGATTTGACCCCCTATATGTCTAGTTTTGACTGTTCCCTGTTAGGGTAAAATCTGGGTTCATTTTCATGAGTTGGCGTATGATTTACGATGTGTTTTCATATGGATTTTCGTATTCGATGATTCGTTTCTGTCGGGTGGCGTTTGGACGTCAACGACAGCGGATATTGGCTGCGTTTGCACACAAGGTCACAGGTTTTTACCTATGGGCGTAGCGTGCACCATTTTGGGTTCCGATGTGATTTTCATGTGTTTTAGCATGTGATATTCTTGTAGGTACTCACATGACGTCGAGGCGTTGGAGATGCAAATGGCGACATCGGCACCGGCACACATATCAAGGTGAGTAGATTTATATCTACGGGGAGAAGTCGGGTGGATGGCGTATAGCACCCCCGCAGTCCGAGGTGATGTATACGGATGCGTATACACACCGACAATTATTATTTGTTGTTGAGATTATTATTGATGTTTAAATGAATAATGGTATATTGGATTGCTGAAAGGTTATGAAACCATAGGGTAGTGGGTGCACTACACATACATACACACATACATACACACATACATCCTTGTTCATATGTGGGTATGGGATTCTATATAGATATGTGTTCACATGGATTTGAGGATGATACATGGGATTGATATGAGTCGATGAGTTGATATGAGATTATGATATCGGCGATATGATAAAACTCATAATTAAGATACACCTTGATACCTTAGAGGATTTTGGGAATGATGATGCCATAGTAATAGTGACATATATATTATGTGATCGGCATGTGATTATGATATACGTCGGGATATGATATGATAGGATATGTCAGGATGCTTATGATAGACCGCCTTGGGCGATGTATACTCTTGTGATGATATATGAGGATAGTATCGATATATACTAGACTGTCGATCAGTAGTCGGATCTTGATTATGTTGATGATGTTAGCATTGTACTAGACATAGGTCAGTACCCAGATTATGATGATCTTGATAAAGAGAATACTTGATGAATGACATGATAAAAGTGATATTGACCCGTACCCGGATTTGGGGATGCCGTACGACGGATTTACGTACGAGCTGTATTTTGATGTTTGATCCGCCTACTTGACTTGGGAATAACCGATTATAGAGATATGGTATTGGATGTGATATGATCGAGGCGGGATCACCGACTATATATGTATATATATGTATCGACTCAGAGGTTAGGCGGTTTCCTTTACCTACTGTTAGCTTTAGCTCAGCCTTTTAGTGGTATAGCAGTATGACTCATTATGACATTAGATGCAGTTTAGTGATCATGGTGTTCAGTATTTCAGTTCTCGCATATTATTATTGTTGTTCTGCATCGCATACTGTTGTGATTCATATTCTATTATTGATATCCTGCTGCTAGGACACCAGCACCATTACCGATGATGCGTATGTACCACGTACACTTATTCGCTGTCGCACACACATCTTCATCGGTAATTGCCATGTCACGTACACTTAGAAAATATTATTGCCTGATTTAGCTTGTTAGCTAGTAGTGACATGATATTAGTGCATTGCCTCATATGCCAGCTTGACATTGTAGCTATTACTTGCCACTGCATGCATACTGTTATTCATTATATGCTGCATTCATGGATTCTCATGCTTATATTCATGATTTCATATGCTATTGATGATTTGGATTCGGGTTTCCATGATGTTTTCTGGATTTGGAGGAAAACCGCAAAACATACATATAAACTGTTTTCTCTTTTTAACAAAAAATGCGGTTTTTCCATGATGTATGAGTCGTCCACTATGAGTTTGCTGATGGATTTCGAAACCCGATTCGAGGAGTGGAGGAACCGTTTCGGGTACATGGTGGGCCCGGTGCGGTACCCTGGGGCAAGAAGATCACAGGAGATGGCATTGAGCCTGGCAGGGGAGCACGACCGACCGGTGATATTACCCGACACGTCGGATATCCGGAGGATACCGTCATAGTCATGAGATGGATGGTAGGGGCCGATCTGGACTGACGGTGCCCTGGATATTATGATTGATACATTAAGATTTGAGATATTGAGGTACAGAGATGGTGATACAGAGATATCGAGATATTGAGATTTATGTTTTGTGCCGATGCTAGGCACAGTTTTATGCTGATTTCATTATGATACCTCATTTTAAAAATACAGAAATCTCACAAAGTTATGAAAGCAATTTTCTTCAGTACATGCATTCTGTTTCATGCATTCATACATCATTCATATGATATATTGTCATCTGATGCACTGACACAGACATATGGGTTACAATTGGGTTAGATATTTACCCCAGACATGGTTAGAGATTGCTGGTTATATATTTGAGGATGTTATATTTTGATCGTATGACCTAGGATTGTGTCATACATGCGATTTTCTGTTCGTAGATCTTTTTCTACTCACGAGTTGGCAACTCACCCCCGTTGTGCCCCAGTTTCTTACAGGTGTTGCCGTACGAATTTCATTACGGCTTTGCGGGCACTGTACCTTTTGGATGACTTGCTAGTAGGTGGGTTTATTGTATCTTACCCATCATTATACCTTGTATATTATTTCAGTTGTATCTAGAAGTTCCATCAACCAAAACTTGTACTTATTTGAGATAGAGACCAGTAATGCTTATTCTTTCGACCTTAGAGTCGCGTGTTATATTTCTTGGGTTTCTTGCTGGTTGAGTTTCATTTCTGTTGTGATCCTCGCCTTGAGGCGTTGTATATTATGTTGCATACAGGTTGATTTTATATGGTTCTTCCTACTCCCTACTACTTTTCTTGGTTTAGATTTCTGGGTTCGGCTTACTTAGAGTACGTACGCCTCGAGACGTTCGTAGTCTAAGTGCCGGTCATGTTCCGTACTTTTGGGTCGTGACAACAGTCCCCGACGAGTCCTGTCCAGTGTACTCGTAACCTAACGAGCACCCGCATACTATCTCAAGTACGACGTACTTACGGCTGTGGGACAGACCGTCTCCCACACTGGGATGAGAAGCACATACGCTAGTCTACTCCGGAGTATCGATGCCCTGTCTCGATAGTCTAACGACTAGGGACCTGTATAAGGATGTGCTTGTAGATCACCCAGCTCCCATGAGTGTGAGCGCCATCACAACGCTGGTGATCAAGCAAAGATCCTAAGGGCTCTACTAATATGTATATCAGCAATATGCTAAAAGAAACACATGCACATATTAAAGCAGAGACAAATCAAGTAGCATACTACCATTTCGAGCAATATTGTATATACAACTGTGAATATCCCAAGCTTCCATTAAGTAATATACAAACTAGTATGATACAGTAATGGCCTCTAGGGAATATACACTAACAATCTCCCACTTGCACTAAGGCCATGTACTGGCGTATCGAAGACCTATCATCTCGATCAGCCGCTCGAACTGAGTCTGGGGCAAGGCCTTGGTGAATGGATCTGCAATGTTATCCTCTGATGCAACTCTTCGGACCTCGATCTCCTGGCGATCTACGATCTCCCTGATCAGGTGATACCGCCTTAAAATGTGTTTGGATTTCTGATGGGACCTGGGTTCCTTCGCTAAAGCTATAGCCCCGTTGTTGTCGCAATACAGAGGTATTGGGTCAACAATGGACGGAACCACCTGAAGTTCTCTCAAGAACTTCCTCATCCAGACAGCTTCTTTTGCGGCATCAGATGCAGCGATGTATTCCGCTTCCATAGTCGAGCCAGCAACGGTTTCCTGTTTGGAGCTCTTCCAACACACCTCCCCTCCATTGAGGGTGAAGACAAAACCCGACATGGACTTGGAATCATCCTTGTCACTCTGGAAGCTGGAGTCAGCAAAGGCCTCAATCTGGAGGTCTTTTCCGCCATACACCAAGAACATCTCCTTAGTCCTTCTCAGGTACTTGAGAATGTTCTTTACTGCTATCCAATGTTTCTCCCCAGGGTTTGACTGATACCTGCTTACCACACTCAGTGCATAAGCCACATCCGGTCTGGTACACAACATCGCATACATTATAGAGCCTACCGCAGAAGCGTAGGGTATAATAGACATGCGATCCCTCTCCAAATCAGTCTTGGGAGACATCTCTTTGGAGAGGGTGATCCCGTGACAAGCCGGTAGATTACCGCGCTTGGAATCTTCCATACTGAATCTCTTCAGTATGGCGTCGATGTACCTGGACTGCGAAAGTCCTAATATCCTCTTGGATCTATCACGGTAGATCCGGATACCCAGAATGTATGGGGCATCACCCCGGTCTTTCATAGAGAAGCTGTGTGACAAGAACCTCTTGACATATTGTAGCATAGGAATATCATTTCCTATTAAGAGAATGCCATCCACGTATAAAACGAGGAATACTACAGTTCTCGCTACAAATCTACAATAGATGCATGGTTCATCTGGATTTTTGATAAAGCCAAATTCCTTGACCGTCTCATCAAAACAGATGTTCCAACTCCGCGATGCCTGCTTTAGTCCATAAATGGACTTAAGCAACTTGCACACCTTTTCGCTGCTCCCACTCTGAATGAAACCCTCTGGCTGATCCATATAGACACACTCCTCTAAATGTCCATTTAGAAAAGCTGTCTTTACGTCCATCTGCCAAATCTTATAATCGTGGAAGGCAGCAATGGCAAGAAGGATCCGAATGGATTTCAGCATAGCTACTGGAGAAAAAGTTTCGTCATAGTCTAAGCCAGGTCGCTGACGGAAACCCTTTGCAACCAGTCTAGCTTTATAGGTCTCAACCTGTCCATCTACACCAATCTTCCTTTTGAAGATCCACTTGCATCCTACGGGTTTTACCCCATCTGGAGCAATGTCCAACATCCATACTTTGTTGGTGTACATGGACTCCATTTCGGTCCGCATTGCATCCAGCCATTTTACCGAGTCGACGCTCTGAATGGCTTGCTGGAAGCTAGTAGGCTCATCACAATCTATGATGCAATCCTCTCTATCCCCGTCAATGAGAAAACCGTAGTATCTCTCGGGCGGATGAGACTGCCTACTACTCCTGCGGAGTGGCGTGGGAATGTCTTGATCTTTCGAACCCTCTGGTTCTACTAAGCTTTCGGTAATAGCTCGTGGTTCTGGAATTTCTTCCAGTTCTATTGCGCTCCCACTTATTTCTTTTTCTAAGAACTGATGTTCCAGAAAATGGGCATTACGAGAAACAAGGACTTTTTGTTCCTCTGCGTAATAGAAAAGATACCCCCTGGAGTTCTTTGGGTATCCCACAAACTTGCACAGTACTGAGCGTGCCTCGAGCTTGTCCGTATGCTGCTTCTTGACATAAGCTGGAAATCCCCAAATCTTCAGGTATTGAAGATAGGGTTTCTTCCCACTCCATAACTCATATGGTGTGGTAGGCACAGTCTTAGTGGGAACTCGGTTCAAAAGGTATGCAGCTGATTCTAGTGCATATCCCCAGAACGATCGCGGCAACTCAGCGCTACTCATCATGGACCGTACCATATCCAATAGGGTTCGGTTCCGTCTCTCCGATACACCGTTATGTTGTGGAGTGTATGGAGGAGTAAGCTGAGAGAGAATTCCATTCTCTTTTAAGTAACCCAGGAACTCGGCACTCAAGTATTCACCACCTCGATCAGATCTCAGTGCCTTGATACTTTTGCTTGTTTGTTTTTCTACTACATTCTTATATTCCTAGAACTTATCAAAAGCTTCGGATTTATGCTTCATTAAGAAGACATGTCCGAACCTTGAGAAATCATCCGTAAAAGTAATGATGTAAGAATAACCGCTTCGCGCATGTGTAGACATTGGACCGCATACGTCGCTGTGTACGAGTCCCAAGAGCTCGCTCGCTCTTACTCCGTGTCCAGTGAACGGAGTCTTTGTCATCTTTCCCTTGAGACAGGATTGACAAGTTGCATACGATTGATATTCGAACGGATCCAAATATCCTTCTGCATGTAACTTAGTTAACCTTCTCTCATTGATGTGACCCAGTCTACAATGCCATAAGAAAGTTTTATTGATTTCTGGAGACTTTCTTTTGTGTGTATTCTGGACATTGAAAATCTGTGGTTGGTTTAATACGTATATACCGTTGTTCAATGTACCTGACCCAATCAAAGCTTGATTAAGGTGAATGTTCACTACATTACTTACAAATGCAAATTCATAACCTTCTTTAGATAATAAAGATACAGAAATGATATTACAGGTTGCATTTGGTACATAATAACAACTACGTAAAACCAAAAAATGTCCATCCGACAATCCCAGGTGATAGTCCCCCACGGCCTCAGCATCCATGCTAGCACCGTTTGCAACTCTGAGGGTCATGTCACCTGCCTTCAAAACTCGACGCTTTCTCAACGCCTGCAAAGAATTACAGATATGAGATCCTGATCCGGTATCCAATACCCAGGATGTAGAGTTTATTGATAGACAGTTTTCAATAACATAAACACCTGAAGCTGAAGCTGCAACTCGCTTCAAATCCTGTGTTCTGGCTTTCCAAGCCTTGCAATCCTGTTTCCAGTGACCACTTTTGTGACAATAGAAGCATTCTTCCTTCCCCACCAGCTTTCCCGCTATCTTTGTTGCCTTTCCTTTTCCCTTCGTATCCACTTTACCGACACCGTCTCTTGGTTTGGCGGGGGCTTTCTTCTTCTTACCCTTGGCTTTCGCCCTGGATCTAGAAGAGGAAGATCCTCCTACAAACAAAGTGGATGTCTCCCTACTTTTCTGTAGGGTGCCCTCAGCACTCCTCAACATGTTCAGAAGTTCAGAAAGTTCAACCTCCTTTCCTTGAATGTTGAAGTTAAGAATAAACTGGGCGTAAGTGGAAGGAAGGGACTGGAGAATCAAATCAGTATAGAGTTCATTCTCTAACGTGGTCCCAAGGTCCGCGAGCTCCTCAATGTAGCCAATCATCTTAAGCACGTGTTCCGCTACCGATGATCCGACGGCCAACCTTGCCGAAAACAACTTCTTCGACACTTCGTATCTTGCGATATGAGACTGCTCTCCATATAGTTCTTTTGTATGAAGAAATATGGACTCTAGGTCCATATTCTCGTGCCTCCTCTGATGTTCATTGTCCATCGAGGCTAATACGAGGCATTTGGCCTTCGCGCAATCTATCTCCCATGTCTTACGGATTTCCTTATCCGCGACGCTGGAGGTGGGACCTGGGACAGGGGGAGCTTTGGTGGTAAGGACATACCCCAACTTGTCGTAAATGATTTCCATCTTGACATTCCTGAGCCAATCTTTGTAGTTTGGCCCTGTCAATATGTTTTTATCTAGTAATAACTTAAGTCCGGTCATGTTGAATGGTCGCTGCAATTAGGAGAGAGAAAAGAAACACTTTAGCATGATGCTCTTGCAAGTTTAGAGTGGTTTTTAGTTTGTTTAAACTGGATGGCTCCCACTGTCTCTCGAATCCCTTCTCAAACCGTAAAGAAAGGATTAGTCAGGATCACTCTCACCGTACAATACTTGCTTAACCGTTCAGCCAGGCCAGTGTCGGTACTTCGATGGAGGTTTTCCAACTCTTTCGCGAAGTTCCTTAATTAAGTAACCTCTTTTCCCTGTGGGCGTAGCCCCGCTAACACCTTTCTAGACACCTACTAAGTTTATAGCATTGATCGTTAACTGAGAGTTTTCCCGAGGAGTAGCATATACTCACAGTAGGATCGGGATCCAAATATCATCGCGTGATAAAACCGAAGGAATCCTACCAGAATTATCACACTCCAAATGGTATGCAACGCTAGCAAGTTTCAGTGCTTATGAAACTCCCGATGTGGATTTTTGCCCCATGCTCTTATGACCTTGGCGTGAGGTCAAAATGTCATAAGTCACATGTCAAGTTCTTCCCATCATTATCCTGGTTAATTTGAACCCACCCGTACCTACCCTTGACGTTGGCCAAAATGGCAGTACGACTGTCTCAAACTAACGCATTCTATCTATGCAACAGATAAATATCCGGCAGCTACCAATCACTATGCCTTGGCGTGAGGTCAAAATACATAGCTTGAATACTACCGAATATTTAACTGAAATGATGGAGGGCTACGGATGGTTTTGGCGAAACCGTGAACGTAGTGAACTTGATATAATCGATGGAACGAGATAGCTTTTAAAAGGAGTGGTTCAAACTCCGCGTTTAAAAGTTTAGTTTTGAAAAGAACCGAGTGGTTTTCAAAGTGTTCCAATTGACTTTTACTTGGTTTATTTTCTTGCATTAGTTCTTTTAGTGCGTCCCATCATTTAATCCTACCATTGCAGAAAACAACCAAAATATGACGTACGCTTATGCCATTCACATTCGCCACGGGGCCCCGTCATCACCCGTTAGGTTACTTAACTAACGACAGAGCGGGGGCTGGGCTAGCGCGGCTGTAAAACATAAGCAACGCCTAAATAGTTATCATATATAAATATATAGCAATGATAGACATTACAGATCACAGATGAATACATTGGATATACTAGGAATCCGCAATCCGTTCGAGCCTGCAACGAAAAGCGGATTACACGGTCGAGGTGAATAGCCAATACCCCACCCAAGACCCCTATGGGTGCGGCAAACTACCCGCCAAGTACCCGAAGCGAAGCAACCTCCCTCACCACCGTGAGTAGGCCACTCGGTACTTCGAGATACCCGGTAGTTTGTGCACCCTTTCATGGGTCTATCCTAGGAGCAAAAACAGTAAAAAGAATTATACAATGACGGCTACAACCCCGACCTGGTTGTGCGGCCATTCAAATAATAATATTACATCAATTTACATATTACAATGAATGAAAGAAAAGCAACACTCATCTCACATCCACCCCGGCTATTCACCCGCGGCAATCCAACCCATTCATATACACAAACCAGTATCAATCACAGACCACAGATATGTATAACCCCGACTAATCGACATATAGCGATTAGCCGACGTTCAATACATTCAAACATCACAGATATAACCCTTATAGTCAAAGTGTATTGAAGTTCGGAAAAAAATACGGATTTATAGGCCCCAAAAATAAATTTCTATTCTGGAAAATCTGGGCACATATAAACCATCTTAAAAATCCTAAAACCAAGCCAGAGATACACTGCACCAAACTCGACCAAGTGAAGAGCCAAGACGGCCGCGGTTGCGCGGCAATAGCTTGCTATTGCCGCGGAACCGCGGCACTTTGGTCGATTCACTTGATCGTTTTTGGTGGCTATCTTTAAAAAACCCTGAGACGATTTTTGGAGTATAACAAATTTTGTTTTGACCAGAAAAAATTTTAACAGAAAACTAGGGTTTTGATATTTTGGTTTTTCGATTTTTCCGTTTCGAACTTCGATACACTCTACTACCTAGCTAGTTTATGTTTAGTTAGTCTCTGATACCACTGTAAGTCCACGTTGCCCATCCCGGTGCTTGCGGTGAGGCGAAAAACGGAATAAAAATCGAATTTTTATGAGCTTAGGCAACATGGACTAGAGCTAGAAGGATCTTTGCTAAACAAAAACTTGCTAAATCTAACTAGTAACTAGCTAAGTGCTAGAAAGGTTATACCTTGGGCTTTAAGTCCTTCTCTCCTTGCTCCTTGGAGCGGTGGAAGGAGGTCACCTTGGTCGTCTTCTCACGTCGAAGAAAGATCCACCCGAAAGCCTCAACCTTTGGCTTCAACTCCAAGCTAGAAGTAACTAGGGTGCAAGAAGTGCTAGTCCTTGAACCCTATATGAGAGTAGAGATGATCAAGAGAGGGTTTTTCTCAAGCTCAAGTGTTTCTCAACACATGAGGGGGAGAGAGCTTGAGGGAGAGGAAGAACAAGAGAGAGAAAAGATATGATAGAATGAGAATAATGTGAACCATTCTCACTAATATGTGTATATTATTTTAATTAGATAATTTGCTAGATAATTGTCATGGTTAATCAAGACATGACCATTATCATTTCATTTTCAATGCAAATTGCAAGGATCAAAAAGCATCTTCCAAATGAAATGATGATGGTCAAAGTGTCAACCTAGGTCAACAAGTCAAGGAGGTCAAATGGTCAACAACCATAACCATGCACAATTATTAAACTAATTATCAATTAACCATAATACACACATAAGTATTAGGGTTAATAAAATGACAATGGTTATTAACCCTAATCAAGGTCCTCTCCCTCTGTCTCAAGCAACTGTGCATACGCACCCGTATTCGTGATCCGAAGAACACGAACATAATGAGAAAAACCAATCCCAAATCATATACTAGGATCCGGCTTAAACCAAAGCCCGCTAGTATAAGCTGTCCGGACAGCAAACGTGCACAAGTGCACGGATGTGAACGAACCCTGTCGCAAAACCATGCGACCTCTACTCATTTTGCCTAAAGGCGAATGGCTCTCTGTATGGGACTCTAAAGACTCGACACTACGCTGGCAGTGGGTTTAACCACAGACCGCAAGCGGCACTAGCTGTACGTAACGGTCCCCAGGTAGATGTCGATAAGAAGACTGACGAGGTGAACCCCATCCGTACTCCTACTGAGCCTGTATGTGACAATCTCCGTACAGTCCGGTCTGTTCGTCTGATACATCGCATGGCTGGCCTAGGGGGGCGGTAAGCGTCAGTCCCCTAATAGCGGTACAAGTCGTGTCGGAGTGTTGCCCAGAACACCCTGAGATAACACTGGAGACCTACCAGTATATCTCGCTTGCCCTGGCCAGGGACTACTCGTGTAATGGCTCTCCTGGACACAGCGCGATGTCAACCCCCAATACCGGAAGAGACGAATCCTGTCTAACCGTCACTGCCTCCAAGTGCTTCGGGACTGCACCAAAAAACTACCTATTTGCACGACTCCTTTGAGCCGTGGTAGGGTAGTAATCAAAGTGCAGTGGGAACACACTCGAGGCGAAGTGACAGTGTCAAGTCAGCGGACTAAGCTGTACTCATGTCACCTGGGAACTGATAACTGACGATAGGTATAATACCAACCAACAGTCCCCGACGAGTCCTGTCCAGTGTACTCGTAACCTAACGAGCACCCGCATACTATCTCAAGTACGACGTACTTACGGCTGTGGGACAGACCGTCTCCCACACTGGGATGAGAAGCGCATACGCTAGTCTACTTCGGAGTATCGATGCCCTGTCTCGATAGTCCAACGACTAGGGACCTGTATAAGGATATGCTTGTAGATCACCCAGCTCCCACGAGTGTGAGCGCCATCACAACGCTGGTGATCAAGCAAAGATCCTAAGGGCTCTACTAATATGTATATCAGCAATATGCTAAAAGAAACACATGCACATATTAAAGAAGAGACAAACCAAGTAGTATACTACCATTTCGAGCAAGATTGTATATACAACTGTGAATATCCCAAGCTTCCATTAAGTAATATACAAACTAGTATGATACAGTAATGGCCTCTAGGGCATATACACTAACAGTTTAGACGGATGCGGCCGATTTAGCAGACTTCATCAGATTCCCCCTCGCTTGAGGGGTTTTTGATTGTGGGGGCGCTCTTCCCTGCAGGCGCAAGCTCCTGCAGTTAATTACGCTACCGCGTCGCGGTAACAACTTTCTTCTTCTCCATAGTTTCACTTCGTGTCGTGGGTGTTTGTTTTATTTGTGGTTGCCCGTGGATTGTATACGGAGACTAATTTATGTCGTCGCCCGTAGGACGTGGATTAGTCCAAATCCGTATTTTCTTAGATTTGGGTTTGGGGTTTTGGTTTAAGGATACGTCAGCCTTGTTTAAGGCTAAGATCAACTTAAACTTTTGTTAAGGATACGTTACCCTAATCTCCAGACTAAGATCAACTTAACGGAATCGTTTGGATCCGACAAGAGAGCAATTGGCTCTATTGTTTAGTTTAATGACGTTGCGGTCGATTTCCAGTTTAGGGACATGGTGGTCCATCATTCCCATTTGGGGACTAGCATTAGTTTAAGAACATTTCGGTCCAACATTCCCATTTTGGGACGAATATTAGTTTATGGAAGTTTCGGTCCAACGTTCCCATTTTGGGACGAATATTAGTTTAAGGACGTTTCGGTCCACGAGTTTAAGGACTCCGCAGTCCGTATCGATGTATGGTTGTCAGGACCCGTCACCTCCCTGACGTCGTTGAAGGATTACAACGATAGGTGTCAGAGGAGTTCAGAGATGTACCCTTAAACCGGAGGTAAATTGATTTAAAAGAGCAGTCTTGCTTAGTCAATTTAATTTGAGAACTTACGGCCATGATTGGGCTAAGTCCAGTTGAGAATATTCGACGGTTTTATCTTTGGCCTATTAGGCCTGTGCTAGGTCTTTGCCCCTGTTTGATAATGCACTGCATTTTCTGTTGGCCTGCTAGGCCTTTTTGATATGGGCTCTGTCCCTTTTAAATGATGTGCAGCATCTGTTTGGGCTCTGCCCTTTATTAAAATAATGCATTGCATTTTATTAGGCCTGTTAGGCCTTTTTAAATTGGGCTTGGCCCTTCTGTAAACAATGCAGTGCATTCATTATCTGACAGTGGTTTGTCAGGCGCTTTGTGCCAATTATTGAGCGCAAGCGCTTGTGGTGGTGACACGTGTCACGCAAGCGCAGTGCGCTGCACCAGTGCGCTGCGCTGTTGCGCTGCTGACACGTGGCGCGCTCTGGTGAGTTGCGCCAATTTCAGAGACTAATGCTCTATCTTAAAAGCGCACAGTGCAAGTGGTCTTGGAGCTGACATGTGGCGCTCTCTGGTGGCTTGCGCCAACCTAGGAGCGCAACAGTGCAGATTTACTAGTGCAAGGCACTGTTTTAATTTCTTGATCCAACTTTGGATTCAAGAAAAGAATCTTTAAGATTCCAGAACCATTGGTTAATAAAAAAGTGCAAGGCACTGTTATTATTTATTATTGAAGATCATTGATTCAGAAGAAGTTCTTCTTTTATAAAGGTTTTTACCTTTTTTTTCTCTTCTTGAGTTCTTCTCACATTTTTTCAGAGCTCTCTTTATTCTCTGTGTTGTTGTTTTTGATCTTGATGTTCCTTCTTTTTTGAATTGGGGTCTAGGGGCCTTTATATAGTGCCTATGAATTTGTTAAATTTGTTAAAGAAATCATTCTCTGAGTGATTTGGGGAATTTTCCCCACCGTTGGATCTTTGATCCAAGGGCTTCTGTTTTACAGAAGACAATCTTCTTGTTTTAACAAGAACAGAAAGATCTTACTGGAATTTTAATTCTGTTTGGCGCAGATGCACCAGCGCTTGCCACGTGTCGCACAGCGCAGAGCGCAGCACAACCGCACAAGCGCAACCACGCCGCCACGTGTCACGCAGCGCAGAGTGCAGCGCAACTGCGCTGACCACGTGTCACACAGCGCAGAGCGCAGCGCAACTGCGCTGCCACGTGTCGCGCTGCGCAGAGCGCAGATCATCTGAAGCGTTGCTTCTTTTAATTTTGTTTTAAATAGAGCCTTGCTCTGATTGGGCGCGCTGCCTTGGGCGCTGCGCTGGCGTATCTTCTTTTGACACGTGGCGCGCTGCCCAAGGAATTTAAAGCGTTGCTTCAATTTTCTTAACTTTAATTTTCAGTTTAATTTCGAAACAGAGCTTTGCTCTGATTAGGGGAAATAGAAGCGTTGCTTCATTTCCCGCCTTGGAATTTGAACAGAGCTTTGCTCTGATTGGGGTAAACAAATACCCCCCCACTGTTGCTCTTACGTTGCCCCAAACGTGAGCGCAGCGGTGGCAGAATTCCAACCGTTGCGGCAACTCAGGAGTTGAAGGGGCCCCGAGCGCCTGTAAATAGGACCCTTGGTCCTCAATAGATGATCACCATCTTCAAGACTTCTCATTTCTCAGAATATCAGAGCTTTGCTCTTGCTTTCAAGAACTTAAGAGTTAAACTATAGAAAACTTTTTTGGTAAAATTAACTTAAATTAAATTAAAATAATTTTAAATAACAGAGCCTTGCTCTCATAGATCTTTGATCTAAAGAAAACCCATTTAGGGTTTTATTAATAGAGCTTTGCTCTCCTTAGATCATGATCTTTTCTTGGGGCTTCTTAGCCCATGAATCAGAGCTCTGCTCTCTTGATACAAGTAGAATCTTAATCTTTTGTGAAGAACTCTTAAGAGTTTGATCATGAATAATGAAGATCAAAAATGGAGTTTTAACTTTGATGGATTCTATCATCTTTTCATAGCAAGGCTCTCAGCGTTCTCGGGGAATTTCTTTAAATTCCTCTCATTGCTGAATTTGATAGGTGTCACTCCTGTTTGCAGAGCATTGCTCTCGAGGAGTTTAACTCCCTGTGGCTATTTTTAATAAGAATTCGCTTAATCAGTCTGTCTGCTAATTCTGTTAATTTTCTTTTACAGGAGCAATGGACGCCCACATGTACGATCTCGATGAAATCATCTCTTACGGAGACATTCGCCGACGCGGGCGTTCTCAGAACCGAGAACATACAAACGTTGAGTGTGCCGAAATCATGAGCCGCTTCGACGCATACAACGGTCAGCTGCTTCCTCGGCGCTCCCCTCTCCTGAAGCTTATTGTGAGAGCAATTTGTGAAGCGCTTCCCTTATTCTTTACCGGCGTGCCTCTTAGGGCATTGGACGCCGCTGAGGACAAGGTGCACTCGGTGTACCTGAAGAACCTGATCTTGAAGAGACGGCGAGATAATCTTGTCGATCTCTTGCACCAAGCCTTTCAACAGTCCACCATTCTTGCTGCCTATCGGAGGGTGGAGGAGATCAGTGGGGATCCCGACACCCGTGCTCGCGAAAGGAAGCACACCAGGATGGTTTGCCAAGCTTGGAAAGTATTGGACAAGGTCACTTTCGAGTTCCTCAATCCCTGTCCAGGATCTGAGGTTTTGCCGTTGTAACCATTTGATGATGTTTTTCGTTTACTGCTTTCATGATTGTAAGAATTTTTGGCAATATGAATGGAAAATTTTTATTTCAGCTTGTCTTATTTTTCGTTTTGCGTCTTTTGCACATGCATGAATGAGTGTGTCTCGAACGCTTGATCAAATGCACATCGGATGTTCTTTCTGTCGCTTTCTTCTTTCTTTTATTATCAGTATGCTGCCTCAGTAAACATGGTTGACGGGTGATAGAGCGAACATCCCGTCTTGGCTTCTTCAAGAGGTAATTATGGCTTAGGACGCAGGTTCAGATCTGCTGCCTAAGACTTTTCAACTCTATGAGCCGTGAGGGTCTCATAAAGACTTTTTTCCCTACGGATCGAGAGGATCTCGTAGGTGGATTTTCTCCTTAGGAATCGTGAGGATTCCTAAGTGCGTTTTCTCTTATAAGTCGTAAGGATCTTATAAGAGAATTTTCCTTCATACGAGTCGAGAGGACTTGTAAGCGGTTGTTTCCCTCCTTGTCGAGATTCGACTTTGGAGAGTGAGACCCATGGATAGTATGCAAGAGACCGTTTTAGACCGACTTGCAGGATCCCAGTGCTTAGGAAACAAGTTTTTTAATCCCTGCTGCCTAAGGCTTTATCTTCCAAGTCGAAACGAATCGGGAAGTCCTCGCAAAGACACTAATTTCCTCACGGGTCGAGACGAATCGAGCAGTTCTCGTCAAGGACACTAATTTCCCTGAGTTGAAGTATTTTGCCGAGGACGCTGGTTTCCTCGAAGTTGAAACGAATCGGAGTATTCCTGTAAAGACATTGGTTTCTTTGCGGGACGACACGAATCAGGAGCTCTCATCAAGGACTCTAATTTCCCTGAATTGAGGTATTTGCCAAGGACACTGATTTCCCTGGGGTTGAAATGAATCGATGTATTCCTACAAAGACGCTAGTTTCTCTGCGGGTTGACGCGAATCAAGATTTCTCATCAAGGACACTGGTTTCCCTGAGTCGAAGTATTTGCCGAGGACGCTAGTTTCCTCGAAGTTGAAACGAATCGGAATATTCCTGCGGAGACACTGGTTTCTCTGCGGGCCGACGCGAATCAGGAGCTCTCATCAAGGACGCTAGTTTCCCTGAATTGAGGTATTTGCCAGGGACACTGGTTTCACTGGGGTTGAAACGAATCGCTGTATTCCTGCAAAGACGCTAGTTTCTCTGCGGGTCAACGCGAATCAGGATGTTCTCGTCAAGGAAACTGGTTTCCCTGAGTCGAAGGATTTTGCCGAAGACACTGGTTTCTTCGGGGTCGAAACGAATCAGAGTATTCCTGCGAAGACACTGGTTTCTCTGCGGGCCGACGCGAATCAGGAGGCTCTCATCAATGACGCTAGTTTCCCTGAATTGAGGTATTTGCCAGGGACACCGGTTTCCCTGGGGTTGAAATGAATCGATGTATTCCTGCAAAGACGCTGGTTTCTCTGCGGGTCGACGCGAATCAGGATGTTCTCGTCAAGGACACTGGTTTCCCTGAGTCGAAGGATTTTGCCAAAGACACTGTTTTCTTCGGGGTCGAAACGAATCGGAGTATTCCTGCGGAGACATTGGTTTCTCTGCGGGCCGACGCGAATCAGGAGGCTCTCATCAAGGACGCTAGTTTCCCTGAATTGAGGTATCTGCCAGGGACACTGGTTCCCCTGGGGTTGAAACGAATCGATGAATTCCTGCAAAGATGCTGGTTTCTCTGCGGGTCGACGCGAATCAGGATGTTCTCGTCAAGGACACTGGTTTCCCCGAGTCGAAGGATTTTGCCGAAGACGCTGGTTTCTTCGGGGTTGAAACGAATCGGAGTATTCCTGCGGAGACACTGGTTTCTCTGCGGGCCGATGCGAATCAGGAGGCTCTCATCAAGGACGCTAGTTTCCCTGAATTGAGGTATTTGCCAGGGACACTGGTTTCCCTGGGGTTGAAACGAATCGATGTATTCCTGCAAAGACGCTGGTTTCTCTGCGGGTCTACGCGAATCAGGATGTTCTCGTCAAAGACACTGGTCTCTCTGAGTCGAAGGATTTTTCCGAAGACGCTGGTTTCCTCGAGGTTGAAACGAATCGAAGTATTCCTGCGGAGACACTGGTTTCTCTGCGGGCCGACGCGAATCAGGAGGCTCTCATCAAGGACGCTAGTTTCCCTGAATTGAGGTGTTTGCCAAGGACACTGGTTTCCCTGGGGTTGAAACGAATCGATGTATTCCTGCAAAGACGCTGGTTTCTCTGCGGGTCGACGCGAATCAGGATGTTCTCGTCAAGGACACTGGTTTCCCTGAGTCGAAGGATTTTGCCGAAGACACTGGTTTCTTCGGGGTCGAAACGAATCGGAGTATTCCTACGGAGACACTGGTTTCTCTGCGGGCCGACGCGAATCAGGAGGCTCTCATCAAGGACGCTAGTTTCCCTGAATTGAGGTATTTGCTAGGGACACTGGTTCCCCTGGGGTTGAAACGAATCGATGTATTCCTGCAAAGACGCTGGTTTCTCTGCGGGTCGACGCGAATCAGGATGTTCTCGTCAAGGACACTGGTTTCCCTGAGTCGAAGGATTTTGCCGAAGACACTGGTTTCTTCGGGGTTGAAACGAATCGGAGTAATCCTGCGGAGACACTGGTTTCTCTGCGGGCCGACGCGAATCAGGAGGCTCTCATCAAGGACGCTAGTTTCCCTGAATTGAGGTATTTACCAGGGACACTGGTTTTCCTGTGGTTGAAATGAATCGATGTATTCCTGCAAAGACGCTGGTTTCTCTGCGGGTCGACGCGAATCAGGATGTTCTCGTCAAGGAAACTGGTTTCCCTGAGTCGAAGGATTTTGCCAAGACGCTGGTTTCTTCGGGGTTGAAACGAATCGGAGTATTCCTGCGGAGACACTAGTTTCTCTGCGGGCCGACGCGAATCAGGAGGCTCTCATCAAGGACGCTAGTTTCCCTGAATTGAGGTATTTTCCTGGGACACTGGTTTCTCTGGGGTTGAAACGAATCGATGTATTCCTGCAAAGACGCTGGTTTCTCTGCTGGTCGACGCGAATCAGGATGTTCTCGTGAAGGACACTGGTTTCCCTGAGTTGAAGGATTTTGCCGAAGACGCTGGTTTCCTCGAGGTTGAAACGAATCGAAGTATTCCTACGGAGACACTGGTTTCTCTGTGGGCAGACGCGAATCAGGAGGCTCTTATCAAGGACGCTAGTTTCCCTGAATTGAGGTATTTGCCTGGGACACTGGTTTCCCTGGGGTTGGAACGAATTGGAGTATTCCTGCGGAGAAACTGGTTCCTATGCGATCCGACGCGAATCAGGAGGCTCTCATCAAGGACGCTAGTTTCCGTGAATTGAGGTATTTGCCAGGGACACTGGTTTCCCTGGGGATTGAACTGATCTGTGGCGGTCTTTCAGGTTTTATATAAATTACCGTCAAAACCGTGAAGTTAGGAATTTGATCTTCGCTTCGTTTGCTGGCACTGCGTCTGCTGTATCACGACGAATGTCATGGTTGTCTCTAAGTTGTTGGTGAACCGTCGAGATTTAGCTTTGCTTTCAGACGGAGACTGTTGGGAAGGTATGGTTCCATCTTTGTTTGTGCCCTTGGATTGTATACAGGGATCGATGTGATCTCAACTGTAGGGAAAAAGTTTAATATATTTTTTTATTGTTTTATTTCCGCGATGCTCTATCATTTCAGCTTTTATATCGCGAAGGTCGCGATTGCCTAATCATTTCGGCTATTTTTCGCGGTGCCCAATCATTTCGGCTGTTTATTTTATTTTTACTCGCTGCTTTTTATTGTGAGTTGCCCAATCATTTCGGCTATTTTGTGCGCATACGTTTTTACTTGCTGCTTTTTTTTATTGCAAGTTTCCCCATCATTTCAGCTATTTCGTATGCATGTGCGGCCTACTGGCTTTTTGTCGTAAACCTAAAATTAGACACCGATTTTTCGGCATCAGCACCGCTACAACTGGGATGTTGCCAGGAGCGAATCATCATTTGCTTCTGTCGATGTCGAACAAAGATAGCTTAGCGAACAGGGTTAAGGTCCTATCGACTAAGGCTTTTGACTTCATGAGTCGTAAGGGTCTCACAAAGGTATTTCTCCCTACAAGTCGTGAGGATCTTGTAGGTGTATTTTCTCCTTAGGAATCGTGAGGATTCCTAAGTGCATGTTCCTCTGTAAGTCGTAAGGATCCTACAAGAGGGTTTTCTCCTTGTAAATCGAGAGGACCTATAAGGGTTGTTCATCATGCGTACATATCCCCAGTCACGGATGGGACTTGGTTAGGGAAATGTTTATTCGCGCCCGTGGATTGTATACAAGGGTCAGTGCTGGGCCACTTGTAGGGCAATATCGAAAGTTGTGGGGATTGCTTAAGCACTGGTTTAGGTCTCTGTTACTTAAGACTTTCAAATCTTATGAGCCGTGAGGGTCCCATAAGAGAGTTCTCCTTACGAGTCGTGAGGATCTCGTAAGTGTATTTTCTCCTTAAGAATCGTGAGGATCCCTAAGTGTGTTGCTCCCTTATGAGTCGTAAGGATCTCACGCGGGTGATTTCTCCTTACAAGGTGGAGAGGACCCTGTAAGTGTCCTTTAACGAGGTTGCGCCCTTCCGGGTTTTCACAAACACTCGCCGGTAGCCCTGCTGTTTTTACTCACGGAGCCCTTTCGGGTTTTCATCCGTGCCCATTTTGCTTATGGACATACCGTTTTTTTCTTATTCTTTTTATTCTCTTTTTTTTACGAGGTTGCGCCCTTTCGGGTTTTCACAAGACTCGCCGGTAGCCCTGCTTTTTTTACTCACGGAGCCCTTTCGGGTTTTCATCCGTGCCCATTTTACTTATGGACATACCGTTTATTATTAATTTTTTTTATCTTTTTTTTATCGGCTTTGTGATGTTTCATTCCACCATAATTTATCGACATCTCGGTCAACAGCTAGTTTTAGGACTTAGTGGTCCGTCATTAGTTTTAAGGACGTTTCGGTCCGTCGTTAGTTTAAGGACGTTTCGGTCCGTCGTTAGTTTAAGGACATTTCGGTCCGTCATTTGTTTAATGACGTTTCGGTCCGTCATTAGTTTAATGACGTTTCGGTCCGTCGTTAATTTAAGGACATTGTTTAAGGACGTTTCGGTCCGTCATTAGTTTAAGGACGTTTCGGTCTGTGGTGTAGAAGGTCGACTACTACTTATAGAGTTCGAGCTTAGGAAGATAGCGAGCGGACACAGTCGTCGTCATCTATCATTGACCTAGGCTGTGGCTCATTAAGCGTAGTATTTCTTCAGGAAGCGACCGTTTATTGGCCTGAAAGGCCTTTCACCGTGCATATCCATGAGTAGATAGGCTCCACCCTGGTAGACTTTGTCTATTATGTACGGGCCTTCATAGTTCGGCTCGAATTTTCCCCGCTTGGCACGATTGGGGATCATAGGCCTTTTGACCACTAGCACGAGTTCGCCTTGGCGGAATGTCCTCGGCCGGGTCAATCTTTCATATGAGCACGTCATCTTTGCTTTATAAGCCTCCAGATTTTGTTGCGCTATGAGCCGTGTTTCATCAAGGGCATCAAGCTCCTCAAGCCGAAGGTGAGCATTTTCTTCGTCCGTCAGCTCGTAGTGGACTGCCACCCATAGAGAAGGTAGCTCTATTTCGAAGGGGAGTACTGCTTCTGTACCGAATACCAACGCGTACGGCGTTGTGTTCATGGCCGTCTTGAACATAGTTCGATACGCCCAGAGAGCTTCTTGCAGTCTCTCATGCCGGTCCTTTTTATTTCGGGACACCGTCTTCTTCATGATCTTCGTCAAGGTCTTGTTGAAGGCCCCGGCTAGACCATTAGCTCGTGGATTATAAACTGAGGAATATCTCCGGTCTATATTATGCTGCTGCGTGAAGCGACTGATCTTGTGGCTTCTGTAAGCTGGCCCGTTATCGGAGATGATCCGTCGCGGAGTTCCAAACCGATAAATGACATGCGTTTTGAAGAAATGGAGGATATTCTCCGTTTTCACTTCCTTCAATTGTACCGCTTCTGCCCATTTGGAGAAGTAATCAGTCGTCGCCAGGATGAAACGATGTCCTCTAGACAATGCTGGTTCGATAGGGCCGACTATGTCAGTTCCCCATATTTCGAATGGCCAGCTAGCCATTGTCGGGTATAGAGGATTTGGGTGTTGATGGATGAAGTCCCCATGAATTTGGCATGAGTGGCATTGCTTCGCATATTCAAGGCAGTCCTGAATCATCGTTGGCCAATAGTAGCCCATCCATTTAATTTTCAATTTCATCTTCGGGCCTGCTTGGTGAGAACCGCAGAGTTCGTCGTGAACTTCCTGAACGACTTTTTTTGCCTCCTCAGGTCCCAGACATCTCAACCACAGAGAATCAAACGACCTCTTATACAGAGTATCATTGACGAAGGCGAAAGACAGAGCTCGTTTCATGAGCTGATGTCTTGAGGACGCATCTTTGGGCGTTCGACGGTATTTGAAGTAGTCTATAAAGACTTCTCTCCAATCCTCAGCCTTTTCCCGTTCTTTTATTTGCAGAGCCATTTGCTCAGTCGCTCCCTTTTCTTCGGATGATTCCGGAGATATTTCTGATGGGGCAAGCACCCGACGACTTTGTACCACGATTCTGACGTCATCGAGGTTCTCATCAGCCAGTTCTTTAGCGAGCTTGGATAACGCGTCCGCCTTGCTATTCTCTGCACGCAGTATGTTTTCCAAAGTATAGGAAGGAATTTAGGTCAACAGTTGTTGCACCTTTTCGCCGTACTTCACCAGTTCTGGCTTGCACGGCTGGTAGTCGCCGTTTACTTGACTAACGACCAGTTGAGAATCTCCGTATATGAGGAGGTTTTCAATTCCCATGTCGACGGCGATCTCGAGGCCTGCTATTAAAGCTTCGTATTCGGCTTCATTGTTTGTCCTCGGCTTTGTTAAGGAGAAAGCAAAACGCATTATCCCTCCTTGTGGAGTTAGAAGATGAGGCCCACCCCCGATTTGATTATAGGGATGCTTTGTTTGCGCTCTTCATGGAAGATGCTCCGTCGAAATAGAGTTCCCACCGGGTATCACTACCGTCGATCACATCAAACGCATGTTCGTCTGGAAGATCGCAATTCAGAGGAGAATCGGCGGGTATCGGATGTTCAGTGAGGAAGTCGGCAATGGCCTGGCCTTTCACGGCCTTGAGAGGCTGATAGGTTATCGAGAACTCCATCAAGAGTAGGGCCCATTTAGCGAGTCTCCCCGTGAATATGGCCTTCGACATCAAATATTTAAGAGGGTCCACCTTCGAAATGAGATGGACTTCCTGCGCCAACGCATAGTGCCTGAGCTTTGTTATCGCGAAGATCAACGCCAGACAGTGTTTTTCAATGGAGGAGTAGTTGCTTTCTTCCCCCAGTAGAACTCGACTTAAGTAATAGTGGGCTCTTTCTTTCCCTTTGTCATTCTCTTGCGCCCATAATGCGCCTAAAGAACCTTCGAGGGCGGTTGTATACAGAATGAGAGGCTTTCCCTTGACCGGAGTGGCCAGTACTGGCGGATTCTGCCGGTATTGCTTGATTTCTTCTATTGCGCTTTGGCATTTGCGATCCCAGACGAAAAGGGGTTCCCTTGAAGTGGGCTCCCAAGTAGCTATCGCCTTTTATGGCTTGATAGGACGGTCCTCTTCCCGCTGAACTTTCACCTTTTTCTGTCGGCGGGGATAATCTTGATCAATTACCGAGTCTTGGACTTGACGCCAGACCTTGTAGATTTTAGAGGACAGCCATTGAGGGGGCTGTTTGTAAGTCTACGGTAGCGTCCCGGCCGTCTACAGACGCCAAATGCGGAACAAAAACTTTTAACTGGCGCTATCGTATACTATAACCCGGATCTGCCATTATTGCTAAACTAACAAACTGTAAAGAGAGTAGAAAGGTTATACCGAACGATCTGAGTCCTTCGTTCTTTAACCATCATCCCACGCTCCGTTGCGGCTGCTCCGATCTCGTCGATCTCCGATCTCCTCGTCCAGGTGGCACCACGTCAACGATTCATTAAACGGGCTCCCTCCTCTGACTCGAGGCAACTCGTTCGTCAAGTTTGCTAAAAGAGACGACCAAGATTGTTGTAAAGAATGAGTAGAAGACTTTGTCTCGTTCCTTCCAAAGCTATGGACGAACGGTTAATGAAGTTGCCATTTGAATCGGGTGATGGAATGAAATGAGCAATGAAATTTCCATACACCCTAAAACTATCATAATCTTTTCACCAAATGAAAAATCAAGTGTGTTAGAGAGAGGGGAGGGGCCGGCCACACTTATAGAGGTGGGGAGGGGTGATGGTAGGAGAGGGGAGAGTGACCACAAGAGAAAAATATCTAGCGTGAACACAAACAAATATCTAGTGTGAACACAAATAAATATCTAGTGTGAACACAAAGTGTGAACACAAAGAAAGCAACCAATAATGAACAAGTGAGTCATAAGCCTAATCACCTCTTCTAGAACCTTCTAGAAGTATGACTCACCCTCATCCAAGAAAAGATAAATCCGTCTTCAACCGAATGTTAAAAGACGGCTGATAGAAAACTGGAAACTGGAAACTTCCAAAAGTGATCCTGAAACGAATTTCAGGACAACCCCGTAACTGTATAAATATACCCGCATTTGTATTACGACCGAATACAAATGCAACTGAGACAAAGATATTATATCTACTCTGTATAATACTCGGATCCGGCTTAAACCAAAGCCCACCAGTATTATCTGCCCGAAAAATGACACGTGCGTAAACGTAAGTGCATTTTCCGAACCCTGCCATAAAACCATACGGCCTCTACAACGTTTCGCCCGAGCTTGGGAAACTGTCTGTGGGGGACTCTAATGACTCGTCAGTACCCTGGCAGTGGGTTTAACCAAAAACCGTCAGCGGCACTAGCTATGCGTAACGGCTGCCTATGGACTGACCTCAAGGGAGGCCGATGAGAGAACTCATCCGAAAACTCTACTGAGCCTAACAGTGACAATGTATATACAGTCCGGTCCGTTCGTCTATGAGTATCGCATATCTGCCTAGGGGGCTAGTAACGTCAGACCCCCAATAGCAGTATAAGTCGTGTCGGAGTGTAGCCCAATAACACCCTGAGATACTACTGGAATACCTACCAATAAATCTCCTACTACGGCCGTGGGCTTTGTGTAATGGCTCTCCTAGACACAGCACGATCTCACCCCCAATACCGGGAGAGACGAATCCCCTGCCGATCCGCTCACGTGCCTCTATGTGGCTCGGGACTGTACCCAAAAACTACCTGTTTGCACGACTCCTTTGAGCCATGGTAGGGTAGAAATCAAAGCACAGTGGGAACTCACACGAGACAAATGATGACCTCAGGTCGATGAACTAACCTGTACACATGTCACCAGGGAACTGCTATCTGACGATATGTATAATACCAACTAGCAGGTTCCCGGCGAGTCCTGTCCGGTGTATTCATAACCTAATGAGCACCTGTATACATCTTAGGTGATCCAAGTGACACCAGTGGCTTGTGAGACCGGCCACCGCCCCTCGTCGGGGTCTCGACTGTATACACTAGTCTACTCCGATGTATCGATGCCCTGTCTCGAAACTCCCATGACTAGGGACCACAATTAAGGATATGTGTATAAACCACTCTACTCTCACGTATATGATCGCCATCATACTGTAGGTAGTAAAGCAAGATCCTAAAGGCTCTATCAAAGTGTAACATGTAATCAGTCACCTGATCATGTACACGACTGATAAAGGCAAACCAGATAGCATACTATCATCTCGAGTAAGACTGTCCTACCGGTATAGGTCCTCCGCAATCATTGCAATCACGTATCTGCGATCCAATAATTGACTCTGAGGGCACTATCTCCAACAATCTCCCACTTGCACTTAAGGCTAATTATTGCGATGTCGACTACTCACAGCCCGTGTGAAACCGAACATCCAACTCCTCTACTAATCAGTTTCACAAAGCCCGTTTGTAAAACTATTGTGTTCGAGAAATAGCCTCAGTGAGTGGATCCGCCCAGATGTTTCTTTCTATATCTCTCTTAATCTCAAATTCGCGGAGAAAGCCATCTCCCGAATTAAGTAATACCTGTCTTAGAATGTGTCTGGATATCTGATGGGACCCAGTTCATAAATGAACTCTAAATCCAATCTTCTTAGACTGTATCGATCACTGAACCTAATCAGTATTCTGCACCAAGCCTCCCACAGTATCCTCTTGGACCACCTGTCCATAATACTGTCCCTTATTTAGAGGGAAAACTATAACTCTGACAATCTCTCTGTCATCTATGTCACCTTTGAAGCCTGGAATGATAACCGTCTCCCGAAGGAGGCTGCTGTCATCAAATCCGTAGAACATGCACATATGTTCTAAAACCACTTCCTTATGTTTCTCCAGGATTGGATTAATACAAGCTTATCGCATCTAGTGCAAAAACAACATCTGGTGTGGTACTTGATATCTCATTATTGACTCAATTGCCTAAGCAGGTGATCTGCCAATCATGCACACCCCTCTCCCCTTTAGTTTGTAAGACACCTTTAGAGAGGGTGACTCCATCTCCTGCAGGTACACTACCATGCCAGGAGTCATCTATTCTAAAAACCATTAGAATATTGTCAAAGTACCCACATTGGGAAACTACCCAAATCCAGATCTAAAACCATAGATCTAGAAACCAGAATGTCAGATATTATATCCAAATCCTATCTGGAGAAACAACTGTGTGACGACCACAGTACTACCGATCATAGTATAGGAATTTTACTTCCTACTCTGTGTATGTCATCCAAATACAATGACATCACACCCTACTACCTTTTTAACAGATCCATCCCTTATTCTGATGAAGTCAAACCCATGACTGTCACATCAAAAATAGATGATCTTTCTCCGCTATAATTGCTCTAGTCTATAAATAGACATAAGCTACTTGCCCACTATGCTTCCGCTGCTCCTACTGACCACAACAACCCTCCCACCGGGTCTCATAGCCTGGAACAACAGTAGTGTCAAGTCTAAGTAGATAAGAACCTCCCTGTCACCGTCCTTGAGGCTACCGAAGTACCTCTCGGGTGTCTGAGGTTACCTACCATATCTGCGGAGTGGCTAATGGAATGTCAAACCTGATGAATATATAGGTCCTATTAAATTTTCCGTAATCGTTTGCGGTTCTGGAATCACTTCCAGTTCTACCATACTCCCACTACTGTTTTCTGAAAAAATCCATTTTACTAAAACTATGGCGAGTCAAGAACAATATCACTATTGATCTTACAAATGGTAGAATATCAACCCTCGTCATAGCCAGGGTCAACCCACAAACAGCCATTACAGAAGCATGCCCTGAGTTGTCCAGAGTCTGGTTTTAAGCATAAGCTGGACAACTCCCCGTACCTTAACATCTTTTCAGGTACGAACTATTCTATATCCAATATAGAAACTTTGGCACTTATTTAATTGGAACCCGATTCAAATCATGCAGCTGTTTCCAGTGCATAACAACTTAATGGAAAGAGGCTAATCAGCATTACTCAACTTAGGAATCCATCCAATTATGAGTAACCTGAAAGAGAAACAAATTTCTCAAAATCATTACTATCATCTGAATACCAATCACAAGAATCTACATCTTCGATCTCTTTGAAGAATCCCGATGCTTGTGATACCTGGTTCTCTACTTTATTCTTATACCCACAATTTCTCAAAACTTAGGCCATGTATTTCTATGAAACACTTGTCTAAAAACTAGAGAAGTTATAAGTAAACAGAACATAGTACGAAGACCTACCCTTTTGTCCTGATGGACACTGGACAACATACAATACTCTGTATAAGTCCGCTGAGTTAAACAACTCAAAACCTGTGCGTCGTAGGTGGAAAACTGTACCCTGGCGATTTCCTCAAATATCACCAATTACAACGAATTCCGATATAATGAGGATAATCACCTAATTCCCAATAACTTACTCCCACTCATCATCTGTAAAACCATACAGATATGAGAATGAAACCTGGTAAATACATACCCTTGGAGTAAGTATCTAATCGGGAAAACAGTTTTTCTTTAACAATGCACTGAAACATGAAAATGTTTCATATGGGTATCCTGGTATTCATAGCAATGCCTCTTCCATAATCAATTCATGACTTCAACCGTATATTTTATTGCCATCTCTCCAAATCCCTTTATTTGTCTTTAGTCGTTACCTTCTGTACACCGTCGTTAGGCTAAATGGTTTTCTTCCTTCCCTACCGTTCGGCACCAGCCTATGGTTTGGAAGAAGACTATCCAGTAAGCATAATAGGTGTGCCCTCCTAAACCAAGGAGTACTCTTATCTTGAGAGAAGGTGATGATAAAAGACAACCGAATAATACCTTATTCTTTTAAAGGTAAAATAGGAGTGGCGATGAAGTACGCGGTTTGGTCGTGAATGATAATAGTCGCAATTTACTTTGCCCTCTTTCTAATCCCTTTATTTTGTCTTTACATATTACCTTCTGCACACCCTACTTAGGCTAATTGGTTTTCTTCATTCCCTACCTTTCGGCACCTGCCAATGGTTTGGAATAAGACTATCCAATAAGCGTAATAGGTGTACTCTCCTAAACCAAGAAGCCCTCGCAACCTGAGAGAAGGTGATAATAAAAGACAACTGAATAAACCAATTCTATTTCTCCTGAACCTGGATCCATCCTCGAAGAAGTCCCTTCGAGTTCGTATATAACCATACGATGGATCTATCCAATGGAAGTGGATGTCCGTAGTAATACGGGTGTTCTGAGAAATTCAAAGGGTAAAAGAAGGAGTGGCAATGACTTATGCAACTCAGACAATCCAAAAGCCAGTATTTTAAGAAGGTTCGGTCAACATGGTCACTGAGTCATAGTCTATGGTCGGTCAAAGATCGCTGCCAAAGAGAGAGAGAAAAGAAACACTCTGCGTGCACTCTAACCTAGATCAGAATGGTTATCATTTTATCTAATCCGGAAACCTCCCACTGTCCTGTCAAATTCTCCTCCAAACCTGAAAGAAGAATCAATCGGGATCACCCGAAGAGTAAACCGACTCATCAGTGGGAATCGGGATCCAACTCTCATCGCATGATAACGTGATGGAATGCATCCACGTTACTCATACTCCAGAAGGTATGCGCATATTTGGAAAGTTTCAGTTTCTTTAGAAACTCCCGATAAGATTTTTGCCCCATGCTCTTATAACCTTGGCTTTGGTCAAAATGTCATAAGTCACATGCCAAGTTCTACCCGTCACTATCTTGTCAATTTGAACCCACCCGTACATGCACCTGGCTTTGGACAAATGGCAGAACGACTGTCATAAACCAACTCATCTATCTATGTAACAAATGAATACCCAGCAGCTACCAAACACTATGCCTTAACTTTGGCTAAAATGCATAGCTTGAATACCGCTGAATACCCAAAAGAAATGACGGAGGGCTACGGCTGGTTTTTGGCGAAAAACCTTTAACGTAACGAACTTGATATCGCTGAAGGAACCTGATAGCTTTTTTTAAAATATAGTGGCGAAAACCTTTTGCTAAAGAGGTCACTCCCGGTGAAGGGATCTCGGCTCTTTCCTCGTGGAATGAGGTGCAGGATATTCCACTGAATACCATGGTGCTCAGCAACTTGTAATCGACTATAGTGAAGTTATTACCCTGACGCAAACTTCTGCCCAAGAAAATTCTTGAGTTGCCAAATGATGTATTTACTGAATCATTAACTTGGTTTATGCATTACTTATACCCCATGTTTAGTTTAGAACCGATATTGTTGATTTTTGTGGAGTTCAAGAAAACCTAGTTAGGGTTTGAGGGAAACTCGTGTTGTATGTGAAATTGAGCTCAGTTGAGGTTATATAAACACCCTAGTGTATGAATTGAGACCCTAACTGGAAGCCTAAAACCAGAATACGGATTTTAGAAACCGATATCGGAAAATTTGTGCAATCTGTAATGAGTATATTGAATCTGCTATCACCCGGGGCATCCTAAAATAAAATTGATTGGACAGTGGTATGTGCAGGCACCCAGGAAGCTACCACCAAGACCCCAGCCCCTAACTCCCTTACCCGGCCGCCAATTAATCCCAATTGGCCGCAATTTGCAGCCTGAGTCCCACCATTTTGGCTCGTATTGGTTCTGTAGCTCCTACATGTTTATGTTAGACCCCTGGTATATTTAGATTTGTATAAATTGACCTAGGGTGAAATCTGGGACATATTTCCTAAGTTGCTGTTTTGGATTCGTGTTTCCGTATTCCGTATTTTTGATTCTGAAATTTTGTCTTGTGTTTTACCTCGACTATTTGGCGTTTATACGACAATATAGAGGATTTATTGATGGTTTTAAAGGCGTGCCATAGGTTCTAACCTATAGGCCTCTTATCGTATCGTTTTGGATTTCATGTGCCGTTTTAGCTTTGATTTGGTTTTAATGCGCATATACGATACTTTGATGTGTAGGTACCCCATGAAGACTTCGGGACGACAAGCAAGCGCGTGGCGACGTCCACAAATGAAGACGCTAGGTGAGTAGATTATATCTACAGGGGGAAGTCGGGTGGATGGCGTATAGCACCCCCGCAGTCCGTAGTTGTTATATTATATATGATAGTTAGGTGCACTATGGATAGTGTAGGGTTAGAAGTGATTAGTGTAGTTCATAGTCGCGAACCCTAGAATCGATTTACACCTACACGCACATCCTTGCATATTCATTATACTTGCACTGTGTTTGATGATATTGGATGACATTGGAGATGAGTCGATGATGTTGGGCTTTGTGCCGTGAGATCGGCAATTTGATGTGATTCGTATTTGGGATACGATACGTGATCTCTAGTGGGCCTTGGGACGTGTGCTTGCACATGCAGTAGTTGATGGTATCAGTTGTACTAGACTTAGATCAGTACCCCAGCTTATGTGATACGATGATAGTGATACCTGAGATGTGATGTGATAGTGTGATATTAACCCGTACCCAGCGATTGGGATGCCGTACGACGATTTACCGTATGAGCTTTACATTGACGATAAATCCGCACTCATGACTTGGGGATGCCATATGATATACTGTATCGTACGCGATACTATTGAGGCGGAATCACCGACTATTATATCTATATATATATCGACTCAGATGTTTGGTGGTTTCCTTACCTGTAGCTCAGCTTGTTAGTTCAGCCGTATAGTTTAGTGTAGTTGTTAGATTAGATTAGACTCCTACCTATTTCAAAACTAGCGGGTCGTGGGTATTTTAAAAGATAGGTCAAGGGTTCTACGGATATTTCAAAAGGCGTATCTTTTCATAAAAACACCGTAGCCCCTATTTTCAAAACCCCATGATTCGTGATATTTCAAAAGGCACCATTTGTAGGACTTATATTAGATTAATGCAGATTAGTTATAGTTGCGTCTAGTTTCAGCTCCCACTCTTTTTGTGGTTCACTTTGCATCGCATTCTTATATTATGTTTCATACTCCATTATTGATATCATGCTGTTAGGACACCAGCACCATTACCGATGTTGCGTATGTACCATGTACACTTACTTGCCGGCTCACACACATCTTCATCGGTAATTGCCATGTCACGTACACCTTAGAAAATACTATTGCTTGACATAGCCTATTAGCTAATAGTTTAGACATTGTAGTTATTACCTGCTACTTCATGCATACTGTTATTCATTGTTATGCCGCATTCATGGATTCTCATGCATATATTCACTATTTTACGTGTTACTAAGGTTTTGGATTTGGATTTCCGTGAGATTTTCTGGATTTGGAGGAAAACCGCAAAAACACAAATAAACATTTTCTCTCTTTTAAAATAAAAAGTGCGGTTTTCCCATGATGTATGAGTCGTCCACCATGAGTTTGCTGATGGATTTGGAAACCCGATTCGAGGAGACGGATGAACCGTTTCGGGTACATGGTGGACCCGGTGCGGTACCCCGGGGCAAGATGAATGTGGTGATGACGTTGAGCCTGGCAGGGGAGTACTACCAACCGGTGATTTTACCTGACGCGTCGGATATCCGGAGGATACCGTCGTGGTCTTGAGATTGATGGTAGGGGCCGGTTTGGACTGACGGCGCCCTAGATTTTGTGATTGAGACATTGAGATTTCGAGATATTAAGGTACAGAGACTGTGATACAGAGATATCGAGATATTTGGATTACGTTTTGTGCCGATGTTAGGCACTGTTTTATGCTGATTTCATTATGATACCTCATTTTAAAAATACAAAGGAAATCTCACTAAATTATGAAAACAGTTTCTTCATTTACATGTATTCTGTTCTCATGCATTCATACCTCATTCATATGATATATTGCTACCTGAGGCACTGACACAGGCACATGAGATTACACTCGGGTTAGATATTTACCCTACCCTTGTTATAGGCTACATGTTTTTATTGAGGATTTTGTACTGATCGTTTTGACCTAGGATTATGTCTTGCGTTCGGTTTCTGCTTGTAGTTATTCTCTATTCACGAGTTGGCAACTCACCCCCGTTGTGCCACAGTTCTTGCAGGTTTTGTCATACAGGTTCCTTTGCGGCATTTCTGGCACATTGCTTCCTTGAGGGTGAATTGCATTTGGTAGGTGGTTTCTTTTGCATCAAGAACCACCATTGTACTTATATTATTCTTTGTATCTAGAATTTCCATCAACCAAATTTGTATATTGTTTCAGACTCAGACTTTAGTGATGTATTATTTGACCTTAGAGTCGCGCTTAGTAGTATTGCGGTTTTCATGCTTACTGAGTTTTTTTTGGATTTGATCCTCGCCTTTCGGCGTTGTATATTATATTGCATGTTTGGCTGTGACCGTCAATTGACGAAGAGCTAGCTCCCGCTTGGGGATGCCTTTTATCATTGTATATGTGTTGTGCTTGTTGTACCCCGTTCGGGGCCAGTATTTACAAAAGAAACTCTGCCGAAATTTTTAGAAAAGACTTTACCTTTTAAAAATGCACATTCGGCTTAGTTATTTAAAAACCTTGACTTCAAACATGTTTTCCCTCACTTCTTTAAAAACCAGTTTTCTTTACTTACTCTTACAATGGTTTTAGATTTCTGGGCTTTTGGCTTACTTGGATCAGATGGGGTCCTATAGACTTCATATGGTTCAAGGGCCAGTCACGTGCTCTTTCGGGTCGTGACAAAATATACCCGCATTTGTATTACGACCGAATACAAATGCAACTGAGACAAAGATATTATATCTACTCTGTATAATACTCGGATCCGGCTTAAACCAAAGCCCACTAGTATTATCTGCCCAAAAAATGACACGTGCGTAAACGCACGTGCATTTTCCGAACCCTGCCATAAAACCATACGGCCTCTACAACGTTTCGCCCGAACTTGGGAAACTTTATGTGGGGGACTCTAATGACTCGTCAGTACCCTGGCAGTGGGTTTAACCACAAACCGTCAGCGGCACTAGCTATACGTAACGGCTGCCCATGGACTGGCCTCAAGGGAGGCCGATGAGCGAACTCATCCGGAAACCCTACTGAGCCTAACAGTGACAATGTATATACAGTCCGGTCCGTTCGTCTATGAGTATCGCATATCTGCCTAGGGGGCTAGTAACGTCATACCCCCAATAGCAGTATAAGTCGTGTCGGAGTGTAGCCCAATAACACCCTGAGATACAACTGAAGTACCTACCAGTAAATCTCCTGCCACGGCCATGGGCTTTGTGTAATGGCTCTCCTAGACACAGCACGATCTCACCCCCAATACCGGGAGAGACGAATCCCCTGCCGATCCGCTCACGTGCCTCCATGTGGCTCGGGACTGTACCCAAAAACTACCTGTTTGCACGACTCCTTTGAGCCGTGGTAGGGTAGAAATCAAAGCACAGTGGGAACTCACACGAGACAAATGATGACCTCAGGTCGATGAACTAACCTATACACATGTCACCAGGGAACTGCTATCTGACGATATGTATAATACCAACTAGCAGGTTCACGGCGAGTCCTGTCTGGTATACTCATAACCTAATAAGCACCTGTATACATCTTAGGTGATCCAACTAACACCATTGTCTTGTGAGACCGGCCACCGCCCCTCGTCGGGGTCTCGACTGTATACACTAGTCTACTCCAGTGTATCGATGCCCTGTCTCGAAACTCCTACGACTAGGGACCACAATTAAGGATATGCGTATAAACCACCCTACTCTCACGTATATGATCGCTATCATACTGTAGGTAGTAAAGCAAGATCCTAAGGGCTCTATCAAAGTGTAACATGTAATCAGTCACCTGATCCTGTACACGACTGATAAAGGCAAACCAGATAGCATACTATCATCTAGAGTAAGACTGTCCTATCGGTATAGGTCCTCCGCAATCATTGCATTCACGTACCTGCGATCTAATAATTGACTCTGAGGGCACTATCTCCAACACTGTTTCGGCTTCACCTTTGTAGCGCTCTCCATAGGTGGAGGAGATCTTTTCAGCACATCGGTCGGAGAGTTCTTGTGGACCTTCCTAAGTGGTTCAAAGTTGTTCCCAGTTGGAACAGCAGCATCAATTTCCGCCGTTGGAGTCGGCGGAGTCAGTCCAGAAGGAGAGTTGCCCCCAGCCTTCCTTACTCGGCGCCTAGTGGCATATCCCTAGTAGGAGGAGTGTTGTTTCCTGAGGGTTTTCAGCGGATTACACCCACAAAATTCTGTAATAAAAGAGAGATAGTGAAAGTTATATAAAGATAAGAACTATAAAAGAAAGAACTTGAAAATAAGAGTATTCAATTATACCAGCTTTTCAGTTGCTATGAGCCCTATCTTAATGGTCAAGAGAAATGTTAGAAATCATATTATCCCTCAATAAAACATCACCTTTAGTTTTCATTCCTACATTTCTTCCAAACATTGATCATATACCCCTACGTTTGTGAACTGGACATCCCTACACTCAGAGAATTCAATTCAAGCAATCATACTCTTGTCCATCTACCTTAGTACTTTTTAATAGATATTTAGATGGAATTTGCTCACACATTCTTCATGCGACCATTAATACTTCTTGAGGTACTAACCGACTGATTACTCATGTGCTTGCTAATTAGGTGCTTTTCCTCGTCTTGCAACACCTAAGGCTTAGCAGTGGCTCCCAAACCAGTTGGTCTAAGGCACTAGGTGATAAAGCACCCTCGCAATATTTTTTTATTGCTGCCTCGGTGATAACAAAACCAGCATTCATTTTTCTTTTCACCATTTTATCATTTATTCTCCACTCTTATTTTCTTCATACTTTGGCTTTTAGACAAGAGCATTTCAAGGTATCCTCTACTATCCCGAGTTTCAAGATGTGTGTAAGTGTGTATAGTAGGGTATCAACGTTCAAATGTTTGGCTTCCAGAATAGGAACTATTTTTCAGGCTTATTTTTATTCTCAGATTAGTAATTTCTTCATCTTATTAACCCTTGGGACAACAACTCATAACTACTTATTACTAATTTCATTTAAGAAAACTTCTAACTTTCTTGTTTTTCTTAAACTATTCCTATCATTTAAATATAATTTTTCACTTTCTACTCTTTTATTATCACAATTTTTTTGAGTGTGCTTATATATAGTATAATGTAAAGTAGCGCGTAAATAAGCACAGGAGCGCTGAAAAACGATTTCTTGGGAGCTTCTTGCGATGGTATAGGAGCGCTGAAGCTCGATGGCAGGAGCATGGTCCCGAAGAATAGCCCAGTGGTGGCTTGAGTTACCTGCTCCACTGGCATAGTGAAAAGGGAGGCTGCTTGGGGCCCGTATGTTATTCTTCCAAATGGGACAGAGCGAGAGTTGCTGTTGCAGTTAGTGTAGTTTGAAGACATTGATTTCTTGAAGAGCTCGAATATTCTGCCTCCTGCGTCGACCTTGGTCTTTGGCATGTGCCAGTTGTTTGAGGACCGGTTCCGTCGGCAAGGCTGCTGCTTGGGGAGCCTGCTTGTGGACGACAGACATCCTCTGGGCTTCCTCCATTGGTGTTGAGGCACCGAGGGTGGGAGGTGGGAGCATCGACCCAAAAAGAAGCCCGTTGATTTTCTTGAAGAGCCGGATTGCAGAGATTTGAGGCTGCAAGTGACCCATACTTGACTCTGCTGGATATGACAGAGCCTGAGTTGCTAGGGTGGGAGCAAATGCCATTCTTCATAGAGACGAAATGCCGGCTTCAATATCCACTCCCCTACGGGCAACCAAAAACATACACACCGCGATTATTTGATCGCGAGAAAAACACGACACACAAAGTGTGGAGTGGAAAGAGGAAAAGGTCCCACCGGGCGTGCCAGAATCTGTTCCCCTCCGAATCACGGAGACGCGACCGCGCAGGTTCGTCTTGCCTGAGATTCGGGGCAGATGCTATTTGGTTTAATCCGTCCACCTCTCTGAAGATACCAAGTTGATTTATGGCACCGTGTATCGGAGGTTTAGACAGATGCGGCCGATTTAGCAGACTTCGTCAGATTCCCCCTCGCTTGAGGGGTTTTTGATTGTGGGGACGCTCTTCCTTGCAGGCGAAAGCCCCTGCAGCTAATTACGCTACCGCGTCGCGGTAACAACTTTCTCCTTCTCCATAATTTCACTTCATGTCGTGGGTGTTTGTTTTGTTTGTGGTTGTCCATGGATTGTATACGGAGACTAATTTATGTCGTCTCCCGTAGGACGTGGATTAGTCCAAATCCGTATTTTCTTAGATTTGGGTTTGGAGTTTTGGTTTAAGGACACGTCAGCCCTGTTTAAGGCTACAATCAACTTAAACTTTTGTTAAGGATACGTTAGCCTAATCTCCAGACTAAGATCAACTTAACGTGATCGTTTGGATCCGACAAGAGAGCAATTGGCTCTATTGTTTAGTTTAATGACGTTGCGGTCGATTTCTAGTTTAGAGACATGGTGGTCCATCATTCCCATTTGGGGACAGGCATTAGTTTAAGGACATTTCGGTCCAACGTTCCCATTTTGGTACGAATATTAGTTTAAGGACGTTTCGGTCCAACGTTCCCATTTTGGGACGAATATTAGTTTAAGGATGTTTCGGTCCATGAGTTTAAGGACCCCGCAGTCCGTATCGATGTATGGTTGTCGGGGCCCATCACCTCCTTGACGTCGTTGAAGGATTACAACGATAGGTGTCAGAGGAGTTCAGAGATGTACCCGTAAACCGGATGTAAATTGATTTAAAAGAGCAGTCTTGCTCAGTCAATTTAATTTGAGGACTTACGGCCATGATTAGGCTAAGTCCAGTTGAGAATATTCGACATTTTTATCTTTGGCCTATTAGGTCTGTGCTAGGGCTTTGCCCCTGTTTGATAATGCACTGCATTTTCTGTTGGCCTGTTAGGCCATTTTGATTTGGGCTCTGTCCCTTTTAAATGATGCGCAACATCTGTTTGGGCTCTGCCCTTTATTAAAATAATGCATTGCATTTTATTAGGCCTGTTAGGCATTTTTTAATTGGGCTTGGCCCTTCTGTAAATAATGCAGTGCATTAATTATCTGACAGTGGTTTGTCAGGCGCTTTGCACCAATTATTGAGCGCAAGCGCTTGTGGTGGTGACACGTATCACGCAAGCACAGTGCGCTGCGCCAGTACGCTGCGCCAGTGCGCTGCTGACACGTGGCGCGCTCTGGTGAGTTGCGCCAATTTCAGAGAGCAATGCTCTATCTTAAAAGCGCACAGCGCAAGTGGTCTTGGAGCTGACACGTGGCGCTCTCTGGTGGCTTGCGCCAACCCAGGAGCGCAACAGTGCAGATTTACAAGTGCAAGGCACTGTTTTGATTTCTTGATCCAACTTTTGATTCAAGAAAAGAATCTTTAAGATTCCAGAACCATTGGTTCATAAAAAGTGCAAGGCACTGTTATTATTTATTATTGATGATCATTGATCTTGTTCTTAGATCAATGATCTATTCAGAAGAAGTTCTTCTTTTATAAAGGTTTTTACCTTTTTTTTTCTCTTCTTGAGTTCTTCTCACAATTTTTCAGAGTTCTCTCTATTCTCTGTGTTGTTGTTTTTGATCTTGATGTTCCTTCTTTTTTGAATTGGGGTCTAGGGGCCTTTATATAGTGCCCATTAATTTGTTAAATTTGTTAAAGAGATCATTCTCTGAGTGATTTGGGGAATTTTCCCCATCGTTGGATCTTTGATCCAAGGGCTTCTGTTTTACAGAAGATAATCTTCTTGTTTTAACGAGAACAGAAAGATCTTCCTGGAGTTTTAATTCTGTTTGGCGCAGATGCACCAGCGCTGCTATGTGTCGCGCAGTGCAGAGCGCAGCGCAACCGCGCTGCCACGTGTCGCGCAGCGCAGAGCGCACCGCAACTGCACTAGCGCAACCGCGCTGCCACATGTCGCGCAGCGCGAGCTGCTACGTGTCGCACAGCGCAGAGCGCAGCGCAACTGCGCTAGCACAACCGCGCTGCCACGTGTCGCGCAGCACAGAGCGCTGCGCAACCGCGCTGCCACGTATCGCGCAGCGCAGAGCCCAGATCATCTGAAGCGTTGCTTCTTTTAATTTTGTTTTAAATAGAGCCTTGCTCTGATTGGACGTGCTGCCTTGGGCGCTGCGCTGACATATCAGCTTTTGACACGTGGCGTGTTGCGCCCAGCGCAAGGAATTTGAAGCGTTGCTTCAATTTTATTAACTTTAATTTTCAGTTTAATTTCGAAACAGAGCTTTGCTCTGATTGTGGGAAACAGAAGCGTTGCTTCATTTCCCGCCTTGGAATTTGAACAGAGCTTTGCTCTGATTGGGGTAAACAAGCCCTAATACAGAAGCAGCCGGAGCAGCCTCGCCAATGGCTCTCCTCGCAGATACATAGAGTCTAGCGAAAAGTTCAAAACCCCATGCTTGATGAAAGTTACTTTCATCGACCTAAGAAATATAACGGCCGAAAAGAAAAAGACCCCTCCTCCGCCATAAAACGGGGGAATTCTCCTAGGAAGGCACCTGTCACTACGGCTCCTTCAGCTCCAACCTCTAATAAAAGAACGAGGATGGAGAAAACTCTACCGCCAGCGGCAATCTAAAGGCGAAGGATCTAAACGCCCCAGGTATGGGGGCATAACGATTCATATTGTCTACATGGCTAATGGAAAAGAAGAAAGCCATACTTCGGTAAGTCATAGGCTGCATACTCGGTCACTCATAAAAGCTCAGGAGCAAGAGCAAAAACTCCAAAAAATGCTGACCAAAATGGCAGTAGTTACCGGGCCAAAAGAAAGTTCGGATAAAGAAGCCGAACAGTGTCAGGAGTAAGAAACCGATGCAAAGTTTTTGTGAAGAGTGCTGGAGAAAAAAGACAAAGAAGCTGCTGAGCAAGCTGCTAACATCAAGCAAATGACTCTTCTATTCTTGGTTATGGTTGGAATGATAATCCAACCAGAACCACCGGTTGAAGATCTTCTAGTGCTTATCGAAGATGACAAAGGAGAAATATCAAATCCTCCCCTGACCTTATCAACAGCTAAGGAGGAAACAATTTCCAAGATGGCTCTGGATGACTACATTGCTCAGCAAATTAAAGCTCACCAAGCCAATGAAGCTGCCAACCAATTGGTCAAAACCGGGCGACCATATCCGACTTGGTATAACCAAATAAAATACCCGTCGGGATACACGATCCCGAAGTTCTACGTTTACAAAGGAACAGATAATCCACACTAGCACGTCGCATAATTTAGAGCTCTATGCGACAATACTGGAGGTGACGATAAATTGTTTCTCCACCAATTCGCCGGAAGCTTTTCAGAAACAAATTTCGAATGGTACTCGAAGCTCCCAAATGACTCCGTGAAAACCTTCTCTGAAATGGAGCTGCTATTCACGCAACGGTTCGCCAGTATAAGTGAATGCACTTCGATTACGGCACTAATCAATGCCAGGGTCAGGCTGGAAGAAATATGGGTCCAATAGGCGATCCGATAGTGGAAACTATGGTCCAAACGTGAATAGAGCATTGAAAAGTCTCCGGCTGTGGGAATGTTTATTGGGACAATAGATCCTTAATCGAACGTGTCCAAATTCATGACCTTCTTCAAGCCCACCACGTTCCAGTCTTTGATCGACAAGTTAGCATAGATGGATCAGATGGGACATGGCCCTTCCTCCTCATATAAGGCCCTCAAAATAACAGAGGAAAAGGAAAAATGGCCTTTGTTCCCAATACGCAATAACAATCGAGCGGTCAAAAACCAGATGCTTGCCAAAACAACGCATATGCGCGCCCATCCTTAGAAGAAAGATTAGGACGTGCTTTCTCGTTCTCTCGCGATAAAACGAGGAGGTTGTTTGAGCTGACAATGCAAAATAATCTTATCACATTGCCACACCCACGGTGTCCAGCACAAGCCGGCGATGTCAATAATCCCAACTACTGCTCCTATCACAGGATAGTTAGCCATCCAAATGAGGGTTGCTACATCTTCAAAAATTAGGTCGAGGAACAGTATTAGCAGGGGAAGTTCGCACTATCCGATAGCTGGAAGGTAGATTCTCCCCAAAAGAACGTTCCTAAAAAAGTGGATGTGCAGAGGCATCATGCTCACTCATGAAAGCAGCTCCATGGGAAGTAGTCCTCTCAGCAAAGACTAAAAGAATGTTGAAGGATCTGCAAGTATGTCCGGCGATCAGGTGGAAGAGCCCTCTTGAACCCAAAATTATAGAAAGGATGCTGAAACACCAAAAGTTGCCGACAAGGGGAAAAGACACCAAGTTAAGCCTACAAAGTCTTCTAAGACAAAAAAGAAGACCAAGAAACCTGTGCAGCCAGTGGAAAATCTCGACAAGCGCACAAACCATCAAAAATATATAGCTGCGCTGGAAGAATATAACCATAAGAAGCGAACGCCGGTCACGCTCAAAGAATTCCTCAAGCATATTCTTAAGGAAGAAGATGGTGACGATGATGAGGAAAATCACTCATCAGAAGAAACGGAAGACCATGTACCAAGATGCCACATGGTCTCTTATTCATTATTATATGAAGAAGAAGCTCCTCCAGCATCAAAAAGCGACATGGAGAAGCTAGGGGTGGAATCGGCGCTAAAATCCCTGAAACTGCCAGAAAAAGACCCGATTGAGAGTCTGCTAATTGAAGCTTTTCAAAAGAGAAAAAATGATCGAGAACGCAAAACGGCCATATATGAAAAGGCCAAGCGACAACGACTAAACAAAGAAGCTGCGACAAGGATGGGCCATGAAGTTCTCCAGACAAATCAAAGCATGCCTGCGAAAAATAAGAGCAGAACTAAAGCCGAGAAACGTTTCGCCAAAGCCCTGTCTATGGGGATGAAACTATCACCGCTCTTGATGTACACTCCCGGGGTCTCATACTTTTACGGAGGAGAATCACATCCAAAATACTTTCTGTATCACCGAAGGGTCGCCCACCCCATTGAGGAGTGCAATGCCTTCAAGAAGTGGTGGTCAGGATATGTTGCTTATCGAAAAAACTTTAAGAATGAGAAGCGCGAGGCTCGCGCTCATCAACGCGAGGCGGACAAGAAAAACATGCAGGCAACTATCATATGGTTGGTACTAGTTCGGAAAGGGAAAAATCTTATGTTCTTATCTTATGTTCTTACCTTCGGGTGCGATTCCAAGGACGAAACACCCTTCAACCGTCTCTTTGAAGACTCTGCCTCGAGAAAAGAAGAAGAGAAGAAGAATTATGAAAACATTTCGTTGTGTAACCGTACTCTACCTTAGAAGAACTTCGGACCTGCAAATAATGGTTCGAACAAAAAAGGCAAAGGGAATGGGAAAATACCCGAAAAAATCTCCCTTGATGAAGAAGCGGTCAAAGAACTCGCCGCAAAGGACCCGCCTAAGGAAAACAAGGTGGACTACAATGTTTTTGCACATTTGAGGAAAATACCCTCATAACTGAGCATACTAGATGCTCTCCTCCTGTCCAAAGATGCACGAGATTCTCTGATCAAGGCCTTACAAGAGCCAGATCAGTTCCAAACTTTCCTCGTAGAAGAGAAGATAAAAGATGAACTAGCAGTGGTCCACATGGTTGATATGATATTCAGCGATGAAGATATACTTCTCAGTACGTGCGAATATAATCGCCCGCTATACATCACCGAGTATTTTCACGACATCAAGATAGGGAAATCCTTGTCGACAACGGATCCTCCGTCAATCTTCTAAACATCAGAGGGCTGAAAGAAATATGTATGAATGTTCAACACCTTATCCGAGATAAAATTACTAACTCCGGGTTTGATTCATAGTCATCACTGACGCTGGGGTCTGTAATACTCATGCTACGATACGGGCTGTTTGTCACTGACATCAAATTCCATATCATTGATACTAAAACTTGCTACAAAGCCCTACTCGGCAGGCCTTAGTTACACGAATACAACATCATTCCTTCTACACAATATCAGTGTATGAAGTATTTCAGGGATGGCTCGGAGTATACCGTCATGGGAGAACTCAATTCGTTCTCGGTGAATGAAGTGCGAAAGTATGAAGATGCAAAGTACTTTCTTGCGGACTTCGAGGATACTGAAAGGTGCCACAAGCCAGAGAATAAACAAAAATCCGCGGCCACCATCCTGATCTTTGGAAGTGATACTAAGGAAGAAGAGAAAATAGTCTACTCGGGGTAAGCTCAAAGGGAAAACAGTAAGACTGGGCCATCGACCCTTGTCTTGATTTTTGGCAGCGACTCTGAGGACGAGATTAATGTAGTGTTCTCCATCCACCCGTCGACGCAGACTCTTGTCAAAGCGGATCGGAGTCTACAAATTATGATGACTCTACCTCAAAATTATAAGAAACTTGATGCGCTCGATACATATAGTGTACAAGAATTGCAAACTATCTTCGTGCCTTCTAGAAGAAGAGGTGAAAAAGTGATCCTCTATTACAAATCTACGGAGACCAAGGTGGAAAAAGACGTCTGGCATGGTGCCAACCCCACCCTTGACAGGTTCCAGCCCATCCATATGCAAAGATATTATATGGAGGGATTAAAGAAACTATTAAAGCACCAAGGCGTACCTCTCGAACAGACGGTTCGGCAGGCCCAATTCTACAAAAAAGATTTAGGATATTCCCTGGACTCAACGAAAGAAGCCCGATGGGAAGATGGAAACAACTGGGCTCAGATTGTTTGTTCCAAGAAACGGGAGCAAATTTACAACTGCCACGTCATGAACAGCTTGAGTGAAGAAGAAAACGCTCTTCTAAACAGCCGCGGCATTAAATCGGAGCAAGATCCCACCCTGAGAACGTTAAGTCCGTCGCTCGAAGAACAAATTGAAAAGTTAATAAAAGAAGTTTTTCAAGCGAGCCGAGACAACCATAGCCGCGAAATGGCCATATATGAAAAGGCCAAGACGCAGCGTCTCAGTCAGCAATCAATGGAAGAAGTAGACCGTGATGCTCTTCATCTATAGCCCACCGAGTACTTGCGTGAAAAAGGAAAATTACGAAGTAGAGGTAAAAATAAGGCGAAGAACGCAAACAACATTCAAGGACAACAAAGCAAGTCCAAGACGCTGTTTAATCGAGAAAAGCTAGGTTGGAGCCCGTGCTTTATGAAGAAGATGGGTCGGAAATTCTCGTTCCCTCAAGACAAAACAGGAAAAATATTCAACCTTGTCATGAAGCACCAAATGATAATGCTTCCGGAATATCGACATCCAAAACAGGTAAATGAGGTCCATCATCCGAATTATTGCTCCTATCATCGAGCAATAAGTCATCCACTTGAGGACTGTTTCACATTCAAAAACTGGGTGGAGGACCAATACTAGCAAGGTGAGTTTATATTATCTGATAGCTAGAGGGTAACCCCAACACAAAAGAATGAGCCAAAGAAGACTTATACCGTCAGGATAGGATAAGCTCCACCGCGAAAATGGAAACGGACTCGCACCTGTCATATGATAACACTTTTAAAAGAGGGAGGGCGCAAGAATATGATTGACCTTTTCGGATGCTTCACAAATGAAGAGAATGATGAAGAGATATCGAATTTCCACCGGCACCAAAAGAACTGAAGGATATGATACATACCACGGCGCCCAACCTAAAGAAAATCGACTTAGGAACGGAAGATGATCCGAGGCCGACGTTTGTCAATGAGCTACTATCTGAAAAACAAGTAGCCACACTGAAAGACATTCTTATGGAGTACAAAGACTACTTTGCCTGGAACTACTCTGAAATGCTGGGTTTAGATCCAGAAGTGGCGGTACACAAACTGGCCATATCGCCAGACATAAAGCCAGTCAAACATGCACCAAGAAGGATGCAGCTCGAACTTGAGATGAGTATCAACGCCGAAGTTAAGAAATTAATCAACTCCAACTTCATTTGAGAAGTTCAATATCCCAACTGGATCTCCAACATCGTTCCGGTGATGAAAAAAATAGGACAGTTCGCATCTATGTGGACTTTCAGGACCTCAACAAAGCATGCCCGAAAGATTACTTCCCAGTACCTGTTACCGAGTTGATGATCTATAACACGTCCACCCAAAAAGTCTTTACCTTCAGGATATAACCAGATAAAGTTGGATCTTGAAGACCAGAAGCATACCGCCTTCCGTTCTCTGTTTGGTGCATTTTGCTAAAAGGTGATGCCTTTCGGTTTGAAAAACACCGGAGCCTTATACCAAAGAGCTATGAACAAGATCTTCGATGACCTCATACACAAGATCGTCGAATTCTATATCGATGACCTTGTGGTCAACAGAAAATCTCATGAGGAATAGTGGGAACACCTAAAAATTGTGTTCCAACGTTTTTGGAAGTATAATCCGAAGATGAACCTTATAAAGTGTGCATTTGGAGTCTCCTTAGGCAAATTCCTAGGCTTCATCATACGCCACCGAGGTATCGAAATCGATCCCAAAAAAATCAAAGCGATTATAGAAATGCCCTCACCAAGAACCCTCAAACAACTGCGGTCTCTCCAAGAAAAGCTCACGTATATCCGGCGGTTCATAGCCAACCTCTCCGGAAAATATCGTCCCTATAGCCATCTGATGAAGAAGAGGACCCCGTTCATCTGGGATCAAAAGTGCTCACTAGACAAAATCAAACAATACTTGCAAAATCCACCGATATTAGTCACCCCAGTTAAGGAAAACCCCCTTATCTTATACACGAAGGCCCTCGAAGCTTCTCTAGACGTGCTATGGGCATAAGAGAACGACCAAGGAAAGGAGAGAGCTCATTACTATCGAAGCAGAGTTCTCCTGGGGGAAGAAAGAAACTATTCCCCATCGAAAAGCATTGCTTGGCGTTGATCTTCAAAATAACAAAGCTCAGACATAACGTCTTGGCGCACGAGGTCCATCTCATATCAAAGGTGGATCCTCTCAAATATCTTATGTCGAAGGCCATACTGACAAGAAAGCTAGCCAAATAGGCCCTCCTGCTGATGGAATTCTCGATAACGTATCGACCCCTTAAAGTGGTGAAAGGACGAGTGATTAGTCTAAAATATTGCACATTTGAATGAGCATTTTCCCTACTACTGTTAAGTGCTAAAAGGTATTTATTGTAAATAAAGAACATATGTGAGTTTATTTGTAAAAAGATTATTATCATACATTTCTACATTTTAATTAATATAATTAGGGAAAATATATGCATATAATATTTAAATGAAATATTAGTAATTAAAATATGTATATCATATCAAATATTCCTAATCAATATTCTTAAGATATTATATCATATAAATGGTTGGAATACTATCTCAAAAATACCAAATGTTACTGACACTTTGATTTGAGATATTGTACAGGTATTAGCTCAGGCCTGAAATCTATGTAGGAGATCCAAGTCAAATTGGGATATCGAAAACGAATCTGCTAAATTTTAGAAGAAAATTGAAGAATCTAGCAACGGCAGAGACCCAGAGCAATATTTTCAGAATCTATATATCAATAAGATCTTTAAATATCGAGAAGAAAAGTCAGAAAAAATTCCAAGTCACTATCCCACTAAACGGCGGCGGAGGGGTGGTCAAATAGGGCTTTTGGCGGTGGAAGGGTGGTCATTTAGCGGTAGTTGGATGTGAATTTTCAGGGTCATGATCATAATCTCATATGCTTTAATATGGAATCTAGGGCTTCACATTTCAGAGCTTATAAAAAGACCGAGAGCTATCTATCTAATACATCTATCTATCCATCGCAGAATTCTAAAGATAGATCTAGCGAGCAACTAGGGTTCTTGTAATCGACTTTTTAAGAAGAAAATTGTAATGCAATAGTTGTTTAAGAAAGGTAGTTTTTGTTTTAATTCTTTTTGCATTTACTTTTCCGCATTGACTTTACGCATTACTTTTCCGCATTAATTTTCCGCATTACTTTTCTGCATCTTAATTATGGTTTCATTCATCTTCAACCTTTCTTCTAAATCTCTACTAACCATGAGCGAGTAATTTCTTGCTTGCTAGGGTTTATAGGATATGGTAGAATAATGGATGAAATATCTTTTAACTTCTTTTGACATTTTAATGCTTATAAACTTTAGCAAGATAAATGTTAACCTTCTTATCGGGTGCGCTATCAAATCATTGATAGTCACGACCACGATTTGAGATTAGTTAAACATTTGTTTTGTTAAGGGCTTGATATAAATAGAGATCGATGAAAGGACAAGGGTTATTAGTGGGAAACTCTAATCCCTCTGAGAACTCTAATCCACATTCATCGCTATCTCTCTAGTTTTAAACTATTAAAAGATAAAAAGAGTCATTTCTAAACATTCATCCATTAACTACTAAGTCCTATAAACCTTACAAGCCCTTTTATTATAAATTTTATATCCATATTAAAATAAAACGACAACAAACCATCATCTTTTTTATCAACTCGTCGAAAGGAAGAAAATAAGTTCACGTTTCCGTTTAGACGACCTGTACTCATCACGGCTAGCTATTAGCGACACCCTTTTGATTGCGGTTATTTACAAAACAACTTTTTCATGATCAATCAAATGGCGCCGTTGCCCGGGAAACGGTCGTAATTTTTTTCTTGTTATTCGGGTTGATTTCTTATAAAAACCATCAAACATAAAATAAACGAGAACCAAAACCGCATCTTGTGTGTCTAACGATTATTGTGCGAGTTTTGCAAGGAAATCTAGAGTAACTGGACCAAGCCAACAGCGAGCCAGAGACCTTAAACTTAGACCAAAGGAGCATAGGTGTGTCCTGAAGAAATTTCAGCAGAAGCTCTTAGGAAATGGCGGCAGAACCGTGGATATTTGTGCATTTGGAGGTGGAACCGTGGCCTTCTTATGGAGTTGGGCTTCCTAACTTCTGTGATATTTTCCTATATTCTTTCTCTCTCCTCTAAATCTCCAATAATCTGATTTTACCTGCAGGATTCTTTGAAAACAACGCCGCTCAAAAATCATTTTGCGTGTTTTGATTTCGGTTTGTTTTTGCATATTTAAACCGGATTTTAAGGGGCTATAAACTCAAATTCAGATCAGGTGGGGATTTCATCACCCTTCGTAGGCCCTACAAATCACAAACGATCATATTATCACCCTACATTAATAAAAAATCTAGACCAAATCTCTAAGGACTGTTGCATTGAATTAGGAAAAAGGAGGGTCGTGGGTAATCTATTACTTATCCGCATTTCTCTTATGATGTCTAAGCAAGTATGACTAAGGAAAGTGGTTACTTAATTAGGCCCACTATCTCGGTGATTCGTATAGCGGATACCTCCCACTTACCTGGCACTTACCTGGCCACAAAATTGATAAGGAGGTAGTAGAGGATTGATCCTGCGACTTGTCCTTTGAAAGCCTAGGAGCGGTCTAGTGACTTGACCTAGGTGACCCTGGCTCTAGGGATTGATTGTGAATTTTGTGATTTGTTGAATCAAGCCTTACGTCCGACATCTTTTCAAAACAACCCTTCTTAAAAGTGTTCTCACACATATCATACGCTGCCACGTGCACTAAACCCGCTTAGTGTATGATCGGCTGGACACGGGATTCTAGTGTCCGTGTAGTCCGCGTTTCTGTTGTCGACTCCGAAGTCGGTACTTCTTCATCTTCTATTTCTCCTCCACCCAGCACATCTCCTGAGATGGAATGATCTCCATCGGGTTTTAACGACACCACCCTGCTGCCACCCGTAGGTATGCAAAATCCACCACGCATCTCTCTTCAAGAAAGATGCTACCCGTACGCGGACCCCTTCATACGCGTCTGTCCCTTCCACCAGCCAATGGGGATAATTTTGAAATTAAACCCCACTTCATCAACCTGTTGCCTAAATTTCACGGGCTTGAATCCGAAGTTGCATACGTTTTTATAACCAAATTCGAAAACGTATGTGCTATGATGAGTACCACCCAAATTTCAGGGGATGCTATGCGATTACGTCTTCTTCATTTTACCTTGTGCGATCTCATAGAAAAGTGGCTTTATAGCACCGCCGCATATTCTATCGCTAAATGGGATAAATTCGTTATAGCATTCCTTAAGAAATTCTATCCTCATCACAAGACCGCCTGTATTTGGAGCGAGATTAACCAGTTTGCCCAACTTTCCAACGAACCCTTTTGAAAATGCTTTGAATAGTTTAAGGATATTCTTGTCCAATGCCCTCATCACGGAATTGATAGATAGCAACTTTGCCACATTGTATATGAGGGTGTTAATCCAGCCACAAAAAAAATGCTTGAAACATTTTGTCAATGTCATTTCATGTTAAAAGACGATGGAGAAACATGGCAATTTCTTGAAGATCTCGCTGAACAAACATTATAGTGGGAGAGCACTAGACCAACATCATCTTCATCTAGGGCAGGTATCCATCAGCTTGACGTTTCCATCGCAGTGAAAGCCGAAATGGCCGCGATACAAAAGAAACTCGAAGCTATGGAAAGCAAACTCTTCAGCCTCCCTAAACCAAGTTACGCTCCCCAAAACCGTGTGTGGTTGCTATTTTGACCCATCACATTTAACAGAAGAATGTCCTTTAAATCCTCCATCTCAAGGTCATGAACAAACCAATACTTCTTTTCAGCAACAACCTAGGAATGACCTTTATTCATTCACATATAATCAGGGATAGAGGAATCATCCTAATTTTGCTTGGAACTAAAACCAATCTCAAAATCAAAATCAGTTTCCAAGCCAAAATAACTATCAATGGCTTCCTCCACAGCAACAACCGCCACAACAACAAATTCAGCAGCCCTTTCAATCGCAATCTTTTCAAAATCCGGCCAACAACCTTACCCCTTATAATAATTCTTTCCAATCACAGACTAATATTCCAATGACCCGTACCGATAAAATCTCTGCACTCGAAAGAAGTTTGGAAACGTTTATTAAACAATCTACACAAACGAAGGCTAATTTAACATCTTCCTTCCAAACGTTAGTGCAACACACTGCTTCCCACGGTGAAAGCATAAAATCGATAGAAGCACAAATTACACAGTTAAATGCTGCAAGAGTGAGAGAGAGAAAGGGAAACTTCCATCTCAATCTCTACCAAATCCTGACGCAAATCTCATCCTTCACCAAATCATAATGTGAGTGTCGTAATCACGTTGAGATCGGAAGAGTGCTAAAGAATAATGTTGGTGAACCGTTTATGATGATGAGTCAGATGAAACCCCAGCTACTATTTCTACTCCTTCTTCGTCTAGTCCCCCATCTTCTTCTGTGTCTATTCTCCGTTCTTCACTAGGCTCGAACCCTCAGCCCATTTCCTTGAAGGAATTACCATCTATAACCATCCCAGATCTAATTTTGGGATCCATTTCATTCCCATAAATTTCTCCTCAAATGTTGGACCCAACCCTTATTGATAAAACTCCTTTTCCAAACAGGTTGAGGGCCAATAGACCAAGTTCACACATGGAGAAGATGGTGGAAATTTTTAAGCAAGTTAACATAAATATTCCTCTCTTAGATGATATCAAACAAATTCCATCCTATGCAAAGATTCTAAAGGACTTGTGCACTGGCAAAAAGAATATTCAAGTGCCTAAAAAAGTTTTTTTAGCGAGTAATATGAGCATTTCTCTTACCCAATTGGTGCCCAGGAAACGTAAAGACCCGGGTTGTCCTATAATATCTATTGCTATTGGGGGTAAAAATATCAATCGTGTTCTACTCGATTTAGCTGCTAGTGTTAACTTGCTTCCGTATTCTGTTTATGAGCAATTAAGCATAGGAGAGTTGAAACCTGCGCACTGCACTCTCCAGATGGCCAATCGATCTATCACCAACCCTAGGGGTGAGCTAGAGGATGTGTTAATCAAAATCAGGGAATTTATATTCCCTGTGGACTTTATAGTTTTAGATACACAGCCTGTGGCGAACCCACGAAACTAAATCCCGGTGATTCTTGGTCGCCCTTTTTAAGCAACTTCCAACACGATAATCAATTGTCGTAACGGTTCAATGACCCTGTCCTTTAGGAAGATAACAATTGAGCTTAACATCTACAAGTTAGGAAGTCAACCCTCCGAACCTTATGCTTATATAATTGATGTATGTTCTGTCAACAAGATAGCTTCCCAAAGTTACGAATTTGAGGAGCTTCACGATACTGATCTCGACGCCACTAGTGCGTTATTTTTGATCCTGCTATTTATTATAAACGTGAGGACCCTTCTGTCGACAAGTCCACACCCAAGTCTGAATCTTATGACTTGTCGAATGATCTAGTCGAGCTGTCCGAGTATCATACCTTTCTTTCCGATGAGATTATCATTCAGAATATAGATGGAAGTTTTAAAGATATTTTCGCCGAAGAACTTGCATTCTTAAAAGACATGGGGGTTGTGAAGAATCAACCCCCACCCTAAGAAGTTCAAACGCCACCCCTTCTTTTTATCAAGTACGAGAATGCAAATATTCCACCTATTCCTTATCTTTCACATTCTCATTTTCATCCACCGTCACCGTTTCGTCTCTACCAATCGAGACATAAACCCTTTCAATTATACCTCTTATCTCCTCCCTACTTCTTCACGTCTATCTGTGACACGATCTTCTACCAACCATGGTGTTACATTGATAAAATATTCGAATGGTTGGTGTTGACTTTTGGTCTTTGTAAAACTTTATATAGACCAATAATATCCCCCCCTCTTATGTTAAATTTCAATGCTTTAAAATACTGTTTTATTCAAGTTTGGGGAGGGAGAAAATTTATTTGGCTCTTAAAAGAAAAGAATTTTTTTTGCACGATTGCGAGCCAAAAATAAGTTTGAGGGAGATTTTCACTGTCATTAATTCTTGACCCTTTTTACTAATCATTGAGAACTTTTCCTTCTAAGTCTACAGCTTTTGAGCTTAAAAGATGATATCAGTAAGGACACTGTTGCAAATAGGTTTGGGGGGAGGTTTGTGCTTATTCGCATAGCATTTTGCGTTATACTAAATAAAACCACTAATTTTTTTTGAAAATAAGAGTTAAAAAGTGAAAAATACATATACAAGATAGGAAGAGATTTGAGAAAAGTAGGAAAATTAGATGTTTTAAAACAAAGCTAGTAATAGGTAGTCATGAGCTGTTGTCCCAAGAGCTAGTAAAATGAAAGGAATCACTAATCTGATGATAGAAATAAGTCTGAAAATAGACTCTATTCTTGAGTCCAAATATCTAAACGTTGATACCCTACTATACACACTTGCACACATCTTGAAACTTGGGATAGTAGAGGACACATTGAAATGCTCTTGTCTAAAAGCCTTAGTATGAAGAAAAAAATATATAAATAAAATATAAATGACACTGAAAATATAAATGGTAAAGAAAAATGAACACTGGTTTTGTAATTACTTAAGGCAGCATAAAAAATAGCGAGGGTGCCTTATCATCTAGTGCCTTAGACCAACTGGTTTAGGAGTCACTGCTAAGTCTTAGGTGTTGAAAGACTAGGATATTGCTAATTACGCCTTAATAAGTGAGCACATTTGGTAATCGGTTGGTTAACACCTTAAGAAATATTAACGGTCGCATGAAGAATGTGTAAGCAATTCTATCTAAAAATATTCACCGACTAAAAAGTACTAAGGAAGATGGACAAGAGTATAATAGCTTGAATTGAATTATCTAAGTGTAGGGATGTCTTTTACATACACGTAGGGGCATATGATCGATGTTTGGAAGAAATGTAGGGAGGAAAACTAAAGACGATATTTTATTGAGGGATGATATGATTTCTGACATTTTTCGAGACCATTAAGATAGGGCTCATGACAACTAAAAAGCTAGTGTAGTTTGAAACTCTTATTTTCAAGTTCATTCTTTTATCTGTTCCTTATCTTTGTATGTAACTTTCATCTTCTTTCTTTAATTATGGGATTTTGTCGGTGTAATCCGTTGAAAACTCTCAGGAGACAACACTCCTCCTACTAGGGGCACCTAGAGGTTTAAAGGCTTATTGCACGTGCTAAGTGCAATCGTGTTGCCTACGAAAGTATGTTAGTTAGGTTTTTCTTTTTCTCTTTGATAACTAGTTTGCACGGGACGATAGATAAGTTTGGAGGTATTAGATTAGTCTAAAATATTGCACATTTGAATGAACATTTTCCCTACTATTGTTAAGTGCTAAAAGGTATTTATTATAAATAAAGAACATATGTGGGTTTATTTTTAAAAGATTATTATCATATGTTTCTACATTTTAATTAATATAATTAGGGAAAATATTTACATATAATATTTAAATGAAATATTAGTAATTTAAATATGCATATCATATCAAATATTCATAATCAATATTCTTAAGATATTATATCATATAAATGGTTGGAATAATATCTCAAAAATACCAAATGCTACTAACACTGGGATTTGAGATATTGTACAGGTATTAGCTCAGGCCTGAAATCTATGTAGGAGATCCAAGTTAAATTGGGATATTGAAACCGAATCTGCCAAATTTTAGAAGCAAATCGAAGAATCTAGCAACGGCAGAGACTCAGAGCAATATTTTCAGAATCTATATATCAATAAGATCTCCAAATATCGAGAAGAAATGCCAGAAAAAATCCCAAGTCACGATCCTACCAAACGGCGGCGGAAGGGCGGTCAAATAGGGCTTTTGGCGACGGAAGGGCGGTCATTTTGGGGTTGTTGGATGTGAATTTTCAGGGACATGATTGTAATCTCACATACTTTAATATGGAATCTAGGGTTTCACATTTCAGAGCTTATAAAAGGACCGAGAGCTATCTATCTAATACATCTATCTATCCATCGCAGAATTCTAGAGAAAAATCTAGCGAGCAAATAGGGTTCTTATAATCTACTTTTTATGATAATTGTAATGCAATAGTTGATAAAAAAGTAGTTTTTGTTTTAATTTTTTTGCAATTACTTTTCCGCATTACATTTCTGCATCCTAATTATAGTTTCATTCATCTTCAACCTTTCTTCTAAATCGCTACTAACCATGAGCGAGTAATTTCTTACTTGTTAGGGTTTGTAAGATATGGTAGAATAATGGATTAAATATCTTTTAATTTCTTTTGACATTTTAATACTTATAAACTTTAGTAAGATAAATGTTAACCTTCTTATCGGGCGCGCTATCAAATCATTGATAGTTACGACCACGATTTGAGATTAGTTAAACACCTGTTTTGTTAAGGGTTTGAGAAAAATAGAGATCGATGGAAAGACGAGAGTTAGTAGTGGGAAACTTTAATCCCTCCGAGAATCCTAATCCACATTTATCGCTATCTCTCTAGTTTTAAACTATTAAAAGATAAAAATAGTCATTTCTAAATATTCATCCATTAACTAATAAGTCCTATAAACCTTACAAGCCATTCTATTATAAATTTTATATTCATATTAAAATAAAACGACAACAAACCATCCTCTGTTTTATCAATTCGTCTAAAGCAAGAAAATAAGTTTATGTTTCCCTGCGGACGACCCGTACTCATCACGGCCAGCTATTAGCAACACCGTTTTGATTGCGGTTATTTATAAAACACCTTTTTTCACCATCAATCAACAAGCCATCATTGACTTTTTAGCAGAACATCCGATACTAGTCGACTCTCCCCTAAATCGCGTGTTGCCAGATGAACACGCGTTTGATGAAGTCGAGGAAGAGAAAGAAAAATATAATTCCCAATAGGAACTCTACTTTGATGGAACATCTTTCATAAAACGGCGAAAGAATAATACTCCTATAATCAAAGACGGTGTGGGTCTTATCTTCGTGAGCCCACAAGAAGGAATATTGTGTTATGCCCTTTCTTTGACGGAACCCAAGACTAATAACAAAGCAGAATTGAAGCTTTGATAGCCGGTCTTGAGATCACTATCGATTTGGGAATCAAAGAACTCCTCATATATAGAGACTCCTAGTTAATCGTTAGTCAAGTAAACGATGACTATCAGACATGCAAGCCAGAACTAATAAGGTATAGCGAAAGAGTGCAGCAACTGCTGACCCCAATCCCTTCAGATACCCTGAAAAGAGTACCGCGAGCGGAAAACAGCAAAGCGGATGCAGTAGCCAAGTTGGCTAAAGAATGGCCGATGAAGACCTCGATGATATAAGGATCATTGTACAAAATTGCAGGATCCTCGTGCTAGCAGATACATCTTCGAAAGACCTGATATAGCCACCCGAAAGGTGAACAAATAGTCCTTCAAATAGAGGACGAAGAAGAGGTCAAGGACTGGAAGGAAGTCTTCATAGACTACTTCAAGTCCCAACGAACGCTCGAAAATGCATCGTCTAGATATCAGCTCATAAAACGAGCTTTGTGATTCGCCTTCGTCAGTGATACTCTATATAAGAGATCATTCAACTTCCTATGGATAAGATACCAACGGCTGAAGGAAGCCAAGAAAGTCATCCGAGAAGTACACGATGGACTTTGCGGTTCTCATCAAGCTGGTCCAAAGATGAAGCTGAGGATAAAAAGGATAAGCTATTATTGGCTCATCATGATTCAGGACTGCCTCGAATATGTGAAGCAGTGTTACTCATGCCAAATACACGGGAACTTCATTCATCAGCATCCAAATCCGCTGCATTCAAAAGTAGCCAGTTGGCCGTTCGAGATGTGGGGAACCGATATAATCGACCCGATCGAACCAGCGTCATCCAGGGGACACCAGTTTATACTGGCAACAACCGACTACTTCTCTAAATGGGCAGAAGCAGTAGCACTAAGGGAAGTGAAGACGGAGAATATCCTCTACTTCTTTAAACCCCATGTCATCTACCTGTACGGGACTCCGCGATGGATAATCTCGGATAATTGGCCAGCTTATAGAATCTACAAAATAAGCCGCATCACACAGCAGCACAAGATAGACTAGAGATGCTACTTAATCTACAATCCTTGGGTCAATGGTTTAGCTGAAGAATTTAACAAGACCATAACCAAGATTATAAAAAAGACGGTGTCCAGGAACAAAGAAGACTGGCACGAAAAGCTGTATGAAGCACTTAGGGCGTACCGAACAATGTTCAAGACGACCATAAATACAACACCATATGCATTGGTGTTTGGCACTGAAGCAGTGCTCCTACTGGAGATAGAACTCCCTTCATTACGAGTAGCGGTTCAATACGAGCTAACGGATGAAGAAAATGCTTATCTTAGGCTTGAGGTGCTCGATGCTATCGATGAAACCCGGCTTATAGCACAGCAAAACCTGGAGGCTTATAAGGAAAGATGACATGGTCGTATGAAAGACAAATGCTTACCACCGAAGACCAGACTGAGACGCAAAGGAAGCCTAACCTGAATTTGGGGGCAGATGTTATTTAGGCATATCCAGCCACCTCTCCGAAAATACCAGGTTGATTTATGGCACTATATATCGGAGGTTTGGATTGATGCGATCGTTGCAGCAGACTTTATCAGATTCCCCTTCATTTGTAATGCGTTTTTGATTGTGGGGACGATCATCCCTGTAGATGCAAGCCCCTGTAGTTAATTACGTTATCGCATTGCGATAACCACTTTCTCCTTCTATAGCAGTTCACTTCGCATCATGTGTTATTTTGTTTATTTTGGTTGCCCATGAATTGTATATGGAGACTGTTTTATGTCGTCGCCCGTAGGGTGTGAATTAGTCCAAATCTGTATATTTTAGATTTGGGGTTTGAACTTAAGTTGTATGTATCCCATCAGTTCAAAGAATATTTTGTTTTATTTGAGGACCATTAATCTAGTTTGAGATTAAGATCAACTTAAATATGCGAGCATTTGGGCTCATTTCATTTTAACTAAGGATGTGTTAGGCTTATTTTTAGACTAAGATCAACTTAGCAATGTTTCAGGGATCATTTTTAGTTAAGATCCTACAACAGAGCATTTAAGCTCAGCTGTCAGAGAACTTCAGAGGGTCTTAGCCAATTTGGGCTTGGTCTACTCGGTCTTGGGCTTTCCTTTTTTTCATTCAGAAGTGCTATGCACTTATTTGTGGCTCTGGCACTCACGTGAGAAACACGTGAGGTGCTCAGACTTGGGCACTGCCCAATCAGTGCTAAGCACTTATTCATTTTGACTGAATATAGAGTGCTAAGCACTTTATATAGCGCTCACGTGGGGAGCATGTGAGGCGTTCAGACATGGGTGCTGCCCAACCAGTGCTCAGCACTCAGTCATTTTGACTAACTTTATAGTGCTCTGCACTTTTATACAACACTCATGAGGGAAACACGTGAGTCGCTGAGCGTTCTATTTTATTAGGCGGTCATGTGTGTTTCACGTGAGGCGCTGACCGTTCTGATTTTTTGGACACTATCGTGGGAAGCATGTAAGGCGCTGAGCGTTCTATTTTATTGGACACTCACGTGTGTTTCGCGTGAGGCACTGAGTCTTCTGTTTTATTAGGCACTCACGTGGGAAGCATGTGAGTCACTGAGTGTTCTGTTTTATTGGACGCTCACGTGTGTTTCATGTAAGGCGTCGAGTTTTGTTTTGGGCACTCACGTAGGAAGCACGTGAGCGTCGGGTTCCATTTAAGGGAATCTTTTGGGTGCTCATGTGTGTTTCACGTGAGGCGTCAAGTCCTTTTCTTTTTAAAGATTGAGGTTTTGTTAATGGCATTTTAGCCATTAATGATCACCAAGATCTATTTTTTGAAGATCCGGGATCATTTTTATTGGAAAACTATGTTTTTCTGTTTCTTTTATAAGAACTAAGTTCTTTCATGTAGGGTTAAACCCTGTTACTAAAGGAATTAAATTCCTAGAACATATGTTCTCTTCCATCTTTTTCTTTTAATCTAGTTCTTTCCCCTAAATTTTGAGTTTAAAGAACATAATCTTCCTGATAAGAATTAAATTCTCAACTTGTGGGGAGATTTACTTTGCAAATCTCAGATCAGAGGAAGAACTAAGTTCTTTTTATGAAGGGTTAAACCCTTGTTTTCTTTATGCTAGGTAGAGGAAATACATTTTATCTCTGCTTTTTTTACCCAGGCTTTGAAAAAGTCAGGAGATCTTCTTCTTTTTCCAGGAGAATTAAATTCTTAGTTTTTTTTAGAGAAGGTTATAGGCTCCATTCTCTCTCTCTTTTGAAACATAAAGTCTCAGATCCTTTATATAAATGAGGCATATTTAATCAGTTTTGAGAAAATCTCTCATTTGAGAGATACCCATTGATTTAATTTGTCTCAAAGATTATTTGGGGGATTTTATCCACCGTTGGATCTTTGATCCAGTGCATTTCTGTTTAACAGAATATATTTTCCCGTTTCTAACAAAATCAGGGAAATATTTTCCCATATACAGAATTTAATTCTATCAGACGGTGATTTTCAATCACCATTGGATTTTTAATCAAAGGGTTCAGAGTATATCTTTTTCATTTGGAAAGATTAGGGAAATATTTTCTCAAATTAGAATTTAATTTTATTATTTGATTTTTGATCCAACAACTCTCTGTTTAACAGAGAAGATCTTTTTTATTTAAAAAAGATCACGAAGATATTTTCCCCTAATAGAATTTAATTCTATTATTTGATGATTTTTTAGTCACCATTGGATTTTTGACCCAATGGCTCTGTTTAACAGAGACCATCCCCAGTTTTTAGGGAAATATTCTCTATGTAGAATTTAATTTTACTCTCTTTAATTTGGACGCTGATCCTCATGTGCTATGCACGTGAGCACCGCTTAAGAATTTATTTCTTATGGAATCAGGCACCACGTGTTTCACACGTCAGCGCTCACGTGAGCTTCACGTGAGGCGCCGTAATAGGATTTAATCCTATTAGGGCCGGCGCCGGCACTCACGTGGGGAGCACGTGAGGCGCTATCTTATTTATGAAGGCTTCTCTTGCCTTCTTTCTCTGCTTTTCCTTAGTCAACACTTTCTTCTCGGAAATAGTTCCACAATGCATAACATTTTCTATGTCAAGATTTAAATGTCTCTTTTTATAATCTGAAGATATGTTCATCTTCTCTCTTACTTTCTCAGAGAACCATTTTAACAAAGAAGAGTCATGGCTTGCAATCGTCCACATGTTCATCGGCAGCCATGGGAGGTTCCAATTGAGGAAATTATTCCTCGTTTTGCTTCATGCTTGGAGAATCCCGCTCTTATGGATGACCAATGCGACACGGTAATACACGAGTTCCTGACTCGTAGAGGATCTCCTCTCCTCATCGGCTCCATTTAGCTCTGGATGATCTTCTTGTCCGTGCTCGATGATATTCCTTCTCATCCAGCGGATATGACTCTGGCAATGCTCGATGCAGCGGAGGACAAGATTGAGTGCTTTCATGAGGTATGTTTGATTACCAAGCCTCTAAGCGATCGCTCCATTCAGTTGCTAAGCCAGATACGGGCTCAGCGAGCCATCATGGCTGCTTTCACCGATGAACACGACACTAATCGATTGGGAGCGACTCCTCGCGAAGACCGCCATTTCGATATGTTGGAGAAGGCTGAGAGAGCTTTAGAAAACTTTATTTACTATTTTGCTAACCCTTGTAACTTTGATCCCATGTTTGGCGATCTCTTCCCTGTAGAATAATTTGTTTATTTCAATGCATTCATTTTATCGTTGATTGCCGAATACTTCATTTCCAACACATTTTCTTCCTCTAATTGTATCGTTAAAATATATATGCATATTGCATGTGTGCACGTGCACATTTCCCTTAGAAATTTTTGTTAAGTGCGAACACCACTGATGTTCACGTGTCATATATTGACCCTCCACACGTGTATATAATTCGTCTTGCTTTCAACGCTATTTCCCATCCAAGTATGCTTATATTTGTAAGTGAACACTCAAACACCCCACTACTTTGCTAATAGGGGTATATACGTGAGTGAAGTAGTGTAGAGTAATGAATAGCATATGGTTAGTTTCGAGATGGCGTATCATACATAACTTATAGAATTTCAATCTATGAAGATAGCGAGAGGGAACCAACGCCGTCATCTATCATTGACTCAAATCCCAATTCTTAAGAAATGTAGTTCTAAGCCATGAGGCTCGTGAGTTGCACCTTTCAGTTTTGATTGCGGCTTCTTCTACCAATTTTGTCGAATGTGGCCCATGGAAAGTATACAAGAGTCAGTCTTGATCTCCTTGTAGGGCAACAATGCTTAGGAAATAGGTTGATATCCCCGTCGCCTAAGACTTTTCACCTTTATAAGCTTCAAGGGTCTTATAAATATGTTTTTCCCTACGTGTCGAAATGAATCGAGAGGATCTCGTAGGTGTATCCTAACGTGAAATATAGATAACCCCCTTTTTTGATAGGGGTCCATTAGATTTGTGGTACTAAGTTTAAGTCCATTGTACCGTCGCTTTGGCTAATATATTTCTCGATATGCAGTCCCTTAGGTTACTGCTCGAGTAGCCCCGCGACTGTCGTGTTTCTGATCCCTTCTGAAGTTGGACAAAACGTGTTCAATTAATCTTCTTAGGTCATATTACCGTCGGAAAAACAAGCGTCAGGTATTTTCCGTGGCGCTTTTTACTTGAGGTTAGGATCAATTTGAAGCTCTGATGAGTCATAACCGCACTCTTCTGGGATAGGATGATCTCCAATGGTCTTTAGGCTCTGTATGTATTGCCATCAGGACCCGAAGGTCGAAATATGCCGTCACTTCGTTTTTGCTTTGATGATATCACGCCGATTCTTTGCTGAAGTAGGGCAGACATCCGTATGACCTCTATGCTGTATATATTGCCATGGAGCTCTGGAGCTAGGATATGCCGTCACTCCAATTTTATTTGACCGTTGGGTCATGGTTGACGTCGCGTCTGCATCCTGCTCGCATGAGATGCACGTCGAGTTGATATCTAGGCTGTAGATATTGCCATCAAGATCTAGAGCTAGGAACATGCCATTGTTATACTTTTATTTGACCCTTGGGTCCTTGTTGACACCGTGTCTGCATCGAGAAGGAATGCCGAGCTGGAGCTAGGATTTTTCCATTACTCGTCTTTTATTTGACCCTTGGGTCTTTATTGACGTCACATCTGCACCGAGAAGGAACGTTGAGTTGATCTCCATGCTGTAGATGTTGCCGTCGAGATCTGACGCTTCTTCTGACGAAGCATGGTGCGAAATATGGTTCCCTTTCTTTCATTCATGCCCATGGATTGTATACAAGAGTCAATATGGACCTATTTGCAGGGCAGAGAACTTTCTTTTTTTTATTTTTCCGCAATGCTCTATCATTTCAGCTTTTTATATCATGAAAGTCGCTATTGCCCAATCATTTCAACTATTTTTCGCGGTGCCCAATCATTTCGGCTATGTTATTTTTTATTTTTACTCGTTATATTTTTTTTATTGCGAGTTGCTCCATCATTTCGGCTATTTCATATGCATATATTTTTTGCTCGCTGATTTTTATTACGAGTTGCCCCATCATTTTGGCTGTTTTATATGCATTTTTTGCGACTCGTTGAGTTTGTTGCGACTTGGGGACTTGGGTCCTGATACTAATTTTGGCATCAGTATCGCTACGACCGGAATATTGCCAGGAGCGAATCATCATTTGCCATGAGAGGACTGTTGGATATAGTGCCCTCAAGGCAATTATTGTGATTGTAAGTGGGAAATTATGATAATTGAACGAGGACCTATAAAGGTGCAACAGTCATACTCGAGATGATTGTATGCTATCTAGTTTGTCTTCATCATTGATGAAGCCCATAGGATTCTTGCTTGACGACCGGCATTATGATGGCGATCATATACGTGGGAGCTGGGTTGAGAGTATCGAGACCGGGTATCGATATTTCGGAGTAGACTAGTGTATATGCTTCGAGTCACCGATGAGGGGCGGTGGCCAGTCTCACAAGCCACTAGTGTTGTGTCACCTAAGATAGTATACAGGTGCTCACCGGAGGTGATTACACCGGACGGACTCGCCGAGAATTTCTAGATTGTATTATATCTATCGTTTTATGAAAGTTCTTAGGTGGCATTAGTATAGGTTAGTCCTTTGACCTGAGATCGTCATTTTTCTCATGTGATTTCCCACTGTACTTTGATTACTACCCTACCATGGCTCAAAAGAGTCGTGCAAATAGGTTTTAGTTAGGTACAGTCCCGAGCGACATGGAAGAAGTGGTCGATTGTTAGGGATTCGTCTCTCCTGGTATTAGGAGTCGATGTCACGCTGTGTACAGTCGGCTATCACTGGAAACCTGTGGCCACGGTGGATGAGATTTACTGATGGTTGATCAGTAGAATCTCTATTGGTGATGAGCTTGACTCAGACACGACTTATCAGGTTAGTAGGGATCTGACGTTAACAACCCCCTAGACCCGATATGCGAGACTCTTTGATGAAGAGACTGGAATGTACGGAGATTGTCATATTCAGGCTCAGAAGGGTAAGGACGTACTTGATTGTCGATCCCCCTTTCGGCAAGTACCTGGGTAACCATTACGTACAGCTAGTGCCACTGACGTGCTTGTGGTTAAACCCACTGCCAACGCATTTTCGAGTCTTTAGAGTCCCACACAGAGGGTTTTCCCAATTCAGACGATAGATATAGGAGCCATACGTTGGTATGTGCAGTGGTCCGATTAAATACATGTATGGGATATACGGACTTTAATCGGGCGGTTGATAATACTAGCCGGTTTAGGATTAAGCCGGCTTATGAAATCAGGTTTTGAATTAATAATATATATATATATATATATATGTATATATATATATATATATATATGTATATGTATATATATATGTATATGTATATATATATGTATATATATATATGTATGTATGTATTTTGATACATATATTTTAGTATTATTGTTCACTATTTATTTTCTCTCTTATGTGCTATTCGTATTTAATACGGATACACGTATATGCAGCGATACATATACCAGGTGAAGTATTCCGTATTTATATGAGAATGCTTCTAGAAGGACACCTCATATTTATTTTTCTATTTAGAAAAATAAAAGGAAATGAGGTGTAAAGTGAGGTGTTATGGGGCATGGGTGAAAACCTGTAGAGAAGTATGGCTTGGATTTTATATTGATAAGATCATTTGGATGCACTATTCATGTATGGTTGTAAAATGCAAGCCATTTCATCTTTATACACTTGATGATTTCTTCATTCTATATTCTTGTGAGAAGCTTTATGATTCATGGTTGCAAGTGTTAGCAACCATCTTCCTCACCACTGTTCTCCTTCTTCTTTCTCTTTCTTGAGCATGAAAATGAGAGAAATTATTTAGTGAAAGATTCATACTTCACCGACCATCCACACATAGCAAGTTTGGATTAACGGTTAGAGGTTTTTCCGGTTTCCCTCGGGTGGATCGTCTTCGGCGAGGGTGGTCGATTTTCAAGCCCGTTTCCAGCGTCTACGAGCTTGGAGGGGTCTTCCATAATTGGGTGGACACGCGACAAAGGTTGTAGTTTCTCAACTCTTGTTTTTCTAGTTTGCTAGTTTAAGGTTTTGGATCGATTTCCTGGGTCCGCGCGTTCGGTGTCTGCAAAAAGTTTTTGTTTTCGCATCCGCATCGGCCACGGTCTCCACGACGCAGGCGCTGGACGCCAACATGGTATCAGAGCCATTCCATAAAGTTTAACTAGCTAGTTTGCACTAATTTAGAGTTTCGATCGACGGAATTTTCTGATTAGCATTTCCATTTCATTGCTTGCTGTTCGAATTTTAAAGTTGTTCAAAAAATTGTTCAGGTTGTATTAAAATTATGTGCATGCAATACTATAGACTAGAAAGAAATTTGGGCACATGAGCTCAAAATTCAACCGCGGAACCACCGCCTAAAATGCCATTTGGCCACAGTTTCGCGGTCAAGTTTTGGCCGTTGTACCCCAAAAATTTTCTGCTGCTCTAAATTATGGAAATGTAATTTTTAATATATTTGGTTTTGGCCCAGATTTGTTTGAGTACTGGTTTGTACTTGGGGCCAATGCGGAAAGTTTTAATCGATCGAAATTTTAAATTCGGGGTTTTCAGTGCATTTGTTTGTTTCTGCAACCTTGAATATCATAGCGCGGTATAATCCGACTGGTTGCTATATGTACAATCAGACGGGTTTACGAACATGATATCTGCATTGATGTTCTATGTTACACTGATGTTATGGATGGATTTTCGTGATGGATAGCCTTGCATGCAATGTTAGATGTAAAGTTCAGATTCATTTGTATATTCACTATTGCGGGGCGAGCGTCCGATATGTGGACTGCCGTTTCTGCCGGTTTGTATATTCTTTTATTGGGGCACGACCGGATTGAGGTCGATGTCACCATTGTCTATATTTTTCTTTTTTGTACTATGATTACCTACGGAGGAGTGCTCGAATAGCCGGGTTCTACAGGGAAATGTGCCCGCATCTCATGGCGTTGAGACCGAAGGCCTTCCTCTAGAATTGGCGGGCTATTTTCCGCACTCGTAGGGGGGATAGGTTAACTGACAGAGGGGTGCTCAAGTTACCGGATTCCATGAAGTGCTAAGTGGCCCGTTCACTTTATAGATTGGGGTTGCTTCACTTTCGAGATTGGCGGGTAACTTACCGCACTCGTAGAGGTCTAGGTTCTTCATTGCACTGGCTATTCATACGATCGGGAAACGCCGCGTCTCATTTATGACTCAAATGAAACACGGGGCTCCTAGTTTATCCGCTGTTCCATATTGTTGTTTGCATGCCTGTGATTATTTTTATCTACCTGTGATGACTATTATCTGCCTGCAATGTTAATATATATATATTATATCTAGTATATGCTTTTATATATTTTGTATCTGCGCTAGTCCTTCCCCCGCTCTGCCGGTAGTTAAGTAACCTAACGGTGTATGACGGGGCCCCGTGGCGAATGTGAATGGCATGTAAAAGCATGCTATTTTAGTTGTTTCTTCTATAGCTTGGAAACTTAAAATGATGGGAATGTATTGTCTGAATAATGCAAGGAAAATAAAATTAAATGATGTTGTCGGAACCAATTTTAAAACACTCGGTTTTCTTCAAAATTCATAGTCGTATTCTTTTGCTTTGCATAGAGGTATTCAGTTAGGAATATCCTGCACCTCATTCAATAAGGGAAGAGCTTTGATCTCTTTGTGGGGAGTTCTCTCTTAAGAAAAGGTTCATGTTATTAGTTTTAAAATGCGGAGCTTAAGCTACTCCATTTCAAAACCACTCGAGTTCCTTCAACGATATCAAGTTCATCACGTTAAAGGTTTTTCGCCAAAAACCACCGTAACCCTCCCTCATTTCAGAAAGGTAGCACATAGTATTCGTGCTATATTTGTTGGCATCCGTCAAGGCATAGTGTGCGGTAGCTATGTGTTATTTTTCTATAGTATGGGTATGCATTAATATAGGACAGTCGTACAACCTTATGAGAGTACAGGTGGGTCTAAATTAATCAGGACAATGACGAGAAGAACCTGACTTACGCTTTATGATTTGTTGGCATTCGTTAAGGTCATAAGACGCTTGGGGAAAAAACCATATCGGGAGTTTCAAATATACTAGAAACTTGCCAGGCACGCGCATACCTTCTGGAGTATGGTAATTTTGGTTGGCTTCTGTCAAAATTATCACACAATAATAGTTGGGTCCTGATTCTTACTGATGAGTATGTATTAGCTAACTTATTAGGTATCTAGAAAGTGTTAATGAGATTACGCCTCTGCGGAAACGGAGTTATTAATTGGGTCCGTGCGAAAGCACGGGAGACTTCCCTCGGAGTACCAACACTGGCCTTAGTTGAACGTTTAGTGAACTTGTAAAGTGTAAATGATCCCGACTGGTTCTCCTTTTATGGTTTGAAGGAGAATTCAAGGAAACAGTAGGAGCCGTCCTGATTAGATAAAGTAAAAACCAATCTAATCTTGATAGTGTGCACGCTAAGTGTTTCTTTTCTCTCTCTGGTACAGTGACCCATGACTTACCTTAAACTAAAACTTATGAACGAAGTTAACCGAACCTTATTACACCCTTCGGCTTTGGTTTGTCTTGATTCACGACAAAGTCGCACATATCCCTGCCACTCCTACTTTACCCTTTGCATTTCTTCAGAACACATTGTATCACTATGATGATCCATATTTCTTGGAACTGCTATCGTATAGTTACATACGAACTCGAAAAAGTTACTTCAATCGAGGGTGGCCACAGTTTCTGGAGAAATTGAATAGGATTATTCAGTTGTCTCTTCCATTTACCTTTTGTCAGGTTGCGAGAGCTCCTTGTATTAGTAGAGTACACCTATTATGCTTATTGGATAGCCTTCTTCCAAAACTTAGGTTGGTGCCGAAAGGCGGGGAAGGAAGAAAATCAATTAGCCTAAGTGCGGTGTACATGAGGTAAGAAGTAGAGACATATAAAAGGATTAAAGTGAGAGCAAAAGAAATTGCGACTACTATCATGAATCTGGATAATCGAAATGCATTATTAGGTCTGCCTCTTGAAACATTGTTATGTTTTAGTATTTCTGTGTACTTGTAAAAGAAAACTGTTTTCCCAATTAATTCTGACTCTAAGGTATGTATTTACCAGATTTGTATCTCACATCAGTACAGAGTTACCGATGCTGAGTAGGAGTAAAGTATTAGGAAATGGGCGATTTAATTCTTAATATCGGAATTCTTTGTAATTGGTGATATTGGATTAAATCGCCTGGCTTTGCTTAACGGCAAGTATTTGGTCTCGAATAACCGTTGTTATGCACCAAATTTTAAAATGAAATATTTGTACCTTTATTTTATAAAGTGAGATATATATTTTGAAATTATGTTGTAAACATTTACCTTTATCAGTTGAGGATAAGATAAGGTGCATTGAATGACTGTGTAAGACATTCTCGACCTAAATACAGTTTTCAATTTACAAAACACAGAATTTGAGTTAGTATACCCTAAGGACTTATACATGAAATGTATGTTATCCAGTGTCTTTCGGGACAAGGGGTTGGTACTCTTATTTCGTTCAGGCATACCTATGGGTTCTCTGGTTTTTGATACGCATTCGTTGTAATGCAAGGTCCAAAGATTTCGAGAAGTTTATAGGTATAGGAATAAAGTAGAGAACCACCCGTTGAAAGTATCAAGATTTTTCGAGATGATAGAAGATGTAGATATTTATGCTAGGTATTCCATCATAGTACTGAGTACTTTATTTTCTCACAGGTTGCTCATCCATGAGTACGCTCCTTGATGAGTAATGATGTATTGGCTTTTTCCATTAGGTGATATGCACTGGAAATAGCTGCATGACATTTGAATCTGGTTCGATCTAAATTAGTGCCTTAGTTCTATATGGACATAGATGGTTACATATCTTGAGGTTGTTAAGATATGAAGTTATCCAGTTTCGGTCTAAAAGCAAAATCCGGACAAACTAAAGGCATGCTTCAGTAATGGCGGTTTATGGATTATTCCAAGCATTCTCTAGAATTTTGTTTCTATCATTTTTAAGATCAATAGTTATATTGTTCTTGACTCGCCACCTTCTTATAAAAGGAATATTTTTGCAAAAAAAACTAATGGGAGTATGGTAGAATTGGAAGTGATTATAGAACCACAAATGGTTACCGAAAATTTAGTATAACCTAAGTATTCAATTAGACTTAACAAACTATTAGCCACTCCGCAGATTAAGTAGGTGACCTCAGCCACCCGAGAGGAACTTCGGTTTTCTCGTGGACGGTGACAGGGAGGTCAGCATCATAGTAATGATGGCCCTACTAGTTATTAGCAGGTCAGAGGAAGTAGTAACTTTCAGGTGATCAGATACTTCATATCCAAGATAGATTCCATGCACTTCAACAAATTATGGATTTTAGACTTTGCTGGATGCTCCTGAAGTAGTAAAACCCATTAGGAGCAAGTAGATCTTTCGAGTCCTGTGCAGCTAAAAAGGTACTAACCTAATAAGGATGTACTTGTTGTAAAGAGTTTTCATCAAATACCCATTGTGGATTGTGATAAGACTTTTACTTCAGTGTCTATACTGAAGCCTATACGGATATGACCTGGCACTGCTATTTCCCTTACTTGTTATCAGCAGGTCATAGGAAGCGGTAACTTTCAGATGACCAGATACTTCACATCCAAGATGGACTCTACGCACTTCAGCAAATTATGGATTTTAGACTTTGCTGGGTGCTCCTGAAGAGGTGAAGCCCATTAGGAGAAAGAAGATCTTTCGAGATCTGTGCAAGTGGAAAAGTACTAACCTAATAAGGCTAGACTTGTTGTAAAGAGTTTTCATCAAATACCCGCTGTGGATTGTGATGAGACTTTTACTTCAGTGTTTACACTGAAATCTATATAGATATGACTTGACACTGATTCTATTCTTGGCTTAGATATTTGGCACATGGATGACTATAATGTCTTTCTAAATGGGAATTTGGAAGTGCACGTGTGTATGACTCTGCCAGAGGGTTATCGTAGTCAGTGGGAGCAGTGGAAGGTGTGCAAGTTTCTTATGTCTATTCGTAGACTGAAGCATGGATAGCGGAGATGGATCATCTATTTTGATGTGACAGTCAAGGTGATTGACTTCATCAAAACAATATATGAACCTAGTAAGAAGGATGTAGAGAGTACTATCCTGGATTTGGATGACATACTCCAAATAGGAGGTGATGTTCCTATACTACAATTGGTAAAACTTTGGTTGTCACATAGTGTTTCTCCATGTTGGATATGGATAGTATATCAGGAATTCTGGTGACTAGATCTAGATTTGGAATGTTTCCCAAATTGGGTACTTAGACAACATTCTAAAAGTATTTTAGAATGGATGACTCCTGGCATGGTGGAGTACCCACAAGTGATGGAGTCACCCTCTATAAAGAGATGTCTTTTAAACTGATGAGGAGATGGACTAGCATGAATGGCATATCATTTGCTTGGGCAATTGAGTCAATCATGCAAAGTTTTGTACAAAACCAGATGGATAATGTATCAGGGATTCTGGTTTTAGATATAGATTTGGGAAGTGTCCCAATCCGGATACTTAGACAGCATTCTAAAAGTATTTTAGAATGGACGACTCCTGACATGGTGGTGTATCCGCAGGTGACGGAGTCATCCTCTCTTAAAGGATGTCTTCTAGACTGATGAGGAGAGGGACTGGCATGAGTGACATATCATTTGTTTAGGCAACTGAGTCAATCATGCAAAGTCTTGTACAACACCAGATATTGCTTTTTCACTAGCTGTAGTAAGCATATATTAATCCAATCCTAGAGAAACATTAGGAAGCAATAATGAATATAAGTGGATATTCTTGGTATAAGATAACGACATCCTCCTCCGAGAGGCGGTTATCGGTTCGAGCTTTCAAGATGACCTGGATGACAGAGATGCTGTTAGAATTTTGAGTTTAACCACTTTTAAGGATCAGTATATTGGATGGAGTTCCAATAGGGATACTGAGGTAATCATGGTGCAGGATGCTGGTTGTGACTCAACAGCGGATACAGCCCAAGAATTTGTGGATGGATTTGTTTTTTGATGAACTTGGTCCCATCAAGTACCCAGAAATTTTTTTGAGGCGGAGTATCGCTCATTTTATGAGATTGTTGATCTCCGCAAAGCTGAGGTATAAAGAGAAGAAGTTGGAACATTGTAGCTGATCCGCTCACTAAGGCTATTTCTCGAACGCGATGAGTTTCCCAAACATAGTTTGCGAAACTTATTATTGGAGAAGTTGGGTATTCGGTAGCACACGAATTGTGGGTACGCGATACCGCAATAATTGGCCTTAAGTGCAAGTGGGAGATTGTTGGATATAGTGCTCTCAAGGCAATTATTGTGATTTCAAGTGGGTAATTATGATAATTGAACGAGGACCTATACAGGTGTAACAGTCATACTCGAGATGATAGTATACTATCTGATTTGTATTCATTGTTGATGAAGCCCATAGGATTCTTGCTTGACGACCAACATTATGATGGAAATCATATACGTAAGAGCTGGGTTTTCTATAAGCACATCCTTAAAGGTCCCTTGTCATGGGAGTATCGAGACTGGGCATCGATATTCCGGAGTAGACTGGTGTATACGCTTCGAGGCCTCGATGAGGGGCGGTGGCAATTCTAACAAGCCACCGTTGTTATGTCACCTATGATAGTATACAGGTGCTCACTGGAGGTGAGTACACCAGACGGACTCACAGAGAACTTCTAGATGGTATGATACCTATCGTCAGATAGAAGTTCTTAAGTGTCATGAGTACATTTTAGTCCTTTGACCTGAGATCATCATTTGTCTCATGTGAGTTCCCACTGTACTTTGATTACTACCCTACCATGGCTCAAAGGAGTCATGCAAATAGGTTTTAGTTAGGTATAGTTCCGAGCCACATGAAGGCAGTGGTCGATTGTCAGGGATTCGTCTCTCCTGGTATTAAGAGTCGATGCCGTGCTGTGTTCAGTCGGCTATCATTGGAAATCCGTGACCACGGTGGATGAGATTTACTGATGGTTGATCAGTAGAATCTCAATTGGTGATAAGCTTGACTGAGACACGACTTATCGGGTTAGTAGGCGTTTGACGTTAACTACCCCTAGACCCGATATACGATACTCTTTAACGAAGAGACCGGACTGTACGGATATTGTCATATTCAGGCTCAGTAGGGTAAGCACGTACTTGATTGTCGACCACCATTTTGATAAGTACTTGGGTAGCCGTTACGTATAGCTAGTGCCGCCGACGTGCTTGTGGTTACACCCACTTCCAGTGTATTTTCGAGTCTTTAGAGTTCCACACAGAGGGTTTCTCGGTTCAGGCGATAGATGTAGGAGCCGTACGTTGGTACATGCAGGGATCCGATTAAATACGTGTACGTGATACATGGACTTTAATCGAGCGGTTATAATACTAGCCGGCTTAGAATTAAGCCGGATTATTAAATCGGGTTTTGATTTAATAATTTATATATATGTATTTTGATACATATATTTTAGTATTATTGTTCACTATTTATTTTCTCCCTTTAGTGTTATCCGTATTTTATACGGATACACGTTTATGTAGCGATACATATACCAGGTGAAGTATTCCGTATTTATATGGGAATGCTTCTAGAAGGACACCTCATATTTATTTTTCTATTTAGAAAAATAAAAGGAAATGACGTGTAAAGTGAGGTATTATGAGGCATGGGTGAAAACATGTAGAGAAGTATGGCTTGAATTTTATATTGATAAAATCATTTAGATGCACTATTCATGCATGGTTGTCTAATTCAAGCCATTTCATTTTTCTACACTTGATGATTGTTTCATTCTGTATTCTTGTGAGAAGCTTTATGCTTCATGGTTGCAAGTGTTAGCAACCATCTTCCTCACGTCTCTTCTCCTTCTTCTTCTTGCTCTTTCTTGAGCATGAAAATGAGAGAAATTATTTAGTGAAAGATTCCTACATCACCGACCATCCACACCTAGCAAGTTTGGATCATCGGTTTGAGCTTTTTCTGGTTTCCCTCGGGTGGATCGTCTTCGGCGAGAGTGGTTGATTTTCAAGCCCGTTCCCGGCGTCTACGAGCTTAGATCGGTCTTCCATAATTGGGTGGGTATGCGACAAAGGTTGTAGTTTCTCAACCCTTACTTTTCTAGTTTGCTAGTTTAAGATTTTGGATCGATTTCCTGGGTCCGCGCGTTCGGTGCCCACAAAAAGTTTTTGTTTTTGCTTCCACCTTGGCTGCGGCCTCCGCGTCGCGAGCGCCGGACGCCAACAAGGACTTAAATTTTGTTACCTGTTTAGGCATCAGTATCGCTACGACTGGAATATTGTCAGGAGCGACTCATCATTTGCCTTTGTTGATTTGAGCAAGGTGGCTTAGCAAACATGGTTAGGATTCTGTCGACTAAGGCTTTTCATTTGATGAGCTGTGAGGGTCTCATAAAGGTATTTCTCCCTATGAGTCGAGAGAATCTCATAGGTGTATTTTCTCCTTAGGAATCGTGGGGTTTCCCAAGTGATATTTTCTCTTGTAAGTCGTAAGGATCTTACAAACGTGTTTTCTCCTCAGGAATCGTGGGGATTCCTAAGTGGTACCCTCGCAAGTCACAAGGATCATACAAGAGTATTTTCTCTTTGTAAGTCGAGAGGATTTACAAGTGTCATTCACCATATGAGGATATTTCTCGCCATTGGTGGGACTTGGTGGGGAATATATTTATTCATGCCCATGGATCATATACAAGAGTCGATATTGGACCACTTGTAGGGCAGAAAAGTTTTGTGGGGTTTTGGTGGCTTAAGTACAGGTTCGGGTCTCTGTGTCTTAAGGCTTTTGAATTTTATAAGCCGTGAGGGTCTTATAGAGGGTATATTCTCCTTACGAATCATGAGGACATCATAAATGCATTTTCTTCTTAGAAATCATGTGGATTTCTAAGTGTGTTACTCTTTTGCGAGTCGTAAAGATCTCACGCATGTGTTCTCTCCTTCTAAAGTTGTGAGGACTTTGTAAGTGCATTTTTTACGAGATTGTGCCCTCTCAGATTTTCACAAACTTGCCGCCAGTCTGGCGCCTTTTCGGGTTTTCATCTATGCCCATTTCAGTTTGTGGACGTATCTTTTTTTTACAAGATTGCGCCCTCTCGGGTTTTCACAAACTTGCCGATAGTCCTGTTTTTTTTACTCACAGCGTCCTTTCGGCTTTTCATCCGTGCCCATTTCGCGTGTGGACGTACACTTTTTTAGGCGGCTCGTAAGGTAACGCACCATTAACTGTATGCCCCGATCTTTTTTGAAGGACTGCATCATATAGGACCTGGGAAGGTTATGAATCGTTTATACCCGTAGATTGTATACGGTAATCAATATGGGGATCCACCATAAGGCTAAGCGTATTAGTTTAGGGACATGACGGTCCAATATTGCCGTATTTTTGGGGCGAAATGCTAGTTTATGGACATTCCGGTCCAATATTAGTTTAAGGACTTCTCGGTCTATTATTAGTTTAAGGACTTCTTAGTCCATTATCGCCGTGTTTGGGGCAAAATGCTAGTTTAAGAACGTTCCGGTCCATTATTCCCGTATTTGGGGGAATGTACTAGTTTAGGGATGTTTCGGTCCATTATTAGTTTAGGGACTTCTCGGTCCATTATCGCCGTTTTTAAGGCGACGGAGCTTTTTTGGTACTCTCTCAGAGTTCTGACTCAGGAAGATAGCGAGCGGATACAAGCATCATCTATCATTGACCTAAGTCATGACTCGTCAAGTATAATACTTTTTGAGGAATCAGCCGTTTATTGGCCGGAACGACCTTTTGCCCTGCATATCCATGAGCAGGTAGGCTTCACCTTGGTAAGTTTTATCTATGATGTATGGGCCCTCATAGTTCAGCTCGAACTTCCCCCGTTTTGCATGATTGGGGATCAATGGTCGTTTGACAACTTGCATGAATTCGTCTTGGCGGAATGTTCTCAACCTGGTCAATCTTTCATACGACCATGTCATCATTGCTTTATAAACCTCCAGATTTTGCTGTGCTATAAGGCGGGTTTCGTCAAGGGCGTCGAGATCCTCGAACCTAAGATGAGTGTTTTCTTCATCTGTCAGCTCATATTGAACTGCCTCTCATAGAGAGGGGAGCTCTATTTCTAATGGGAGTACTGCCTCCGCGCCGAACACCAGTGCGTATGGTGTTGTATTCGTGGCTGTTTTGAATGTTGTTCGTTATGCCCAAAGAGGTTCATGCAGCCTTTTGTGCCGGTCTTTTTTGTTTCTGGACATTTTTTTATAATATTGGTCAAAGTCTTGTTAAAAGCTTCAGCTAGACCGTTGGCCCGAGGATTATAGACTGAAAAATATCTCCAGTCTATTTTATGCTGCTGTGCAAAGTGACTTATTTTGTGGCTTCTATAAGTGTAACACCTTAGAATGTGTTTTGTGGTTATTTATATTTAAATAAAGGGTTTTTAATAAAAAGTTTACCAAATTGAGTTTCAAATATTTTTCCCAATTTAATAAATATTTTTCTAGAATTTTCTTAGGCTTGCACACACATGTGCATGTAAATTAGGGTTTTAAAATGAGGTAATACCATGATCAGCAACCATGGTGGGTTTAATCACGGGGATTAAGTCTTTTTGGGTTTTAATTAAGTTTAATTAGTTAATTGAGGGTTGCTTTAATTTTAATTTCCCTTTTAGTGTTGACTTGGTGAGAATGAGAGAGAGAGAATGCATCATGGCAAAAGCCATGTTTGCATTTAATGAAGAGAGAGAATGGAGGGGTTGACATTTGGGGTTATGATTCCCTCTCATTCTTGTAATCTTTTCTCTCAACCTCACTCTCACACTCACACACACACTTACCTCCACAGCAGCAGTAGCAGCAAACACAACAGCAGCAGCAGCAGCTTCAGCCTCAGCAACAGCAGCTCAGGCAACAACAGCTGCAGCTCCAGGCAGCAGCAACAGCTCCAGGCAGTAGCAACAGCACCCCAGCAGTTCCATTCCCTCTTCGTCTTCTCCTTCTACTTGCTTGTGAGATTTCTTGAGGGTATAACCTCTAAAATTATTCCTACTTTCGCTTAATTGAGTAGATTAGCTTCGATTAGCGATAATTTTGTGTATTTAGTGCTTTTTGTGATGATTGGTGGGAACCTTGACCAAGTGATGTATGTTTTGGTGTTAGGAAGTTGCTGGAGTGTTGTTAGGGCCATGTTAGCCCAGCTTAACCCCCATTGCACTAAAATACCCCCAGAATCCTATTTGATGCAAATTCATCGTTTTTAAGTAAATTTTGACTTTCTGTAAACTGCTATCGACCCGGTGAGTTCAGAATAATTTTGAGAAGACTGCAGTATAGTGGTTAGGTGATGATCCCCCAGGTAGAACCCGACCCCCATACGACTTGTACAGGCCGCCGGAAAATTCGATCTGGCTGCAAATTACGGCTAGATGGGGAGGGTTTGGGTTGGGGTTTGGTCCTATAGGTGTCTGCTGCAACCCTTAGACTCATGGCATGTATAGTTTTATTTGATTCTTGCTGCAGAAAAATCTGGAGCTATTTACCCTATTTCTTGTATTTTAAACCTTCGCGACACGCGTGATACGCATGTGGTTTGGGGTTACTGCGTATCGCGACGCGTCGGGGTAGTTTCAGGCGCGTGATCACACGTTTTAGCGTATCGCGCACACGCGCGCTTGGTTCGTGACACGGGTTTCTAGTTTGACCTTAATGTCATGATTTTGTGGATTTGAGCTTATGTGTGATATATTGTGTGATTCTAGGATCGCAGGCGAGTGAGACGGACGCTGCGAAGAAAGGGAAGCAAGTCGTCGGCTACACCTAGCGCGAGACTTCGGTGAGTAGATTTAATATCTACGGGGATATCGCCCGCATGGCGCTATCCGTCAGGGCTGATAGGACCTTATAGTTATATATTGCATTTACCTACATTGACTGTCATGTATACTATTGTTGCATACTGCATTCCCTGCTATATGTGTGTAAACTTGGAATTGATAGAACACCGCACAATTACTAACGGTTCATGTTGCACGAGCACTAATCTACATGTTACACACACACCGTTAGTAATTGCCATGACACACTCACTGTTGAATTGCCATTTTTATATTGCTGTAGTTCATTTCATATATGATGCGTTATGATTTTCATAGAAATTGGTAGCAGCAAGATGTCTTTGAAAACTGAAACTATTTTAAAAAGCGGTTCTCCCTTGTACCTACATTATGACTTGATGTACATAGCACATCCCATTTGATTTACACATTGGTGTTGGATTTCCATGTGATTTCTGGTTTTGAGGACCGTGGAATTAATTAAAGAAAAGATGCACTATTTGAAAACCCGGTTCCTCGTGATATGATATTTTGGTGCGTCCACCACACGTTTTCTCGGTGCTGAGACGTGTGCTTGAAACCCGATTCGAGAAGTTGGATGATCCGTTTGCGGGTTCATGGTGGACCCGGTATGGTTCCCCAGGGCGAGAAATGTTTTTCGTGGAGTAGACGATGAGCCTGGCAGGGTGGCGAGTACCTACCGGTGATTGGTTGGACCTGGCGGTTATCCGGAGGATACTGACCAGAGTCGAGAGATGGATGCGGGATGATCCGTACTGCCGGGGCCGAGGGCAGATACCGCAGATGGAGCCCGTGGGCTGATCCGGACTGACGGAGCCCGATATATGAGGATTTGCGTGTCGATGCTGGACACGAGTATTTTATGATATTTTGAGTGCCGATGTTGGGCACTCGTGATTTTCAGAGATTTACAGGATTGAGGGCCGAGGAGAGTGCCGGCGCCTGAGTTTATTTGGGATTTTGGGTGCAGTTGGGGCACCGATTATTTTCCTTGTTGATATTTCCATGTAGATGTTGTTTATCCCATGCTCAGCATTGTTTATCATGCATTTCATCCTGTAGTCGTTTTACCAGACAGAGCATTTGCATGATTTTTGCACCTACTGCTTGTCGCATATAGATCTTACTTGCTGGCATATGATAGAGTAGCGCAGTACGTGCATGCTCGCGATTACCTTTATATGTTATCTCTATTCATGAGTTGGCAACTCACCCCCGTTGTGCCACAGTATTTGCAGGTTGCCCTTCAGATTAGTCGCGGCAGGCTGCCTTTTGCATCTTTTGGCTACAGATACCACTACAGTTGGTTCGAGAGCTGTTTTGCTTTTAGGTGGGTTGTGGTATCTGATTACTTTTATTGTACTCCTTTTGTATCTAGTATTCTCCATCTACCATTTATGTACTGGAATTAGATGCTGTGTAAGGATGATGATGTATATTTTGTATTCTGGTGTCGAGCTCGTAGCAGCCGACTGTTTTTCTATGCTGTTTATATCTCTGTGATGTTCACTTATTACTCTTGTGATGATGGTTTCCGCCGTTGGGCGTCATTGCTCCCGTTTGGGAATGTTTCATTTCATTATATTCCATCCTTACTTATATCCTGTTTTATACCCGATTTCGGGGTTACTTTTACAAAGGAAATGCTGCCAAAATTATTTAAATGACAACGTAACTTTAAAAGAACTTATTGAATTATTTAAGGTTTTCTAAATGTCTTAATTAAATGTTTTCAAAACTCGCTACTTTTAAATGGTTTTGATTTCTGGGTTCAGCTTACTTAGTCGCATTACGCCTGTAGACGTAGCGTGGTTAAGTGCCGGTCACGAGTCGAAATATTCGGGTTGTGACAAAGTTTGTATCAGAGCGTAGGTTTTACCTTTCGGAGTGTAGGATGACCTTGGTATGATGGAGTAGGTAGCTGAAGCAGAGTGGTGCAGCGTGTGTATGTTCCGCGGCATGCTCACGACATGGTACTCCGCCAAGGCGACCTTAAGACTTATTGATTTAAATTCCTTCTTGAGTATATATATTCTTGTGATTCGTTTTCCGTATTCTTATCGAATCCTAATTTCCTTTCAGCCATTATGCCGCCAAAGACTACGAGGGCGCAGAGAGCGGCCGCGAGGGCCAAGATTCGAGTTGACTCGTCCGAGACGAGGACTGATCCGGGCAGTGCACCTGTTGTACCCAAGCAGACTGTTCCTCCTGTGACAGATCAGATCGCCACGCTAGGGGCTGGTATGCAGGAGATGCGCCAGACGGTGGGATCCAGCATGCAGGAGATGCGCTAGATGATAGGATCGCTAGTTGAGACGCTTCGAGCGCAGCGACCAGAGGTAGCTCCACCTATTCCAGAGACCGCGATGGTACCTACCGCACAGCCAGTTGCCCCTGTAGCCACGGAGGTGATTACAGTATCGCTATCAGAGTTCATGAGGCTGAAGCCTCTGGTCTTTACAGGCACCGATACAGCCGAGGACCCACATTCTTTCATTGATAGGATGGCCCGGATATGCCGTTTCCTCAGATGCGCAGATGCGAGATTGGTTGAGTTTGCGAGCTTTCGCCTGGAAGGACTTGCGCAGAAGTGGTGCGATTCAGTTGAGAAGGGCAGAGCGGCAGGTCTTCCTCCTATGACCTGGACAGAGTTTGTGACAGTATTTCTAGCCCGTTTCCTTCCCCAGAGTGTTAGGGATGCCCGAGCACGCAGATTTGAGTCCTTGCGCCAGACGCCAGAGATGACAGTGGCAGAGTATTACGTGTTGTTTACAGAGCTAGCTGTTTATGCCCCGTATTTAGTGGCTATCGAGGAGTTGCGAGTCAAGAGATTTGTTCGAGGCTTGCTCACACCACTGTTCCTTGCGATCAGCGCGCAGCATTACGAGACATATGCAGCAGCTGTAGACGCAGCCCTATTAGTCGAGGAGCACCTTGCTGAGACTTCGGTAGTTTCAGAGCCGAAGAGAGTTCGTACTAGTATATCCGCATGGAGACAGTCGTTCAGACGCCGCGACAGGTACCGTTCTGGTACGAGGAGTAGCAGAGATTCGGGACGAGGCCAGATGTTTAGCTCATATCCCCGGGAGAGCCAGCGGTCGCCGCAGGGTTACTTTAGATGCGGCAGTCTACTTCACCTCGTTAGAGATTGTCCTGAGATACACCGGAGGGAGGCAGCAGCACCGCATGTTACCTTACCACCTTCACCACCCCAGAGGGCATTGCCTGTTGTACCTACCGTTGTTCCACGTCAGACTCATACTCAGAGAGACCGTGGGCGTGGAGGAGTTGCTCAGAGAGGACGGGATGACCGAGGCAGAGGGCAGTCAGTCACCGGTGGAGGACAGGCGCGGGTTTTTTCTTTGACGCATCGGGACGCGCAGGCGTCCAATGCGGCGGTTTCAGGTATCCTTTCAGTATGTTCTGTTGATGCACACGTGTTGTTCGATCCCGGATCTACGCACTCGTACGTATCCACACACTTCGTGCCGAGTTTGGGTAGAGAGTCCGGTTTTCTTGATCAGCCGCTTGTTGTGACCACTCCTGTGGGAGAGTCGTTTGTTGCTAGGCACGTGTTCCGATCCTGTACCGTCTGTATTGGCGAGAGGGAGTTTTCTGTCGACTTGATCCTTCTTGAGATGTTGGACTTCAACGTTCTTTTGGGCATGGATTGGTTGGCCACGTGCTATGCTTCTGTGAACTGCCGTGGGAAGACAGTTAGATTCTGTTTTCCCGGCAAGTCGGTTTTTGTTGTGTTGGGGGACCGTGGTGCCGCCTCACAGTGTGATTTCTTCTTTTCGCGCCGGACAGCTTTAGAGGAAGGGATGTCAGGGATTTCTCGCCTATGTTTGCGATGCTAGCGCTATGGAGGTTCCATTGGATCAGGTTCCGGTTGTTAGCGAGTTTCCTGATGTGTTCCCCGACGAGCTTCCTGGGCTACCGCCCGAGCGCGACATTTCTTTCTGTATTGATCTGATTCTTGGCACGGGGCCTATTTCCATACCGCCTTATCGGATGGCCCCGGCGGAACTTCGAGAGTTGAAGGGTCAGTTGCAAGATTTGCTGGATAAGGGACTTATTCGACCCAGTGTTTCTCCTTGGGGTGCTCCAGTCCTGTTCGTTAAGAAGAAGGACGACAGTTTGCGTCTGTGTATCGACTACCGCCAGCTGAACAGGGTGACAGTGCGGAACATATATCCTTTGCCACATATCGACGATTTGTTCGACCAGCTTCAGGGGGCAGGATACTTTTCGAGGATCAATTTACGATCGGGCTATCATCAGCTGCGGGTTCGACAGGAGGACATTCCTAGGACGGCTTTCCGTACGCGCTACGGCCATTATGAGTTTTTGGTGATGTCGTTCGGACTCACCAATGCGCCAGAAGCATTCATGGACTTGATGAACCGTATTTTTATGCCATATTTAAATCTGTTCATCATAGTATTCATTGACGATATCTTGGTGTATTCCCGGTGTAGTAAGGAGCACGAGTAGCACCTGCGGATTACATTGCAGACTTTGAGGGAGCACCAGCTTTATGCGAAATTCTCCAAGTGTGCTTTCTGGCTGGACAACGTAGACTTCTTGGGGCATGTGATTTCACGAGACGGTATATGTGTAGACCCGAGGAAGATAGAGGCCGTTCAGCGTTCGCCCAGACCAACATCAGTTACGGAGATTCACAGCTTTTTGGGGTTGGCCGGTTACTACAGGCGATTTGTGCAGGACTTCTCCAGTATTGCTACACCTTTGACCGGGTTGACCCGGAAGGGAGTTCCTTTCAATTGGACGGAGGAGTGCGAGCACAGTTTTCAGCAGCTACGGACTCGGCTGACTACGGCACCGGTGTTATCATTACCTTCCGGATCAGGCGGATTTGTGGTCTATTGTGATGCTTCGCGAGTGGGGCTAGGGTGCGTATTGATGCAGCATGACAGGGTGATCACGTATGCTTCGCGACAATTGAAGAAACATGAACAGAACTACCCCACTCACGATTTGGAGATGGCTGCAGTGGTCTTTGCGCTTAAGATCTGGCGACATTACCTATACGGCGAATCGTGCCAGATATTCACTGATCACAAGAGTTTAAAGTATATATTTCATCAGCGAGACTTGAACCTTAGACAGCGCCGATGGATGGAATTAGTGAAGGATTACGAATGCGAGATCTTGTATCACCCGGGCAAGGCGAATGTAGTGGCCGATGCTTTGAGCAGGAGGTCCGGGGGTAGTCTATCTTGTTTGAGCGCTGTACAGGTGCAGTCGTCGGCAGATTGGCAGATATTATGCGACAGCCGAGTACAGTTCGAGTTCACGCTGATTGGAGGGCAGATCGCGCATGTTCGTGCACGCCCACAGTTACTTGACCGCATACATGAGGCACAGCGCAGTGATGACCGATGTTCGGAGATCATGGCACAGATTGGACAAGGCAGATTTTCCGAGTTCGTGATCGATGATCAGGGGGTACTACGATTTGGGGTTAGACTGTGCGTACCAGATGCTGAGGGGCTGCGGCGTGAGATTCTTGAGGAGGCACATCGATCGGTGTACAGCGTCCATCCCGATTCCACCAAGATGTATCATGATATGAGAGATGTTTACTGGTGGGACGGAATGAACAGGGACATCGCAGATTTCATGTCGAGATGCCTGACTTGTCAGCAAGTCAAGGCTGAGCACCAGAGGCCCGCGGGAGAGCTACAGCCGTTACCCATTCCGGAGTGGAAATAGGAGCAGATTTCGATGGATTTCGTTGTGGGTCTACCCAGGACTAGGCGAGGGTATGACTCCATTTGGGTGATCGTAGATCGTTTGACGAAAGCGGCTCACTTCCTGCCAGTGAAGACGACTTTCGGATTTGCTCAGTACGCCCAGATTTACATCGACGAGATAGTACGACTGCACGGAGTTCCGACATGTATCGTGTCCGACAGAGGCACCCAGTTTACCAGTCGACTATGGCAGAGGCTTCAGGAAGCTTTGGGCACTCGCTTGAGTTTCAGCATAGCATTTCATCCGCAGACAGACGGGCAGTCAGAGCGGACTATTCAGACTCTCGAGGACATGCTCAGAGCGTGTGTATTAGATTTCGGAGGTAGCTGGGATCATCACTTACCCTTAGTAGAGTTCTCCTACAATAACAGCTACCAGGAGACCATTCAGATAGCACCATTTGAGGCTCTTTATGGGAGGAGATGCAGATCGCCCGCCTGTTGGACAGTGCTCAGTGAGAGCAGTATCTTAGGGCCACAGATTATTGAGGAGACGACCGCGAAGATCCAGTTGATTCGCGATAGGATGAGAGCAGCGCAGAGTAGGCAGAGATCTTATGCGGACCGTCGGAGGCGCACACTTGAGTTTTCTGTTGGTGATTATGTTTTCTTGAGGGTCTCCCCAATGTAAGGTGTGATGAGGTTTGGGAAGAAGGGGAAGCTCAGTCCCAGATATGTGGGCCCCTTCGAGATCCTCGAGCGTGTTGGTGCAGTTGCATACCAGTTAGCCCTTCCGCCCAGTTTTCCAGATGTGCACCCCGTATTTCACGTTTCGATGCTCCGTAGATATCTTCATGATCCTTCGCATGCGATTCAGCACCCGACGATCCAGCTTGAGCGCGACCTTTCCTATGCAGAGCAGCTGGTGATGATCTTGGATCGACAAGTGAAGAAAATGAGATCGAAAGACATTCCATCAGTCAAGGTACTTTGGCGTGGTCCGAGCAGAGAGGAGGTCACTTGGAAGACCGAAAGCGAGATGAGGAAGAAGTACCCCCATATTTTCGAAGGTACGTGTAGTTATATTTTGAAATTCGGGGACGAATTTCTTTAAGGGGGAGAGATTGTAACACCTTAGAATGTGTTTTGTGGCTATTTATATTTAAATAAAGGGTTTCTAATAAAAAGTTTACCAAATTGAGTTTCAAATATTTTCCCCAATTTAATAAATATTTTTCTAGAATTTTCCTAGGCTTGCACACACATGTGCATGTAAATTAGGGTTTTAAAATGAGGTAATACCATGATTAGCAACCATGGTGGGTTTAATCACGGGGATTAAGTCTTTTTGGGTTTTAATTAAGTTTAATTAGTTAATTGAGGGTTGCTTTAATTTTAATTTCCCTTTTAGTGTTGACTTGGTGAGAATGAGAGAGAGAGAATGCATCATGGCAAAAGCCATGCTTGCATTTAATGAAGAGAGAGAATGGAGGGGTTGACATTTGGGGTTATGATTCCCTCTCATTCTTGTAATCTTTTCTCTCAACCTCACTCTCACACTCACACACACACTTACCTCCACAGCAGCAGCAGCAGCAAACACAACAGCAGCAGCAGCAGCAAACACAACAGCAGCAGCAGCAACTTTAGCCTCAGCTGTAGGGTTCCTAGGAACTCTCAAGAGGACTCACAAGGCATCAACCATGCCAATTTCAAATTTTACAAGTGCCGAGAAACTCTAATACGGATCGTTAACTAGAATTTTAGGCGAATAGAGAAACTAGTTAACAACTTAACTAAAAGTAAGAAACTACAACCTTTGTAGATCCGGTTCTCCACTTCCTTAGCTCCACGTAGACGTCCTCTCACTGTCCATGTCGGATCTCGGACTCTAGCATCGGCTTCATCGGAGAATGAGCGGACTAGTCGTCGGCTACGATGTCGAAGATGATCTACGTCGAGGTTACACAAGATCAAGCTACAACTTCACCAAGTTGTGAAACTTGTGAAGAAAACACCCTATACTACTTGGCAAGAGGTAGAGGGTGAAGAAATAGGAGGTGGGTTCACTTTAGAATTGGATTTCTCACTCTTTTTCTCAAGGTGCCATTGATGAAGGCAAGGTTTTCTTCATGAAGATGAAGAAGAAGAAGATAGAATATGATAAAAAAGTATTTCAAAATAGAAAAGAAATGAATACTTATCATATCCTAACCTTGGTTAGGTGTAGAGAATAGACCATGGTTACTTTTAGTGGTTAGGGTTAAGCATGAGACAAGAATGGTGGACTTGTTCAAAGCTTCATGAAGCTTCAACAAGCATCCAAAGAAAGCCACCATATCATATTTATCTTTTCCATAATGGAAAAAAATAAATAAATAAATAAATGAATAAGCAAAACCCTAATCATCAACTTAACCATGGTTTAATTCTTTACACTTAACCAAATAAGCATGTATCATCAAACACGATACATCCATGTGCACAAAAGTATATCACATATACAACTTGCACATCCAAGTGAGAAAATCCATTTAAAGTGAACCAATACTAGTTAATGCAAAGTAATATATCAAATATATAATTATACATTAAATCATTAAATCAACACTTGATTTAACGATCCGGTCATATCGCATATAACCGACTAGTATCCTATGTATCGTCTTATCGAATCAATCCTTGATTCGATATCTAGGTTATATCGCATATAACCAATCGATACATTCATCGCGAGAATGGAATACAGTATCACATACACGCATTATTCTCGGTCCTGCACATATCTCATATGCGCTCCTATTTCGTTTCGCTTGAGCCAGGAAACCTCTGTGTAGGACTCTAAAGACTCGTCAATACGCCGGCAGCAGATGATGATCATATCAAGCACCCACAAGCCGCAAGCGGTCTGCTAAACGTAACGGCCACCCGGGTATTGAGCGATCAGAAGATCGACGAGCTAGCCCGCTCACACTCCTGTGAATCCAACCAGTAACACTTACCGTACAGTCCGGTCTGTTCGTCTGATATGTCGCATATCAAGTCTAGGGGTGGTAAACGTCAGACCCCAATAACCGATAAGTCGTGCCGATGTGAGGCTCATAACGGGTCGAGAAACTACTGGTAACACTTACCAGCAAATCTCTGATCAGCCCTGGCCATGGACTTCCCTGTTACGGCCAATCGAGCACAGCGCAACATCAACCCCCAATACCGGGAGAGACGAAACCCCTCCTATCGCTCATTGCCTCCATGTGACTCGGGACTGTACCCAAAGACCACCGTTTTGCACGCCCTCATGGACGTGGTAAGGTGGAGATCAAAGCACAGTGGGAATCACACAAGACTCTATGACGATCTCGGGTCTACAGACTAACCTGTACAAGTGTCACCTGAGAACAGCCATCTGACGTGAGGTATAATACCATCTGGGAGTTCTCGGCGAGTTCGTCCAGTGTACCCAGTCTCCACTGAGCACCCGTATACCATCTCTGATGTCAAACACCAATGGATATGGGATCATCCATCGCCCATCTCATGGGTCGAGAAGCGTATACGCTAGTCTACACTGGTATATGGATGCCCCGTCTTGATACACCCACGACTAGGGACCTTGAAGGATGTACCTATGGACTACCATGTCCCCACTAGTATGATCTGCATCATAGTCCAGGTAGTCAAGTACACATCCTAAGGGCTTTACCAACATGTAACTATAAGACAGTTTAAAGAGACAAGTGTACATGTTAAGATAAAGAGCAACCAGACAGCATACTATCATATCGAGCAAGAAAGTCATCTCTATATATGTCCAAGCATCCAATATAATATACATCATCTGTACAATACTGGCCTCTAGGGCATACATACAATTAACAATCTCCCACTTGCACTAGGGCCAGGTGCTGTAGTATCGCATACCGAGCATCCCGAAGAGTCTCTCAAACTGTATCTGGGGAATGGCCTTCGTGAGTGGATCCGCCGTGTTGTTCTTCGTGTCAACCCTCCTGACCTCGATCTCCCGGCGATCAACTATCTCCCGGATCAGGTGATACCGCCTCAGAATATGCCTGGATCGCTGATGGGACCTGGGTTCCTTGGCCAAAGCCACCGCTCCATTGTTATAGCAATACAAAGGTATTGGATGCTCAATGGATGGAACCACTCCAAGTTCAGTAATGAACTTCTTGATCCAGACAGCCTCTTTGGCAGCATCGTTGGCAGCGATGTATTCAGCCTCCATCGTCGAGTCTGCCACGGTTTCCTGCTTGGAACTCTTCCAGCTAACCGCCCCTCCGTAAAGGGTAAAGATAAATCCCGACTGCGACTTAGAGTCGTCCTTATCACTCTGGATGCTCGAATCGGTAAAGGACTCCACTTGGAGTTCTCCGTTACCATACACCAAGAGCATCTCTTTAGTCCTTCGTAAGTACTTGAGAATGCTCTTCACAGCTGTCCAGTGACTCTCTCCAGGATCATCTTGATACCTGCTCACTACACTTAGTGAGTATGCTACATCGGGTCAGGTACATAGCATCGCGTACATGATAGAGCCTACAGCCGAAGCATAGGGTATCCCTTGCATGCGAGCTCTCTCCAAATCAGTCTTGGGAGACATCTCTTTGGAGAGAGTGACTCCAGAGATCGTAGGCAAGTTCCCACGCTTGGATTCTTCCATACTAAACCTCTTTAGTATGGTGTCAATGTACCTGGATTGAGACAATCCCAATATCCGTTTGGATCTATCTCTATAGATCCTAATTCCCAATATGCAGGAGGCATCACCAAGATCTTTCATTGAGAATCTTTGTGATAAGAAGAGCTTGACCGATTGCAGCATAGGAATATCATTTCTATCAAGAGTATGTCGTCCACGTACAATACGAGGAAGACAACCTTACTCTCTGCCACCTTCTTGTAAATACAACGTTAATCTGGGTTTTTGACGAAATCAAACTCTTTGATAACGACGTCAAAGCAGATGTTCCAACTCCGCGATGCTTGCTTTAATCCATAAATGGATTTAAGCAGCTTGCACACCTTCCCGCTGCTCCTACTGTCTACGAAGCCCTCTGGCTGAGTCATGTACACGCACTCTTCTAAATCACCATTTAGAAAGGCGGTCTTAACATCCATTTGCCAGATTTCGTAGTCATGATATGCAGCGATGGCAAGCATGATCCGGATGGATTTAAGCATAGCCACTGGAGAAAAGGTTTCGTCATAGTCCACACCTGGTCTTTAACGAAAACCTTTTGCAACAAGTCTAGCTTTGAAAGTCTCCACTTTCCCATCTACACCAAGTTTTTTTTGAAGATCCACTTGCTCCCGATGGGTTTTACCCCTTCATGAGCAACTTCCAAAGTCCATATTTTGTTGGTGTACATGGATTCCATCTCGGACCGCATTGCATCCAGCCATTTCACCGAGTCTCTACTCGTGATGGCCTACTCGAAACTAGTTGGGTCATCATCCTCCATGATGCAATCTTCGCTTCCACCGTCAATGAGAAAACCGTAGTATCTCTCAGGTGGACGAGAAACCCTGCTAGATCGGCGGAGAGGCTGGGGTTCGTAGGGTACTACTGAATCCTTTGGTTCTACTAAATCTTCAGTTATAGTTTGTGTTGCTGGAACCTCTTCCAGTTCTACCTCAATGCCACTAATCTGTTTCATAAGAAAACCTTTTTCTAAGAAAGTGGCATGTCGAGAAACAAACACCTTTTGTTCCTCGGGGTGGTAGAAGATATACCCTTATGAATTTTTGGGATATCCTACAAACTTACATAAGACTGATCTTGCCTCGAGTTTGTCCGGATTTTGTCTTTTGACATAGGCTGGACAACCCCATATCTTAACATACTTAAGAGATGGTCTCTTCCCTTTCCATATCTCATATGGAGTGGTAGGCACTGATTTGGTAGGAACCATATTCAATAGGTGTATGGCTGTCTCAAGCGCATACCCCCAGAAGGAAATAGGTAACTCATCTGTACTCATCATTGAACGCACCATATCTAATAGGGTGTGATTCCTTCGTTCTGATACACCATTGTGCTGTGGTGTATAAGGTGGAGTAAGCTGAGAGAGAATCCCATTCTCTTTTAGATAATCATGGAACTCATTGCTCAAGTATTCTCCTTCTCGATCAGATCGAAGGATCTTAATACTTTTGCCCGTTTGGTTCTCTACTTCGTGCTTATATTCTCTGAATTTCTCAAAAGCTTCAGACTTGTGTTTCAATAGGAACACATGCCCGTATCTAGAGAGATCGTCAGTGAATGTAATGAACTAGGAAGAACCGTTCCTGGCATGGGTAGACATGGGACCGCATACATCACTATGTACCAGTCCTAAGAGTTCAGTAACTCTTTCTCCGTGTCCACTAAACGGAGCTTTGGTCATTTTTCCTTTGAGACATGAATGGAAAGTATCATAAGATGATAATTCGAACGGATTCAAATAACCATCCTTATGTAACTTAGCCAGTCGTGTCGCATTGATATGACCAAGTCTACAATGCTACAAGTAGGATTCGTTCATTTCTGAACGTTTCCTCTTGTGTGTGTTTTGTATATTGAGGATTGTATTTTGATTTAGAATGAATATGCCATTATGTAACGAGCCTGATGCAATCAACTTTTGATCTAGGAATATGTTCATAACCTTATCCTGTACTACAAAATTATATCCTTCTTTACTCAATAAAGAAACTGATATAATGTTGTACATCATGTTCGGTATATAATAGCACTCATTCAGAATCATTGTATCACCACTTGGTAATACTAGGTGATATTCGCTAACTGCTTTGGCTGCAACATTTGCACCGTTCCCTACTTGAACGGAATGATCACCTTTTCCCAGTTCTCTACCTTTACGTAGCCCATGTAACTGTTTACATATGTGGGATCCTGATCCGGTATCTAATACCCAGGACGTAGGGTAAACTGAGAAACAGTTCTCAATAACTAACACACCTGAAGAAAATGTATTAACATGCATGTTCTTTTGGGCGGCTTGAGAATCCAGATATTCTTCTATTCCCTGTTCAGTCTTATAACTCTTATAAAAAAGAACGGGTCCAACGTTCCCCTGCTCAGTATAATAAGCGGGTTCAGTCAATACATCCATATTATTATCTTGATTATGGCATGACATGGTCTCTACCTGGAGAGAGAGAGAAGAAAACACTTTAGCGTATGCTCTTGCAAGATCAGATTGGTTATTATCTTATCTAATCAGGATGGCTCCCACTGGTTTTTATCAAATCTTCCTTCAAACCCTAAAAGGAAAGACTAGCTGGGATTAATTACACCCTACAACTTCGTCGATCTTTCAGCCAGGCCAGTGTCGGTGCTTTAAGGGAGGTTCCCCGTGCTTTCGCACGGACCTAATTAAAGTAAACCTCGTTTTCCCGGAGGCGTAACCCCGTTGACACCTTTCTAGACACCTACTTGATCGGCTAATTGTAATATGTAAAACTCTCCCAGGAGTAACTCTTACTTGCAGTGGGTATCGGGATCCAACTATCTTATAGAAGGTATGCAATCTCATTGCAAATTTCAACACTTGAAATTCCCAATAATATTTTACCCCTAGTGTTCTATGACCTAGACGAATGCCAAACAACCCATAGTCCACTAGTCAAGTTCAACCCGTACATTTCTTGATTGAATTAAACCCACCCGCACGACCCTTGACGAATGCCAAACAACGCCGTACGAATACCCTAATCCAATCTGCATCATATGCATAAGCAGATAAATACTAGTTAGCTACCGTACACTACGCCTTGACGAATGCCAAACTATCATAGCACGAATACTAAGTAGTACTTATCTGAAATGACGGAGGGCTATGCAGGTTTTCAGAAAACCATAAGCGTAATGAACTTGATATCATCGTAGAATCATGTGAAATTTTTAAATGGAGTGTTTTTGAGGCTTTTCTAGTTTTGCTAAAGGGGTCACTCCCGGTGAAGGGATCGTCGGCCCTTTCCTCGTCGAATGAGGTGCGGGATATTTCATATATATCGCTATGCAAAGCAGAAACTATAAAAGCAATCAAAAGACAAACCGAATGTGTAGCATCTGCCAGTTATTGCTAAAGGGGTCACTCCCGGTGAAGGGATCTCGGCCCTTTCCTCATCGAATAAGGTGCAGGATATATCATATATACCACTATGCAAAGCAAAACTGTAGCTACCCTTTTTATTTAAAATTTGATTCTACAACATCTTAGGTTTCTTTTCTTTCATTAATCACATTAATGAAGTCCCATCATTTAAGTTACCTAAACATCACAGATAAATACGACGTACACTTATGCCATCCGCATTCGCCTCGATGTCCCCTCGTGCACCGTTAGGTTAGGTAACTAACGACAGAGCAGGGCAGGGCTAGCGCAGGTGCAAAACATAAGTAATGTCTATATAATATATCATATATACTATATAAAGTATCCATCACAGAACATCACATGATCACATCACAGATATCGCAGCAGAAGAAACATATGAAACATTGGATGTACTAGGACGTCCGTGTTTTCAATACGAGCCAGTATAAAACACGCATTCCACGGTCGTGATGAATATCCAATCCCACACCCCTAGACCCCTACGAAAGCGGCAAGCAACCCTACCAATTCTAGGGTTAGGAGACCCGGACTCGACTCCTCGAGATGGTCTCCCACTGGACCCTAGAACCCGGTTACTTGTTCTCCCCTCCTTGGGTCTATCCTAATGCGGAAAAGTAAATAATATACAAAAGGTGACAACTTCCGCAACCTGGAAGTGCCCCAATAAAAGAATATTACATACAAGTTTTTACATGAATGAAAATGAAAAACACTCATCTCACACAAAAACCCCCGGCTATTCAAACATGACAATCCAATATAACATATCCAGCAACACATAACATCACATGTCATTAACGTAAGTAAATATGCGCATCCCAATTGTCGTTGACATATAGCAACGAAACCGGCGATATCACATATTACACGGTCACAGAAAAGAAAGTATAAAACTACAACAGTTGGAATCCGCAATCTCTTTAGACATCGCATGCCTAATTAAATGAAATACTTAGACATCACATGCCTAACAATTATAAACCCCGCATTTTAGTCCTATTATCGAAAACTCTTTTCAATATCAAGTGAGACTAAACCGCTAGATTTATAACATTCATTCAGTTATTTCATAACTGTTTGTGAATTCCAATTATTGTATCCCATTCCGGATAAATAGAAAATATTAAACTTTCCGATCGAACATTCGAACACCCAAGTTTTCCCGAAACCGTTCAATACATGAAATAGGTTCAAAGACATTCACTTCATGCCTCAGTACCAACGGTCCAGCCGTAGAAGGGTCAAGCCAACGCCTCACATGTGGCACGCCGTACTGCCCCAAACCCGAAGGTTCAAAGGGCAGTTCAAGACGGTCACATAATCGAGTTAAGGTTTGTTGTCTTCTAGAGGGACCATCGCGTTACTTGCACTACTCAGAACGTCTTTAAACCACAGAAAAATCCAACACTTGGAAATTTTCCGGCAGGGAAAAAGTTGGGTATTTATATCCGGTCGAACTTTTTAACATATTCTTAAATTATCCGGAAAAACACACAGACAAAATTTGATAATCCGATCGAATCTTTGATTCCCAATACAACCCCAGAATACTCATCTGTAGAGTCACAATAAAAATACCCAGAAAATATAGCAAACAATTATATGAATTACTGTGCAGAAATCAATGGACAAGGGGACAGTACGGCCGCGGAATCGCCGCACATGCCAAGCTTGTGCCGCGGTTCCGCGGTGGATTTATCGATTTAGACCCTCGTTTTTCACAGTAATTCAGATAAGACCCTGCTTATTTTTCTGCATATTTTTAATTGACAAAAATCCAAATTTTCAGAAAATTTCCAGAGAGCATTTTGGAAATGGGTTTCGATGTTCGTTCGGATTTCAAACGTCGTCTAGACTTCGCCTAAGGCTCTAGCTAGGCTCTAATACCACTGTAGGGTTCCTAGGCACTCTCAAGAGGACTCACAAGGCATCAACCATGCCAATTTCAAATTTTACAAGTGCCGAGAAACTCTAATACGGATCGTTAACTAGAATTTTAGGCGAAAAGAGAAACTAGTTAACAACTTAACTAAAAGTAAGAAACTACAACCTTTGTAGATCCGGTTCTCCACTTCCTTAGCTCCACGTAGACGTCCTCTCGTTGTCCATGTCGGATCTCGGACTCTAGCATCGGCTTCATCGGAGAATGAGCGGACTAGTCGTCGGCTACGATGTCGAAGATGATCTACGTCGAGGTTACACAAGATCAAGCTCCAACTTCACCAAGTTGTGAAACTTGTGAAGAAAACACCCTATACTACTTGGCAAGAGGTAGAGGGTGAAGAAATAGGAGGTGGGTTAACTTTAGAATTGGATTTCTCACTCTTTTTCTCAAGGTGGCATTGATGGAGGCAAGGTTTTCTTCATGAAGATGAAGAAGAAGAAGAAGATAGAATATGATAAAAAAGTATTTCAAAATAGAAAAGAAATGAATACTTATCATATCCTAACCTTGGTTAGGTGTAGAGAATAGACCATGGTTACTTTTAGTGGTTAGGGTTAAGCATGAGACAAGAATGGTGGACTTGTTCAAAGCTTCATGAAGCTTCAACAAGCATCCAAAGAAAGCCACCATATCATATTTATCTTTTCCATAATGGAAAAAAATAAATAAATAAATAAATGAATAAGCAAAACCCTAATCATCAACTTAACCATGGTTTAATTCTTTACACTTAACCAAATAAGCATGTATCATCAAACATGATACATCCATGTGCACAAAAGTATATCACATATACAACTTGCACATCCAAGTGAGAAAATCCATTTAAAGTGAACCAATACTAGTTAATGCAAAGTAATATATCAAATATATAATTATACATTAAATCATTAAATCAACACTTGATTTAACGATCCGGTCATATCGCATATAACCGACTAGTATCCTATGTATCGTCTTATCGAATCAATCCTTGATTCGATAGCTAGGTTATATCGCATATAACCAATCGATACATTCATCGCGAGAATGGAATTCGGTATCACATACACGCATTATTCTCGGTCCTGCACATATCTCATATGCGCTCCTATTTCGTTTCGCTTGAGCCAGGAAACCTCTGTGTAGGACTCTAAAGACTCGTCAATACGCCGGCAGCAGATGATGATCATATCAAGCACCCACAAGCCGCAAGCGGTCTGCTAAACGTAACGGCCACTCGGGTATTGAGCGATCAGAAGATCGACGAGCTAGCCCGCTCACACTCCTGTGAATCCAACCAGTAACACTTACCGTACAGTCCGGTCTGTTCGTCTGATATGTCGCATATTAAGTCTAGGGGTGGTAAACGTCAGACCCCAATAACCGATGTGAGGCTCATAACGGGTCGAGAAACTACTGGTAACACTTACCAGCAAATCTCTGATCATCCCTGGCCAGGGACTTCCCTGTTACGGCCAATCGAGCACAGCGCAACATCAACCCCCAATACCGGGAGAGATGAAACCCCTCCTATCGCTCATTGCCTGCATGTGACTCGGGACTGTACCCAAAGACCACCATTTTGCACGCCCTCATGGACGTGGTAAGGTGGAGATCAAAGCATAGTGGGAATCACACAAGACTCTATGACGATCTCGGGTCTACAGACTAACCTGTACAAGTGTCACCTGAGAACAGCCATCTGACGTGAGGTATAATACCATCTGGGAGTTCTCGGCGAGTCCGTCCAGTGTACCCAGTCTCCACTGAGCACCCGTATACCATCTCTGATGTCAAACACCAATGGATATGGGATCATCCATCGCCCATCTCATGGGTCGAGAAGCGTATACGCTAGTCTACACTGGTATATCGATGCCCCGTCTCGATACACCCACGACTAGGGACCTTGAAGGATGTACCTATGGACTACCATGTCCCCACTAGTATGATCTGCATCATAGTCCAGGTAGTCAAGTACACATCCTAAGGGCTTTACCAACATGTAACTATAAGACAGTTTAAAGAGACAAGTGTACATGTTAAGATAAAGAGCAACCAGATAGCATACTATCATATCGAGCAAGAAAGTCATCTCTATATATGTCCAAGCATCCAATATAATATACATCATCTGTACAATACTGGCCTCTAGGGCATACATACAACTAACATCAGCAACAGCAGCTCAGGCAGCAGCAACAGCTCCAGGCAGCAACAACAGCACCCCAGCAGCTCCATTCCCTCTTCTTCTTCTCCTTCTACTTGCTTGTGAGATTTCTTAAGGGTATAACCTCTAAACTTATTCCTACTTTCGCTTAATTGAGTAGATTAGCTTCGATTAGCGATAGTTTTGTGTATTTAGTGCTTTTTCTGGTGATTGGTGGGAACCTTGACCAAGTGATGTATGTTTTGGTGTTAGTAAGTTGCTGGAGTGTTGTTAGGGCCAAGTTAGCCCAGCTTAACCCCCATTGCACTAAAATACCCCCAGAATACTATTTGATGCAAATTCATCGTTTTTAAGTAAATTTTAGCTTTCTGTAAACTGCTATCGACCCGGTGAGTTCAGAATAATTTTGAGAAGACTGCAGCATAGTGGTTAGGTGTTGATCCCCCAGGTAGAACCCGACCCCCATACGACTTGTACAGGCCGCCGGAAAATTCGATCTGGCCGCAAATTGCGGCCAGATGGGGAGGGTTTGGGTTGGGGTTTGGTCCTATAGGTGTCTGCTGCAACCCTTAGACTCATGGCATGTATAGTTTTATTTGATTCTTGCTGCAGAAAAATCTGGAGCTATTTACCCTATTTCTCGTATTTTAAACCTTCGAGACACGCATGATACACATGTGGTTTGGGGTTTCTGCGTATCGCGACGCGTCGGGGTAGTTTCAGGCGCGTGATCACACGTTTTAGCGTATCGCGCACACGCGTGCTTGGTTCGCGACACGGGTTTCTAGTTTGACCTTAATGTCACGATTTTGTGGATTTGAGCTTATGTGTGATATATTGTGTGATTCTAGGATCGCAGGCGAGTGATACGGACGCTGTGAAGAAAGGGAAGCATGTCGTCGGCTACACTTAGCGCGAGACTTCGGTGAGTAGATTTAAAATCTACGGGGATATCGCCCGCATGGCGTTATGCGTCAGGGCTGATAGGACCTTATAGTTATATATTGCATTTACCTACATTGACTGTCATGTATACTATTGTTGCATACTGCATTCCCTGCTATATGTGTGTAAACTTGGAATTGATAGAACACCGCACTATTACTAACGGTTCATGTTGCACGAGCACTAATCTACATGTTACACACACACCGTTAGTAATTGCCATGACACACTCACTGTAGAATTGCCATGATTTTATTGCTGTAGTTCATTTCATATATGATTCGTTATGATTTTCATAGAAATTGGGAGACGCAAGATGTCTTTGAAAACTGAAACTATTTTAAAAAGCGGTTCTCCCTTGTACCTACATTATGACTTGATTTACATAGCACATCGCATTTGATTTACCCATTGGTGTTGGATTTCCATGTGATTTCTGGTTTTGAGGACCGTGGAATTAATTAAAGAAAAGATGCACTATTTGAAAACCCGGTTCCTCGTGATATGATATTTTGGTGCGTCCACCACGCGTTTTCTAACCTGATTCGAGGAGTTGGATGATCCGTTTGCAGGTTCGTGGTGGACCCGGTATGGTTCCCCAGGGCGAGAAATGTTTTTCGTGGAGTAGACAATGAGCCTGGCAGGGTGGCGAGTATCTACCGGTGATTGGTTAGACCTGGCGGTTATCCGGAGGATACTGACCAGAGTCGAGAGATGGATGCGGGATGATCCGTACTGCCGGGGCCGAGGGCCGATACCGCCGACGGAGCCCGTGGGCTGATCCAGACTGACGGAGCCCGATATATGAGGATTTACGTGTCGATGCTGGACACGAGTATTTTATGATATTTTGAGTGCCGATGTTGGGCACTCGTGATTCTCAGAGATTTACAGGATTGAGGGCCGAGGAGAGTGCCGGCGCCTGAGTTTATTTGGGATTTGGGTGCAGTTGGGGCACCGATTATTTTCCATGTTGATATTTCCATGTAGATGTTGTTTATCCCATGCTCAGCATTGTTTATCATGCATTTCATCCTGTAGTCGTTTTACCAGACAGAGCATTTGCATGAATTTTGCACCTACTGCTTGTCGCATATAGATCTTACTTGCCGGCATATGATAGAGTAGCGCAGTACGTGCATGCTCGCGATTACCTTTATATGTTATCTCTTTTAACGAGTTGGCAACTCACCCCCGTTGTGCCACAGTATTTGCAGGTTGCCCTTAAGAGTAGTCGCGGCAGGCTGCCTTTTGCATCTTTTGGCTACAGATACCACTACAGTTGGTTCGAGAGCTGTTTTGCTTTTAGGTAGGTTGTGGTATCTGATTACTTTTATTGTACTCCTTTTGTATCTAGTATTCTCCATCTACCATTTATGTACTGGACTTAGATGCTGTGTGAGGACGATGATGTATATTTTGTATTCTGGTGTCGAGCTCGTAGGAGCCGACTGTTTTTCTATGCGGTTTATATCTCTGTGATGTTCACTTATTACTCTTGTGATGATGGTTTCCGCCGTTGGGCGTGATTGCTCCCGTTTGGGAATGTTTCATTTCATTATATTCCATCCTTACTTATATTCTGTTTTATACCTGATTTCGGGGTTACTTTTACAAAGGAAATGCTGCCAAAATTATTTAAATGACAACGTAACTTTAAAAGAACTTATTGAATTATTTAAGGTTTTCTAAATGTCTTAATTAAATGTTTTCAACACTCGCTACTTTTAAATGGTTTTGATTTCTGCGTTCGGCTTACTTAGTCGCGTTACGCCTGTAGACGTAGCGTGGTTATGTGCTGGTCACGAGTCGAAATATTCGGGTCGTGATAATAAGCTGGCCCATTGTCCGAGATTATCCATCGCCGAGTGCCGAACCAATAGATGACATGGGTTTTGAAGAAGTGGAGTATATTCCCTGTCTTAACCTCCCTTAGCGGTACTGCTTCTTCCCATTTAGAGAAGTAATCAGTCGTTTCCAATATAATCTGTTGTCCTTTGGAGGACGCTGGCTCAATGGGGCCAATTATATCGGTTCCCCATATTTCGAACGGCTAGCTGGCCACTGTCGGGTGCAGCGAATATGGGTGTTGGTGTATGAAGTCCCCATGAATTTGAAACGAGTGACACTGCTTCGCATATTCGAGGCAATCCTGAATCATCGTGTGCCAATAGTAACCCATTCTTTTTATCTTCAGCTTCATTTTTGGTCCAGCTTGATGAGAACCGCAGAGTCTGTCGTGTATTTCATGGACGACTTTCTTTGCTTCCTCTGGCCCCAGGCATCTTAGCCATTGGCAGTCGAACGATCTCTTATATAAAGTATCATTGACAAAGGCAAATGACAAAGCTCGTTTCATGAGCTGATATTAGATGATGCATTTTTCGGGCATTCGTTGGGACTTGAAGTAGTTTATGAAGACTTCCCTTCAGTCCTTGACCTTTTTTCGTCCTTTATTTGAAGGGCTACTTGTTCGGTTGTTTCTTTTCCTTCGGATGGCTCTATCAGGTCTTCCGAAGACATATCTGTTGGCGCGAGGACCCTGTGGCTTTGCACAATGATCCTTATGTCATCGAGGTCCTCATCAGCCAATTCTTTAGCCAATTTGGCCAACGCATCGGCCTTGCTGTTTTTCGCTCGCGATATACTTTCTAGAACATAGGAAGGGATTTGTATCGGCAGTTGCTGAGTTTTTCCGCCATACCTTATCGACTCTGGCTTGCATATTTGATAATCGCCGTTTACTTGACTAACGATCAGCTGTGGGTCTCCAAATATAAGGAGGTCTTTGATTCCCATATCGATAGCGATCTCAAGACCGGCTATTGAAGCTTCATATTCAGCTTCGTTGTTAGTCCTTGGTTCCATTAAGGAGAGGGCGTAATGTAATATCCCTCCTTACGGGTCACGAAAATAAGGCCCACCCCATCTTTGATTATGGGGGTGTTTTCCTTTCGCTGTTTCATGGAGGATGCTCCATCGAAGTAAAGCTCCTACTGAGGTTTATCTTCTTCTTTTTCTTCGTATTCGGCTTCTTTTTCTTCGAATGCATGCTCAACCACAACTCGCAATTTAAAGGGGAATCGGCTGGTATCGGATGCTCCATGAGAAAGTCGGCGATGACATGTTCTTTCACTACTTTGAAAGGTCGATATGTTACCGAGAACTCCATCAGGATGAGGGCCCATTTGGCAAGCCTTCCTGTCAGTATGGCATTTGACATTAGATATTTGAGATGATCCACCTTCGATATAAGGTGGACCTCATGTGCCAAAGCATAATGTTTGAGCTTCATTATTGTGAAGATCAGTGCCAGGCAATACTTTTCGATGGGGGAATAGTTGCTTTCTTCCCCTAGGAGAACTCGACATAAATAGTACAGAGCTCTCTCCTTTTCTTGATCGTTCTTTTATGTCCACAATGTTCCTAGAGAACTCTCAAGGGCCGTTGTATATAGGATAAGAGGTTTTCTCTTAACCAGAGCGGCCAATACCGGCTTATTTTGCAGGTATTGCTTGATTTCGTCTAGTGCGCTTTGGCACTTCTGATCCCAGACGAGCGTGGTCCCCTTCTTCATCAGATGACTATAGGGGCGGCATTTTCCGGAGAGGTTGGCTATGAACCACCGGATATATGCGAGCTTTCCTTGGAGGGACCGCTGTTGTTTAAGGGTTCTTGGCATGGGCATTTCCATAATCACCTTGATCTTTGAGAAATCGATTTCAATACCTCAGTGACGTATGATGAATCTTAGGAATTTACCTGAAGAAACTCCAAACGCGCATTTTAGAAGTTCATTGATCGGTCAAATTTATTGCACAATTTTATGGACATTTTCCCTATTATTATTAATTATTAAAATGCGTTATTTGTAATTTAAGAACATATGTGGGTTTATTTGTAAAAAAGTTATTGTCATATGTTTTCTTAATTTATAATTAATATAATTGGGGAAAATATGCATATCATATTTAAATAAAATATCCATGAGATTATTAATTATTAAAATATGCATATCATATCAAATAATCCTAACCAATATTTTTAAGATATCATATCATTTAATTTGTTGGAATATTATCTCAAATATAACAAATGCTATTAACAATTTGATTTGATATTTTGTGCAGGTATTATAATAAATCAGCTCAAGTCTAAAATACAAGTAGGAGATCCACAGCAAATCGACTCAAATTTGCCGAATGTTAGGAGCAAATTGAAGAATCTTGCAACGGCAAAGAATAAGAACAATATTTTTAGAATATTTTTATTAAAAGGATCTCCAAATATTGAGAGAAGAAGGCACGAGAAATCTGTACACTCAAACCCACCAGATGGCGGCGGAAGCGCGGTCAAATAGGGTTTTGGGCGGCGATTCCGCGGTCGTTTTGTGGCCGTAGGATTTGAAACTTCAGGATCTTAATCGTAATTACACACACTTATTTATAACGTCTAGGGTTTCACATTCCAGAGCCTATAAAAGGACCGAGAGCATCTATCATCAAAAATATATAGAAGGAATCCATCGAAGAATCGAAGTATCGACTAATCTACCAATCAAGCAATCTAGAGAAACTAGGGTTTTGTAACTTGGTTTTTCAGTGAGCAACTTTTGTAATGCACTAGTTAATCAATAAAAAGTAGTTCTTTCTTTTAATTTGTCGCATTTGCTTTCCGCATTATTTTCCGTATTTTAATTTCTGCATTACTTTCTGTATTTTCCTATGCATTCATTCATCTTCAACCTCTTTTCTACTTCGTTGATCTCAATGAGCGAGTACATTCTTGCTTGTTAGGATTTGTAGGATATGGTAGAATAAAGGATGGATAATATCTCTTAAATTCCTTTTAAAGTTTTAATTTTATAATCTTTAGCAAAAATAAATACTAACCCTCTTATCGGGCGTGGTATCTATTCATGATAGTCACGGCCATGATTTGAGATTCGTTAATAATCGTTTTGTTAAGGGTTAGAGATCAATGGAAGGATAAGGGGCAGTAGAGGGAAACCCTAATTCCCTCCAAGAACCCTAATCCACATTCATCGCTATTTCTCTAGTATTAAATAATTAAAAGGTTAAAAAGAATTATTTTTAAAAATTTCATCCATTAACTACTAAATCCTATAAACCCTATAAGCCCTTCTATTATAAACTTTTCAAACCTTCTTAATAATAAACGATAACAATCCTATCTTTCTTCTATAAACTTGTCTAAAATAAGAAAAACATTTCACCGTTTCTCTGTGAACGGCCTGTACTCATTAGCGGTTAGCTATTGCGACACCGTTATTGATTACGGTAATTTACAACACACATAGACACACTTTTCACGATCAATCACTTCTAAATTGGATGGAAGACCGCCGTCATTTTTAATTTCGTCGCTGTAGATCTAATTCAATGGGTCATACGCATCGAATTAGACTTTTCTAATTCAACGTGAGATAGCCGTCGAATTATCCTTTGTTTTGACGCGAAAAACGCGTCGAATTAGACATGATTTTAAAAGTAAAAAATATTAATAACTAATATAGTGATAATTTTTAAAATCAAATTTGATGGGTATTACCCATCGACTTAGACTTTATTTCGACGGGAAATACCCGTCGAATTAGGTGTAAACAGCAGAAAAAAATAAATTTCAAAATTGCGAATTGCGAATTTGGAATTTAAATTCCAAATTTCAATCCAATCCAACATTATAATATTAATCCAATTCCATTTTAAATTCCAATTCAAATCCAAACACATTCCAATAGCAATTCCAATCCAAATACGTTCCAATATCAATTTCAATCCAATCCAATCTAATCCTAAAATCATTTGACTATTGAATCAAACAACCAATACAAACACATAGATTCATATTTATCGATATATATGTAAAAGAAAATTAGAAATGAAATCATAATTAATAGCTTATATATATAGTTCGATTAGGATCATATCGGAAGGATTTGGAAAAAAATCCTTCCCACTTTTTCACTATTAGATTAGCTTTGGGATGTGTGCATTCAATTAGATTATGTTTGGTAATAAATGAAAGCTTTTATTCTTAATCGTTAGCACACATCCCAAAGCTAATCTAATAGTGAAAAAATGAGAAGGATTTGTTTCCAAATCCTTCCGATAGGATCCTAGTCGAACTCTCTCTCTCTCTCTCTCTCTACACACACACACTGTAAGTCTACGGTAGCGCCCCGGCCGTCTATCCGAGGCCAAAATACGGAAACAAAAACTTTTTATTAACATGAAAGTGGCGCTATCGTATACTTTTTCCCGGATCGAACCATTAACCAACAACTAGCTATCTAGAGAAGGGATAGAAAAGCTCTACCGATCGATCCGTGTCCTTCGGTCTTTGGCCACCATCCCAGGCTCCTCACGGCATCTCCGGTCTCGATCACCTCATCGGAAAGGGCACCACATCTACGAGTCTTTTTACGGGCTCCCGCTTCTGAACCGAGGCAACTCGGACATGAAATTTGCTAGCTGACGTGTCCATGATTGCTGTAGACTATGTGTAGAACGCTTTGTCTCAATGGAAAATTGAAGTTGCCATTTTTGGTGGAGATAGAAATGAGCTTTTTTGGAAATGGAGCTAAGGTGTGCAAGCAAATGAGATCAAATTTTCCACACCAAAAATGAATGAGGGGATGCCCATTTTGTGGCCGGCCATGCTAAAAAAAAATGGAGAGATGAGGTAGGCAAGCACAAGAAAAAGAGTGGGGGCAAACACAAGGAAAAAATGTCACACCAAATACCCTCTCAATCCCTTCACAATTAATGCAAGCACTGATGCACAAAAGATCCAATCTTATCCAAAAGCATTCCTGAAATCAGCTGGGGCCCCGGCACCACAAAAAACACCCTCCATTTTGTAAAAGCTCACTTTGCAAAAAACCCCTTCAATGAAAAATTCAGCCAAAGAACAAAACAAGAGGAATTTGGACAAATCAAGAAAGCAAACTGGCAACTTCAAAAAGCGATCCGGTAACAAAATTACAGGATAACTCTGCAACTGTATATACCTACCCGCATTTGTATTCTGACCGAATGCAAATGCAATGAGGCAAAATCTACACAGTATAATACTAGGATCCGGCTTAAACTAAAGCCCGCTAGTATTATCCGTCCGAACCATGACACGTGCACAAGTGCACGCGTATATTCGAACCCTGCCATAAAACCTTATGGCCTCTATAACGTTTCGCCCAAAACTTGAGAAACTGTCTATGGGGGACTCTAAAGACTCGTCAATACTTTGGCTGTGGATTTAACCACTAGCACGTCAGAGGTATTAGCCGTACATAACGAGCTACCAGGTATTGACCAAAAGGGAGGTCGATGAGTGAACTCATCTTGACACCTTACTGAGCCTGTCAGTAACAATATCCGTACAGTTCGGTCCGTTCGTCTATGAGCATCACATGGCGGGCCTAGGGGGTTGGTAAAACTCAAACCCCCAAAAGCGGTACAAGTCGTGTCGGAGTATAGCCCAGAACACCCTGAGATACTACTGGAATACCTATCAGTAAATCTCCTGCCTTGGCCAAGAACTTTGTGTAATGGCTCTCCTAGACACAGCGCGATCTCACCCCCAATACCAGGAGAGATGAAACCCCTGCCGATCCGCTCACTGCCTCCATGTGGCTCGGGATTGTTCCCAACTAAAACCTATTTGCATGACTCCTTTGAGCCATGGTAGGGTAGTAATCAAAGTACAGTGGGAACTCACACAAGACAAATGACGATCTTAGGTCGATGAACTAACATGTACACATGTCACCAGGGAACTGCTATCTGACGTCAGGTATAATACCAACTAGCATGTTCCCGGCGAGTCCTGTCCGGTGCACTCATAACCCAATGAGCACTTGTATACATCTTAGGTGAACCAACTGACACCAGTGGCTTGTGAGACCGGCCACCGCCCCTCGTCAGGGTCTCGACTGTATACACTAGTCTACTATGGAGTATCGATGACCTGTCTCGAAAACTCCCACGACTAGGGACCTTTTAAGGATGTGCTTATAGACCCCATCTCCCACGTATATGATCGCCATCATACTGTTGGCCATCAAACAAGAATCCTAAGGGCTCTATCAACGCGCAACAGTGACCTGTAAGGTCACCTAAAGCAGTACACGATGATAAAGATAAACCAGATAGCATACTATCATCTTGAGTAAGACTGTCCTACCGGCATAGGTCCTCCCTCAATTATTGCAATCACGTGCCTGTGATCCAATAATTGACTCTGAGGGTACTATATGTAAGTCTACTCTAGCGCCCCGGCAGTCTACAGACGCCAAATGCGGAACAAAAAACTTTTAACTGGCGCTATCGTATACTTTAACCCGGATCTTCCATTATTGCTAAACTAACAAACTGTAAAGAGTGTAGAAAGGTTAGACCGAACGATCCGAGTCCTTCATTCTTTAACCATCATCCCACGCTCCGTTGCGGCTGCTCCGATCTCGTCGATCTCCGATCTGCTCGTCCAAGTGGCACCACGTCTCTGATTCTTTAAACGGGCTCCCGCCTCTGACTTGAGGCAACTCGGTCGTCAAGTTTGCTAAAAGAGACGACCAAGAATGATGTAGAGAATGAGTAGATGACTTTGTCTCACTTCGTCCAAGTCCGTGGACGATCGGTAAATGAAGTTGCCGAGGGAATCGGGTGATGGAATGAAATGAGCTGTGAAATTCCATACACCCCAAAATCTATCATATCCTTTTTCCAAATGAAAAATCTCTAAGTGAGAGAGGGGGAAGGGGCCGGCCATATATATGGAGAGGGGGGGTGAGTGTAGGAGAGGGGAGAGTGACCATAATCACAAAGCTTCTCACAAAATATCCTTAGCTAAACAAGAATCATTAAAGCTAAAGCATGACTCACTTAAACACCTCATCAAGTCATTAATGCAACCATTAATGTCAAGATGAGTCATTAGCCACCTCATCACTTCTAGAACCTTCTAGAATGATGACTCACTCTCATCCAAGAAAAGATAAATCCGTCTTTAACCAAATGTTAAAAGACGGCTGATAGAAAACTGGAAACTGGCAACTTCCAAAAGTGATCCTGAAACGACTTTCAGGATAACCCGGAAACTGTATAAATATACCCGCATTTGTATTACGACCGAATACAAATGCAACTGAGACAAAGATATTATACCTACTCAATATAATACTCGGATCCGGCTTAAACCAAAGCCGACCAGTATCATCTGCCCGAAAAATAACACGTGCGTAAACGCACGTGCATTTTCCGAACCCTGCCATAAAACCATACGGCCTCTACAACGTTTCGCCCGAACTTGGGAAACTGTCTGTGGGGGACTCTAATGACTCGTCAGTACCCTGGCAGTGGGTTTAACCACAAACCGTCAGCGGTACTAGCTATGCGTAACGGCTGCCCATGGACTGACCTCAAGGGAGGCTGATGAGCGAACTCATCCAGAAACCCTACTGAGCCTAACAGTGACAATGTATATACAGTCCGGTCCGTTCGTCTATGAGTATCGCATATCTGCCTAGGGGGCTAGCAACGTCAGACCCCCAATAGCAGTATAAGTCGTGTCGGAGTGAAGCCCAATAACACCCTGAGATACTACTGGAGTACCTACCAGTAAATCTCCTGCCACGGCCGTGGGCTTTGTGTAATGGCTCTCCTAGACACAGCACGATCTCGCCCCCAATACCGGGAGAGACGAATCCCCTGCCGATCCGCTCACGTGCCTCCATATGGCTCGGGACTGTACCCAAAAGCTACCTGTTTGCACGACTCCTTTGAGCCGTGGTAGGGTAGAAATCAAAGCACAGTGGAAACTCACACGAGACAAATGACGACCTCAGGTCGATGAACTAACCTGTATACATGTCACCAGGGAATTGCTATCTGACGATAGATATAGTACTAACTAGCAGATTCCCGGCGAGTCCTGTCAGGTGTACTCATAACCCAATGAGCACCTGTATACATCTTAGGTGATCCAACTGACACCAGTGGCTTGTGAGACCGGCCACCGCCCCTCGTCGGGGTCTCGACTGTACACACTAGTCTACTCCGGAGTATCGATGCCCTGTCTCGAAACTCCCATGACTAGGGACCACAATTAAGGATATGCATATAAACTACCCAACTCTCACGTATATGATCACTATCATACTGTTGGTAGTAAAGCAACATCCTAAGGGCTCTATCAAAGTGTAACATGCAATCAGTCACCTGAACATGTACACGACTGATAAAGGCAAACCAGATAGCATACTATCATCTTGAGTAAGACTGTCCTACCGGTATAGGTCCTCCGCAATCATTGCAATCACGTACCTGTGATCCAATAATTGACTATGAGGGCACTATCTCCAACAATCTCCCACTTGCACTCAAGGCTAATTATTGCGATGTCGACTATTCACAGCCCGTGTGAAACCGAACATCCAACTCCTCTACTAATCAGTATCACAAAGCCCGTTTGTAAAACTATTGTGTTCGAGAAATAGCCTTAGTGAGTGGATCCGCCTAGAAGTTTCTTTCTACATCTCTCTAAATCTCAAGTTCGCGGAGAAAGCCATCTCCCGAATCGAGTAATACCTGTCTTAGAATATGTCTGGATATCTGATGGGACCTAGTTCATGAATGAACTCTAAATCCAAACTTCTTAGACTGTATCGATCACTGAACCTAATCAGTATCCGGCACCATGCCACCCACAGTATCCTCTTGGACCACCTGTCCATAATACTGTCCCTCTTCGTCAGAGGGAAAACTATAACTCTGACAATCACTCTGTCATCTATGTCACCTTTGAAGCCTGGAATGATAACCGTCTCCCGAAGGAGGCTGCCGTCATCAAATCCGTAGAACATGTACTTATGTTCTAAAACTGCTTCCTTATGTTTCTCCAGGATTGGATTAATACAAACTTATTGCATCTGGTGCAAAAACAACATCTGGTGTGGTACTTGACATCTCATGATTGACTCAATTGCCTAAGCAAGTGATCTGCCAATCATGCACATCCCTCTCCCCTTTAGTCTATACGACACCTTTAGAGAGGGTGACTCCATCACCTGCAGGTACACCACCATGCTAGGAGTCATCTATTCTAAAAACCATCAGAATATCTGTCAAAGTACCCACATTGGGAAACTACCCAAATCCAGATCTAAAACAATAGATCCAGAAACCAGAATGTCAAATATTATATCCATATCCTGTCTGGAGAAACAACTGTGTGACGACCATAGTACAACCGATCGTAGTATAGGAATTTTACTTCCTACTCTGTGTATGTCATTCATATACCATGACATCACACCCTACTACCTTCTTAACAGATCCATCCCCTATTCTGATTGAAGTCAAAACCATGACTGTCATATCAAAATTAGATGATCTATCTCCGCTATAACTGCTCAAGTCTATAAATAGATATAAGCATCTTGCCCACTATGCTTCCGCTGCTCCCACTGACTACGACAACCCTCCTACCGGGTCTCATATCCTGGAACAACAGTAGTGTCAAGTCTGGGTAGATAAGAACCTCCCTGTCACCGTCCTTGAGGCTACCGAAGTACCTCTCGGGTGTCTGAGGTTACCCACCAAATCTGCGGAGTGGCTAATGGAATGTCAAACCTGATTGAATATTTAGGTCCTATTAAATTTTCCGTAATCGTTCGCGGTTCTGGAATCAATTCCAGTTCTACCATACTCCCACTACTGTTTTCTGAAAAAGATCCATTTTACTAAAACTGTGGCGAGTCAAGAACAATATCACTATTGATCTTCCAAATGGTAGAATATCAACCCTCGTCATAGCCAGGGTCAACCCACAAACAGCCATTACAGAAACGTGCCCTGAGTTATCCAGAGTCTGGTTTTAAGCATAAGCTGGACAGCTCCCCGTACCTTAACATCTTTTAAGGTACGATCTATTCTATATCCAATATAGAAACTTTGGCACTTATTTAATTGGAACTAGATTCAAATCATGCAGCTGTCTCCAGTGCATATCATCTTAATGGAAAGAGGCTAATCAGCATTACTCAACTCAGGAATCCTATCCAATTATGAGTAACCTGAAAGAGAAACACGTTTCTCAAAATCATCACTATCATCTGAATACCAATCACAAGAATCTACATCTTCGATCTCTTTGAAGAATCCCGATACTTGTGACACCTGGTTCTCTACTCTATTCTTATACCCACAACTTCTCAAAACTTAGACCTTGTATTTCTACGAAACACTTGTCTAAATACTAGAGAAGTTATAAGTAAACAGAACATAGTACGAGGACCTACCCCTTTGTCCTGATGGACACTGGACAACATACATTACTCTGTATAAGTCCGCTGAGTTAAACAACTCAAAACCTGTGCGTCGTAGGTTGAAAACTGTACCCTGGCGATTTCCTCAAATATCACCAATTTCAACGAATTCCGATATAATGAGGATAATCACCTAATTCCCAATAACTTACTCCCACTCATCATCTGTAAAACCATACAGATATGAGAATGAAACCTGGTAAATACATACCCTTGGAGTAAGTGTCTAATCAGGAAAACAGTTTTTCTTTAAAAATGCACTGAAACATGAAAATGTTTCGTAGGGGTATCCTGGTATTCTTAGCAATGCCTCTTCCATATTCCAATTCATGACTTCAACCGTATATTTTATTGCCGTCTCTCCAAATCCCTTTATTTGTCTTTAGTCGTTACCTTCTGTACACCATCGTTAGGCTAAATGGTTTTCTTCCTTCCCTACCGTTCGGCACCAGCTTATGGTTTGGAAGAAGACTATCCAGTAAGCATAATAGGTGTACCCTCCTAAACCAAGGAGTACTCGCATCTCGAGAGAAGGTGATGATAAAAGACAACTTAATAATACCTTATTCTTTTTAAAGGTGAAATAGGAGTGGCGATGAAGTACGCGGTTTTGGTCGTGAATGATATCAGTCGCAATTTACTTTGCCCTCTTTCTAATCCCTTTATTTTGTCTTTACATATTACCTTCTGCACACCTTACTTAGGCTAATTGGTTTCTTTATTCCCTACCTTTCGGCACCAGCCTATGGTTTGGAATAAGACTATCCAATAAGCGTAATAGGTGTACTCTCCTAAACCAAGGAGCTCTCGCAACCTGAGAGAAGGTGATAATAAAAGACAACTGAATAAACCAATTCTATTTCTCCTGAACCTGGATCCATCCTCGAAGAAGTCCCTTCGAGTTCGTATATAACCATACGATGGATCTATCCAATGGAAGTGGATATCCGTAGTAATACGGGTGTTCTGAGAAATTCAAAGGGTAAAAGAAGGAGTGTCAATGACTTATGCAACTCAGACAATCCAAAAGCCAGTATTTTAAGAAGGTTCGGTCAACCTGGTCACTGAGTCATAGTCTAGGGTCGGTCAAAGGTCGCTGCCATAGAGAGAGAGAAAAGAAACACTCTGCGTGCACTCTAACCTAGATCAGAATGGTTATCACTTTATCTAATCCGGAAACCTCCCACTGTCCTGTCAAATTCTCCTCCAAACCTAAAGAAGAATCAATCGGGATCACCCGAAGAGTAAACCAACTCATCAGTGGGAATCGGGATCCAACTCTCATCGCATGATAACGTGACGGAATCCACTCGCGTTATCACACTCCAGAAGGTATGCGCATGCCTGGCAAGTTTCAGTTTCTTTAGAAACTCCCGATATGATTTTTACCCCATGTTCTTATGACCTTGACGAAAGCCAACAAATCATAAGTCACATGTCAAGTTCTGCCCGTCATTATCTTGTTAATTCGAACCCACCCATACATACCCTTGACGAAAGCCAACAAGGTAATACGACTGTCCCAAACCAACACATCTATCTATGCAACAAATGAATACCCCAGCAACTACCAAACACTATGCCTTGACGAAAGCCAACAAACATAGCTTGAATATTACTGACCATCCATAAGAAACGACGGAGGGCTACGGCTGGTTTTTGGCGAAAAACCTTTAACGTAATGAACTTGATCTCGTTGAAGGAACCTGATAGCTTTTTATAAAATATAGTGGCGAAAACCTTTTGCTAAAGAGGTCACTCCCGGTAAAGGGATCTCGGCTCTTTCCTCGTGGAATGAGGCGCGGGATATTTCACTGAATACCGCTATGCAAAGCAACTTGTAATCGACTATAGTGAAGTTATTACGCTGACGCAAACTTCTGCCCAAGGGGTCAATCCCGGTGAAGGGATATCGGCCCTTGCCCCGTCGAATGAGGTGCAGGATATTCCACTGAATACCTCTATGCATAACAAAAGGAAACGTCTTTGCAATAACACTTTTTAAATTTGTTCCAACAACATCCAAACAGGTTTGTTTTACTTTGCATTGATCAGAATCAACGCAGTCCCATCATTCAATCACACCAGAAAAGAACGAAAATAAAATGTATGTATATGCCATCCGCATTCGTCACTGGGTCCCGTCATCACCCGTTAGGTTACTTAACTAACGACAGAGCGGGGACTGGACTAGCGCGGGTGTAAAACATATACAACATCTAATAGTATATAAACCAATATACAATAATCGCTCCAGGCGTGATAGTATGCAACATTACAGAAAAGTAATAAGCATCACAGAACAATACAGATAATCTGGGATCCCCGGGTTTCACAGAGCCGCTGCTGAAACCCGACATTCCCCTGTCGTGTGGATAGCCTGTGCAATGAAACCTAGACCCCTACGGGTGCGACAAGTTACCCGCCAAAACCTGAAGCGAGGCAGCCCCTTACAACATAGTGAATGGACCACCCAGCACTTCACGGAATCCGGTAATCTTGGGCACCCCTCCTTGGGTCAACCTGTACTCCCTACGAGTGCGGCGAATAGTCTGCCAATTCTAGAGTGGGGCCCCTCTGCCTCTCAAAGCCATGAGATGCGGACCCGTTGCTTCTCAGAACCCGGCTATCCGTGCACTCCGTCTCGGGGCAAAACCTAGTACAGTAATGAAAAATAGTACAACAGGTACATCGACCGCAACCTGGTCGTGCCCCAAAAGAATATTATACAACAGGCAGTGACGGCAGTCCACATGTTGGACGCTCGCCCCGCAATATCAAATGTACAAATAAACACAAACTGTACTACCATTGCACACTGCTATCCACCACGACAAATCCGCAACATCACAGCACAACACAGAACATCAACGCGAATGTCACATTCGCAAACCCGTCTAAAAGAACAATAGCAATCGGACGCGGTTTACCGATCAAATGACATTCCCGGTCGGAGATATAATGTAAGCACTGTAAACTAACATGTTTAAATTTCGATCGACCAAATATCAAGAAGTGGGCCCCACGACTTACTGGGGAACAGTAACAAAACCTGGGCCCAAATGATATATACCAAAACCCCCAAATTCCAACAGAGAAGACACATACAAAATTTGGTGCACTGATCCCATCATATGGCCGCGGATGCGCGGCTAAACCATGGGTTTGGCCGCTAATCCGCGGTGCTTTGGTGAGATCACGTGCTCAAATTTTGCGCGTGTGCTTAAAAAACCCTGCACAGTTTTCTGAGATGTGTGGAATATATTTAGGACACCATTTAAAATCAACAGAAACTGTCAAGTTGGAAAAATGCGATTTTTGATTTTCGTTTCGATCGATATTTTAAACACGTTAGCACAAGTTAGTATAGCAAAATGGTGAGGCTCTGATACCACTGTAAGTCTACGCTAGCGCCCCGGCAGTCTACAGACGCCAAATGCGAAACAAAAAACTTTTAACTGGCGCTATCATATACTTTAACCCGGATCTTCCATTATTGCTAAACTAACAAACTGTAAAGAGTGTAGAAAGGTTATACCGAACGATCCGAGTCCTTCGTTCTTTAACCATCATCCCATGCTCCGTTGCGGCTGCTCCGATCTCGTCGATCTCCGATCTGCTCGTCCAAGTGGCACCACGTCTATGATTCTTTAAACGGGCTCCCACCTCTGACTTGAGGCAACTCGGTCGTCAAGTTTGCTAAAAGAGACGACCAAGAATGATGTAGAGAATGAGTAGATGACTTTGTCTCACTTCGTCCAAGTCCGTGGACGATCGGTAAATGAAGTTGCCGAGGGAATCGGGTGATGGAATGAAATGAGCTGTGAAATTCCATACACCCCAAAATCTATCATATCCTTTTTCCAAATGAAAAATCTCTAAGTGAGAGAGGGGGAAGGGGCCGGCCATATATATGGAGAGGGGGGGTGAGTGTAGGAGAGGGGAGAGTGACCATAATCACAAAGCTTCTCACAAAATATCCTTAGCTAAACAAGAATCATTAAAGCTAAAGCATGACTCACTTAAATACCTCATCAAGTCATTAATGCAACCATTAATGTCAAGATGAGTCATTAGCCACCTCATCACTTCTAGAACCTTCTAGAATGATGACTCACTCTCATCCAAGAAAAGATAAATCCGTCTTTAACCAAATGTTAAAACACGGCTGATAGAAAACTGGAAACTGGCAACTTCCAAAAGTGATCCTGAAACGACTTTCAGGATAACCCCGAAACTGTATAAATATACCCGCATTTGTATTACGACCGAATACAAATGCAACTGAGACAAAGATATTATACCTACTCAATATAATACTCGGATCCGGCTTAAACCAAAGCCGACCAGTATCATCTGCCCGAAAAATAACACGTGCGTAAACGCACGTGCATTTTCCGAACCCTGCCATAAAACCATACGGCCTCTACAACGTTTCGCCCGAACTTGGGAAACTGTCTGTGGGGGACTCTAATGACTCGTCAGTACCCTGGCAGTGGGTTTAACCACAAACCGTCAGCGGCACTAGCTATGCGTAACGGCTGCCCATGGACTGACCTCAAGGGAGGCTGATGAGCGAACTCATCCAGAAACCCTACTGAGCCTAACAGTGACAATGTATATACAGTCCGTTCTGTTCGTCTATGAGTATCGCATATCTGCCTAGGGGGCTAGCAACGTCAGACCCCCAATAGAAGTATAAGTCGTGTCGGAGTGAAGCCCAATAACACCCTGAGATACTACTAGAGTACCTACCAGTAAATCTCCTGCCACGGCCGTGGGCTTTGTGTAATGGCTCTCCTAGACACATCACGATCTTGCCCCCAATACCGGGAAAGACGAATCCCCTGCCGATTCGCTCACGTGCTTCCATATGGCTCGGGACTGTACCCAAAAGCTACCTGTTTGCACGACTCCTTTGAGCCGTGGTAGGGTAGAAATCAAACCACAGTGGGAACTCACACGAGACAAATGACGACCTCAGGTTGATGAACTAACCTGTACACATGTCACCAGGGAACTGCTATCTGACGATAGATATAGTACTAACTAGCAGATTCCCGGCGAGTCCTGTCCGGTGTACTCATAACCCAATGAGCACCTGTATACATCTTAGGTGATCCAACTGACACCAGTGGCTTGTGAGACCGGCCACCGCTCCTCGTCGGGGTCTCGACTGTACACACTAGTCTACTCCGGAGTATCGATGCCCTGTCTCGAAACTCCCACGACTAGGGACCATAATTAAGGATATGCATATAAACTACCCAACTCTCACGTATATGATCGCCATCATACTGTTGGTAGTAAAGCAACATCCTAAGGGCTCTATCAAAGTGTAACATGCAATCAGTCACCTGAACATGTACACGACTGATAAAGGCAAACCAGATAGCATACTATCATCTTGAGTAAGACTGTCCTACCGGTATAGGTCCTCCGCAATCATTGCAATCACGTACCTGTGATCCAATAATTGACTATGAGGGCACTATCTCCAACACTATATCCAACAATCTCCCACTTGCACTCAAGGCTAATTATTGCAATGTCGTATACTCATAGCCCGTATGATACCGAACACCCAACTCTTCTACTAATCAGTCTCACAAAACCCGTTTGTGAAACTATTGCGTTCGAGGAATAGCCTCAGTGAGTTGATCCACCCTGATATTTCTTTCTGTGGCTCTCTCTTTCTCAAGTTCGCGGAGAAATCCATCTCCCGAAATGAGCAATACCTGTCTTAGAATATGTCTGGATATCTGATGGGACCTAGTTCATAAATGAACTCCAAATCCAAACTTCTTAGACTGTATCGTCAACTGAACTTAATCAGTATTCTGCGCCATGCCTCCCTCAGTATCTTCTTGGACCACCTGTCCAAACTACTGCCCCTCGTCAGAGGGAAAACTATAACTCTTACAGTCACTCCGTCATTCAGGTCACCTTGGAAGCCTGGAATGATAACTGTCTTCAAAAAGAGGCTGTTGTTATCATATCCCTAGAACATCCACTTATGTTCTAAAACTACTTTCGAACGTTTCTCCTGGTTTGGATTAATATCAACTTATTGCATCTCGTGTAAAAACAATATCTGGTGTGGTACTTGACATCTCATGATCAACTCAATTGCCTAAGCAAGTGATCTGCCAATCATGCACATCCCTCTCCCCTTTAGTCTGTAAGACACATTTAGAGAGGGTGACTCCATCACCTGTAGGTACACTACCGTGCCAGGAGTCGTCCATTCTAAAACACCTTTAGAACTGTCTAAGTGCCCAGATTGGGACACTACCCAAATCTAGATCTAAAACCATAGATCTAGTATCCAGAATGTCTGATATAATATCCAATTCCTATGTGGAGAAACCACTATGTGACAACCAAAGTATAATCGATCGTAGTATAGGAATATGACTTCCTACTCTGTATATGTTATCCAAACATCAGGACATCACACCCTACTACCTTCTTAACAGATCCATCCCCTATTCTGATGAAGTCAAAATTTATGACTGTCACATCAGAAATAGATGATCTATCTCTGCTATTTCTGTTTTAGTCTATAAATAGACATAAGTCACTTGTCCACTATACTTCCGCTGCTCCCAATTGTTGGAGATAGTGCCCTCAGAGTCAATTATTGGATCACAGGCACGTGATTGCAATGATTGAGGGAGGACCTGTCCCAGTAGGACAGTCTTACTCAAGATGATAGTATGCTATCTGGTTTATCTTTATCATCGTGTACTGCTTTAGGTGACCTTATGAGTCACTATTACACGTTGATAGAGCCCCTAGGATTCTTGCTTGACTACCAGCAGTATGAGGGCGATCATATACGTGAGAGCTGGAGTCTATAAGCACATCCTTAAAAGGTCCCTAGTCGTGGGAGTTTCGAGACAGGGGATCGATACTCCGGAGTAGACTAGTGTATACAGTCGAGACCCCGACGAGGGGCGGTGGCCGGTCGCACAAGCCACTGGTGTCAGTTGGTTCACCTAAGATGTATACAGGTGCTCATTGGGTAATGAGTACACCGGACAAGACTCGTCGGGAACCTGCTAGTTGGGATTATACCAGACGTCAGATAGCAGTTCCCTGGTGACATGTGTACAGGTTAGTTCATCGACCTGAGATCGTCATTTGTCTCGTGTGAGTTCCCACTGTGCTTTGATTACTACCCTACCACGGCTCAAAGGAGTCGTGCAAACAGGTTTTAGTTGGGTACAGTCCCGAGCTACATGGGGGCAGTGAGCGGATCTGCAGGGGTTCGTCTCTCCCGGTATTGGGGGTGAGGTCGCGCTGTGTCGAGGAGAGCCAGAACATGAAAAGTCCTTGGCCAAGGCAGGAGATTTGCTGGTAGGTATTCCAGTAGTATCTCAGGGTGTTCTGGGCTACACTCCGACACGACTTGTACCGCTTTTGGGGGTCTGACTTTTACCAACCCCCTGGGCCCGCCATGCGATGCTCATAGACGAATGGACCGGACTGTACGGATATTGTCACTGACAGGCTCAGTAGGGTGTCAGGATGAGTTCGCTCATCGATGTCCCTTTTGGTCAATACCTGGTAGCCCGTCACGTATTGGCTTATACCTCTGACGTGCTAGTGGTTAAATCCAAAGCCAAAGTATTGACGATTCTTTAGAGTCCACCACACACTCAGTTACTCAGGTTTCGGGTGAAACGCTGTAGAGGCCGTATAGAGATATGGCAGGGTTCGATCAGATATGTGCGGTATTGCACGGATCGTGATCGGGTGGTTTTTACTAGCCGGCTTTGGCTTAAGCCGGATCCTAGTATTAGATAGTGTAGATTTTGTCTCTTTGCATTTGTGTTCAGTGGGAATACAAATGCGGGAATGTATTTGCAGTAGTGGGGTTTTCCTGTAATTTATTACGGGATCAGTTTTCTGAAGTTGCCAGTTTGCATTCCGTTCCGACCGGTTTTCTTTTATTCCTTCACGGCCGGACTTTCCGTTGGAGGGTGTTATTTGCAATTGTGCAAATAACGTTTGGTGGAGGGTTTTCTTGCATATGTGTGGATTATGATTTGACCATCATCATGAGATTCTTTATTAGTCCATTCCTTTGATTTATGTGATAAGAATGAGATGAGAGTTAAAATGACTTTGAGGTGACTAATTTCTTATGCTTATCTCTTATTTTCTCACTTGGTTTTTTTTCTCTCTCCAATCTCCACCATGAAAAGGGGCCGGCCATTTTTTTGAGGGGAGAGGGATCATTTTATTTGTATGGAAAAAATCATCATCTCATTTTTCCATTCATCAAAAAATGATAGTTCTATTTTAGAAGCCCATTCTCTTTCTCATTCTCCTCCTCACATCCCTCCATCAAGGCAACCTCATAAACCCCAAAAAGACATGGCTACTACACCATTCTACAGCATCACTTGGACGCGTCGGCTAGCCAACTTCGCGCCCGAGCTGCCTCGGTCAAGAGGTGGGAGCCCGTAAAAGATTCCGGCTACGTGGTGCCCTTTCCGACGAGACGATGATGGACGGAGATTCCGCGAGAGATCGGAGTGGAGATGAAGACCGAAGGACATGGATCGCTTGGTATAACTTCTCTACTCCTTTCCTGTTTGCTAGTTAGCTAGGTTAATGGCCCGATCCGGGTGAAAAGTGCGCGGTGGTGCCGATTGCAAGTTTTGCAAAGTTTTTGTTTCCGCGTTTTTGGCGTCGGATCGACGGCCGGGACGCCCCCGCGGGCTTACACTGGTATCAGAGCCACGCCATTAACCATGCCTAGCTTGCTCTAGTGTGTTTGAAACTCGATTGAACAAAAATTCCCAAAAACCGTATTTTCCATTGCTTCATGTTTCTGTCGAAATTTTTTCTGCTCCAAAAAATTTTCAGGTTATTGCAGAAACACAAGCAGGGAATTCTAAGAATTCTGGTGAAATTTTATGCAGTGATCTCTTAGGACGACCGCGGAAACGCGGCCAAACCCGCGGTTCCGCGGTGGTAAGGTGTCCTCACTGCACCAAAATTTCCCAGTAGGCTTTAGACTTGGAAATAGAGGTTTTGGGATATTCTTTTTGGGCCCAGATTTTCTGTAAGTGCTACAGTACTGCTTGGGGCCCACTTCGATAAAATTTGTTCGATCGGATATTTTAAATATGCTAGTTCACAGTATTTACATTATATCTGCGACCATGAATGTCACTTGATCAGTAAATCCTGTCTAACTGCTATAACCCGGTTTGACGGATTTGCGAACGTGACATTCACGTTGATGTTCTGTGTTTTGTTGTGTTGTTGCGGATCGGTCGTGGGGGATAGCCTGGATGCAATGTTAGTACAGTTTTATTTTATATGTACATTTGATATTGCGGGGCGAGCGTCTGACATGTGGACTGCCGTCGCTGCCTGTTTGTATTATTCTTTTGGGGCACGACCAGGTTGCGGTCGATGTACCCGTTGTATGTACATTTTATTTTCTGTACTAGGATTACCCCAAGGAGGGGTGCACGGATAGCCGGGTTCTAGAGGGCAACGAGCCCGCATCTCATGGCTTTGAGACAGAGGGGCTTCACTCTAGAATTGGCGGGCTATTCGCCGCACTCGTAGGGGGTATAGGTTGACCCAGGAAGGGTGCCCAAGTTACCGGATTCTGTGAAGTGCTGGGTGGTCCATTCACGTTGCTGAATGGGGCTGCCTCGCTTCAGGTTTTGGCGGGTAACTTGCCGCGCCCGTAGGGGTCTAGGATTTTCATTGCGCAGGCTATCCACACGACCAGGGGAATGTCGGGTTTCAGCAGCGGCTCTGTGAAACCCGGGGATCCCAGATATCTGTATTGATCTGTGTTGCTATACTTTTCTGTGCTGTTGCTTTTATCACGCCTTGAGCGAAAATTATATATTATATATATACTAGTAGATGTTGTATATGTTTTGCATCCGCGCTAGTCCAGTCCCTGCTCTGTCGTTAGTTAGCTAACCTAACGGGTGATGACGGGACCCAGTGGCGAATGCGGATGGCATATACGTACGTCAGTATATTTTCGTTCTTTTGTGGTGTGATCAATTGATGGGACTGCGTTGATTCGGATCAATGCAAGTTAAACAAACCTATTCTGATGTTGTTGGAACACTTTTCCAAAAAGCTGTTATTGCAAGGGCGTTTCTTTTGTTTTGCACAGTGGTATTCAGTTGGAATATCCTGCTCCTCAGTCGACGAGGCAAGGGCCGAGATCCCTTCACCGGGAGTGACCCCTTGGACAAAAGTTTGCGTCAGGGCAATAACTTCACTATAGCCGATTACTTTTGCTTTGCATCGTGGTATTCAGTTGGAATATCCTGCACCTCATTCTACGGGGAAAGAGCCGAGATCCCTTCACCGGGAGTGACCTCTTTAGCAAAGGTTTTCGTCACTATATTTTTATAAAGCTATCAGTTCCTTCAACGATATCAAGTTCATTACATTAAAGGTTTTCGCCAGAAACCATTCGTGGCCCTCCGTCATTTCATATGGATAGTCAATAGTATTCAAGCTGTGTTTGTTGGCCATAGTCAAGGCACAGTGTTTGGTAGCTATTGGGTGTTCATATGCTGCATAGATAGATGCGTTGGTTTGGGACAGTCGTATAGCCTTGTTGGCCCTAGTCAAGGGCTTGTACGGGTGGGTTCAAATCAACCTGGATAATGACGGGTAGAACTTGACATGTGACTTATGATTTGTTGGTCTTAGTCAAGGTCATAAGAGCATGGGGGAAAAATCCACATCGGGAGTTTTAAAAGAACTGAAACTTGCCAGATATGCGCATACCTTCTGGAGTGTGATAACGTGAGCGGATTCCGTCACGTTATCATGCGATGATAGTTGGATCCCGATTCCCACTGATGAGTTGGTTTACTCTTCGGGTGATCCCGGCTAATTCTTCTTTCAGGTTTGGGGAAGAATTTGACGTTACAGTGGGAGGTTTCTAGATTAGATAAAGTGAGAACCATTCTGATCTAGGTTAGAGTGCACGCTGAATGTTTCTTTTCTCTCTCTCTTTGGCAGCGACCATTGACCCGACCCTAGACTATGACTCAGTGACCAAGTTGACCGAACCTTCTTAACACTGGCTTTTGGATTGTCAGAGTTGCAAACCTCATTGCCACTCCTACTTTTACCATTTTCTCCAGGACACCCCGTATTACTACGAACGTCCACTTCCATTGGACAAAACCATCGTATGGTTATATACGATCTCGAAGGAATTCGAGGATGGTTTCTGGTTCTGGAGAAAACGAATAGGACTATTCAGTTGTCTTTTCCTTTTACCTTCTCTCTCAAATTGCGAGTACTCCTTGGTTTAGGAGATAGTACACCTATTACGCAAATTGGTAGTCTTCTTCCAGACCTTAGGCTGGTGCCGAACGGTGGGGAATGAAGAAAACCAATTAGTCTAAACGGTGTACAGAAGGTATTAAGTTCAGACAAAGCAAGGGATTAGTAAGAGGGCAAAGTAAATTGCGACTGATATTCACGACCAAACCAAGTATTTCTTCGCCAATCCTAAATCACCTTTGTATTTCTCCAGGACACTCCGTATCACTACGAAGATCCCAGTTTATTGGATAATCCATCATATGGTTATATACGAACTCGAAAGGAACTTGTTCTAGTTCGGGGATGGATTCTCGTTCATGAGAAATAGGAATAAAGTACATTCGGTTGTCTTTTATCTTCATCTTCTCTCGCATTGCGAGTGCTCCTAGGATTAGGACAGTACACCCATTATGCTTATTGGATAGTCTTCTTCCAAACCATAGGCTGGTGCCGAACGGTAGGGAAGGAAGAAAACCATTTGGCCTAAAGGGGTATACAGAAGGTAATGACTAAAGACATAAAAAGGGATTTGGAGAAGTGGAAAAGAATTATACGGTTATAGTTGTGAATCTGGATAACGGAAGAGGCATTACTAGGAATACCAGGATACCCCATCGAAACATTTCAATGTTTATGTTTCACTGTGTACTGTTAAAAGAAACTGATTTCCCAATTAGACACTTACTCCAGGGTATGTATTTACCAGGTTTGATTCTCACATCTGTATGGTTTTACAGATGATGAGTGGGAGTAAGTTATTGGGAATTAGGTGACCATCCTCATTATATCGGGATTCGTTGTAATCGGTGATATTTGAGGAAGTCACCTGGGTTGTTTGCCGGTCGGCAAATATTTGGTTTTGAATATCCGTTGTTATGCACAAATTTCAAATTGATATATCTGTACATCTATTTTTATAGAGTGAGATATACCTTTTTGAGATTATGTCTATGACATTTACCTATACCAGTGGATGGTTAGGTAAGGAGCATTGAACAACGGTGTAATTCTTCTTAACCATAAGTACAGTTTTCAACCTACGACACACAGTGAATGAGTTGTTAGACTCAAGGGACTTATACAAAGTACTGTATATTGTCCAGTGTCCATTAGGACAGAAGGGTTGGTCCTCGTACTATATTCAGTTTACTTATACCTTCTCTAATTCTTAGACAGGTGTTTCGTAGAAACACAAGGTCAAAGTTTTGAGAAGTTATAGGTATAAGAATAGAGTAGAGAACCAGGTATTGCAAGTATCGGGATTCTTCAAGGTGATCGAGGATGTAGATACTTGTATATGGTATTCAGTTGATAGTAATGATTAAGAGAACTTGCTTCTCTTTCAGGTTACTCATAATTGGAAGCACTCCTAAGTTGAGTAACGCTGATTGGCCTCTCTCCATTTACTTGACATGCACTGGAGACAGCTGCATGATTTGAATATGTTTCAATTAAATCATTGCCTCTGTTTCTGTATTGGATATAGAACAGTTCATATCTTGACATTGTTAAGGTACTGGGAGTTGTCCGGCTTATGCTTAAAACCAGACTCTGGACAACTCAAGGCACGTTTCTGAAATGGCTGTTTGTGGGTTGACCCGGGCTATGACGAGGGTTGATAATCTACCATCTGGAAGATCAATAGTGATATTGTTCTTAACTCGCCACAGTTTTAATTAAAAATGGATTTTTTTTTTCAGAAAACAGTAGTGGGAGTATGGTAGAACTGGAAGCGATTCCAGAACCACAAACGATTACTGAAGATTTGATAGGAACCTAAAGATTCAATCTGGTTTGACATTCCATTGGCCACTCCGCAGATATGGTGGGTAACCTCAGGCACTCGAGAGGTACTTCGGTATGCTCAAGGACGGTGGCAGGGAGGTTCTTGTTTACCCAGACTTGCCATTGCTGTTGTTCCAGACTGTGAAACCCGGCAAGAAGATGAGTATAGCGTCGTTCTAAACTAGCTTTAGAAGTGTACGTCTATATGACTCTGCCAGAGGGTTGTCGTAGTCAGTGGGAGTAGCGGAAGCATTGGTGGACAGTTAGCTTATATCTATTTATAGACTAAAGCAGATATAGCGGAGATAGATCATCTATTTCTGATGTGACAGTCATAGGTTTGACTTCATCAGAATAAGGGATGGATCTGTTGAGAAGGTAGTAGGGTGTGATGTCCTGGTATTTGATGACATACACAGAGCAGGAAGTGAAATTCCTATACTACGATCGGTTATACTTTGGTCGTCACACAGTGGTTTCTCCATATAGGACTTGGATATTATATCAGACATTCTGGTCACTAGATCTATGGTTTTAGATCTAGATTTGGGTGGTTTCCCAATCTGGGTACTTTGACAGCATTCTATGAGTATTTAGAATGGACGACTCCTGGCACGGTTGTATACCTGCTGGTGATGGAGTCACCCTCTCTAAAGGTGTCTTACAGACTAAAGGGGAGAGGGATGTTCATGATTGGCAGATCACTTGCTTAGGCAATTGAGTCAATCATGAGATGTCATGTACCACACCAGATGTTGTTCTTGCAGTAGGTGCAATAAGTTGATATTGATCCAATCCTGGAGAAACAGTCGGAAGCAGTTTTAGAACATAAGTTGATGTTCTAGGGATATGATAGCAGCTTTCTCCTTCGGGAGACAGTTATCATTCCAGGCTTCCAAGGTGACTTGGATGGCAGAGTGGCTGTCAGAGCTATAGTTTTCCCTCTGGCGAGGGGCAGTATTTTGGACAAGTGGTCCAGGTGGATACTGAGGGAAGGCATGGCGCAGGATACTGATTAAGTTCAGTTGACGATACAGTCTAAGTAGTTTGGATTTGGAGTTCACTTTTGAGCTAGGTCCCATCAGACATCCAGACATTCTAAGACAGGTATTGCTCATTTCGGGAGATGGCTTTCTCCGTGAACTTGAGATAAAGAGAGACATAGAAAGAAACACCACAGCGGATCCACTCACTGAAGCTATTCCTCGAACGCGATAGTTTCACAAACGAGCTTTGTGAGACTGACTAGTAGAGGAGTTGGGTGTTCGGTATCACACGAGCTGTGAGTATGCGACATCGCAATAATTAGCCTTGAGTGCAAGTGGGAGATTGTTGGAGATAGTGCCCTCAGAGTCAATTATTGGATCACAGGCACGTGATTGCAATGATTGAGGGAGGACCTGTCCCAGTAGGACAGTCTTACTCAAGATGATAGTATGCTATCTGGTTTATCTTTATCATCGTGTACTGCTTTAGGTGACCTTATGAGTCACTATTACACGTTGATAGAGCCCCTAGGATTCTTGCTTGACTACCAGCAGTATGAGGGCGATCATATACGTGAGAGCTGGAGTCTATAAGCACATCCTTAAAAGGTCCCTAGTCGTGGGAGTTTCGAGACAGGGCATCGATACTCCGGAGTAGACTAGTGTATACAGTCGAGACCCCGACGAGGGGCAGTGGCCGGTCTCACAAGCCACTGGTGTCAGTTGGTTCACCTAAGATGTATACAGGTGCTCATTGGGTTATGAGTACACCGGACAGGACTCGCCGGGAACCTGCTGGTTGGGATTATACCAGACGTCAGATAGCAGTTCCCTGGTGACATGTGTACAGGTTAGTTCATCGACCTGAGATCGTCATTTGTCTCGTGTGAGTTCCCACTGTGCTTTGATTACTACCCTACCACGGCTCAAAGGAGTCGTGCAAACAGGTTTTAGTTGGGTACAGTCCCGAGCCACATGGAGGCAGTGAGCGGATCTGCAGGGGTTCGTCTCTCCCGGTATTGGGGGTGAGGTCGCGCTGTGTCGAGAAGAGCCAGAACATGAAAAGTCCTTGGCCAAGGCAGGAGATTTGCTGGTAGGTATTCCAGTAGTATCTCAGGGTGTTCTGGGCTACACTCCGACACGACTTGTACCTCTTTTGGGGGTCTGACTTTTACCAACCCCCTAGGCCAGCTATGCGATGCTCATAGACGAACGGACCGGACTGTACGGATATTGTCACTGACAGGCTCAGTAGGGTGTCAGGATGAGTTCGCTCATCGACGTCCCTTTTGGTCAATACCTGGTAGCCCGTCACGTATTGGCTTATACCTCTGACGTGCTAGTGGTTAAATCTACAGCCAAAGTATTGACGAGTCTTTAGAGTCCACCACACACTCAGTTTCTCAGGTTTCGGGTGAAACGCTGTAGAGGCCGTATGGAGATATGGCAGGGTTCGATCAGATATGTGCGGTATTGCACGGATCGCGATCGGGTGGTTTTTACTAGCCGGCTTTGGCTTAAGCCGGATCCTAGTATTAGATAGTGTAGATTTTGTCTCTTTGCATTTGTGTTCAGTGGGAATACAAATGCGGGCATGTATTTGCAGTAGTGGGGTTTTCCTGTAATTTATTACGGGATCAGTTTTCTGAAGTTTCCAGTTTGCATTCCGTTCCGGCCGGTTTTCTTTTATTCCTTCACGGCCGGACTTTCCGTTGGAGGGTGTTATTTGCAATTGTGCAAATAAAGTTTAGTGGAGGGTTTTCTCGCATATGTGTGGATTATGATTTAACCATCATCATGAGATTCTTTATTAGTCCATTCCTTTGATTTATGTGATAAGAATGAGATGAGAGTTAAAATGACTTTGAGGTGACTAATTTATTATGCTTATCTCTTATTTTCTCACTTGGTTTTTTTTCTCTCTCCAATCTCCACCATGAAAAGGGGCCGGCCATTTTTTTGAGGGGAGAGGAAAAATGGAGAGGGATCATTTTATTTGTATGGCAAAAATCATCATCTCAGTTTTCCATTCATCCAAAAATGATAGTTCTATTTTAGAAGCCCATTCTCTTTCTCATTCTCCTCCTCACATCCTTCCATCAAGGCAACCTCATAAACCCCAAAGAGACATGGCTACTACACCATTCTACAGCATCCCTTGGACGCGTCGGCTAGCCAACTTCGCGCCCGAGTTGCCTCGGTCAAGTGGTGGGAGCCCGTAAAAGATTCCGGCTACGTGGTGTCCTTTCCGACGAGACGATGATGGACGGAGATTCCGCGAGAGATCGGAGTGGAGATGAAGACCGAAGGACACGGATCGCTTGGTATAACTTCTCTACTCCTTTCCTATTTGCTAGTTAGCTAGGTTAATGGCTCGATCCGGGTGAAAAGTGCGCGGTGGTGCCGATTGCAAGTTTTGCAAAGTTTTTGTTTCCGCGTTTCCGGCGTCGGATCGACGGCCGGGGCTCCCCCGCGGGCTTACACCACTGACCACGAAAACCCTCTGGCAGAGACATATACACGTACACTTCTAAAGCTAGTTTTGAATGACGCTATATTCATCCTCCTACCGGGTCTCATAGTCTGGAACAACAGTAGTGTCATGTCTGGGTAAACAAGAACCTCCCTGTCACCGTCCTTGAAGCTACCATAGTACCTCTCGGGTGCCTGAGGTTACCCACCATATCTGCGGAGTGGCCAATGGAATGTCAAACCAGATTGAATCTTCAGGTTCTTATCAAAATTTTAGTAATCGTTTGCGGTTCGGGAATCACTTCTAGTTCTACCATACTCCCACTATTGTTTTCTTAAAAAATCCATTTTTATTAAAACTGTGGAGAGTCAAGAACAATATCACTATTGATCTTCCAGATAGAAAGTCAACCCTCATCATAGCCTGGGTCAACCCACAAACAGACATTACAGAAACGTGCCTTGAGTTATCCAGAGTCTGGTTTTAAGCATAAGCCGAACAACTCCCCGTACCTTAACATTGTTAAGATACGAACTATTCTATATCCAATATAGAAACAGAGGCACTGATTTAATTGGAACAAGATTCAAATCATGCAGCTGTCTCCAGTGCATGTCAACTAAATGGAGAGAGGCCGATCAGCATTACTCAACTTAGGAATATTTCCAATTATGAGTAACCTGAAAGAGAAGCAAGTTCTCTTAATCATTACTATCAACTGAATACCATACACAAGTATCTGCATCTTCGATCACCTTGAAGAATCCTGATACTTACAATACCTGGTTCTCTACTTTATTCTTATATCTATAACTTCTCAAAACTCAGACCTTGCATTTCTACGAAACACATGTCTAAGAACTAAAGAAGTCACAAGCAAACAGAATATAGTACGAGTACCAACCCCTCTGTCCTCATGGGCACTAGACAACATACAATACTCTGTATAAGTCTTTTGAGTCTAATAACTCATTCCCTGTGTGTCGTAGGTTGAAAACTGTACTATGGTTATGAAGAATTACACCGCTGTTGAATGCTCCTTACCTAACCATCAACTGATATAGGTAAATATCATATACATAATTTCAAAAAGTTATATCTCACTTTATAAAAATAAACGTACAGATATATCAATTTGAAATTGGTGCATAACAACGGATATTCAAAACCAAAATGTTTGCCGTCCGGCAAACAACCCAGGCGATTTCCTCAAATATCACCAATTACAATAAATCCCGATATAATGAGGATGATCACCCAATTCCCAATAACTTACTCCCACTCATCATCTGTAAAAACCATACAGATGTGAGAATCAAACCTGGTAAATACATACCCTGGAGCAAGGAATAATTGGGAAATCAGTTTTCTTTTAACAATGCACAGTGAAACTGAAAACATGTAAATGTTTCGAAGGGGTATCCGGGTATTCCTAGTAATGACTCTTCCATTATCCAGATTCATGACTGTAATCGTACATTTCATTGCCATCTCACCAAATCCCTTTATTTGTCTTTAGTCGCTACCTTCTGCACACCATCGTTAGGCTAAATGGTTTTCTTCCTTCCCTACCGTTCGACACCAGCCTATGGTTTGGAAGAAGACTATCCAATAAGCGTAATAGGTGTACTGTCCTAATCCTAGGAGCACTCGTAACGCGAGAGAAGGTAAAGATAAAAGACGACTGAATAAACCTTATTCGTATTTCTCCTGAACCTCCATCCCCGAACTGGAAAAAGTTCCTTTCGAGTTCGTATATAACCATACGATGGAGTATCCAAATAACTGTGGATCTTCGTAGTGATACGGAGTGTCCTGGAGAAATACAAAGGTGAAGTAGGAGTGACGATGAAATACTTGGTTTGGTCGTGAATAGCAGTCGCAATTTGCTTTGCACTCTTTCTAATCCCTTTATTTGTCTTTACTTATTACCTTCTGTACACCATCGTTAGGCTAATTGGTTTTCTTCATTCCCCCACCGTTCGGCACCTGCCTATGGTTTGGAAGAAGACTATCCAATTAGCGTAATAGGTGTACCGTCCTAATCCAAGGAGCACTCACAACCTGAGAGAAGGTAAAAGGAAAAGACAACTGAATAGTCCTATTCATTTTCTCCAGAATCGGAAACCATCCTCGAATCTGGAACAAGTTCCTTCGAGTTCGTATATAACCATACGATGGTTTTATCCAATGGAAGTGGATGTTCGTAGTAATATGGGGTGTTCTGGAGAAAAAAGGGTAAAAGTAAGTAACATTTCAAAAAAGATAAAATGTTAATTTTGGGAATTTTTATAATTTAATATTATTTTATTGAATATTTTAATATTTTGGAATTATTAAATACAAATAAATGGGGAAAAATTTTGGAAAATTTTGGAAAATTCTAAAATAGGGTAAATTAGAGAATTATGACATTTTAAAGTTTTTGTGATTAATTTGACACTAATTTAGTGCTAATCGCGATTAAAAATCGCTAATCGGTTTTTAGCTTTTTGTGCAACACATGCACATATCACTTTTTCACACTTGTGCATTTTCTTGCCATGCTTTTCATTTGGGTTTACTATTTGAGTGAGAAGGGTTTTAAAAGAAAAAAGAAAAGGAAAAGAATAAAGAAATGGGTAGTTGGTGAGAGAGAGAGGTATGGGCTTCATTGACTAAGGACTTAACCATTTCTTCCCTCATTTCCCTCCCTCTTCTCCCTTCTCCTGCTGCTGCTCCTCACCTCCTTTCCCTCCCCTCTTCAAGCTCCAAAACACCTCTAAAACAACCCCAAAACCCAATCTCCATTTCATTAAATGTGTGCACAATCCCTAGATCTACACTTGGTGCTAAAGAAGCAAGGATTTTGGCCACTAGGGGCAACTCAAGAAAATTCTTGAGTTGCCAAATGAAGTATTTTCTGGACCTTAAACTTAGTTTATGCATTTCCTTTACCCTCATATTAAGATCGAATCGATATTGTGTGATATTGTGGACTTGTGGATAACCTAGTTAGGGTTGTGATGATTTATGGGTTGTAATATGGAATTGAGGTCAGTAGAGGTTATACCATCACCCTAGTGTATGAATTGGAAACCCAAAACCTGAAGCTTAAACCATAATACGGATTTTAGAAACCGATATCGGGGAATTTATGAAATCTGTGAAGGATATATTGAATCTGCTATCACCCGAGACACCCTAAATTAAAATTGATTGGACAGTGACACGTGCAGGCACCCAGGAAGCTATCCCCAAGACCCCAGCTCCTACTTCTTCTTCCCGGCCGCCAATTTATCCCCATTGGCCGCAAATTGCGGCCTGGGTCCTGCCATTTTGGCTCGTATTGGTTCTGTAGCTCCTACATGTTCATGTTAGACCCCTGGTATATATAGATTTGTATAAAGTGACCTAGGGTAAAATCTGGGACATATTTCCTAAGTTGCTGTTTTAGATTCATGTTTCCGTATTCCGTATTTTTAATTCTGCAATTGTGGATTGTGTTTTGCCTCGACTATTTGGCATTTATACGACGATATAGAGGATGTGTTGATGGTTTTGAAGGCGTGCCATGGGTTTTAACCTATAGGCCTCTTATCGTATCATTTTGGATTTAATGTGCCGTTTTAGCTTTGATTTGGTTTTAATGCTCATATACGATATTTTGATGTGTAGGTACCCCATGAAGACTTCGGGACGAAAAGCAAGCGCGTGGTGACGTCCACAAATGAAGACGCTAGGTGAGTAGATTATATCTACTTGGGGAAGTCGGGTGGATGGCGTATAGCACCCCCGCAGTCCGTAGTTGTTATTATATATGATAGTTAGGTGTATTATGGATAGTGTAGGGTTAGAAGTGACTAGTGTAGTTCATAGTCGCGAACCCTAGAATAGAATTACACCTACACGCACACCCTTGCATATTACTTATACTGGCACTGTGTTGATGATATTGGATGACTTTGGAGATGAGTCAATGATATTGGGCTTTGTGCCGCGAGATCGGTGATGTGATATGATTCGTATTTGGGATACGAAATGTGATTCTTGCGGGCTTGGGATGTGTGTTTACCCCCACATGCATACTTTATTGATGGTATCGATTTATACTAGACATAGAATAGTACCCCAGATTATATGATATGTTGATAGTGATACCTGAAGTGTGATGAGATAGTGTGATATTGACCCGTACCCAGCTATTGGGATGCCGTACGACGATTTACCGTATGATCTTTACATTGATGATAGATCCGCACTCATGACTTGAGGATGTCATATGATATACTGTATCTTACGCTATACTATTGAGGTGGAATCACCGACTATTATATCTATATATATATCGACTCAGATGTTAGGCGGTTTCCTTACCTGTAGCTCAGCTTGTTAGTTCAGCTGTATAGTTTAGTGTAGTTGTTAGATTAGATTAGACTCCTACCTATTTCAAAACTAGCGGGTCGTGGGTATTTTAAAAGACAGGTCAAGGGATCTACGGATATTTCAAAAGGCGTATCTTTTCATAAAAACACCGTAGCCCCTATTTTCAAAACCCCATGATTCGTGATATTTCAAAAGGCACCATTTGCAGGACTTATATTAGATTAATGCAGATTAGTTATAATTGCGTCTAGATTCAGCTCCCACTTTTTTTGTGGTTCGCTTTGCATCGCATTCTTATATTATGTTTCATACTCCATTATTGATATCATGCTGTTAGGACACCAGCACCATTACCGATGTTGCGTTGTACCACGTACACTTACTTGCTGGCTCACACACATCTTCATCGGTAATTGCCATGTCACGTACACCTTAGAAAATACTATTGCTTGACATAACCTATTAGCTAATAGTTTAGACATTGTAGTTATTACCTGCTACTTCATGCATACTGATATTCATTGTTATGCCGCATTCATGCATTCTCATGCATATATTCACTATTTTACGTGTTACTGAGGTTTTGGATTTGGATTTCCGTGAGATTTTCTGGATTTGGAGGAAAACCGCAAAAACACAGATAAATATTTTCTCTCTTTTAAAATAAAAAGTGCGGTTTTCCCATGATGTATGAGTCGTCCACCATGAGTTTGCTGATGGATTTGGAAACCCGATTCGAGGAGACGGATGAACCGTTTCGGGTACATGGTGGACCCGGTGCGGTACCCAGGGCAAGATGAATGTGGTGATGACGTTGAGCCTGGCAGGGGAGCACTACCGACCGGTGATTTTACCTGACGCGTCGGATATCCGGAGGATACCGTCGTTGTCTTGAGGTTGATGGTAGGGGCCGGTCTGGACTGACGGCGCCCTAGATTTTGTGATTGGGATACAGAGATATCGGGATATTTGGATTACGTTTTGTGCCGATGTTAGGCACTGTTTTATGCTGATTTCATTATGATACCTCATTTTAAAAATACAAAGGAAATCTCACTAAAGTATGAAAACAGTTTCTTCATTTACATGTATTATGTTCTCATGCATTCATACCTCATTCTTATGTTATATTGCTACCTGAGGCACTGACACAGGCACAGGAGATTACACTCGGGTTAGATATTTACCCTAGCCTTGTTATAGGCTGCATGTTTTATATTGAGGATTTTGTACTGATCGTTTTGACCTAGGATTATGTCTTGCGTTCGGTTTCTGCTTGTAGTTATTCTCTATTCACGAGTTGGCAACTCACCCCCGTTGTGCCACAGTTCTTGCAGGTTTTGCCATACAGGTTCCTTTGCGGCATTTCTGGCACATTGCTTCCTTGCGGGTGAATTGCATTTGGTAGGTGGTTCCTTTTGCATCAAAACCACCATTGTACTTATATTATTCTTTGTATCTAGAATTTCCATCAACCAAATTTGTTTATTGTTTCAGACTCACACTTTAGTGATGTTTTATTTGGCCTTAGAGTCGCGCTTAGTAGTATTGCGGTTTTCATGCTTACTGTGTTTCTTTTGGATCGATCCTCGCCTTTCGGCGTTGTATATTATATTGTATGTGTGGTTGTGACCGTCAATTGACGAAGAGCTAGCTCCCGCTTGGGGATGCCTTTTATCATTCTATATATGTTATGCTTGTTGTATCCCGTTCGGGGCCAGTATTTACAAAAGAAACTCTACCGAAATTTTTAGAAAAGCCTTTACCTTTTAAAAATGCACCTTCGGCTTAGTTATTTAAAAACCTCGACTTCAAACATATTTTCCTTCACTTCTTTAAACCAGTTTTCTTCACTTACTCTTAAAATGGTTTTAGATTTTTGTGCTTTGGCTTACTTGGATCAGATGGAGTCCTATAGATTTCATATGGTTCGAGGGCCAGTCACGTGCTCTTTCGGGTCGTGACAAAGTTGGTATCAGAGCGCTAGGTTGACCTTGGTTCGAGTCTAAGTTTGACTATGTGGAGCCTAGGGCGTTTATATATATACGGAACTTAGGCTTGACCTTACGGAACTTAGACTTAGTCGAGGGGGTATTAGACCCGAACTTTCGTCGTATAGGATGACCCTTGGTTGATGGAATAGGTGACTAAAGTAGAGTGACGTACCGTTGGTATATTCCGCGGCATACTCACGACACGCCACTCCGCTTAAGGAACCTTAGGATGTACATATTTTCGAGATCAGTGATTCTCTTTATATCCATGATTATACATCCATTTGAGATCCCCGATTCTATTAGTCCATGATCATACCTTCATTGATGTTGTTCCTTCTTATGATCGTGTATCCACTCTGGATCTGTTGTTTCCTTTCTTGCCATTGATCTGCTCTCTTCGATACTCGATTGAGGTTCCTGTCGCCATGTTTGAGCGCAGTTTGGGCTGCTGCTAGGGTTACGGTCAGTGCGAGCTCGTCTGGTACGAGGGCTGACCATTGTGTTTTCTGGTGACATGGGAACGTCTCGAGTTAGTATTGATGACTGTGACCTCAAGTGGAGGCGAGTGCTTGGTTTTGCACCGGATGATCGGGCCATTGTTAGAGCTGCCAGTTGAGAGAGGACTGTTGATGTACATCATACCTCAGAGATTATGATGTCGCCTACCGTGCAGACAGAGGGACCAGTTGTTGCTGAGATTGACGGGATGTCGCTTTCGGAGCTTACGAGCTTAGATTGTCGGAGCTTCCAGACAGATATGAGACAGATTATAGCTAGTCTACTCGATTTGAGAGACGAAGGTGATTCGTCTGATTTATGCACCGGAGCGGGCCCAGTTGAGTTGAAGATTTCCAGTGTGGAGAGTCTTACTCAGATCTAGAGCAGACCGATTCAGAGATGACCGCCAATGCGTCGTCTTTCCTTGAGGATTGAGGCGCTGTTCGGCGTGCAGGTGAATGAGCCAGTTGCTGCTGCAAATGACGAGATATCACCCAGATGGTTAGAGCTGCTGCAGCGTAAGCATATACTTAGAGAGATGATAGCGAGTCGCCAGTCACCTGAGGATGAATGACTAGGACATTTGGTTCGTCCGTTTACCGATGCGAGGTCATCAGATAGATTGATTCCAGCTAGAGACGACTTCACGCAGATTCGTTGAGAGTCGATTGAGACGATCGAATGTCAGGAGCCCATTTTCCAAGTTTAAAGTATACGGAAAGACATGCAGGTGATTCTATGGACCCTCTAGAAGAATGAAACCCTAACTCGACTTAATGACCGTGTGAAAGCCTTTGAACCTTAGGGTTTACGGCAGTTCCGCGGCGCCATTAGTGAGGCTTGGGTTTGCCCTTCTACGGCTGGACCACCGACGCTGAGGCATGTACTCGATACTATTAAACTGTACTCAAGATGTTGATCTCTTGGGGGATTATAAGGTTCTGACGAGTCGATCGAATGTTTCGACATCATTCGGATATCATGTGATGGGATGCATTGCTTGGGAGACTCCAGATACGAGTATAGCCGTTGGAGCATAGTCCATGCAGCCACGATGAGACGAGTCCGAATCAGTCGACATTGAAGCAGAGTGAAGAAAAGAGTTCGCAAGAGATTTCGACGAGATGACGTCCCACTCCGCTGACATTAGAGATGTGATACGCACCCAGAGGCGTTGTATATGGATATATCTTCCAGAAAGAAGCGCGATAAGTATGCAGCTGTTCCGGAACAAGAATTTGCTTCAGCAAGGGATGATGACTTCTGGGCAATTCGGCAGGGATGAGATTTGAGAGAGACTTCGACACGACCTTTCTGGAATACTATACGAGAAGACCTGACCCAGGAGTGATCATATTGCGCACAACCAGCAGGCCAGAGTTAGCATTGTCGACGAGGTAGTTGACCAGATTCGGATAAAGGAACTTACCCTGATGTGTTGCGAATCGATCAAGGACGGACGAGTATTGAGTATTCCTCCGATGGTTGGGACGTGTTCCCGAGGACCTGTTCGGCCTGACATCTTCTACAGAATGATGAAGCTACAGAGTACGCGATTTCGAGTCCATGTGAGAGACTTCAGATTGACCGTGGCCGAGAACAGTGCAGTGCGTAGATATGCATGGTGTGACGTCATAGTGGACGACGATAGAGACAGGTGGAACCAGAGGTTCGGGCGAGACGCTGACGAGCTGTCATTGCTTCCCGTCGAGACCAGAGGTCAGATATGCTTACAGAGGCATTGGGATGCAACCAGATTCCGAGAAATATTGTGCTGAGGACACAGATGTCTATCGAGTGAGAAGAGATTATGCAGGAGAGCCAGCCTCTGTACAGTTCGGCATAGGCAAGATCGGAAGAGACCTTGAGCAGGATTCCTTCCAGGACATTGCTGCAATGATGTTTGCACCCAGGATCAGATATGTGACGTGCATTCAGAGAGCCAGAGGCCGACGCCAGTGATGGGCTGCCTCACGAGTGGTCGTGAGGATTGACCGATAGGTGACCAGAGAAGTGCCAGAACGGAATCGTCCCCGTTAGCACACCTGACAGGGCCGATGAGCCGATTGACTGCGAGATAGGTAATCCTCAGAGAAGATAAGGACCCAGAGTCAGAGGGCGCCAGACCGTGAGCAAGAGGCAACTAGATATCTTGCGCTGCTAGCAGTGGATGCACCGACTCCTTCTTGACCTCGAAGGAGGAACTACCGACGACGGTACTATGATTTTTGATTTTGTGATTCAATTATCACGTATCCGTCATTTTGGATTTCGGTATTTTGGGCGTTCTGTTTGCATGATTTAGTTTTGATGACTGAGTTTCATGATATTTGTTTCATGCACCCACTGGATATTTATATTTTGCGCATAGTTATTACATTCGAGGTTTTGATTGTGAATTCACCCCCACCTTATACAGTGATTTGATTTACACTTCCAGCAGAGTTTTCATGCACCTTTAGTGTTTTGATATACGATTTTGGTGCACGCCAGATGCACTAAATCGGGATTCTTCGTGCATGTTACATGCACCTGATTTGGTTGCTGTCAGGCACACACGTTGCCTATGACAGATGTTTCGTGCACACCCGTTGCACCTAGATGTTGTTTTGTACACCTGTATGACACATATATGGATTTTGATTCCTTGCGTACCAGACGCATAGGATATTCTCTATGTATTGATGTCTTCGGAGCCCCGACAAATTGGAGTATTACAAAAATTGTTTTAGTATTGGGGGTTTAAATTTAAATTCGGGGACCGAATTTCTTTAAGGGGGGTAGATTGTAACATTTCAAAAAAGATAAAATGTTAATTTTGGGAATTTTTATAATTTAATATTATTTTATTGAATATTTTAATATTTTGGAATTATTAAATACAAATAAATGGGGGAAAATTTTGGAAAATTTTGGAAAATTCTAAAATAGGGTAAATTAGAGAATTATGACATTTTAAAGTTTTTGTGATTAATTTGACACTAATTTAGTGCTAATCGCGATTAAAAATCGCTAATCGGTTTTTAGCTTTTTGTGCAACACATGCACATATCACTTTTTCACACTTGTGCATTTTCTTACCATGCTTTTCATTTGGGTTTACTATTTGAGTGAGAAGGGTTGTAAAAGGAAAAAGAAAAGGAAAAGAATAAAGAAATGGGTAGTTGGTGAGAGAGAGAGGTATGGGCTTCATTGACTAAGGACTTAACCATTTCTTCCCTCATTTCCCTCCCTCTTCTCCCTTCTCCTGCTGCTGCTCCTCACCTCCTTTCCTTCCCCTCTTCAAGCTCCAAAACACCTCTAAAACAACCCCAAAACCCAATCTCCATTTCATTAAATGTGTGCACAATCCCTAGATCTACACTTGGTGCTAAAGAAGCAAGGATTTTGGCCACTAGGGGCAACTCAAGAAAATTCTTGAGTTGCCAAATGAGGTATTTTCTGGACCTTAAACTTAGTTTATGCATTTCCTTTAGCCTCATATTAAGATCGAATCGATATTGTGTGATATTGTGGACTTATGGATAACCTAGTTAGGGTTGTGATGATTTATGGGTTGTAATATGGAATTGAGGTCAGTAGAGGTTATACCATCACCCTAGTGTATGAATTGGAAACCCAAAACCTGAAGCTTAAACCATAATACGGATTTTAGAAACCGATATCGGGGAATTTATGAAATCTGTGAAGGGTATATTGAATCTGCTATCACCCGAGACACCCTAAATTAAAATTTATTGGACAGTGACACGTGCAGGCACCCAGGAAGCTAACCCCAAGACCCCAGCTCCCACTTCTTCTTCCCGGCCGCCAATTTATCCCCATTGGCCGCAAATTGCGGCCTGGGTCCCACCATTTTGGCTCGTATTGGTTCTGTAGCTCCTACATGTTCATGTTAGACCCCCGGTATATATAGATTTGTATAAAGTGACCTAGGGTAAAATCTGGGACATATTTCCTAAGTTGCTGTTTTAGATTCATGTTTCCGTATTCCGTATTTTTAATTCTGCAATTGTGGATTGTGTTTTGCCTCGACTATTTGGCATTTATACGACGATATAGAGGATGTGTTGATGGTTTTGAAGGCGTGCCATGGGTTTTAACCTATAGGCCTCTTATCGTATCATTTTGGATTTCATGTGCCGTTTTAGCTTTGATTTGGTTTTAATGCGCATATACGATATTTTGATGTGTAGGTACCCCATGAAGACTTCGGGACGACAAGCAAGTGCGTGGCGACGTCCACAAATGAAGACGCTAGGTGAGTAGATTATATCTACTTGGGGAAGTCGGGTGGATGGCGTATAGCACCCCCGCAGTCCGTAGTTGTTATTATATATGATAGTTAGGTGTATTATGGATAGTGTAGGGTTAGAAGTGACTAGTGTAGTTCATAGTCGCGAACCCTAGAATAGAATTACACCTACACGCACACCCTTGTATATTACTTATACTGGCACTGTGTTGATGATATTGGATGACTTTGGAGACGAGTCAATGATATTGGGCTTTGTGCCGCGAGATCGGTGATGTGATATGATTCGTATTTGGGATACGAAATGTGATTCTTGCGGGCTTGGGATGTGTGTTTACCCCCGCATGCATACTTTATTGATGGTATCGATTTATACTAGACATAGAATAGTACCCCAGATTATATGATATGTTGATAGTGATACCTGAAGTGTGATGAGATAGTGTGATATTGACCCGTACCCAGCTATTGGGATGCCGTACGATGATTTACCGTATGAGCTTTACATTGATGATAGATCCGCACTCATGACTTGAGGATGTCATATGATATACTGTATCGTACGCGATACTATTGAGGCGGAATCACCGACTATTATATCTATATATATATCGACTCAGATGTTAGGCGGTTTCCTTACCTGTAGCTCAGCTTGTTAGTTCAGCTGTATAGTTTAGTGTAGTTGTTAGATTAGATTAGACACCTACCTATTTCAAAACTAGCGGGTCGTGGGTATTTTAAAAGACAGGTCAAGGGATCTACGGATATTTCAAAAGGCGTATCTTTTCATAAAAACACCGTAGCCCCTATTTTCAAAACCCCATGATTCGTGATATTTCAAAAGGCACCATTTGTAGGACTTATATTAGATTAATGCAGATTAGTTATAGTTGCGTCTAGATTCAGCTCCCACTTTTTTTGTGGTTCGCTTTGCATCGCATTCTTATATTATGTTTCATACTCCATTATTGATATCATGCTGTTAGGACACCAGCACCATTACCGATGTTGCGTTGTACCACGTACACTTACTTGCCGGCTCACACACATCTTCATCGATAATTGCCATGTCACGTACACCTTAGAAAATACTATTGCTTGACATAACCTATTAGCTAATAGTTTAGACATTGTAGTTATTACCTGCTACTTCATGCATACTAATATTCATTGTTATGCCGCATTCATGGATTCTCATGCATATATTCACTATTTTACGTGTTACTGAGGTTTTGGATTTGGATTTCCGTGAGATTTTCTGGATTTGGAGGAAAACCGCAAAAACACAGATAAACATTTTCTCTCTTTTAAAATAAAAAGTGCGGTTTTCCCATGATGTATGAGTCGTCCACCATGAGTTTGCTGATGGATTTGGAAACCCGATTCGAGGAGACGGATGAACCGTTTCGGGTACATGGTGGACCCGGTGCGGTACCCCGGGGCAAGATGAATGTGGTGATGACGTTGAGCCTGGCAGGGGAGCACTACCGACCGGTGATTTTACCTGACGCGTCGGATATCCGGAGGATACCGTCGTTGTCTTGAGATTGATGGTAGGGGCCGGTCTGGACTGACGGCGCCCTAGATTTTGTGATTGGGATACAGAGATATCGGGATATTTGGATTACGTTTTGTGCCGATGTTAGGCAGTGTTTTATGCTGATTTCATTATGATACCTCATTTTAAAAATACAAAGAAAATCTCACTAAAGTATGAAAACAGTTTCTTCATTTACATGTATTATGTTCTCATGCATTCATACCTCATTCTTATGTTATATTGCTACCTGAGGCACTGACACAGGCACAGGAGATTACACTCGGGTTAGATATTTACCCTAGCCTTGTTATAGGCTGCATGTTTTATATTGAGGATTTTGTACTGATCGTTTTGACCTAGGATTATGTCTTGCGTTCGGTTTCTGCTTGTAGTTATACTCTATTCACGAGTTGGCAACTCACCCCCGTTGTGCCACAGTTCTTGCAGGTTTTGCCGTACAGGTTCCTTTGCGGCATTTCTGGCACATTGCTTCCTTGCAGGTGAATTGCATTTGGTAGGTGGTTCCTTTTGCATCAAAACCACCATTGTACTTATATTATTCTTTGTATCTAGAATTTCCATCAACCAAATTTGTTTATTGTTTCAGACTCAGACTTTAGTGATGTTTTATTTGGCCTTAGAGTCGCGCTTAGTAGTATTGCGGTTTTCATGCTTACTGTGTTTCTTTTGGATCGATCCTCGCCTTTCGGCGTTGTATATTATATTGCATGTGTGGTTGTGACCGTCAATTGACGAAGAGCTAGCTCCCGCTTGGGGATGCCTTTTATCATTGTATATTTGTTATGCTTGTTGTATCCCGTTCGGGGCCAGTATTTACAAAAGAAACTCTGCCGAAATTTTTAGAAAAGACTTTACCTTTTAAAAATGCACCTTCGGCTTAGTTATTTAAAAACCTCGACTTCAAACATATTTTCCTTCACTTCTTTAAACCAGTTTTCTTCACTTACTCTTAAAATGGTTTTAGATTTCTGGGCTTTGGCTTACTTGGATCAGATGGAGTCCTATAGATTTCATATGGTTCGAGGGCCAGTCACGTGCTCTTTCGGGTCGTGACAAAGTAGGAGTGGCAATGAGGCATGCAACTCTGACAATCCAAAAGCTAGTGTTTAAGAAGGTTCGGTCAACTTGGTCACTGAGTCATAGTCTAGGGTCGGGTCATGGTCGCTGCTAAAGAGAGAGAGAAAAGAAACACTCTGCGTGCACTCTAACCTAGATCAGAATGGTTATCAATTTATCTAATCAGGAAACCTCCCACTGTAACCTCAAATTCTCCTCCAAACCTGAAAGAAGAATTTGCCGGGATCACCCGACTCATCAGTGGGAATCGGGATCCAACTATCATCGCATGATAATGTGATGGAATCCACTCACGTTATCACACTCCAGAAGGTATGCGCATACCTGACAAGTTTTAGTTTCTTTAGAAACTCCCGATGTGATTTTTACCCCATGCTCTTATGACCTTGACTTTGGCCAACAAATCATAAGTCACATGTCAAGTTCTACCCGTCATTATCCAGGTTAATTTGAACTCACCCGTATCTACCCTTGACTTTGGCCAACAAGGCAGTACGACTGTCCCAAACCAACGCATCTATCTATACAACAGAAAAGTAACAAATAGCTACCATACACTATGCCTTGACTTTGGCTAACAAACAAAGCATGAATACTAAGTGCTACCCGTCTGAAATGACGGAGGGCTACGAATGGTTTTTGGCGAAAAACCTTTAACGTAATGAACTTGATATCATTGAAGGAACTGGATAGATTTTTATAAAAATATAGTGGCGAAAACCTTTGCTAAAGAGGTCACTCCCGGTGAAGGGATCTCGGCTCTTTCCCCGTAGAATGAGGTGCAGGATATTCCATCTTAATACCACGATGCAAAGCAAAAAGGCAATCGGCTATAGTGAAGTTATTACCCTGATGCAAACTTCTATCCAAGGGGTCACTCCCGGTGAGGGGATCTCGGCCCTTGCCTCGTCGACTGAGGTGCTGGATATTCATAACCGAATACCACCGTGCAAAACAAAAGAGAGCGTCCTTGCAATAACAGCTTTTTGAAAAATGTTCCAACAACATCAGAATAGGATTGTTTAGCTTGCATTGATCCGAATCAACGCGGTCCCATCAATTGATCACACCAATAAAGAACGAAAATACGATGTACGTATATGCCATCCGCATTCGCCACTGGGTCCCGTCATCACCTGTTAGGTTACTTAACTAACGACAGAGCGAGGACTGGACTAACGCGGGTGTAAAACATATACAACATCTACTAGTATATATATCAATATATAATAATCGCTCAAGGAGTGATATAATGCAACATCACAGAAATGTAATAAGCATCATAGAACAATACAGATAAACCGGGATCCCCGGGTTTCATAGAGCCGCTACTGAAACCCGACGTTCCCCTGGTCGTGTGGATAGCCTGTGCAATGAAATCCTAAACCCCTACGGGCGCGGCAAGTTACCCGCCAAAACCTGAAGCGAGGCAGCCCCCTTCAACAACGTGAATGGACCACCCAGCACTTCACGGAATCCGGTAACTTGAGCACCCCTCCTTGGTTCAACCTATACCCCCTACGAATGCGGCGAATAGCCCGCTAATTCTAGAGTAAAGCCCCCTCTGTCTCAAAGCCATGATATGCGGACTCGTTGCCCTCTACAACCCGGCTACCCGTGTACCCCACCGCGGGGTAATCTTAGTACAGAAAGTAAAATATACAACGGGTACATCGACCTCAGCCCGGTCGTGCCCCAAAAGAATAATATACAAACAGGCAGTAACGGCAGTCCACATGTCGGACGCTCGCCTCGCAATATCAAATGTACATATACAACCAAACTGTACTACTATTGCATCCAGGCTATCCACCACGACAAATCCGCAACATTACAGCACAACACAGAACATCAACGTGAATGTCACGTTCGCAAATCCGTCTAAAAGGGCTATAGCAATTAGACAGGATTTCCCGATCAAATGACATTCACGGTCGCAGATATAATGTAAATACTGTGAACTAACATGTTTAAAATTTTCGATCGACAAAATTTCCCCAAGTGGGCCCCAAGCACAATACCCAGTACTCAAACAAAATCTGGGCCCAAACAGAATATACCATAAACCCTAATTCCAAGTATAAAGAGCACTGTAGAAAAATGGTGCAGTGCAGCTACAGTGCGGCGGCGGAACCGTGGCCAAAACAGGGTTATGGCCGCGGTTCTGCGGCGCTATAGTGCTGTTATGCCACCAATTTTCTGCAGTCTTCTTAAAAAACCCTGCACGAATTTATGCAATACACCAAATAATTTTTTGACAACAAAAGAAAATCGAAAGTAACTGCATTACTTGAAATCGCGGTTTCGGAATTTTCGTTCGATCGAAGTTCTAAACACGTTAGAGCAAGCTAGTAAAGGTTAATGGCGTGGCTCTGATACCATGTAAGTCTACGGAAGCGCCCCGGCCGTCTATCCGAGGCCAAAATGCGGAAACAAAAACTTTTTCTTAACTTGAAAGCGGCACTATCATATACTTTTTCCCGGATCGAACCATTAACCTACAACTAGCTATCGAGAGAAGGGATAGAAAAGTTATACCGATCGATCCGTGTCCTTCGGTCTTTGGCCACCGTCCCAGGCTCCTCGCGGCATCTCCGGTCACGATCTCCTCGTCGGAAAGGGCACCACATCTACGAGTCCTTTTACGGGCTCCCGCTTCTGAACCGAGGCAACTCGGACACGAAGTTTGCTAGCCGACGTGTCCAAGATTGTTGTAGACTATGTGTAGAACGCTTTGTCTCAATGGAAAATTGAATTTGCCATTTTTGGTGGAGATGGAAATGAGCTTTTTTGAAAATGGAGCTAAGGAATTTTGTGCAAGCAAATGAGATCAAATTTTCCACACCAAAAATGAATGAGGGGCTGCCCATTTTGTGGCCGGCCATGCTAAAAAAATGGAGAGATAGAGGAGGCAAGCACAAGAAAAAGAGTGGGACAAACACAAGGAAAAAATGTCACACCAAATACCCTCTCAATCCCTTCACAATTAATGCAAGCAATGATGCACAAAAGATCCAATCTTATCCAAAAGCATTCCTGAAATCAGCTGGGGCCCCGGCACCATAAAAAACACCCTCCATTTTGTAAAAGCTCACTTTGCAAAAAACCCCCTCAATGAAAAATTCAGCGAAAGAACAAAACAAGAGGAATTTGGCCTAATTAAGAAAGCAAACTGGCAACTTCAAAAGCGATCCGGTAACAAAATTACAGGATAACTCCGCAACTGTATATACTTACCCGCATTTGTATTCCGACCGAATACATATGCAATGAGACAAAATCTACACAGTATAATACTAGGATCCGTCTTAAACCAAAGTCCGCTAGTATTATCCGTCCAAACCATGACATGTGCACAAATTCATGCGTATGTTCGAACCCTACCATAAAATCATATGGCCTCTACAACGTTTCGCCCGAAACCTGAGAAACTGTCTGTCGGGGACTCTAAAGAATCATCAATATTTTGGCTGTAGATTTAACCACTAGCACGTCAGAGGTATTAGCCGTACGGAACGGGCTACCAGGTATTGAACAAAAGGGAGGTCGATGAGCGAACTCATCCTGACACCCTACTGAGCCTGTCAGTGACAATATCCGTACAGTCCGGTCTATTCGTCTATGAGTATCGCATGGCGGGCCTAGGGGGTTGGTAAAAGTCAGACCCCCAAAAGCGGTACAAGTCGTGTCGGAGTATAGCCCATAACACCCTGAGATACTACTGGAATACCTACCAGTAAATCTCCTGCCTTGGCCAAGGACTTTGTGTAATGGTTCTCCTAGACACAGCGCGATCTCACCCCCAATACCGGGAGAGACGAAACCCCTGCCGATCCGCTCACTGCCTCCATGTGGCCCAGGACTGTACCCAACTAAAACCTATTTGCACGACTCCTTTGAGCCGTGGTAGGGTAGTAATCAAAGTATAGTGGGAACTCACACGAGACAAATGACGATCTCAGGTCGATGAACTAACCTGTACACATGTCACCAGGGAACTGCTATCTGACGTCAGGTATAATACCAACTAGCATGTTCCCGGCGAGTCCTGTCCGGTGTACTCATAACCCAATGAGCACTTGTATACATCTTAGGTGAACCAACTGACACCAGTGGCTTGTGAGACCAGCCACCGCCCCTCGTCGGGGTCTCGACTGTATATACTAGTCTACTCTGGAGTATCGATGCCCTGTCTCGAAAACTCCCACGACTAAGGACCTTTTAAGGATGTGCTTATAGACCCCAGCTCCCACGTATATGATCGCCATCATACTGCTGGCCGTCAAGCAAGAATCCTAAAGGCTCTATCAACGCGCAATAGTGACCTGTAAGGTCACCTAAAGCAGTACACGATGATAATGATAAACCAGATAGCATACTATCATCTTGAGTAAGACTGTCCTACCGGCATAGGTCCTCCCTCAATCATTGCAATCACGTGCCTGTGATCCAATAATTGACTCTGAGGGCAGTATATCCAACACACACACACACACACAAATACATGAAAGTTAGAAGTTTAGATAATACTAAACTACAAGGAAGTCGATCATGGGGAGGGAGAAAGTCGATCACGGGGAGGGAGGTACATCATCGTCATCTTCATCTGGGGGGTAAAGCCCCTGCGATTAAAATTTTAAAATACATAATTTAGTACATATGATATTTATATATTTATATATGTTAGCTATAGTGCCCTCAAGGTAATTATTATAATCGCAGGCATGCGATTATGATGATTGAGGGAGGACCTATATGGATAGAACAGTATTACTCAAGATCATAGTATGCTATCTGGTTTATCTCCATCATCATGTACATGTATTGTATCATATTACGGATTACTATTATGTGTTGATTGAGCCCTTAGGATTCATGCTTGATTGCCAGGGTTATTGTGGCAATCGCACTTGTGAGAACTGGATAGTCTATAAGCATATCCTTAAATGTCTCTAATTGTGGGAATATCGCTACTGGGCATCGATATTCCTGATTAGACTAGTGTATAGGTTTCTTGACCCCAACGAGGGGCGATGGCCGGTCTTATAGCCACCGGTGTTAGTTAGTTAACGAAGATAGTATACAGGTGCTCATTGGGTTATGAGTTACACTGGACGGACACGCCAGGAACATGCTAGATGGTGATATACTTATTGTCAGGTAGCAGTTCTCTGGTGACATGAGTATAGGTTAGTCTGTCGACCTGAGATCGTTATTTGCCTCATGTGAATTCCCACTGTATTCTGATTACTACCCTACCACGGCTCTAATGAGTCGTCCAAACAGGTTTTAGTTGGGTACAGTCCTGAACCACATGGAGGCAGTGAACAGATCTTTAGGGATTCGTCTCTCCCGGTATTGGGGGTAGATGTCACGTAGTGTACGGGTGGCCATCACCAAAAATCTATTGCCAAAGTGGATGAGATTTACTAATTTGGATCAATAATTTCTCAGTGGGTGATAGGCTTCACCCCAAAATAACTTATCGTGTTAGTAAGGGTCTGACTTTATCCAACCACCTAGACCCGATATGCGATACTCTTAGACGAACAGACCAGACTGTATGAAGATTGTCACTTTTAGGCTCAATAAGGATATAGATGAGTTTTCTTATCGACCTTCCTTTCGTTCAATACCTGAGTAGCCGATACATACAACTAGTGCCGCTAACGTGATTGTGGTTAAACCCACTGCTGGCATATTGTCGAGTCTTTAAAGTCCCACACAGAGAGTTTCCCAGTTCAGGCGAAATGATATAGTGTACGTATTTTGATACCTACTTAGGTTCGATTAAAACACGTGTTTTTGTATACGTTCTTTTAATCGGACATTTTGTTAATACTAGCCGGTTTGAAAGATAACCAGATTATCACATTTGGATAAAATATGAGCCAGTATTATATACTCTTTTTAGTATCTCTCTTTTCAGTATTCGTATTTTTATAGAATACGGTATTTATACGAATACGAGTATTTGTATGGATACATGTATTTATGTCTTGATATAAATATGGGTATTGGTATCTTAATACAAATACGGGTATTCGTATTTTGATACGAATACGGGTGTATGTATCTGTAGCATATACTTGTATTAGTTTTAGGTTAGTTGTGCTCACTCTACATCAAAGTAGAGAGGTGGAATACACAAAAGTTAAATTTTTAAGCAAGCACAACCAATTTAATCCAAGTGATCAAACCATAATTCTAAACTAGCAACTACTAGGAGTTTTATCAACTATGAAAGAAGAGTTATACCGAATGATCCATGTTCTTCGGTCTTCTACCCTCTTCCTTAGCTCCTTGAGGTCTCCTTGATCGAGATTGACGGTCGGTCTTCCACCGTCGTAGATGATCCACCCGAGGGATGTGGTTCATGGCTCTACCTCCACACTAAAAATCAATGGAGGAACTAAAAACTCTAGGATGCTAGTCTAGAGTGTTTAGAGATATAGTAGTGTTGTTCTAACGGTTTTCTATCTCACTTCAATCCTTGATTCTCAACTCATGAGAGTGTAGGGTTGAAGAGGAAGGAGGAACTCAAGAAAGGAAAGAGAATGAGAATGGTGAAAATGAAAAATCTCGTACCATCACAATAATGCAAGCATGGTTTTGTTAAAGATATTTTACAATATTAAAAACCAACCATACTTGAATACTGTGGATAAATTCATTTGACTACCCTATTCAACCATGCTTCACACCATTCTCATGCTACCTCACCCCTCCACCTCATTTCTAATTTCTTAGGAAAGAAAAACCAAGGAAATGAGGTGTCCTCCTTCTAGAATGTTTTCCGTATAAATGCGGAATACACTCTACCGTGTATACATACCCGTATTCGTATCAAAATACGAATACTCAAAGAGATAGAATAACACAATAAACATAATATTAGAATATACATATCGATATATATATATATATATATATATTATTAAATCAATACCTGATTTAATAATCCGGCTTAATTCTAAACCGGCTAGTATTATCAATCGTCCAATTGAAAACAAGGATAACACTAGAATATATATATCGAAATATGTATATGTAAATCATTAAATCAATACCTTATTTAATAATCTAGCTTAATCCTAAGCCGACTAGTATTATCATTCGATCGGAACCCTGCACGTATCAAAATTCGGCCACTATATCATTTCTCCTAAACCAGGAAAACTCTCTGTGTGGGAATCTAAGGACTCGACAGTATGCTGGCAGTGGGTTTAACCATAAGTGCGTCAGTGGCACTAGCTGTACATAATGGCTACCCAGGTACCAGTTAAAATGGAAGGTCGACGAGCAAGTTCATCCAAACCCCTCCCGAGCCTATCCGTGACAATCTTCATACAGTCTGGTCTCTTTGTCTAAGAGTATCACATACCGGGTCTAGAGGGGTAGTAAACATCAAACCCTTAATAACCAGATAAGTCGTGTCGATTTGGCTAGGACCGATTCGAGAAACTACTGATCTAACCATCAGTAAATCTCAACTGCTTTGGCCAAGGTCTTATGGTTCTGGCCAACCGGACACAGTGCGATATCGACTCCCAATACCAGGAGAGACGAATCCTTGACAATCACTCACTACCTCCATGTGGCTCGAGACTGTACCCAACCATAACCTATTTGCACGACTCAGTAGAGCTGTGGTAGGGTAGTGATCAAAGTACAGTGGGAACTCACACGGGACAAATGATGATCTCAGGTCTAAAGACTAACCCGTACTCATGTCACCTGAGAACCGCTATCTGATGATAGGTATAATACCATCTAGAGTTTCTCAGCGAGTCCGTTCAGTATACTCACCCCCAGTGAGCACCTGTATTCAATCTTAAGTGATAACACCAATGGTTGTGGGACCAACTAACGCCCTTCGTCGGGGTCTAGAAACATATACACAAGTCTACTTTAGAATATCGATGCCTGTTCTCGATACTCCTGCGACTTGGGACCTTTAAAGATGTGCTTATAGACCACCTAAAACCCACAACAATGACCGCCATCATAACGTTGTTAGTCAAGTGTTCAGTCGAAAATAGTGCACTTTTAACATGACAATTTCCTTACTTTCTTTAATCCTCTAAAGGTGTTTATTATGAATATAACACATATTAGAAGTTCATCTACAAAATACCATTTACCATGTGTTATATATTATAATCAACATTATAAAAGAAATTGTATGTTTAATATTTCACGCGTAATATTTTGTATCTCAGATATTACTAACATTGTTCATTGAGATATTCTGCAAGATTAGCTAGGGTCAGATATCAGGAATCAGGAAGTTGCCAATAACGTAAAGAAAGTCGAAGAAGCAAATACTGGCAGAAACTCAAAAGAGATATGAAGATTCCAGACATCAAATAAACACCCAAACACCTACATGAGAAGACTCCAGAAGAATGAACACAAGAACCTACCAATTGACTGCGGAACCACGGCCGAATCAGGCCGAGTCGCCGCGAATCCACGGCCGATTCAAGGATTCAGTGTTAGAGAGTTCTCTGGAATCTTCTTCGTAACAAACTTAGTTTATTAGGGGTTTCTATTACTGGTTTCGAGACTATAAAAAGGACCGAGGGCTACAGCTACAAGGGATCCAATTTTGATCCAATCTCTTCAAATAAAATCGAGAAAGGAGCCAACAAATCTCCACATCAAATCCTAGATCAAATCCAATCTAAAAAGGGGATCTAAGATCTACGATCAAGAATCTTCGATCTTGAGATCAAAGATCAAGAAATCCATCGAGAATCAATCAAGTGATCAATCAAGCAAATCTCATTTACGCGAAGCCAATCACCGTCAACGAGCAAGCGATCCACGACAGGTCCAAGATTCGAGGTGATCAAGCGACGTAATCGATGGAACATCTACTTCTTCGAGGCAGAGATCGAGATCAAATTCTTCTTCCTCTTGTAATCTAAACTCGAAGAATTGTATTGTGAAGTTGAGTAATAAAGGTGATCATTAGTTTTAATTTCCCTTTCTTTTAATTTCCACATTATGAATTCTTTCTCTATTTTTTCTTTTTATTTTCATGATGCGTGAGTAATTCTCCGCTTGATAGGATTCGTAGGACTAGGGTAAGTCAATGGATAAGAAAATTCTATACTCCTTTTAAGTCTTATGAAGTTTATAAACTTTAACAAAAGAATCGTCAACATCCTTATCGGGCGATATCAATTCTTGATAGTTTCGACCACGATTTGAGATAAGATTGACGATCTTTTTGTTGAGGGTAAGATGTGAATGGAGATAAATGCATGGACAAGGGTCAATCGTGACAAAACACTAGTTTCGTCCAAAGAACCCTAATCCGCATTCATCACCATCGATCTAGTTTTAAATCTATCAATAGATAAGAGGAGTCATCTTTATTAGTCATCCATGGCTACTAAATCCAATCGAATTCTACAAGCCTTCTTCATATAAATTTTCTTGATAATTCAAATAGATCTTGAAACTATTTCTTGATAATCCAATCAAATCTTGAAACCATTTTCTTGAATGTAATTCTTGATTTTCTTGAAACTATTTCTTGATTTTCTTTAATTTCTCTTTTCTATTCTTTCAACCGATCTAAAGAAAGAACTATAAAAATTCCATGAATTACAGAGGACGACCCGTACTCACTAGCGCTCGCTACACGCGACACCGTTATTGACTGCGGTTACTTTTACTACTACATTTTCTTTTACACCAAAATTAAACGATCAATCAAATGGCGCCGTTGCCGGGGATACATGCGTAATTTGTTCTTTCTTGCTATTTGGATTGAAATATTATTATTCTATCATAATATAAATCAAGAACGCATCTTGTGCTTAACGATCAGTGTGTGAATTTTTGCAAGAAAATCTGGAATTATTGTAGCAGGGAGATAAAGATTCAGGGCACTTCATAAAGACCAGAGGAGCAAGGGAAGCACCTGTACCAAAAATCATTCAAAGAACCCACAAGTTAGCCGCGCTACCGCGGCAATAAGGCTAATTTCGTGGCGGAACCGCGGTGGGTTTGGTGACTAAGTGCTTCAAATTTTCTGGTATATTTTTTTATCTCTTTCTCACTTCTCTGCAAAGTCCAATAATAATTTTTCTGCAGGATTCTTTGCAAAAAAAAAATTCGCCGCTTAAAAAATTCTTGTTGCATGTTTTGTTTTTGTGTTGTTTTTGCATATTGTAATACGGAAAATTATGGGGCAAAGACCAAATTCAGATTAGGTGGGGATTTCATTACCCTTCCTAAACCCCAAAAATCACAAAACTAGCATCCGCATCACCCCTCATTAATTAAAAAATATATCTAGACCAAGACTCTAAGGATCGTCGCCCTCAATTAGGACATAGGAGGGTCGTGGGTAATCTACTGCTTATCGGATTTTCTTTTAGGGTGTCTAGGAAAGTGTGTCTAAGGTAAGTGGTTACTTAATTTGACCCGCTATTTACGGTGATTCGTATAGCGGATACCTCCTACTTACCTGGAACTTACCTGGCCACAAGAGAGATAAAGAGGTAGTAGAGGATTGATCCTGCGATTTGTCTTTTGAATGTCTAGGAGCGGTCTAGTGACTTGACCTTGGTGACCTTAGATCTAGGGTTGATTGTGCATTTTTTTGATTTGTCTAAATCCGTCTTTTTCAAAAACAAACTTTTCTTTTCACAAATGCTGCCACTTGCACTAAACCTACTTAGTGCATGCTTGGCTGGATACGGGATTCTAGTGCCCGTCTTGTCCGCGTTTCTTCTATCAACTCCGAAGTCGGTACTTCTTCATTTTCTTTTTTCTCACCACCCACCACAACTATCGAGATGGACAGTTATCCATCAAATTTTAATAACACCACTCTGCCACCAACCATAGGTGCGCAGAATCCACCGCACATCTCTCTCCAAGATAGATGCTACCCTATACATGGTCCCCTTCCTACTTGTCTTTCTATTCTACCAGCCAATCGGGATAGTTTTGAAATCAAACCACACTTTATCAATCATTTGTCTAAATTTCACGGTCTAGAGTCTGAAGACACATACGTTTTTATCACCAAATTCGAAAACGTATGTGCTATGATGAGCACTTCACAACTTTCTGTGGATGCTATGCGTTTACATCTTCTCCTGTTTACTTTATGCGATTTAGCGGAAAAGTGGCTTTATAATACGACTGCACACTCTATTTCTAATTGGGACGAATTAGTTATAGCATCCTTAAGAAATTTTATCCTAATCATAAAACCGCCCGTGTTCGGAACGAAATCAACCAGTTTACCCAGCTTCTAAATGAACCATTTTGGAAATGCTTTGAACGGTTTAAAGATCTACTTGTCCAATATCCTCATCACGGAATCCATAGATGGGATCTATGTCGAATTATATATGAAGCCATTAAACCTGCGACAAAGCAGATGCTTGAAACCACGTGTCAAGGCAATTTCATGTCTAAAGACGACGGTGAAGCTTGGAAATTCTTGGAAGATTTTGCTGGAAACACTTTGCAATGGGAAAGTGTTAGTCCATCATCTAGGGGTGGTATTCCTCAGCTCGATTTTTCGATCGCAGTAAAAGCCGAAATGACAACGATGCAAAAGAAACTCGAAGTGATGGAGAACAAATTTTTTTTAGCCTCCCTAAACCTGGTGACGCTCCCTAAAACCGTGTGTGGATGCTGTTCCGATCCATTACTTCTGACGGAAGAATGTCCTTTGATTTCTCCGTTTCAAGGTCAAGAACACACTAATACTGCTTTTCAGCAACGACCTAGAAACGATTTTTATTCTTCCACATATAATCAGGGTTGGAGGAATCACCTTAATTTTGCTTAGAACCAACACCAAACTCAAACTCAAAATATAGTTCCAAACCAAAATAACTATTAAAGGGCTCCTCCACAGCAACAGCAACAACCACAGAGTCAACACCCCTTTCAACCACAAACTTTTCAAAATCCGGCCAAAAATTCTGCACCTTATAATAATTCTTTCCAAACGGCCGGTACCGAAAATTCCTCTGCACTCGAACAAACCTTGGATTTGTGTATGAAACATACCATGCAAATGTCGACTGATATAAGGTCTTCTATCGACACCATAAGGGATGACTCTGCCTCTCACGGTGAGAGTATAAAATCGATAGAAGAACAAATTGCACAATTAAATGCCGCAATGATTGTTAGAGAGAAAGGGAAACTTCCATCTCAGCCCCCACCGAATCCTGGCCACTCACAATATCATAATGTGAATGATACCATATTGAGATCAGGAAGAGTGCTGAACAACCAAGTCGGTGAACAGGTTGATAATGAGGAATCAATTAATGATACTCCGGCTTCCACTTATAACCCTATTTTGTCTAATCTACCATCTTCTTCCGAGCCTATTCTCCGTTTTCCCCTTGGCTCGAACCCTCCGCCCACCTCCTTGAGTTAACCAAACACGATTCAATCGTGCTCTACTCGACCTTGGCGTTATTGTTAACTTGCTTCTTTAGTCTGTCTATGAGCAGTTAGGTATTGGAGAGTTGAAAGCTGCCCACTGCACTCTCCAAATGGCAGATTGATCTATCACCATCCTAGGGGTGAGCTTGAGGATGTGTTGATAAAAGTCGGGGAATTTATATTCCCTGTGGACTTTATTGTTCTAGATACACAGCCTGTAGCGAACCCACGAAAATAAATTCCGGTGATTCTCGGTCGACCCTTCTTAGCCACTTCCAATGTTGTCATTAATTATCGTAACTATTCTATGAATTTATCCTTCGGGAAAATGACAATTGAGCTTAACATTTACAATCTAGGAAGTCAACCATCTGAACCTTTTGCTCGTCTACTTGATGTCTGTTCGATCAACGAGATAGCTTCTGACAGCAACAAAGCTGAAGTACTTTGCTATGATAATCTCGACGACACTAGTGCATCATTGTTTGATCTGGAAAATTATTATAGTGAGGACAGCTTTGATGAGTCCACCCTCGAGTTCGAACCTTTTGACTCATCGCAAAAATCAGTAGTGCTTTCCGAGTCAATATCCTACACAGGTTATGAACTTCTTAGGGAGTCCGGATATCATTCCCTTACCCCACCTTACATTGTCTCTCCGCCGACATTAGATCTCAAACTGCTACTTTCTCATCTTAAATATGCATATCTAGGTGAGAATGAGTCTTTGCCTGTGATCATATCCTCTTCTCTAGCTTTAGAGCAAGAGAATGCTCTTTTGATGGTCTTGAGATCAAATCGGCAAGCATTTTGTTAGACAATGGCGGACATCAAAGGAATTTGTCCCTTGATTGTTGAACATCATATACATTTGATGGATAAATCCAAACTAACCCGAGGCCCACACAGATGATTAAATCCAGTCATGAAGGAGGCGATAAAGAAAGAAATCATCAAGTGCCTAGATAGTGGTATAATTTACCCAATCTCTGATAGCCAATGGGTAAGTCCTATTCATGTAGTCCCTAAAAGGTCTGGCATCATGGTCATAACTAATGAGACTAATGAGTTGATCCAAACACGCACACAAACTGGGTGGTGTGTATGTATTGATTATAGGAAATTCAATGCCGCAACGAGGAAAAATCACTTCCCTCTACCTTTCATTGACCAGATGTTGGAACGATTAGCTGGACATGAATATTATTGTTTCTTGGATGGATACTCTAGCTATAACCAGGTCCCTATCGCCGAAAAGGATCAAGATAAAACAACATTTACTTGTCCTTTTGTTACCTTTGCTTATAGACGCATGCCCTTTGGGTTATGCAACGCTCCCGCTATATTTCAGTGGTGTATGATGGGGATATTATCAGACATAGTCAAGAATTTTCCTGAGATATTTATGGACGATTTCTCTATATTTGGGTACTCCTTTAAAGATTGCCTATGTAATCTTGACACGGTTCTTACCCGCTGTAAGGATAAGAACTTAACTTTGAATTAGGAAAAATGCCATTTCATGGTCCAAGAAGGTATCGTGCTTGGACATGTCATTTCACGAAAAGGCATTGAGGTAGACAGAGCTAAAATAGATGTCATCCATAACCTTTCTCATCCCAAATGTGGCAAAGATATACGATCCTTCCTTGGTCATGCAGGATTTTATAGGAGATTCATTAAGGATTTTAGCAAAATTGCTAGACCTTTAACTCTTCTCTTGGTCAAGGATACAACATTTCACTTTGATTCAGATTGCGAGGTTGCTTTTGACTCACTTAAAAGCTCCCTCACTACTGCCCACGTTCTATCATCTCCTGATTGGAACCACATGTTCGAGCTTATGTGTGATGCATCAGATTTTGCTATTAGTGCAGTCTTAGGACAACACATTGATAAGATGCCACATGAAATTTATTATGCAAGTAAGATCTTGAATGATGCCCAAATTAATTATACAACTACCGAGAAAGAACTCTTGGAAGTTATATTTGCATTAGAAAAATTCAGGCCTTACTTGATTGGCTCACCGATTGTGGTTTACATGGATCACTCCACCCTAAAACATCTTTTATCAAAGAAAGATGCTAAGGCCAGGTTAATACGTTGGATCCTGTTATTATAAGAATTGAATCTTGTCATACGAGATAAGAGTGGATGTGAAAACGTAGTAGCCGACCATCTTTCACGCATCTCTTCTTCACCTACTGTGACCTTACCAATAAACGACTCTTTCCCTAATGAACAGCACTTGAACGTATCCTGCGAACCTTGGTTCGTGGATATTATGAATTATCTAGCAACGTGACTTATTCCCAGCGAATGGTCTAAACAAGACAATCATCGATTTCTATCCCGAGTAAAGCATTTTTACTGGGATGAACCTTATTTGTTTAAGTATTGTCCTAACCAAATCATTCGCAGATGTGTCACTAAAGATGAATTCAAGAGTGTATAGTCTTTTCGTCATGATTAGGCTTGTGGTGGTCGCTTTGGTCCACGTAAAACGGCGGAGAAAGTTTTGCAATGTGGTTTTTACTGGCCTACATTATTTAAAGATGCATATGATCATTGCAAAACTTGTCCACAGTGCCAACACACGGGTCGGATTTCTCGGAAAAATGAGATGCCGCTCTAACCTATATTAGTTGTGGAGATATTCGATGTTTGGGGTATTGATTTTATGGGCCCTTTTCCTAACTCTTTTGAGAATCTATATATCTTGTTAGCGTTTGATTACGTTTCGAAATGGGTGGAAGCGATACCATGTCGCACTAATGACAACAAGGTTATTATTAGGTTCCTTACAGAAAATATATTTTCGCGATTTGGACACCCTTGCGCTATAATTAGCGACAACGGGACGAATTTCTGTAAGCGGTCTTTCGAGACTTTGATGCGGAAATATTCAATCAACCATAAGCTTTCTACACCCTATCATCCCCAAACGAGCGGGCAAGCTGAGATTTACAATAGGCAGATAAAACAAATTTTGCAGAAGACGGTTTCTAAAAATCGTAAAGATTGGTCAACCAAATTGACGAATGCTCTTTGGGCATTCCGTACTGCTTATAAGATTGATCTTGGTATGTCTCCTTACTGTCTAGCGTTTGGAAAGGCTTGCCACCTTCTTGTCGAGATCGAACATAAAGCAATATGGGCTATTAACGAGCTTAATTTCGATTTCAATCAAGCATGCAACTTGCAGAAGCTGCAATTAAATGAGCTAAGCGAACTCCGCGATGAAGCTTATGATAATGCGATTATAGTAAAGAACCGGACAAAAGTGTTCCACGATAAAAATATTTTTAGAAAAAGTTATACCCCGGGACAACAAGTCCTTCTTTACGATTCCCGTCTCCATCTTCATGCAGGTAAGCTAAGATCACATTGGGAAGGACCATTTGTGGTGCGGTATGTATACCCGCACGGGGCAGTTGAAGTTGAAAATATTAAAAATGGTTATATTTTTAAAGTGAATGGGTATAGATTAAAATCGTATTTTTCCACTGACCCAATGGAGGAGCTCCTGTTTTTACAGGAGCCGCTTTATCATAACTAAATTTGCTCCGCCTCACCCCCATGTCTCGATTATATTGTCTTATCCTAAGAATGGAGGTGAGTGAACAAAAATAAGTTTGGGGGAGGTTTTCAAATTCATTTATTCTTGTATCCTGTTAATAACTTTTCCTCCCAAGTCTACAGGTTTTTGAGATTTAAAGGACGACAACAGTGAGGACACTACTGTAAACAGGTTTTGAGGAGGTTTGTGCTTATTTACGCATTACTTTATATTACACTTTGCATAAGCACAAATTTTTTCTTTGATAATGAAAGAGTAGAAAGTGAAAAATTACATTTAAAAGATTGGAAGAGTTTGAGAAAAACAAGAAAGTTGGATATTTTCTTAAACGAAATTAGTAATAAGTAGTTATGAGCCATTTTCCCAAGGGTTAGTAAAATGAAGGAAGTCACTAATCTGAGAATAAAAATAAGTCTGAAAAATAGTCCCTATTCTTAAGGCCAAACATTTGAACGTTAATACCCTACTATACGCACTTACACACGTCTTGAAACTCAGGATAGTAGAGGATACCTTGAAATGCTCTTGTCTAAAATCCAAAATACGAAGAAAATATAAATGAAGCATAAAATTATAAAATTGTGAAAAAAATGAACACTGGTTTTTTAATCACCAAGGCAGCATAAAAAATATATTTAGTGAGGGTGCTTTATCACCTAGTGCCTTAGACCAACTGGTTTGGGAGCCACTGCTAAGCCTTAGGTGTTGCAAGACGAGAAAATTGCTAATTACGCCTAATAAGTGAGAAAATTTAGTAATCGGTCGGTTAGTACCTCAAGATGTATTAACGGTCGTATGAAGAATGTGTGAGAAATTCCATCTAAAAAGTACTGAGATAGATGGACAAGAGTATGATAGCTTGAATTGAATTCTCCGAGTGTAGGGATGTCTTTTACACACACGTAGGGGTATATGATCGGTGTTTGGAAGAAAGGTAGGGAGGAAGAATATAGGCGATGTTTTATTGAGGAATGATGTGATTTCTAATATCTTTTCATGACCATTAAGATAGGGCTCATGATAACCGAAAAGCTAGTGTAGTTAGAAACTCTTATTTTCAAGTTCTTTCTTTTATAGTTCTTATCTTTATATGTAACTTTCACCGTCTTTCTTTATTATGGGATTTTGTGGGTGTAATCAGCTGAAAACCCTTAGGAGACAACACTTCTCTTACTAGAGACACCTAGAGGTTTAACGGCTTGTTGCACGTGCTTAATGCAATCGTGTTGCCTACGAAAGTGTGCTAGTTAGTTTTTCTTTTTCTTTCTATTTTATTTTCTCCTTCTCTTGAATAAATAAGTTTACTCGGACGATCAAAGTAAAGTTTGGGGGTATTTGTTCAGTCGAAAATAGTGCACTTTTAACATGACAATTTCCTTAATTAATCACCTAAATGTGTTTGTTATGAATATAACACATATTAGAAGTTCATCTACAAAATACCATTTACCATGTGTTATATATTATAATCAACATTATGAAGGAAATTGTATGTTTAATATTTCACGCGTAATATTTTGTATCTCAGATATTACTAATATTGTTCATTGAGATATTCTGCAAGATTAGCTCAGGTCAGATATCAGGAATCAGGAAGTTGCCGATAAAGTAAAGAAAGTCGAAGAAGCAAATACTGGCAGAAACTCAGAAGAGATACGAAGATTCCAGGCATCAAATAAACACCCAAACACCTACATTAAAAGACTCCAGAAGAATGAACCAAGAACCCACCAATCGACCGCGGAACCGCGGCCGAGTCAGGCCGAGTCGCCTCGGATCTGCGGCCGATTCAAGGATTTAGTGTTCGAGAGTTCTCTGGAATCTTCTTTGTAACAAACTTAGTTTATTGGGGGTTTCTGTTACTGGCTTTGAAGCTATAAAAAGGACCGAGGGCTACATCTACAAGGGATCCAATTTTGATCCAATCTCTTCAAATAAAATCAAGAAAAGAGCCAACAGATCTCCACATCAAATTCAAGATCAAATCCAATCATAAAAGGGGGTCTAAGATCTAAGATCAATAATTTTCGATCTTGAGATCAAAGATCAAGAAATACATCGAGGATCAATCAAGTGATCAATCAAGCAAGTCTCCTTTATGCGAAGCAAATCACCGTCAACGAGCAAGTGATCCATGACAGGTCCAAGATTCGAGGTGATCAAGCGAAGTATTCGACGGAACATCTACTTCTTCGAGGCAGAGATCAAGAGCAAATTCTTCTTCCTCTTGTAATCTAAACTCGATGAATTGTATTGTGAAGTTGAGTAATAAAGATGATCATTAGTTTTAATTTCGCTTTCTTTTAATTTCCGCATTATAAATTCTTTCTCTATTTCTTCTTTTATTTTCATGATGCACGAGTAATTCTCCGTTTGATAGGATTCGTAGGATTAGGGTAGATCAATGGATGAGAAAATTCTATACTCCTTTTAAATCTTATGAAGTTTATAAATTTTAACAAAAGAATCGTCAACATCCTTATCGGGCGATATCAATTCTTGATAGTTTCGACCACGATTTGAGATAAGATTGACGATCTTTTTGTTGAGGGATAGATGTGAATGGAGATAAATGTAAGGACAAGTGTCAATCGTGATGAAACCTTAGTTTCATCCAAAGAACCCTAATCCGCATTCATCGCCATCGATCTAGTCTTAAATCTATCAATAGATAAGTGGAGTCATCTTTATTAGTCATCCATGGCTACTAAATCCAATCGAATCCTACAAGACTTCTTCATATAAATTTTCTTGATAATTCAATTAGATCTTGAAACTATTTCTTGATAATCCAATCAAATTTTGAAACCATTTTCTTGAAACTAATTCTTGATTTTCTTGAAACTATTTCTTGATTTTCTTTAATTTCTCTTTTCTATTCTTTCAACCGATCTAAAGCAAGAACTATAAAAATTCTACGAATCCCTGAGGACGACCCGTACTCACTAACGCTCGCTACACACGACACCGTTATTGATTGCGGTTACCTTTACTACTACATTTTCTTTTACACCAAAATTAAACGATCAATCATCAAGCAAAATCCCATAGGCTTTATCAACATGTATCTGCCATATGTGATATCGAGTATAACATATGCACATGTTAAGATAAAGACAAACCAAAATAGTACACTAATGTGATGAGTATTTATCAATATGTATAAGCAATATAAAGTAGTAAGAAAAATAAATACACATGTTCAGATAAAGACAACTCAAATAGTATACTATATAACTGAGCAAGATTATCCTGTACATACATATCCCCAGCATCCTATACAATATAGGCCTCTAGGGCATACATATACAATATATACATATCCCTAGCATCCTATACAATATAGGCCTCTATGGCATATATATCCAAAATACACATATCCCGACCATCTCACACAATACAGGCCTCTAGCGCATAGATATCTAACAATCTCCCACTTGCACTAAGACCTGCAATTGGTGTAACGAATACCCAACATATGCTCTAGGGCTGGTTGTTGGCGTATCGCATACCCAACATCTGAAAAAGTCGCTCGAACTACGCTTGAGGGAGGGCCTTGGTAAATGGATCCGCCATGTTGTCTTTCATATCTACTCTCCGGACCGTGATCTCCTTGCAATCTACAATCTTCGTGATCAGGTAATACCGCCTTAAGATGTGTCTGGATTTCTGATGGGACCGTGGTTCCTTCGCTAAATCCATAACCCCATTACTATCGCAATACAAAGGATTGGATTAACAATGGACGGAACCACCTCAAGTTCAGTAATGAACTTGTTCATCCAGACCACTTCTTTTGTGGCATCGTTGACAGTAATATATTCAGCCTCCATCGTCGAGTATGCAATGGTTTCTTGTTTAGAGCTCTTCCAATAGACCGCCCCTCCGTTGAGGGTGAACACAAAACCCAAGACAGATTTGCTGTCATTCTTGTCACTTTGGAAGCTTGAGTCGGTAAAGGACTCGACCTGGAGGTCTCCGTTACCGTAAGCCAAAACATAACCTTAGTCCTTCTTAGGTACTTGAGAATGTTCTTTACAGCTGTCCAATGATCCTCACCTGGGTTTGACTGATACCGGCTCACCACGCTAAGCACATAAGTTATATCTGGTCTGGTACATAGTATCACATACATTATAGATCTTACCGCCGAAGCGTAGGGTATATTGCACATGCGAGCCCTCTCCTCATCAGTCTTGGGGGACATCTCTTTGGAGAGGGTGATTTCGTGCAATGCGGGTATATTACCGTGCTTGGAATCTTTCATACTAAATCTCTTCAGTATGGTCTCTATGTACCTGGACTATGAAATTCCCAACATTCTCTTAGATCTATATCTGTAGATCTTAATCCCCAGAATGTAGGAGGCATCACCCAGGTATTTCATGGAGAACTTTTTCGAAAAGAACAGTTTGACCGATTGCAGCATAGGACTGTCATTTCCTATAAAGAGAATGTCATCGACGTACAAGACGAGAAATACGACAGTTCTCCCTAAAATCTTCTTGTAGATACATGACCCATCTTCATTTTTGATGAATTCAAATTCATTGACCGTCTCATCAAAACAGATGTTCCATATCTGCAATTCCTGCTTTAATCCATAAATAGATTTAAGCAACTTGCATACTTTCCCGCTGCTCCTAATGTCTACGAATCCCTCTGGCAGATCCATATAAATGCACTCTTCTAAACTTCCATTTAGAAAAGCCGTTTTAACGTCCATCTTCCGGATATCATAGTCATGGTAGGCAGTAATGGCAAGTAGGATCCGAATGGATTTCAGTATAGACACTGGAGAAAAAGTTTCGTCATAGTCCACTCCCGGTCTTTGATGAAAACCTTTTCCAACAAGTTTATCCTTATAGGTTTCTACCTGTCCATTTACACCAATCTTCTTTTTGAAGATCCACTTGCATCCAACGGGTTTTACTCTAGAAGGAGCAACATCCAAAGTCCAAACTTTGTTAGTGTACATGGAATCCATTTCGTATCTTATAGCATCCAGCCATTTTATTGAGTCCCTACTGGTAATGGTCTGCTCGAAACTAGCAGGATCATCTTCTTCCAAAATGCAATCCTCTAGATTCCCGTCTATGAGAAAACTGAAGTATCTCTCGGTCAGACGAGAAATCCTATTAGATCTGCGGAGTGACTGAGGTTCATCTGGGATTATTGAATTCTCTGGTTCTACTAAATTTTCAGTTGTAGTTTGTGCTTCTGGAACTTCATACAGTTCTACCACGCTCTCACTTATATTTTTTGTAAGAAATTCTTTTTCTAAAAATGTGGCATTCCGAGAAACAATAATCCCTTGTTCCTCTACGTGGTAGAAAAGATATCCATTTGAATTCTTTGGATACCCCCACAAACTTACACAAAATCGATCGTGTTTCGAGTTTATCTGGGTTCTACTTCTTAACATAAGCAGAACAACCCTATATCTTAACACGTTTAAGATACAAACTCTTACCACTCCATATTTCATATGGATTTTTAGGCACATGTTTAGATAGAACTTGATTCAATAGATATGTTGCCGTTTCAAGCACATATCCCCACAATGAAAGAGGTAATTAGGCATTACTCATCATGGAGCGAACCATATCCAATAGGGTATGATTCCTCCGCTCTGATACACCGTTGTGCTGTAGTGTATATGGAGGAGTAAGTTGAGATAGAATACCATTCTCTTTTAGAAAGTCACAGAATTCCGTACTTAAGTACTCCCCTCCATGATCAGATCGAAAGATCTTAATACTTTTTCCTGTCTGGTTCTCTACTTCGCTTTTATATTCTTTGAACTTCTCAAAATTTTCAGATTTGTGTTTCATCAGAAATACATATCCGAATCTAGAGAGATCATCAGTGAATGTAATGAAGTATGAGTACCCACCCCTTGCATGTATAAACATCGGACCACATACATCACTGTGTATGAGTCCCAAAAGCTCTGTAGTTCTTTCTCCGTATCCTGTAAATAGAGTTTTGGTCATTTTTCCTTTGAGATAGGACTGGCAAGTTTCATAAGATGAAAATTTGAACGTATTCAGAAATCCATCCTTATGCAACTTAGCTAGTCTTTTCTCATTGACATGACCAAGTCTATAATGTCATAAGTAGGTTCGTTTACATCTGAACTCTTCCTCTTGCGTGTGTTTTGTATATTGAAAACTGTATTTTGATTAAGAACATAAATACCATTACAAAGTGTACTTTCTGCAATCAATACCTGATTAAGGTAAATGTTCATGATATTTCTATCTAGAACAAAGTTATATCCATCTTTATCATGTAAAGAAACTAATATGATGTTGCAAAGCATGGAAGGTACATAGTAGTAGTTATTTCCATAGAGTCATAGCCCCGTTAACACTTTTCTAGACACCTAATAGGTTAGCTAATTGTGAAGTGAAAAATATCTCCCCAAGAGTAATCCTACTAATCAGTGGAATTGGGATCCAACTATCATCATATGATAACCTAGATGGAATCTAATCTAGTTACCATACTCTAGAAAGTATGCAACACTAGCAAGTTTCCTATATATTTGAAACTCCCGATGTCGTTTTTGCCCTTAGGACCATAGTGATCTTGACACAGTCAACAAATCAAAAGGCCCTAGTCAAGTTCAACCCTTCATTATTTTGATTGCATTAAACCCATCCTCATAACCCTTGACACAGTCAACAAGGTTACACGACTGTCCTAACCTATCACATCATATGTTACAAACAAGCAGTACTTAGCTACCATACACTACGTCTTGACACGGTCAACAAATACAACACAAATACTAAGTATTACTTGTAAGAAATGACAGAGGGCTACGGCTGGTTTTTGACGAGAAAACCTTTAACGTAATAAACTTGATATCGTCGAAGGAATCGAGTAGATTTTGCAATAGAGTGGTTTAGGCTCCGCTTTTGAGAACTATTGGTTTGAAGAAAACCGAGCAATCTACAGTCACGCAAACTTTTGCTTAAGAGCGAAATCCCGGTGAAGGGATCGATGCTCTTCCTTCATCGAATGAGGTGCAGGATATTCTTAACCAAATACCTCTATGCAAAGCAAACGAATACAGCTATAGTTTTTCGAAAAGTGGTTCCGACAATATCTTATTAGGTTTCTTTTTCCTTGCATTAATAAAAATTAATGCGGTCCCATCAATTAATTTCTATCACACCAGAAAAGAAAGAAAATAAAACGTATGTATATACCATCTGCATTTGCCACGGGGACCCATCATGCACCGTTAGATTACTTAACTAACAGCAGAGTAGGGGCGGGACTAGCGGGATGCAAAACATATATAACATCTACTAGTGTGTGTGTGTGTGTGTGTGTGTGTGTGTAACCATTCGTCACAAGCATGATATTGTTAGTGATATGTATGCCATAGAGGTCATTATTGTATGATATAGTAGATGCTTGGACATATATATGGAGGACTATCTTGCATGATATGATAGTATGCTATCTGGTTTCCTTTATCTTAACATGTTCACTGGTATTATTATACCGTCTCTCATATACATGTTGATAAAGCCCTTAGGATGTTGGCTTGACTACCAGGACTATGATGCGGATCATACTACTGGGACCTGGGTAGTCCACAAGAACATCCTTTAATTATTCCTAGTCGAGGGTATATCGAGACAGGGCATCGATACACCAGAGTAGACTAGTGGATACGTTTCTTGACCCAGTATATGGGCAATGGTTAATCCTATATCCATTGGTGTTTGACATCAAAGATTGTACACATGTGCTAATTAGAGAATGGGTACACCGAACAGGACTCGCCGAGAACTTCTAGTTGGTATTATACCTATCGTCAGATAGCAGTTCTCTGGTGACACTGGTACAGGTTAGTCTGTAGACCCGAGATCGTCATAGAGTCTTGTGTGGCTCCTATTGTGCTTTGATTTCCTCCCTACCACGGCTCAAAGGAGTCGTGCAAACTGGTGGATTTTAGGTACAGTCCTGAGTCATATAGAGGCAATGAGCGATAGGAGGGGTTTCGTCTCTCCCGGAATTGGGGGTTGATGTTGCGCTATGCTCGATTGGCTATAACAGTAATTCCCTGGCCAGGGCTGTTGATGAGATTTACTGGTAAGTGTTATCAGTAGTTTCTCATACCATTATGAGACATACATCGGCATGATTTATCAAGTTATTGGGGTCTGACGATACCACCCCTAGACTCGATATGCGACATATCAGACGAAGAGACCGGACTGTAGGGTAAGTGTTACTTATAGGCTTCATAGGAGTTTGGACAAGCTTGCTTGTTGATCTTCCAATTGCTCAATACCTGGGAAGCCGTTACGTCCAGCTAGTACCGCTGACGGCTTATGGGTGACTAATGTGATCATCACCTACAGCTGGCGTATTGACGAGTCTTTAGAGTCCCACACAGAAGTTTTCTGGATCAAGCGAAATGAAGTAAGGCACATATGTTGATATGTGCGGGGGCCTGATTAAATAAGAGTATGTGATACCGTATTCTAATCTGGCAGTTATTTGTTATCGATTAGGTTAAAAGTGATATAACCAGATTATTAAATCAAGTGTTGACTTGATAATGTGATATGCAGATAAATGATATTAGTCGGTTATATGTGATATAACTGAATTATTAAATCAAGAGTTGATTTAATAATTTGATATATATTATATTTGATATAATTATATATTAACTAATATTATTAGCTCACTAATTATTCTTCATAATATATATATATATATATATATTATTAATAATATATATGTGATATATATATATATATATATATATATATAATGAAGCATGACATGATTTTCTATTTATTAGAAATAGAAAATGAGGAGGAATGGTGAGGCATAGCTTTTCTTATGTCTTTATTCATTTGGGATCACTATAGAAGCAGGGTTGCAAAATTATATTGGAGATATTTTCATGCTTCAATGAGTGAGCCTTTAGTTAAGCCATTCAACACTAGAAGTTGAGAGTTATTCATTTTTCTTTTCTTGAGCTCATGAGATGAGCTCTTGCTCTCTTGCTCCCTCCCATTTTCCTCACCTCCACCATCAAGCTCTAAACCCTCATATGTGATGTGAACTATAGAGCTTGAGCATCCTAGTGAGCAAATAAAACCCTACTTCACCATCCTACACTTCATTAGCACTCTAGTATAGTGTGTTTCCTTCAATAAAGAGTATAATGAAGATGTAGCTTGGATTGGCGGATTTCGGGTGGATCATCTTCGGCATGAAGATCATCAGAGGAACCTTGTTCATTTTTCAAGTGGAGCCTAGTGGAGTCATATGGACTACTACCCGGAGCATTTGAAGAGAAGGACACGGTTTACAAAGGTTGTAACCTCCTTCCCTTCTCTTTGTTCAGTTCATATCATCATAGTAAAACCCTAATATTCTAGTTAGATCTTGGTTAGTGTTCGTTAGCACCCGAAATTTTGAAAATTGCATGTGCGATGCCCGTTTAAACCCCGTCGTGGTGCTAGCGTACACTTTCAGATATAAGAAACATCACCGAATAGCGATAAGCAAAATGGAATAGTGGATAATCTTGGATACCCGGGTTTCATTTGAGCTATAAATGAAACTCGACGTTGCCTGGTCGTGTGGATAGCTGATGTAATGTAAAACCAAGACCCCTACGAGTGCGGAAAGTTACCCGCCAATCCCGGAAGTGGGGCAACCCCAATCAACGAAGTGAATGTACCACCCAGCACTTCACAGAATCCGGTAACTTGAGCACCCTACATTGGGTCATCCTATACCCCCTATGAGTACGGCGAATAGCCCGCCAATTCTAGAGTAAGGCCCCGCAGTCTCAACGCCATAAGATGGAGGCCCATTGTCCTCTAGAACTCGGCTATTCGAGCATTCCTTCGTGGGGTAATCCTAATACAGAAAATAAAATATATACAATGGTGACATCGACCTCAACCCGGCCGTACCCCAATAAAAGAATATACAAACTGGCAGAAACGACAGTCCACATGTAGGACGCTCGCCCCACAATAATAATTATACAAATGGATCTAAACTGTACATCAAACATTCCATACAAGGATATCCATCACGATAATCCATCCAAAACATCAGTGCAATACAGAACATCAACGCGAATATCATATTTGTAAACCCGTCTGATTGTATATATATCAACCGGTCGGATTATACCGTGCTATGATATTCACGGCCGCAGAAACAAATGCACAGAAAACCACAAATTTAAAATTTCGATCAATTATAACTTTTCGCATTGGCCCCAAGTATAAATCAGTACACAAACAAATCTGGACCAAAACCAAATATTCTAAAAATCACATTGCTATGAATTAGAGCACCAGAAAAAGTTTGGGGCACTGTAGCCAAAATTGGGCCACGGATCAGCGGCCAAATAACACATTTGGCGGCGATTTAGCAGTCGAATTTTAGGCTTAGGTGCACAAGTTTTTTCCTGATTTATAGTTTTGCCTGCACATAATTTTAATGCAACCTGAAAAATTTCTTGAACAACTTTGAAATTCGAACAACAAGCACTATATTGGAAATGTGAATCGGAAAATTCCGTCGATCGAAACTCTAAATTAGTTTAAACAAGTCTAGTTAAGATTTATGGAGTGGCTCCGATACCATGTTGGTTAGTTGTGCTCACTCTACATCAAAGTAAAGAGGCGGAATGCACAAAAATTAATTTTTTAAGTAAGCACAACCAATTTAACCCAAGTGATCAAACCATAACGCTAAACTAACAACTACTAGGAGTTTTATCTACTATGAAAGAAGAGTTATACCGAATGATCCGTGTTCTTCGGTCTTCTACCCTCTTCCTTAACTCCTTGAGGTGTCCTTGATCAAGCTTGACGGCCGGTCTTCCACCGTCGCAGATGATCCACCCGAGGGATGTGGTTCATGGCTCTAACTCCACACTAAAAATCAATAGAGCAGCTAAAGACTCTAGGATGCTAGTCTAGAGTGCTTACAGATGCAGTAGTGTTGTTCTAGTGGTTTTATATCTCACTTCAACCCTTGATTCTCAACTCATGAGACTGTAGGGTTGAAGAGGAAGGAGGATCTTGAGAAAGGAAAGAGAATGAGAATGGTGAAAATGAAAAATCTCATACCATCACAATAATGCAAGCATGGTTTTTTTGAAAGATATTTTGCAATATTAAAAACCAACCATACTTAAATAGTGTAGACAGATGAATTATAAATTCATTTTTCTACCCTATTCAACCATGCTTCACACCATTCTTATGCTACCTCACCCCTCCACCTCATCTCTAATTTCTTAGAAAAGAAAAACCAAGGAAATAAGGTGTCCTCCTTCTAGAATGTATTCCGTATAAATACGGAATACACTCTACCGTATATAGATACACGTATTCGTACCAAAATAAGAATACTCAAAGAGATAGAATAACGCAATGAACATAATACTAGAATATACATATCGAAATATATTTATATATAAATTATTAAATCAATACCTGATTTAATAATCCGGCTTAATCCCAAGCCGGCTAGTATTATCAACCGTCCGATTGAAAACCCAGATAACACTAGAATATACATATCGAAATATGTATAAGTAAATCATTAAATCAATACCTGATTTAATAATCCGGCTTAATCCTAACCGGGCTAGTATTATCATTCGATCGGAGCCCTGTACGTATCAAAATACGGCTACTACATTATTTCGCCAGAACTAGGAAAACCCTTTGTATGGGACTCTAAAGACTCAACAGTATGCTGACACTGAGTTTAACCACAAGCACGTCAGCGACACTAGCTATATGTAATGGCTACCCAGGTACCTGTCGAAAAGGAAAGACAACGAGCAAGCTCTTCCAAACCCCTACCGAGCCTATCCGTGACAATCTTTGTACATTCCGGTCTCTTCGTCTAAGAGTATCGCATACATCGTCTAGGGGGTGGTAAACGTCAGACTCCTAATAACCCGATAAGTTGTGTCGATTTGGCTCAGGACCGATCTGAAAAACTACTGATCTAACCATTAGTAAATCTCAACTGCCTTGGCCAAGGTCTTATGTTTCTGGCCAACCGATACAGTGTGATATAGAATCCCAATACCGGGAGAGACGAATCCCTGATAATCACTTGCTGCCTCCATGTGGCTCATGACTGTACCCGACCAAAACCTGTTTGCATGACTCAGTAAAGCCGTGGTAGGGTAGTGATCAAAATACAGTAGGGACTCACATGAGACAAATGATGATCTCAGGTCTAAAGACTAACCTGTACTCATGTCACCTGAGAACCGCTATCTAACCCTAGGTATAATACCATCTAGAGGTTCTCGGCGAGTTCGTCCAGTATTCTCACCCCCAGTGAGCACCTATATACAATCTTAGGTGAGCACACCAATGGCTATGGGACCAACCACCGCCCCTCATCGGGGTCTAGAAACGTATACACAAGTGTACTCTGGAATATCAATGCCCGATCTCGATACTCCTGCGACTTGGGACCTTTAAGGATGTGCTTAAAGACTGCCCATCTCTCACAAGTATGATCACCATCATAACACTAGTAGTCAAGCAAAATCCTATGGGCTTTATCAACATATATCTGCCATATGTGATATCGAGTATAACATATGCATACGTTAAGATAAAGACAAATCGAAATAGTATAATACTGTGACGAGTCTTTATCAACATGTATAAGCAATACAAAGCAGTAAGAAAAACAAATACACATTTTCAGATAAAAACAACTCAAATAGTATACTATATAACAGAGCAAGATTATCTTATACATACATATCCCCAGCATCCTATACGATACAGGCCTCTAGGGCATACATATCCAATATATACATATCCCTAGCATCCTATATAATACAGGTCTCAAGGGCATACATGTAGGATTTTCCTAGCACCATGCCCAGGGTTTGTCTTGTATCAAACATGCTACAATAAAAAAATTTAGAGGTGCTAAGCAAAACCAACCATGAATCGAACTAGAAATCTAGGGTAACAAAGGAAACTATCATATACTAGCAAGTGTCTAGCACTAAGAGGGGAGAATTACAACCATTGTAGACCTCCCTCTTGGTGACTCCTTGGATCAACTTTGTGTTTAAATGGGTTCTTTTGAAACATTCGAAGTCCACGATGATCCACCATGGAGTCCCTTGGCTCAAGCTCCTAGCTTCACTTGATCTAAATGGTAGTGGAGCAAACAACCTACACTAGTTGGCTAGAATAATATAGATTGGTGATGTGGGTTGTATTCTCACTTCAAAAACCTTTTCTTTTATTTTTCTTCACTCACTTTTTAAGAGGTAGGGAGCTTGGAGGAAGAAAAAGAAGGAGATGGCTAAGCTTGAGCTCTTGTGATAATTCTCAATAATAAAAAGAGAATAAAAATATATATGAGAGAGTCACACTCACCAAAACCATGGTTAATAAATATCTAGATATTTTTTATAATGAGTTAAAGACCAATTAGAAGTTAAACCATGGTTTATATTTGGGTCAACATAAGAAGAGTGTAGAAGAAATGCAACCATGATTTAATTTCATTTTTCTTTTTCTCAATAATAAAAAATATATAAATATATTCCATGTGAGTCTTGCATAGCCATCTCCAATGTATCATCAACTATGACACATGTATGCAAGCATGTGTGCATTCATATCAATATATACATACATACATTCATGCATACACATAAAAGAAAAGGGTTTTAATAAATGAGCTAATGGTCATTAATATTAAATCAACACTTGATTTAATAATCTGGTCATATCACATACGATCCGACCAATAGTAAATGCTAGATTAAAATGGGGTATCATCTACACACATTTAATCAAGCTCCCGCGCATATCCCCATATGCACCCCCACATCGTTTTGCCTGAGCTAGGAAACCCCTTTATGGGACTCTAAGACTCGTCAATACACTGGCAGTAGGCAGCGATCATATCACATACCCACAAACCTTCAGCGGCACTATCTATACATAACGGCTTCCAGGTATTGAGCGATCAGAAGAAAAACAAGCGAACCTGTCAAAACTCCCGTCGAGCCAACCGGTAACACTTACCGTACAGTCCGATCTCTTCATCAGATATGCTGCATATCGAGTATAAGGATGGTATCGTCGACCTTAATAACTCAATAAGTAATGACGGTATATGGCCTATAACAGATCGAGAAACTACTGATAACACTTATCAGTAAATCTCATCTGCCCTGGCCAGGGACTTCCTGTTATAGGAAATCGAGCATAGCGCAACATCAACCCCCACCGGGAGAAACGAAACCCCTCCTATCGCTCATTGCCTCCATGTGCCTCGGGACTATACCGAAAATCCACCTGTTTGCACGACTCAGTAGTACCGTGGTAGGGTGGAAATCAAAGTACAGTGTGAGCACACACAAGACTCTATGACGATCTCGAGTCTACAGACTAACATGTACCAGTGTCGCCGGAGAACTGCTATCCGACGATAGATATAATACCATATAGGAGTTCTCGGCGAGTCCGTTCAGTGTACCCAGTCTCCACTGAGCACCCGTATACAATCTTTGGTGTTACTACACCAATGGATATAGGATCATCCATTGCCCATCATATGGGTCAAGAAATGTATACGCTAGTCTACTCTGGAATATCGATGCCCCGTCTCGATACACCCATGACTAGGAACATTTTAAGGATATGCTTATAAACTACACAAGTCCCACTAGTATGATCTACATCATAATCCCACTAGTCAAGCAAATATCCTAAGGGCTTTATCAACATGTACCAAATGAGTAATATGCATGATCAAGTGAACATGTCGAGATAAAGATAAACCACATAGCATACTATCATGTCGAGAAAGAATGTCCTATGAATACACACACACACACACACACACACACACTCACACACACATACCGATACATCCACTATCAAATAATGGCCTCTAGGGCATACATATATCCAACAATCTCCCACTTGCACTAAGGCCAATTATTGCCATATCTCATACCCAACATCTCAAAAAGTCGCTCATGCTGCGGCTGAGGGAGGGCTTTGATGAGTGGATCCGCGGTGTTATTCTTTGTATCTACTTTTCGAATCTCGATCTCGCGGCGATCAACTATCTCCCGGATCAAATGATATTGCCTCAGGATGTGTCTGGACCTCTGATGGCACCTGTACTCTTTGGCCAACGCCATAGCTGTATTATTATCATAATACAATGCTATTAGATCAATAATGGTTGGAACTACTCCTAGCACCAAGATGAACTTCCTCATCCAGACGGCTTTCTTGGCAGCATCATTTGCAGCAATATACTCAGCTTTCATCGTGGAGTTTGCAACGGTATCCTATTTGGAACTCTTCCAACATACCACCCCTCCATTGAGGGTAAATACAAACCCTGAGATAGATATGCTGTCATCCTTATTACTCTGGAAGCTCGAATCGGTAAAGGCCTCCATTTGGAGATCCCCGTTACCATACAGCAAGAACATTTCTTTAGCCCTTCGCAAGTACTTAAGAATGTTCTTCACAGCCGTCCAGTGATTCTCCCCAGGTTGGATTGATAGCTGCTTACTACACCCAGTGCATAAGCTACATCAAGGCGAGTACATAACATCGCATAAATTATAGATCCTACGACTGAAGCGTGGGGTATAATGCTCATGCGAGCTCTCTCTTCATCATTCTTTAGACAAAAGTCCTTGGAGAGAGTGACTTCATGACAAGCGGGTCAGGCACCCTGCTTGGAGTCTTCCATACTAAACCTCTTTAGGATGGTGTTAATGTACCTGGTTTGGGACAATCCCAAAAACCTTTTAGATCTATCCCTATAGATCTTCATGTCCAATATGTACGAGGTATCACCCAGGTCCTTCATGGAGAACCTTTGTGATAAGAACAGTTTGACCGATTGGAGCATAGGAACATCGTTTCCTATCAGAAGAATATCATACACGTACAATACGAGGAATGTGACAGTACTCCCTACAATCTTCTTATAAACACAAGGTACATCTGGATTTTTGATGAAATCAAACTCTTTGATGACATCATCAAAACAGATGTTCCAACTCTGTAATGCCTGCTTCAATCCATAAATGGATTTAAGCAACCTACATGCTTTTTCACTGCTCCTACTATCAATGAAGCCCTCTGGATGATCCATTTAAACACATTCTTCTAAATCACCATTTAGAAAAGAAGTTTTAACGTCCATCTGCCGAATTTCATAGTCGTAGTGAGCAGCAATAGCAAGTAGGATCCGAATGGATTTAAGCATGGCTATATGAGAAAAGGTTTCGTCATAGTCCAGCCCTGTTCTTTGACTAAATACTTTCGCCACAAACCTTGCCTTATAGGTCTCCACCTGCCATCTACCGATATTTCTCTTAAAGATCCATTTGCACCCTACGGGTTTTACCCAAGAGGGTAAAACTTTCAAAGTCTATACTTTGTTGGTGTACATAGACTCCATTTCGGATCTTATGACATCTAGCCACTTCACAGAGTCACCACTCGTAATAGCTTGCTGAAAACTGGTAGGGTCATCATCATCCATGATGCAATCTTCTCCATCACCATCAATGAGAAAACCGTAGTATCTCTCCGGTGGGCGAGAAGTCCTACCAAATCTATGGAGTGGCTAAGGTTAATAAGATTTTGTTGGAACATCAGGTTCAACTAAGTCGTTATTTGTAACTTGTGTCTTTAGAACCTTTTCTAGATCTACCATATTGCCATCAGTATCATTTGGAAAAATTTCATTTTCTAGAAATGTGGCATACTGAGAAACAAACACCTTTTGTTCCTCTTTGTGGTAGAACAGATATCCAAATGAATGTTTTGGATATCTCACAAATATACATTTAACTGATCGTGTCTTGAGTTTGTCTGGATTCTGCTTTTTGACAAAAGACGGACAACCCCAAATCTTAACTCGTTTAAGAGATGGTCTCTTCCCATACCATATCTCATATGGAATGGTAGACACGGTCTTTGTTGGAACCCGTTCAACAGAAATGCTGCAGTCTCCAATGCATGCCCCCAAAAGGAGAGAGGTAACTCAGCATCACACATCATGGATCACACTATATCCAATAGGGTGCGATTCCTCCGTTCTAACACACCGTTGTGCTTTGGTGTGTAAGGAGGAGTGAACTGAGAGAGAATCCCATTCTCTTTTAGGAAGTTCGAAAACTCTGTACTAAGATACTCTCCACCTCGATCTGATCGAAGTATCTTGATGCTCATTCCTGTTTGTTTTTCTACTTCAAGTTTGTACTCCTTGAATTTCTCAAAACCTTCAGACTTATGCTTTAATAAAAACACATGACCGAATCTTGAGAAATCATCAGTAAAAGTTATGAAGTAAGAAAAACAGCCTCTCGCATGTGTAGACATTGGGCCACATACATCACTATGTATGTGGCCCAAGAGCTCTGTAGCTCTTTCTCCGTGTCCAGTAAATGGTGTTTTGGTCATTTTCTCTTTGTTACATGACTAGCAAGTTGCATAAGATTTATATTCAAAAGGATTTAAATATCCATTTTATGAAGCTTTTTTATTCTTGTTTCTTTAATATGACCAAGTCTACAATACCAAAGAAAAGCTTCATTTATATCTAAAAATTTTCTTTTATTTGTGTGTTGTATGTTGAAAACTATGTGTTGATTTAGGACGTATATCCCGTTATTAACTGTACCATAACCAATCAACTCTTGATTCAGTTTAATGTTCATAACATTATGCTGCAATACAAAATGATATCCTTCATTATCTAACAAAGAAACGAATATTATATTAAAAAGCATATTAGGTACATAATAACATGGGTTCAAAACCAATATACAACCTGACGGCAACCCCAGGTGATACTCTCCTACTGAAACTGCATGTACATTGGAACCATTTCCAACTCGGAGAGTGTGATCACCTGTTTTCAAAACTCTGCTATTTCTCAAGCCCTGCACAAAATTGCAGATATGAGAACCCGAACCGGTATCCAATACCCAGGAAGCAGAGTTTATAAAAAAACAGTTTTCAATCACAAACAAACTTGAAGTAGAAGCATCACCATGCTTCTTTTTCTTGAGATCAAGGTATTCAGTACAATTCCGCTTATAATGCCCCGACTTCTTGCAGTAGAAACATTCTCCTTTTCCTGACTTTTTAGCCTTGGATTTTTCTTTTCCTTATGCCTTTATGATTCCACCTCTCGGTTTGTTGGGTTTCTTCTTGTTCCTTCCCTTGGCCTTGGCTTTTGGGACGGAAGAGGAAGATTGCCCAATAATCAGAGAGGGAGTCTTTTCCTTGAGCGTGCTCTCCGCACTTCTCAACATTTTGAGAAGTTCGGGTAGTGACTTCTCCATGTTGTGCATGTTGAAGTTCAATATGAATGGAGCAAAGGAAGGGGGAAGAGACTGTAGAACAATATCAACATATTGTTCGTTCTCCATTGTCCATCCGAGGCCCTCAAACTCTGCAATAAGAGCTATCATCTTCAAAACGTGATCACCTACTGGTGTGCCAGGAGCCATCCGTATCTGAAACAACTTTCGAGACGCCTCGTATCGTAGGGTACGAGATTGCTCCCCAAACAACTCCCTTTTATGGATAAAAATGGATTGAACATCCATGTGCTCATGCTGCTTTTGATGTGTATTGTCCATCGATGCAAACGTGAGGCATTTGGCAGTGGCACAGTTAATATCCCATGTTTTGCGGATCTCCCTATCTGCAACAGAAGATTCAGGGCCTGGGCTGGGAGGGGCTGAGGCAGTGAGGACATATAATACCATATCATATGTGAGAGCAATGTTAATATTCCTCAGCCAGTCTTTATAGTTCGGTCCGGTTATCTTATTTTTCTCTAACAAAATCTTAAGTCCGGTCATGGGTATCTGCTATTAGGAGAGAGAAAAGAATACACTCAACGAAAGCTCTTGCAAAGATTAGATTGGTTATTTATCTTATCTAATCGATGTCTCCCACTGCTTTCATCAAATTTTCCTTCAAACCTTAAAAAGAAAATTAACCAAGATTAATTACATTCTACAACTTCGCTAGCCGTTCAGCCAGGCCAGTGTCGGTACTTTGAGGGAGGTTCCCCGTTCTTTCGCACGGACCTAATTAAAATAAATCTCATTTTCCCAGAGGCGTTGCCCCATTGACAACTTTCTAGACACCTAATGGGTTAGCTAATTGTAAAGTGCAAAACTCTCCTGGGAGTAACTCTTACTCATAGTTGGATCGGGATCCAACAATCACATAGAAGGTATGCAATCTCATTGCAAATTTCAACTCTTGAAACTCCCAATATGGTTTTTACCCTTAGCACTCATTACCTTAACTATAGTCAACATATCATAAGTACTAGTCAAGTTCCACCCGTCATTTCATGATTAATTAGACCCACTCATATGACCCTTAACTATTGTCAACATAATCATATGAATGTCCTTACTAATCGCATTATATTCTGTGTAGGAAGACATCACTTAGCTACCATACACTGCGCCTTAACTATAGTCAAAATACACAGCACGAATACTAAGTACTTGATTGATTGAAAATATTTCCTGAGTCTCTGCCAGTATTGATTTTTCGATATTCTTTAATATTTCGGCAGATTATTGATTTCCGACATCTCAACATCTCGATCTCCTGACCTGAGTCAAAGTTTGCACCATATCTCAAAGAATAATGTTAGTAATATTTGGTATTTTTGAGATATTATCCTAACCAATTTGATATGTTATTATATTTTAAGAATATTGATTCAGGATATTTGATATGATATGCATATTTAAATTATCAAAATATTATATAAATATTATATGCATATATTTTCCTTCATAAAGTTAATTATAATATATAAACATATGAAAATAGTATTTTTACAGATAAACCCTCATATTTGTCATATTTATAATAAACACCTTTAGATATTTAAGAAAAATAAAGAAAATGTCATATCAAAAGTGCGATATTTTCGACTGAACAAATACCCTCAAACATAACTTTGATCGTCCCTAGCAAACTTATTTACTCAAGAGAGGGAGAAAGAAAAAGAAAAACCTAAGTAGCACACTTTCGTAGGCAACACGATTGCACTGAGCACGTGCAACAAGCGGTTAAAGCTCTAGGTGTCCCTAGTAGGAGGAGTGTTGTCTCCCGAGAATTTTCAGCGGATTACACCCACACAATCTTATAATAAAAGAAACATAGTGAAAGTTACATACAAAGATAAGAAATATAAAAGAAAGAACTTGAAAATAAGAGTTTCCAACTACACCAGTTTTTCGGTTGTCATGAGCCTTATCTTAATGGTTGTGAAAAGATGTTAGAAATCATATCATCCCTCAATAAAACACCATCTTTAGTTTTCCTCCATATCTTTCCTCCAAACATTGATCATATACCCCTACGTGTATGTAAAAGACATCCCTACACTTAAAAAATTCAATTCAAGCTATCATACTCTTGTCCATCTTCCTTAGTAGTTTTTAGTTGGTGAATATTTTAGATGGAATTGCTCACACATTCTTCATGCGACCGTTAATACTTCTTAAGGTACTGACCAACCGATTACAAAATGTGCTCGCGTATTAAGGCGTAATTCCTCGTCTTGCAACTCCTAAGGCATAGCAGTGGCTCCCAAACCAGTTGGTCTAAGGCACTAGGTGATAAAGCACCCTCGCTATATTTTTTATACTGCCTTAAGTAATTATAAAACCAGTGTTCTTTTTTTCTTCTTCACCACTTATATTTATTTTATTTTCCTTCATACTAAGGTTTTTAGACAAGAGTATTTCAAGGTATCCTCTACTATCCCAAGTTTCAAGATATGTATAAGTGCGTATAGTAGGGTATCAACGTTCAAATGTTTGACCTTAAGAATATGGACTATTTTTCAGACATATTTTTATCCACAGATTAGTAATTTCCTTTATCTTACTAACCCTCGGGACAACGGTTCATAATTACTTATTGCTAGCTTCGTTTAAGAAAATATCTAACTTTCTTGCTTTTTTCAAACTATTCCTATCTTTCATATGTAAATTTTCACTTTCAAACTTTTATTATCAAAAACTTTTTGTGCTTATATATAGTATAATGCAAAGTAATGCATGAATAAGCACAAACCTACCCCAAACCTGTTTACAGCAGTGTTCTCACTGATGTCATGTGTTAAGCTTAAAAAAACTGTAGACCTAAGAGGAAAAGTTAGTAACGGGGACATGAAATAGTGAAAGTAAAATTCTCATCCAAACTTATTTTTTGGCTCACAATTTTATAAAATTTTTCTTTCAAGAGCCAAAATATATCCCTCCCCCCAAACTTGAGTAAAATCGTATTAAGCATTTAAAATTATGATGGGGGGTTAAAGTTATTGGTCTATGCAAAGCTTTACAAAGACCAAAAGTCAATACCAACCATTCAAATATTTTATCGATGTAACACACTGGTTGGTAGAAGAACATGTCACCTATCGACGTGAAGAAATGGGAAGGGGATAAGGGGTGGAATAGAACGTGTTTACGTCTCGGTTTATAGAGATGAAACAGTGATGGTGGATTACTTGCATTCTTGTTATTGATAAGAATAAGGGGGGTGGTTAAACTTCTTTGTGTTGAGGTTGATTCATCACACCCATGTTTTCTAAGAATGCGAGTTCTTCAAAGCTTTCATCGATATCCCGAATAATAATCTCATCGAAAAGAACGGGGTGATACTCGGACTCCATAAAAGGTTCATATTCAGCGTTAGATGTTGATCCGGACAGCTCGATAGAAGTGTCCGTATGTGTATAACAAATAGCAGGGTCGAACAACAACGTACTAGCGGAGTCAAGATCAAAATCGTGAAGCTGTTCAAATTCGCTGCTGTTGAAATTTATCGCTTCGACAAATAATACTTGAGCATAGGGTTCGGAGAGTTCACTTCCCAACTTGTAAATGTTAAGCTCAATTGACATCTTCCCGAAGGATAGGGTCATAGAGCCGTTTCGACAATTGATTATTGTGTTGGAAGTCGCAAGAAAAGGTCGACCTAAAATCACCGGAATTTGGTTTCGTGGGTTCGTTACAGGCTGTGTATCTATAACGATAAAGTCACAGGAAATATAAATTCCTTGACTTTTATTAACACATCCTCTAGCTCACCACTAGGTCGGGTGATAGATCGATCGGCCATTTGAAGAGTGCAGTGTGCCGATTTTAACTCTCCGATTCCTAATTGCTCATACACAGAATACGAAAGCAAGTTAACACTAGCGCTTAAATCGAGTAGATCACGATTGATATCTTTACCCCCAATTGAAATAGATATGGTTGGACTTCCGAGGTCCTTTCGTTTCTTGGGTAGTTGTTGGGTAAAAGTAGTGCTTACATTACTCGCTAAGAAAAAATTTTTAGGCACTTTAGTTTTTCTCTTCCTAGTGCACAAGTCCTTTAGAATTTTTGCATAAGATGGAACTTGTTGAATAGCATCTAGGAGAGGAATGTTTATGTTAGCTTTCTTAAAATTTTTCACAATCTTCTCCATTTATGGACTTGGTCTGTTACCCCTTAACCTGTTTGGATAATGTGCTTTATCAATAAGGGTTGGGTCTAACATTGGAGCGGATTGTGGGGATGGAATGGATCCCAGAATTAGAGTCGGGATTGTTTTAGGTTGACTCGAGGAAGTGGGCTAAGTGTTCGAGCCTTGGGTAAAACGGAGAATAGGCTCGAAAGAAAGTGGTGGACTATACGGAATAGGAGAAGAAGTAGAAACCGGGGTATCATTAATATCATCAAAGTCATCAACGTGTTCACCCACTTGGTTATCCAGCACTCTTTCTGATCTCAACGTGGTAACAGCACTCACATTATAACTTTGTAAGTGGCCACGATTTGGTATAGGTTGAGATGGAAGTTTTCCTTTTTCTCTCGCACTCATCGCAGCATTTATTTGTGCAAGTTGTGCCTCTATTGATTTTATACTTTTACCATGGGAGGTGGTGGTCTGTGTTAATGATTGGATAGAAGACTTTATTTCATTCGTCGATTGCATGGAATGTTTAATAAACATATCCACGCTTCGTTCGAGTGCAGATGAGTTTTCGTTACCAGCCGTTTGGAAAGAATTATTATAAGGTGTAGAATTGTTGGCCGGATTTTGAAAAGGTTGCGAATGAAACGGGTGCTTACTCTGTGGGTGTGGTTGCTGTTGCTGTGGAGGAGGTCTTTGATAATTACTTTGGAACTGGTTTTGATTTTGGTTTTGGTTTTGGTTCCAAGCAAAATTAAGATGATTCCTCCATCCCTGATTATATGTGGAAGAATAAGGATCGTTTCGAGGTCGTTGATGAAAAGTAGCATTAATTTGTTCTTGACCTTGAAACGGTGGATTCAAAGGACATTCTTCCGTTAGATGTGATGGGTTGGAACAGCAACCACACACGGTTTTGGGGAGCGTAAATTGGTTTAGGGGGGCTGAAGAGACTTTGTTTTCTATAGAATCGAGTTTCTTTTGTATTGCGTCCATTTCGGCTGTACAAGAAGATCGAGCTGATGGATACCTCCCCTAGAAAATGCAGGTCTAACGCTTTCCCACTGTAGGGTTTGTTCAGCAAGATTTTCCAGAAATTGCCAAACTTCACCATCATCTTTAGACAGGAAATAACATTGACACATGGTTTCAAACATCTGTTTTGTTGTTGGATCAACACCTTTATATATAATGCGACAAAGGTCCCATCTATTGATTCCGTGATGAGGGCATTGTAAAAGAAGATCCTTAAACCGTTCAAAGCATTTCCAAAATGGTTCATTAGGAAGTTGGGTAAACTGGTTAATCTCGCTTCGAACGCGGTTGGTCTTATGATTGGGATAAAATTTCTTAAGGAATGCTATTGTTGGATATAGTGCCCTCAAAGTCAATTATTGGATCGCAGGCACGTGATTGCAATGATTGAGGAGGACCTATACCGGTAGGACAGTCATACTCGAGATGATAGTATGCTATCTGGTTTAACTTTATCATCGCGTACAGCTTTAGGTGACATGATCACTATTACACGTTGATAGAGCCCTTAGGATTCTTGCTTGACTACCAGCAGTATGATGGCGATCATATAGTGAGAGTTGGGTAGTCCATAAGCACATCCTTAAAAGTGGTCCCTAGTCGTGGGAGTTTCGAGACAGGGTATTGATACTCCGGAGTAGACTAGTGTATATAGTCGAGACCCCGACGAGGGGCGGTGGCCGGTCTCATAAGCCATTGGTGTAAGTTGGTTCACCTAATATGTATACAGGTGCTCATTGGGTTATGAGTGCACCGGGCAGGACTCGCCGGGAACCTGCTAGTTGGTATTATACTTAACATCAAATAGCAGTTCCCTGGTGACATGTGTACAGGTTAGTTCATCGACCTGAGATCGTCATTTGTCGCGTATGAGTTCCCACTGTGCTTTGATTATTACCTTACCACGGCTCAAAAGAGTCATCCAAACAGGTTTTAGTTGGGTACAGTCCTGAGCCACATGGAGGCAGTGAGCGAATCGGCAGGGGTTCGTCTCTCCTGGTATTGGGGGTGAGATCGCGCTGTGTCTAGGAGAGCCATTACACAAAGCCCTCGGCCGAGGCAGGAGATTTACTGGTAGGTACTCCAGTAGTATCTCTGGGTGTTCTGGGCTACACTCTGACACGACTTATACTGCTATTGGGGGTCTGACGTTACTAGCCACCTAGGCCCGATATGCGATGCTCATAGAAGAACGGACCAGACTGTACGGATATTTTCACTGATAGGCTCAGTAGGGTTTCAGGATGAGTTCGCTCATCAGCTTCCCTTTCTGTCAATACATGGGCAGCCGTTACGTACAGCTGGTACCACTAACGGCTTGTGGTTAAACCCACTGCCAGAGTATTGACGAATCTTTAGAGTCCCCCACAGATAGTTTTCCAAGTTCGGGCGAAACGTTGTAGATGTCGTATGGTTTTATGGCAAGGTTCGAACATGCACGTGCACTTGTGCACGTGTCATGGTTCAGACATATAATACTAGTGGGCTTTGATTTAAGCCGGATTCTAGTATTATATTGTGTAGGAGTATTTTTGTCTCATCGCATTTTGTATTCGGTCGGAATACAAATATGGGTATGTTTATACTGTTGTGAGGTAATCCTGTGGGATTACTTTTGAAGTTTCCAATCTTCTTCCACCCGACTAAAACATCTGGTTTAATGTTTATGCTGGGGCATCTATCTTTTATCCATGGCTGAATCCATGCTTGGGCTGGGCTTGGGCTTGGTATTTGAGTTTCTAGCTTGGGGTGTTTTTTACAAATGTGAGGGGCCATTTTGCGGTGGCAGGGGCTCTAGCAACTTCTGGAATTCTTAAGGGATGAGGTGTTTTTTGTGACTCACTAAAGCTTTAATTTCCTTTGTCCAAGCTACAGATATTAGTGTTGATCTTTTGTGATGATATTTGTATATGGTCACCACTTGACTTTGGTTGTGCTCACCCCCTCCACCTCATGGCTGAGAGCACTTTGGGCAGCCCCAATAAATTCTGGCCGAGCCTCTTAATGAGAAAATGATTCATTTGCTAATTTCAAGCTCATTCCTTCACCCAAAAAGGCAACTTCAATTTACCTTCACCCAATGGCTTGGGTGTCTTGAGAGAAATTATTCTACACACTCTCTACTTCAATCTTGGACATGTCGGTTAGCAAACTTCATGTCCGAGTTGTCTCGGTTTAGAGGCGGGAGCCTGTATAAAGATCCGTTGACGTGGTTCCACCTCGACGAGGAGACAGGAGATCAGAGATGCCGCGAGGAGCGTGGGATGATGGCTAAAGACCGAAGGACACGGATCGATCGGTATAGCCATTCTATCATTTTATAGTTTGCTGGTTTAGTGTTAATGGCACGATCCGGGTAAAAGTCTATGTTGGCGCCAGTTTATGAAAAAGTTTTTATTCCGCGTTTGGCCTCAGATTATTGGCCGGGGCGCTATCGTAGACTTACAACTATAACGAATTCATCCCATTTGGCAATAGAATGTGAGGCAGTGTTATAAAGCCATTTTTCTGCTAGATCGTACAAAGTAAAAGGGAGAAGACGTAAGCGCATAGCATCCACAGACAGTTGTGACGTATCCATCATTGCGCATACATTTTCGAATTTGTTTATAAAAACGTATGCGTCTTCGGATTCAAGCCCGTGAAATTTGGGCAACAGTTTGATGAAGTGGGGTTTAATTTCAAAATTATTCCCATTGGCTGGTGGAATAGATAGACAGGTAGGAAGGGGCCCGCGCATGGGGTAACATCTTTCTTGGAGAGAGATGCGCGGTGGATTCTGTGCACCGACGGGTGGTGGCAGGATGGTGGTGGTAAAATATGATGGATAACCGTCCATCTCAGTCGATGTGGTGGGAGGAGGGGAAAAAGGAGATGAAGAAGTACAGACTTCGGAGTCGATAGCAGAAACGTGGACAAGACGGGCATTAGAATCCAGTGTCCAGCTGAGCATGCACTAAGCGGCTTTAGCGCATGTGGCAGCGTGTGAGAACTTAAAAATTGGTTTGTTTTGAAAAGTGTCGGACGTGAGACAAACCACAAAAAAATGCACACACGACTCTAAAACTACGGTTACCTAGGTCAAGTCTCTAGACCGCTCCTAGACTTCGAAAAGACAAGCCGCAGGATCAATCCTCTACCACCTCTTTATCACTCTTATGGCCAGGTAAGTGCCAGGTAAGTGGGAGGTATCCGCTATACGAATCACCGAAAATAGCGGGCCTATTTAAGTAACCACTTGCCTTAGACACCACAAAAGTAATGCGGATAAGCGATAGATTACCTACGACCTTCCTCTGTCCTTATTGAGCGCGACTGTCCTTAAAGTCTTGGTCAAGAGTTTTTTTTTATAATTAATGTAGGGTGATGCGGATACTCGTTTTGTGATTTGAAATCCCCATCTAATCTAAATTTGGTCTTTGCCCTTTAATGTCCGTATCAAAATATGCAAAAACAAACCGCAAAAAAAAAACTCGCAAAAAGATTTTTGAGCGGCGATATTTTGCAAAGAATCCTGCAGAAAATATATAATTGGATTTTTCAGAGGAGAGAGAAAGAGATAGAAAAGATACCAGAGAAAATTGAAGCCCTAACTCATCAACACCGCCGCGGTTCCACCGCCAAAACACACTTCTTGCCGCGGTTCCGTCGCGGAGTTGAGAGTTCTTTGAAAACTTTTGGCTATGGTGGCCTCTCTTGCTTCTCTGGGTCTTGATGAATGTCTTTAAATCTTTAACTCCTCGCTACAGTGACTCCAGATTCCCTCGCAAAAATCGCACACTAATCGTTAAATATGCAAGATGCGGTTTGTTTTGTTTTATGATATATATCGAATAAGAATTCAACAAGAATAGTAAGAATAAAAAATTACGCACGTATCCCCGGCAACGGCGCTATTTGATTGATTTCTAATTTAAAGAAGTGTGTAGTAACCGCAATCAATAACGGTGTCGCGTGTAACTAGACCGAGATAAGTACGAGTCGTCCTCAGGGATATGTGGAATCTTTTAATCTTTCTTTAGATGTGTTGATTAGGAAGAGGAAGAAGAATAGATAATAGCGAAGAATAGTTATACAATCTAGATCTACGTTAAACACGGATGTAGAATATAGATCTAGTTTAAAGACGGATGTAGATTTTATATCAGAAGAGAGCTTGTAGGGTTCGTTAGGATTTAGTAATCCTGGATGACTAATAAAGATAACTCCTTTTATGTTTTGATAGATTTAAAACTAGATTGATGGTGATGAATGAGTATTAGGTTTCTGATTGTCAGAGTTTTTCTGTGTTTAAATTTACGGCAATCAAGACGGTGTCGCTTGGTAGCTAGTCGGTTGAGTACGAGCCGATCCACAGGGAAATGGTGTCTTTTTCTTTAAGTTCTAATGAGTTAAGTCCTAACTTTGGTAGGTTTGGTTTTAAGATCTAAGAATGAGAATAAATTGATATAAAGGCTTGCTAGGGTTAGGATTAGGTTAGTTCGAAATAGGGATTCTTCTCACTTCTTTCAATGCCCTAGTTAAGAATATAGGTGTTAGGGTAATAGTCAACAACGGGGATTAGTACGACTAGGAAGAAACTTCGTTTCTTCCTTTTGGTCCTTGTCCGTCTGTTCTTGGCTCTTAGCCCTAACCTCCGGTTAATTCAACCACAACCGGTCTAACTAGAGAATCACCGCTATCATGTAGGATAGGATGCCGTAGTGAGCGGATTATGGTTGATTTAAAGAGAGTCCTTAATTAAAATTATTTGGGCAAAGAAAGGAGTGAGAGAGATTTCATTCTCTCAAACATTCCCCCTCCTAATCCCTAACAAGTAAGTAATTACTCACTCATTAGGAAGATAACAATAAAATTCATTTTTTTTATTTTAATAGATGAACTAAATTGTAGATAACAAAAGAACAGATAAAAAATTGGAAAAATTAAAATTCAGATAAAAAAAATGCGAGAAAAAAAAATAAAACTTACTTTATTGATGACCTCTCAACAATGCATTACAATTGAAATTAAAATTTAGATCTAAGAATTAAAAAGAGGCATAAACACTAAAGAGAGGCATCCTATGAAAAGCACCCTAAAAGAGGCACCCTGAAAGCGGCCTTGAGCTATTCTATTTATAGATAGGAAAAACCGTAGGTTTACATTCTGATCTATACATAAAATTACAAAACAACCCTAAAAAGCGAGTTAAAGCACCGACACCCTACTGAAACGTGCAGAGCACGGCCGCGGAACCGCGGCAGAATAGCCTGTTTGGCCGCGGTTCCGCGGCCATTTGGTGGGTTCATGGGCCCATTATTTTAGGGTTTCTTCAAGTTGCTTTTATCTTCTATTTTCTTTACTTGGTTTCTCAGAATCTCTTCATTTCTCTTCCAGATATTCAACAATGGACTTTTGCCTTGAGCTCCGTGTTTGATGTCTTGGATCTTGTGCTGCCCTTATGCTTTGTGCATTGAAATGCTCAATGATTTTCCATTTGTTCCTTGAACTGGTAGGCGGCATTATACGGATAGTGTGCGGAAACCCATATTTCTATGTTTTTTGGTCGTAGTCCCACATTTGTTGCGACTTTTCATGAATTTCACTGTAAAGAGCTGAGAACCTGTAACCTGCAACTATTTAGCAGACATGGATCAAAAGTACCTACTTATATGCAATGTGATTAAGAATGGGCGGTATAAAAATGCAAAAATCTGATATGAACAAATACCCCCAAACTTATCTTTTGCTCTTCCCGAGCAAAACCAATTTTATTCTCGAAAAATTCTAACCTCACTTTCGCAGGGAACGCGATTGCACTGAGCTCGTGCAACAAGCTATTAAACCTCTAGGCGTCCCTAGTAGGAGGAGTGTTGTCTCATGAGAGTTTTCAGCGGATACTACCCACAAAATCCGATCAATTTAGCCTGTTGACTATAATTCTTCAATTCAGTATTCTAGCCAGAAATTCTATTCTCTTCAACTTAGAAATCATCAACCCGTATTTTTCACGCTTCCTTTTCATTTAACTTAAGATCATATACGTTTTGCAAGTTTATAAAGCTTTCAGCATCTCCTGAGTTTTCCTTCTAAGGTGCAATCTTAACTCAGGAATTTTTATCATCTCTACTGAAGATATGAGCCCTATCTTTTATTTCTATCTCTTCTCCAAACTCCAATTATATACCTCTACGTGTGTGTAATTATCACCCCTACACTTGGAAATTCAATTCAAGCTATCATACTCTTGTCCATCTTCCAAAATACTTTTAGTTGGTGAATTTTAGATGAAATTGCTCACACATTCCTCATGCGACCGTTAATACTTCTTGAGATACTAAACGACCGATTACAAAATGTGCTTGCGCATTTAGGCGTAATTTCTCGTCTTGCAATAGCTAAGGCTTAGCAGTAACTCTCAAACCAGTTGGTCTAAGGCACTAAGTGATAAAGCACCCTCGCTATATTTTTTATTTATACCGCCTTAAGTAATTACAAAACCAGTGTTCATTTTTTATCTCTTTATTCACACTTATACTTTTATTTTATTTTCCTTCATTCTAAGAATTTTAGACAAGAGCATTTCAAGGCATCCTCTACTATCCCAAGTTTCAAGATGTGTGTGAGTGCGTAAAGTAGGGTATATACTTTCAGAATTTTGGACTTAAGCTTCAGAATTATTTTTCAGACTTATACTTCAATTAGAGCTTTCAATACTCTTCCCTTATTTCGATTTAGCTCAAGAACTAAACTCATAATTTGCCTATTTCTAAATAAACTATAAGGACGTATATTTTCTACAGTTAAACTTTAAGAAAGGTTATTTTTAGGGTTTTTAATTTACTAAATTTAGGATCTGGTTTTTCCTAACTAGTCAACCGTCATGTTGAACTTAAGTCAAATATTGCCAAAATTGAAATTTTTGATTTTTGATTTTTATGGGTTTAAAAATAAGTATGCAAATGCAAAAATATATATATGAATGCGAAGGAAGAAAGGTTACCGAGCACACCCCCAAACTTAAACTTGACAGTGCCCTCACTATCAGGCTACACCAAGAGGGTCAGAATTATCGGCACTACCCTGTTTTTATTATTATTATTAACAGAAAAAGAAAACAAAATATATATACACAAAAAGGTCCCCTCAAACTTAAGTGAAATAGTGTTTACACTGTTTAAGCGTCAAAGTTCAGAGTTAGGGAGGAGAAAAAAATAGTATCAAGCTATACAAGGCCTTACACAGGCCAAAGGTTAGCACCAACCATTCAAAATTTTTATCGTTATAAAGCGGCGGTTGGTGAAAGAACATGTTGTATAGAGTCAGGAAGAAATGGGGTAAAGATAAGTGGTGTAATAGAAAATGTTTACGTCTCGATTTGTAGAGACGAAACAATAATGGTGAACGGAAACGAGAATGTGGATGATGAGGAATGGGAAGAATGGTCACATTCTCGTATGGGATAAGAAGAAATGGTGGTGGTCCGACTTCTTCAGGTGGAGGTTGATTAATCACAAAATCCGCGTCGTTTAGGAATACGAGTTCATCAACGAAAATATCTTCAAAACTTTCATCGATGGTCCGATTGAACGTTTCAATGTCAATAAGTGCCGCGCCAGAATTCAAAACACTTGATTTTTCAAGAATTATGGATGCATGGGACTCATAAAGCTCATCTACCTTATTCTCAAAAGAGTCTAAATCAAGTTGTTTTTCTAGAATTATCAAACTCAAAATACCGGATTGTGATTCATTAACACTCGCTATCATTAAAGGAAGATTAGAAGAAAAACCAGAGAAAGTGGGAGAAAGAAGTTGAATACGAACTTGAGGGTGGAGATGGAGTGTATAAATTAGCACAATTTGTAATGACTGATGTGTAAAAAGCTATTGTGCTAATCTATCAACCCACTGAGAAATAAGGTCAAATCTCTCAAGATTCGTGAGAAAACATGGGTACGTAGAACTTGGTAAACTAGACATAGAAAATGAAAGTGTAACGGTTTCTTGCAAGGTCGGAGCGAGGATGGAGGGAAGTGAGTGAGGAAGGGTATCTGTTAAAGATTCAGGAGGGTGTGCGCAGTCAATGAAAGGGATAGAATGAATTGGAAAATCCGACTCCTCAAGTAAAACTGCTTCATCCTCAATAATTTCCTCAATACTCTCCATGCAATTCTCATCAAAATCAAAACGCATATGAAGTTCGGGAGAAACATTTAATGACTTGGGATGATGAATTGGAGAGAAAAATTCAGTCAAATCTACGGGTTCATCATCCAAAATATTCCCAGCGTCGATATCCTCAATCAAGCGAATTATCAATTTTCTTAGACATCTCATCAAAAGCATGGATATTAATCAAATCAGGTTATAGAGTGGAGGTGTAGAGGTCAAAAGGATTGGTGATGGTTTCACTCGAAAGGGACCCTTCACAATCAGGTAAATCAAACACTACAAATTCGCACAACTCATTAAACGTTTTATCTTCAACTGGGGAATCATTTAGAACACTTGATAGACATTCAAAACCGGAGTTGTGGGATTCAATTGGGGATGGATAGGTTTGATTTAGAAGGGTGTACAGCTCACTCTCACCACTCAAATTCTCAATCTGTCCAACCGCCTCATCATACATTGGAAAATTTGGAGCTAGTTAGAAATTAGCTACCGGGTCACTAGGTTGTATGAGGGCAGCCATGGACGCATTCAAATCCATCATCTGTTGGCATGACGCTACCCGAAAGTTTTCCAACGCCTGTTCCAAACTAGAATCGGTTGTGAAGGAGTTTCAGTAAAATATTCAAAGTTGTTTGGATATTGAAAACTCCCAAATGGCTGTGTAGAAGCAATGTCTAGGGAAGGTGCGAAAGTCAGGTAGGACTGATAGGAATTGAATGGTTAGACATGGGTAGGATTAACATATGGATAAGAAGGTGAATGGAATTGTTCATCAAAAGAATTTGCAGTGGTGAAAGGAGTGAAAGATCGGTTACAAGATTGTTCAATATGTTCAGCAATAGACATGGGTTTCGGAGTTACAACATGACTCGAAAAAGGAGTATCAACGTAAGAAGGTGGTGAAGGTTGAAATGGTTAAAACAAGGTGGATTGCGGAGTCCAATTGGTTGTCCTAGACGCGTCTATTCGATCTTTCAAAGAAATTTTGGGCATGGAGAGGTCGTTCGAAATTCGACCAAAACAAGAATTGTAGGAATAATGTCTGGTTGTGGGTACCAAAGTTCGGCAAGAGTTTTGCGAGGTGGGGTACCCAAAATGAGAGAAAGGAGAAGAAAAAGAATGTGATTTTTTTTTTGTAAAAAAAAATTGTTTGTTTTTGGAGTTTAGAAATTTTAGAAAAAGGTTTGCAAGAATGTATACGGACTTACTTCAAACAATCACAGTTAAAACATGCACAATCAAACCTAGAGCTATGGTCTTCCATGTCCACTAGACTGCTCCTAACTATTCCAAAGTAACAAGTTGTGAGATATCCTTCAAATCGCCTCTTCACCGCCAATTGTGGCCAGGTAAGCACAAATGAAGAAAGGAGGGTTCTGCTCATGAATTACCATGAGACGGGAATTTTAAATTTACCTTTCTCACTTGTCTAGCCTAGGCACCACAAAGTCAAGTTTAGATAAACGATGGAATGCCCACAACCTTCCTCTGTCCTAATGAGCACGACAGTCCTTAGTTGGCTGAGTCTAGGTATTTTTTAATTTAGTTCAAGGGTGATGCATATGCTTTTAGTGATTTTTGGGGTCTTAGGAAGGGTAATGAAATCCCCACCCAATCTTGATTAGTGTTATAGCCCCTTAGATTCCGTATTAATTATGCAAAGCAGTTAACACACCAGAAATCTAAAACACTTGCAAATTTTTTTTATTTGGCAGCGCAAAGAATCCTGCACAAAAACAATTTATTGGAGAGGGAGAAGAGGTTGCTGTGCAAAGAATCCTGCAGGAAATTTTTTCAGTGGAATGCAGAGGAGAGGAGATGAGAAATGGGATGCTTACAGAGAAAAGTGGGTCGCTGACGTCAGCAGTTGACCGCGGTTCCGCGGTAAAACGTGCACTTGTGCCGCGGTTCTGTGGCCTAACAGAAGGTTGACTGCTTCAAATTGTGTCTCCGTGCTGAGTTGGTTATCCTCTACCTGTTTAGATCTCCTGAATATTGATTTGTTTACTGAATTTGCTCCAGATCTGAAACAGAGTTTGCTCCAAGCCTGCACACTTGCACAAATACCTTTCAAAAATAACAAGATGATTTTTATTTTTGTTTTTTATTTTATTTATTTATTTATTTATTTTGGTTTTTCAATTTTTATATTTTTAAATTTTTAATTAACCCCGAATTACACAAAGAAAGAAATTACCGTCTCCCCGGCAACGGCGCCATTTGATTGTCAGAGTTTTTCTGTGTTTAAATTTACCGCAATCAAGACGGTGTCGCTTGGTAGCTAGCTGGTTAGTACGAGTCGATCCACATGGAAATGGTATCCTTTTCTTTAAGTTCTAACGAGTTAAGTCCTAACTTTGGTAGGTTTGGTTTTAAGATCTAAGAATGAGAATAAATTGATATAAAGGCTTGCTAGGGTTAGGATTAGGTTAGTTTGAAATAGGAATTCTTCTCACTTCTTTCAATGCCCTAGTTAAGAATATAGGTGTTAGATTAATAGTCAACAACGGGGATTAGCACGACTAGGAAGAAACTTAGTTTCTTCTTTTTGGTCCTTGTCCGTCCGTTCTTGGCTCTTAGCCCTAACCTCCGGTTAATTCAACCACAACCGGTCTAACTAGGGAATCACCGCTATCATGTAGGATAGGGTGCCGTAGTGAGCGGATTATGGTTGATTTAAAAAGAGTCCTTAATTAAAATTATTTGGGCAAAGAAAGGAGTGAGAGAGATTTCCTTCTCTCAAACCTTCCCTCTCCTATCCCTAACAAGTGAGAAATTACTCACTCGTTAGGAAGATAACAATAAAATTCATTTTTTTTATTTTAATAAATGAACTAAATTGCAGATAACAAAAGAACAGATAAAAAATTGCAGGAATTAAAATTTAGACCAAAAGAATGCGAGATAAAAAAAATAAAACTTACTTTATTGATGACCTCTTAACAATGTATTACAATTGGAATTAAAATTTAGATCTAAGAATTAAAAAGAGGCAAAAAAACTAAAGAGAGGCACCCTAAAAGGGGCACCCTGAAAGAGGCATCGAGCTCTCCTATTTATAGATAGGAAAAACTCTAGGTTTACATTCTGATCCATACATGAAATTACAAAGCAACCCCAAAAACCGAGTCAAAGCACCGACACCCCCACCGACACGTGTAGAGCACGACCGCAGAACCGCGGCAGAATATCTTGTTTGGCCGCGGTTCCACGGCCATTTGGTGGGTTCATGGTCCCATTATTTTAGGGTTTCTTCAAGTTGCTTTTATCTTCTGTTTTCTTTACTTGGTTTCTCAGAATCGCTTCAGTTCTCTTCCAGATATTCAACAGTGGACTTTTGCCTTGAGCTCCACGTTTGAAGTCTTGGATCTTGTGCTGCCCTTGTGCTTTGTGCATTGAAGTGCTCAATGATTTTCTATTTGTTCCTTGAACTGGTAGGCGGCATTAAACGGATAGTGTGAGGAAACCCGCATTTCTCTGTTTGTTGGTTGTAGTCCCACATTTGTTGCGACTTTTCATGAATTTCACTGTAAAGAGCTGAGAACCTGTAACCTGCAACTATTTAGCAGACATGGATCAAAAGTACCTACTTATATGCAATGTGATTAAGAATGGGCAGTATAAAAATGCAAAAATCTGATATGAATAGGTTCTTGGAAGAAAGTAGGGTTTCCACACTATTGACCCTTGTCCTTTCATTGATCTCTATTCATATCTAGCCCTTAACAAACAACAACAACAACTGAGCCTTTTATCCCAAGCATACGGGGTAGACTACATGAACCAACATGAGAATCACGCCGGGTCCAACACATGAATCCTCCGTCTCCACTCACTCCTATCGAACAATATACTTCCATTGAGTCCTTTGGAAACCATATCGTTTCGTATCACCTCCATCCATATTTTCTTCGGTCTCCCTTTTGCCCTTTTTCCATTGCCCATATCGAGAGTTTCTGTTCGTCGAACCGGTGCTTCCATAGGTCTGCGTCGCATTTGACCAAACCATCTTAGTTGGTTTTCCCGCAACTTCTCCTCCACAGGTGCTACACCAACTTTTGCATGAATATCCTTATTTCGCACCTTATCTTTTCTAGTGTTACCGCACATCCAACGAAGCATGCGCATCTCCGCTACGTGCATCTTCTGTGTATGATGCTTCTTAGAAGCCCATCATTATGTACTATATAATAAGGCAGGCCGAATAGTACTCCGATAAAACTTCCCTTTCAATTTTAACGGAAAGTTACGATCACACAAAATCCCTTAACAAAATAATTGTTAATCTGATCTCAAATCGCGGTCGAGACTAGCAATTAATTGGCAGCGCGCCCGATAAGGATGTTAACGATTCTTTTGCTAACGTTTATAAACTTCATAAGACTTGGTCAAAATATTTTCTCATCCATTAATCTACCATAATTCTACGAACCCTATCAAGCGGAGAATTACTCGTGCATGATGGAGATAGAAGAATGGATAAAGATGAAATTCATAATGTAACTAAATAATTAAACTAAAGATCTACCTTTATTAATCAACTTCACAAGTACAAACATCAAGTTTAGATTACAAGAGGAAGAAAAAGTTGCTCTCGATCTCTGCCATGTCGGATGTAGATATTCTGTCGAATCTCACGTCGCTTTATCACGTCGAATTTTGGACCTGTCTTGGATCGCTTTGTTCTTTGACAGTGATTAGCTTGTGTAAAAGATTGATGATTTCTAATTTTAGCCCTCGGTCCTTTATATAGCCCCAAAACCAGAAACCAAAGATCCCCAGAATTTGGGTTAGTTGTAGCAAATCCAACCTAAAAATCCTAATTCCTGATTCGGTGAATCGGCTGTGGATCCGCCGCATATTGCATGGTTTGGCCGCGGATCCGCGGTTTGTTAGTGAGATCTTGGGTGCAAATTTCTGGGACTTTATTCTTGTGACACATAGAGATTTAGTTGATGTCTGGAACTTGAAAATATTTCCTTAGTCTCTGCCAGTATTGATTCTTCGATTTTCTTTAATATTTCGGCAGATTTTTGATTTCCAACATCTCAACATGTCGATCTCCTGACCTGAGCCAAATCTTGCACCATATCTCAAAGAATAATGTTAGTAATATTTGGTATTTTTGAGATATTATCCTAACCAATTTGATATGATATTATATTTTAAGAATATTGATTCAGGATATTTGATATGATATGCATATTTAAATTATCAAAATATTATATAAATATTACATGCATATATTTTCCTTCATAATGTTAATTATAAAATATAAACATATGAAAATAGTATTTTTACAGATAAACCCTCATATGTGTCATATTTATAATAAACACCTTTAGATATTTAAGAAAAGTAAGGAAAATGTCATATCAAATGTGCGATATTTTCAACTGAACAATACTCTACTTTCTAAAATGACGGAGGGCTGCGAATTGTTTTTAAGAAAATCTTTAACTCTTTGAACTTGATATCGTTGTAGAATCAAATGGTTTTTAAAAGGAGTGGCTTAAGCTCCACATTTTGAAAACTTGCTTTTCCATAAAAAAATTGAGTAGGTTTCAAATCGGATTCTAGAACATCTTTTAGGTTTCTTTTTCTTTACATTAATCTCATTAATGTAGTCCCATCATTTAAGTCCTTAGGCCATCACAGAAAAGAAACGAATATAGAATATACCCTTATGCCATCCGCATTCGCCACAGTGTCCCGTTATGCACCGTTATGTTACTTAGCCTACGGCATAGCGGGACGGGACTAGCACGGATGAAAAACATAAGCAATGCTTATTATATATCATATATATAATACACCATTCATCTCAGCATATAAAGTGACCACATCACAGAATATCAACAGCAGAAGCACATATATGAAAATATATAGGATATACTATTAGGTCCGTATTTTGTATTTAGTCAACAATAGAAAATACGGATTCCATGGTCGCGATGAATAGCCAAGCCCAAACCTTTAAACCCCTACGAGAGCGGCAAGTGACCCTACCAATTCTAGAGTTAGGAGACTCGGTCTTGACTCCTCGAGATGGCCTCCCACTGGACTCTAGAACCCAGTCACTTGTGCTCCCCACCTTGGGTCTATCCTAATGCGGAAAAGTAAATAATATACAACAATGGTGACATCATCCTCGACCCGGAAGTGCCCCAATAAAATAATATTACATACAATGAATTTTACATGAAAGAAAAGAAAAACTCTCATCTCACATAAAAACCCCGCCCATTCAATCACGACGATCCTATACATCATATCTCAGCAACACATAACATCACATTTCACCAACGTAAGTAAGTATGCGTACCCTAATTTTCGTTGACGTGTAGCAACGAAACCGGTGATATACTACATACTATGCTTACGGTCGTAGAAAAGAAAATGAAAAACTACAACAATTGAAATCATCACTGTCTTTAGACATCATAAACCCGGAATATCACATGTTCTGGATTTCATGCTTAACGATGCAAATCTTACATTTGGGTCTCATCTATGAAAACACCTTTTCAAAGGAAGTCGGGTAATTCAACAAGATTCCCGATTCCACCCGAGACCGAAATGTTAAATTTAAACGCAACTAATTACTTTTCAGAAAACTAATTAGTGTAGATTCCAATTATTGTATCACATTCACAAATATTTAGACGATATTAAACGTTTCGATAGAATCAACAAACACCCATATTTTCCAGAGAGCTCAACACTTGAGCAAAGTTAAAATACCCAAAACATGCCACAGTACCTATGGACCAACCATAGAAGGGTCAACCCTTATCTCACCTATGGCGCTGCGGAACTACGGCAAACCCTAGGGTTTAGCCGCGGTTCTGTGGAAATAGAATCGAGTTAGGGTTTCGTTCTTCTAAAGAGTCCATAGAATTACGTTCATGATTTTTCGAATATTTTTAACTTGGAAAATTCCAACTTTTGGAAAATTTCTAGAGGGTGTCATGAGGTGGTGTTTGATGTTTGTTCGAACTGTTAAACGTCGTCTAAGTTACCAGAAACGATGTTAAAATTACAACTATGAAACACTCCAAATAGCCTTTACAGAAAGATAACATCACATGTGATCTTAGTAAAAACAAACAATACCTGAAACACTAAACCCCACAGACCAGAGCACCAAAAAAAACGAGGCGATTTGGACATGGAAAAACCGGCCATGCCGGATATTTTGGGCATTTCACCGAGTCAAATTTGGTGGAATGGCCTCGTTTTCGTTTGATGTTGATATTACATCATATGTAACATTCTGCAACTGCTTAAAAAATTTTTAGAGGCTCTAAAAAATTCGACAGAGACTGGGGTTTAGTTTCGAGGTTTCGGAGTTGTTTCGGTTTCGTAATTTATCTAACATCGTCAAAGTTTCAGGCTTGGCTCTGATACCACTATAGGGTTTTCCTAGCACCATGCCTAGTGTTTGTCTTACATCAAACATGATACAATAAAAAATTTAGAGGTGCTAAGAAAAACAAACCATGAATCGAACTAGAAATCTAGGGTAACAAAGGCAAGTATCATATACTAGCAAGTGTCTAACACTATGAGGGGAGAATTACAACCTTTGTAGACCTCCCTCTTAGTGACTCCTTGGATCAACTTGGTGTTCGAAGTCCACGACAATCCACCACGGAGTCCCTTGGCTCAAGCTCCTAGCTTCACTTGATCTAAATGGAAGTGGAGAAAACAGCCTACACTAGTGGGCTAGACTAATATAGATTGGTGATGTGGGTTGTATTCTCACTTCAAAAACCTTTTCTTTTATTTTTCTTCACTAACATTTTAAGAGGTATAGTGTTTGGAGGAAGAAGAAGAAGGAAATGGCTAAGCTTGAGCTCTTGTGATAATTCTCAATAATAAAAAGAGAATAAAAATATATATGAGAGAGTCACACTCACTGAAACCATGGTCAATATATATCTAGATATTTTTGATAATGAGTTAAAGACCAATTAGAAGTTAAACCATGGTTTATATTTGGATCAACATAAGAAGAGTGTAGAAGAAATGCAATCATGATTTAATTTAATTTTTCTTTTTCTCAATAATAAAAAATATATAAATATATTCCATGTGAGTCTTGCATAGCCATCTCCAACGTATCATCAACTATGACACATGTATGCATGCATGTGTGCATTCATATCAATATATACATACATACTTTCATGCATACATATAAAATAAAGGGGTTTTAATAAATGAGCTAATGGTCATTAATATTAAATCAACACTTGATTTAATAATACGGTCATATCACATATGACCCGACCAATAGTAAATGCTAGATTAAAACGTGGTATCATATACACGCATTTAATCAAGATCCCGCGCATATCCCCATATGCACCCCACATCGTTTTTCCTGAGCTAGGAAACCCCTTTGTGGGACTCTAAGACTCGTCAATACGCTGGCAGTAGGCAGTGATCATATCACATACCCACAAACCGTCAGCGGCACTAGCTGTACATAACGACTCCCAGGTATTGAGCGATCAGAAGAAAAACCAACGAACCTGTCAAAACTCCCGTCGAGCCAACCGGTAACACTTACTGTACAGTCCGATCTTTTCGTCAGATATGCTGCATATCGAGTCTAGGGATGGTATCGTCGACCCTAATAACTCAATAAGTCATGCCGGTAAATGGCCTTTAACAGGACGAGAAACTACTGATAACACTTATCAGTAAATCTCATCAGCCCTGGCTAGGTACTTCCTGTTATAGCCAATCGAGTATAGCGCAACATCAACTCCCAATACCGGGAGAGACGAAACCCCTCCTATCGCTCATTGCCTCAATGTGTCTCGGGACTGTACCCAAAATCCACCTGTTTGCACGACTCAGTAGTGCCGTGGTAGCGTAGAGATCAAAGTACAGTACGAGCACAACAAGACTTTATGACGATCTCGGGTCTACCGACTAACCTGTACCAATGTCGCTGAGAACTGCTATCCGACGATAGATATAATACCACATAGGAGTTCTCGGCGAGTCCATTCAGTGTACCCAGTCTCCACTGAGCACCCGTATACAATCTTTGGTGTCCCCACACCAATGGATATGGGATCATCCACCGCCCATCATATGAGTCAAGAAACGTATACGCTAGTCTACTCTGGAATATCGATGCCCCGTCTCGATACACCCATGACTAGGAATATTTTAAGGATATGCTTATAAACTACACAAGTCCCACTAGTATGTTCAGCATCATAATCCCAATAGTCAAGCAAATATCCTAAGAGCTTTATCAACATGTACCAAATGAGTAATATGCATGATCAAGTGAACATGTCAAGATAAAGAACAACCAGATAGCATACTATCATGTCGAGCAAGAATGTCCTCTGAATATATATATACGCATACCAATACATCCAATATCAAATAATGGCCTCTAGGGCATAAATATATCCAACAATCTCCCACATGCACTAAGGCCAATTATAGGCATATCTCATACCCAACATCTCAAAAAGTCGCTCATGCTGCGGCTAAGGGAGGGCCTTGGTGAGTGGATCCACGGTGTTATTCTTTGTATCTACTCTCCGAATCTCGATCTTGCGGCAATCAACTATCTCCCGATCCAATGATATCGCCTCAGAATGTGTCTGGACCTCTGATGGGACCTAGGCTCTTTGGCCAACGTCATAGCCCCATTATTATCACAATACAATGGTATTGGATCAATAGTTGTTGGAACTACTCCTAGCTCCAAGATGAACTTCTTCATCCAGACAGCTTCCTTGGTAGCATCGTTTGCACCAATATAGTCAGCTTCCATTCTGGAGTCTGCAACGATATCCTGTTTGGAACTCTTCCAATATACCGCCCCTCTATTGAGAGTAAATACAAACTCTGAGATAGATTTGCTGTCATCCTTATCATTCTGGAAGCTCGAATTGGTAAAGGCCTCCATTTGGAGATCCCCGGTACCATACACCAAGAACTTTTCTTTAGTTGGATCATCTTCGACGAGGAATACCGACTCTTAAGCTTGCTCCCAACGACTTAGGAGCTAAAGAAGTGGCATAGAAAACAAAGGACACGACTATAAGGGTTGTAATTATTAACCTAATAGCTAAACTCCTTCCAGTGTTTTCTGGTTTAGTGTTTGGATTCAATTCTAGGTCATAAAGTTGTAATCTTGATTCAAAAATTTTCATTTTGTATTCTGCATTGGCCGCAGTTAGCGGCATGAGCACAAGCGTCTACCAACATGGTATCAGAGCCATCTAAACAGTAGAACTAGTTTTAGACAATATTTACGTTTCGAAACTAAAAATTTCCGTTTTTCAAAAACTTAAAAATCAAGTTTCTATCGAAAAGTTTTTGATCTCTGAATTTTTTTTAAACAAGTGCAAAGATCTTCTCATTAGATATAAGAACTTGGGAAGAAACACGGGGATACAACTCCCAAGAAAAACCGCCTAAATTTCCAAAATAGCTGCCACAGTCGGTTTTTTTATTTCCTCTGGTCCCTAGTTTTTTTCAGTGGTTTTTACTCATGAAAACTTTGTTTTTGGTTTTGTTTGATTTGGCCTAGATTTCATTTAATGTTATCTTTTTATTCGAGCAAGACGAAAAGTTTTAAATCGAAATTTTTGCATCGTTTATATTTTTTTTGTTTTGTATTTGTGTTTGTATACGTCGTCTAATTTCTATAGGTCGATTAGACGGAGTTGCAAATACTTGCTTCCGCTATGATGATGTATATCTTGCAATGGTTTATCGGATAGTCATTATGGATAGCATCTCATCGAATATTGGATGTATATTTTTTAATTCGGGGCGAATGGTCGGATTGTGGCCGTCGTTACCGCTTGTTGTATATTATTTTTTTGGAACACGGCCGGGTTGAGGTCGATATTACTATTGTATATTTATTCATTCTTGTATTAGGATAACCCATGGAGAAGTGCTCGAATAGCCAGGTTCTAGAGTATGACTAGGTGTGCGTCTCGCAGTTGCGAGTTCGAGCCACCTCACTCTAGAATTGGAGGTATATTCTCCGCACTTGTAAGGGTTTAGGATAGAGCCACGGTGGAGTACTCAAGTTACCGGATTCCATGAAGTGGCGGGTGGCCCACTCATTTCATTGATTGATGGTTTCCTCACTTCTAGAATTGACGGGTAACTTGTCGCGCTCGTATGGGTCTAGTTCAGGTGATGTTCGAGCTATCCACACGTCCAGGAAACGTTGGTTTTCGTTTGCAGCTCAAAAGAAACACGGGGCTCCTAGTTTATCCACTATTCCATCTTGTTTATCGCAGGCCTGTGATGTTTATTACCTGCCTGTGATGATATATATAAATGTTGTATATGTTTTGCACCCGCGCTAGCCCTGCCCATGCACTGCCGTAAGTTAAGTAACTTTACGGTGATGTCCCCGAACCGCGTGGCGAATGCGGGTGGCATATACGTATATTCTATTTTGATTGTTTCTATGATGCATCGGCTTAATGATGGGTTACACTAACACCCTGGCCATAACCCGTGGCCGTTTGCAGAACAAAAATTTTACAACGATTCAAAACTGGCGCTAGAATAACCTAATACCCTGATCTACCATAAACCTAACTAGCAACTAGAGAAGCTATCTACTATGATCGAAGTTTATACCTAAAGAATCAAGTCCTTCGGGTCTTCCCTCCTCTCCTTTATCTCCTCATAGGATGTATGGATCGCGCTTGATCGTCGGCCTCCTCGCGTCAAAGATGATCCACCAGGAAGTATCTACTTTGAGCTCCTACATCTAAACCGAGGTAACTAGGTTACTTAGTATGCTAATCTAAGTAGCCTAGATGATGTAGAGAGTGATGATGGATTAGTTTGTCTTAAGAACCCTAAGTTTCTCAACACATGAGACTATTAGAGTTTGAGGTAGAAGAAGAGAAGCTTGGAGGAGAGAGAGTGTTCAAGTTGGAATGAATGAAGAATAGCCAAGTCTTGTGAATTATCAAGACTCCAATAATTCACCAAAATATGTTGAAGCCACCTTACCTCAATAATAAACCTTGAGTCACTATATGAGTCACCAAGTCGCCATGCTTCATTTAATACAAATGAACACCTCATATTTCCACCTCATTAACCATTTAACCTAAATGGTTAAAACAATAATGAGGTGTCTTCTTTTAGAAGCAGCTTGCACAATTACAAGAATACCCCTAATCGTATATACATACCCGTATCCGTATTCCAAAAAATTTGAAAACAAAGAGACAAAACAAATCTAAGAATATAAAACTAGGATCCGGCTTAAACCAAAGCCCGCTAGTATTATCCGCCCGAACATCATACGTGCACAAGTACACGTATGATCGAACCCCTGCCATAAAACCATACGGCCTCTACATCGTTTCGCCCGAAGCAGGGAAACCCTCTGTGTGGGACTCTAAAGACTCGACAGTGCGCTGGCAGTGGGTTTAAGCATAAGCACGTCAGCGGTACTAGCTGTACGTAACGGCTATCCAGGTACCTGTCGAAAAGAAAGCCGACGAGAAAACTTGTCTGAACTCCTACCGAGCTTATCCGTGACAATCTCCGTACATTCCGGTCTTTTCTTCTAAAAGATCGCATACCGGGTCTAGGGGGTGGTAAACATCAAACCTTAATAACCCGATAATTCATTCTGATGCGACTCAGGACCAATCCGGTAAACTACTGATCAACCCATCAGTAAATCCCAACTGCCTTGGACAAGGTCTTATGGTCCTGACCAATTGAACACAGTGCGATATCGACTCCCAATACCAGGAGAGACGAATCCCCAAGAATCACTCACTGCCTCTATGTGGCTCGGGACTTTACCCAAACAAAACCTGTTTGCATGACCTAGTAGAGCCGTGGTAGGGTAGTGGTCAAAGCACAGTGGGAACTCACATGAGACAAATGACGATCTCATGTCCGAAGACTAGCCTGCACATATGTCACCTGAGAACTTCCGTCTGACGATAGGTATAGTACCATTTAGAAGTTCTCGGCGAGTCCGTCTAGTGTACTCATACCCAGTGAGCACCTGTATACGATCTTAAGTGCATCAAACAAATGACTGCGGGACCAACGATCGCCCCTCGTCGGGGTCAAGAAACGTATACACTAGTCTACTCTGGAGTATCAATGCCCAGTCTCGATACTCATGCAACTAGGAACCATTTAAGGATGTGCTTATGGACTACCCTGCTCCCACATGTATGATCGCCATCACAACGCAGGTAGTCAAGCATGATCCAACGGACTTTATCAACATGTAACCGCCATATGTAATATCGAGTATAATATATACACATGTTAAGATAAATTCAAACCATAATAGTATACTACTGTATCAAGTCTTTATCAATATGTTCAAGCTGGATAAAATATCAATAGAAACAAATACATATATCCTGATAAAGACAACTCAAATAATATACTATATAACTGAGCAAGAATGTCATGTACATACATATCCCCAGCATCCACATGTATACATATACAATAATGGCCTCTAGGGCATACATATCCAACAATCTCCCACTTGCACTAAAGGCCAGTAATTGGTGTACCGAATACCCAACGTCTGCTCTAAGGCCAGTTGTTGGCGTACCGCATACCCAACATCTCAAAAAGTTGCTCGAACTGCACTTGAGGGAGGGCCTTTGTAAGTGGATCCGCCGTGTTTTCTTTTGTATCCACTCTCCGTACCTCGATCTCCTTGGTCAGGTGATACCGCCTTAAGATTGTCTGGATTTCTGATGGGACCGTGGTTCTTTTGCTAAAACTATAGCCCCATTGTTTTCATAATACAAAAGTATTGGATCAACAATGGACGGAACTACCTAAAGTTCAGTAATGAACTTCTTCATCCAGACCGCTTCTTTTGCGGCATCGTTCACAGCAATGTATTCAGCCTCCATCGTCGAGTCTGCGACGGTGTCCTATTTTAAGCTCCTCAAACACACCGCCCCTCCGTTGAGGATAAACACAAAACCCGAGATAGACTTGCTGTCATCCTTGTCACTCTTAAAACTGGAATCGGTAAAGGACTTGACCTTAAGGTCTCCATTACCGTATACTAAGAACATTTCCTTAGTCTTTCTCAGGTACTTGAGAATGTTCTTCACAACCGTCCAATGATTCTCACCCGGGTTTGACTGATACCGGCACACCACGCTAAGCGCGTATGCTACATCTGGTCTGGAACACAACATCGCATACATTATAGATCCTACCGCCGAAGCGTAGGGTATAATACTCATGCGAACCCTCTCCTCATCAGTCTTGGAAGACATCACTTTAGAGAGGGTGATTCCATGCAAAGCGGGTGTGTTACAGCGCTTGGAACCTTTCATACTAAATCTCTTTAGTATGGTCTCTATGTACCTGGACCGCGAAAGTACCAATAATCTCTTAGATTTATCTCTGTAGATCTTGATCCCCAAAATGTACAGGGCATCACCCAGGTCCTTCATGGAGAACCATTTTGACAAGAACAACTTGATCGATTGTAGCATAGGAATATCATTTCCTATCAAAAGAATGTCGTCCACGTAAAAGACTAGGAATACGACAGTTCGTCCTACAATCTTCTTATATATACATGGCCCATCTTCGTTCTTGATGAAGTCAAAGTCCTTGACTGTTTCATCAAAACAGATGTTCCAGCTCGGCGATGCCTGCTTTAATCCATAAATGGATTTATGGCAACTTGCACACTTTCCCGCTGCTCCCATTGTCTACAAAACTTTCTGGCTGATCCATATAAATGCACTCTTCCAAACATCCATTTAGAAAAGCCGTTTTTACGTCCATCTGCTAGATTTCATAGTCATGGAAGGCAGCAATAGCAAGTAGTATCCGAATGGATTTGATCAAACCACTGGAGAAAAAGTTTCGTCATATTCCACTCCTGGTCTTTGAAGAAAACGTTTTGCAACGAGTCTAGCCTTATAGGTTTCCACCTGCCCATCTACACCAAATTTCATTTTGTAGATCCATTTCCATCCAACGAGTTTTACCCCAGGTGGAGCAATATCCAAGGTCCACACTTTATTGGTGTACATGGACTCCATTTCTGATTGCATAGCATCCAGCCACTTATCAGAGTCCTTACTGGTAATGGCTTGCTGAAACTAGTAGGATCATCTTCTTCCATGATGCAATCCTCTCAATCCCGTCTATTAGAAAACCATAGTATCTCTCGGGCGGATGAGAAATCCTACCAGATCTGCGGAGTGACTGAGGTATGTCTGGGTCTACTGAATGTAGGTTTTCCACCAAGTCTTCAGTTACATTTTGTGGTTTAGAAATTTCTTCCAGTTCTACCGTACTCCCACTAACTTCTTTTGCAAGAAGTTCCCTTTCTAAAAAGGTGGCGTGGCGAGATACAACACCTTCTGTTCCTCAGTGTGGTAGAAAAGATATCGTAGTGAATCCTTAGGATATCCCATAAATTTACATTGAACGGATCGTGCCTCAAGTTTGTCCGGTTTTTTGTGTTTTCACATAAGCTAGATAACCCCATTTCTTAAACCGCTTAAGATATGGATTTCGTCCACTCTATATTTCATATGGAGAGTTAGGCACAGATTTGGATGGAACGTAATTCAGTAAGTATGCTGCTGTCTAAAGCGCATATCCTCAAATTGAAAGAGGCAACTCAACACTACTCATCATGGAATGAACCATATCCAATAGGGTACGATTCCTCCTGTAACGTTTAAAAAAAATCATTTTGGAGAATTTTCCGATAATCGGTAAAATAATTTGTGTTTTCCGTAAAAACCAAGATATAATTATTTTTCCATATAGACTTAAATACACATATTTTAACTATGTAATTGCTAGTATTTGGAATTTATTTAGTCACTTATAAATTGTTAGTTTACTTAAATATTTTTCCTTAATTAATTACTTTAAATATTATTATAAGCTTTCATTTATACATTAAATTAGTGTAAATTACAAATTGGAATGGGTTAATTATATTTTAGTGAACCATGGCCACTTAATACTATGTTTTTAACATATTCTCTTTTCTCCATTAGTCTCTAAGATTCTAGAGAATTCTAGGATTGGTTAGAAAATAAAATAAAAATAAATTAATTAATTTATTAGTTAATAAATGATATAATGAGGCTTTTCTTGACTTGGAACTTTCTACACACACCCACACACACACAAATCCCCACTTGGTCGAGCCCTACACCTGCAGGTTTCCTCATTTCTCCACTTCATTCCTCTTCAAAAATTTCTCCATTTTTCCTCAAAAATCAATGCAAAGTCTTACTAATTCATCATTAAACCTTTACCCAATATTCTTTGGCCTAAGCTAGCTTGGATCTTCGAACAAGAGAGCAAATTGGGAGACTAAGTTTGCATGGTTGATCTCTTGTTTGTTGAGGTATAAATCTTAACTCTATGGTTTAATTGTTGGTTAATTGCTTTAATCTAGCTTATTTAGGTTTTAAATGGGTTTTAATTGCAAGTTTGTAATTCTCAAGAAAAGATTTTGAGTTCAAGTTAGGGTTTTATCATTTGATTATGGTTAAAATGTGTAATTTAACATCTTAAGACTTGAAAAATCCAGTTTAGTTATTAATTTGTAAATTTTTACTCTAAAATTGTCCAAATTGTATAATCTTGCAAACTAGATTTTTAGGATTTATGTAAATAGATGAGATTAAAATCTAGTTAATTTTTGTATGACTTAATTAAGTTATTGGGTGATCATTGTGGCCACTAGAATTGCTAAAACATCTAGATTTGTATTAAACTGGCTAATGGTTGCTTATTAGGTTTTTTGGAATAAATCGATTTGAATTAAGTTTGAGGTTTTGATGGTTTACTACATATTTAATATAATTTTTAGTGTGTTGTGGATGTGTGATTGGTACGATTGGGTTCTAGGTTTGGGGATTTTCACGTATAGCGACCTTAGTTGTAGTTTGTGGCATTGTCGCGAGCGCGTTCTATGCACCAAGTGTGTGCGTGTCTAGTTAGTGCGCGTGGTTGGCTTGTATCGTTTGTGTCCGCGATTGTTCGTATATCTATCCTCTGATTTACTTGTGTGCGATTCTAGGATTGGGTGCAGAGGCGTCGGACGTGGCGCAGAAAGACAAGGCTGAGATCGGATCAGATTAGCCGAGGCTTCCCGGTGAGTAGATGCATCTATGGGGGGATCATCTGGATGGCGTGAGGCGCCCGATAGTTAGGATTACTAGTAGTACTTGCATTTATATGCGAAGTTTCCTAGTTAGTCATCTCATTGCATCTCATCGTTATATAAATAAATACGTGTGTGTGTGTGTGTGTGTGTGTGTGTGTATGTGTGTGATATCATCTCATAGGACACTTGCACCATTACCATTGGTTCATGCCGCATATGCACTATTTATGCGAACACACACGCCATTGGTAATTGCTATGTCACGAACACTATAGAACTTGCTTAGAATCGGTATTGTGCATTTGCATCGTATATGATCCGTAGACTTATACTTGTATATTTATTTTATTAAGATGGATACGTAGGATTGTTAGTCATATATACGTACCTCATTGCATCATGATTCATGCATAGCTTCTGGCCGTACTTCACATGGTATATACTATCGTACCATAGATTTCCATCATCATCGATATATTTTCATATTGTGATTCTTCTGGAGGATTCCGGTACTTATGAGATTTCTGGATTTTGGGGAAAACCACAAGAATTTTATAAACCTATCATTATTTTTTTTAAAAATTGTTGTTTTCTCGAGATATGATGTGTGTGGTGTCCACCATGAGTTTTCTCGGTTCTTGAGCTATATCATATACCCGATTCAAGGAGGATGATGCACCGTCTGCGGGTACATGGTGGACCTGGTACGGTATCCCATAGCAAGAGGATCGCAGATGATGGCGTTGAGCCCGGCAGGGGAGAACTACCTACCGTTATTTGTGGCACGGCGGATATCCAAAGGATACCGATCGTAGTCGTGTGATTTGATGATATGGGCCGACCCGGACTGACGGAGCCCGAGATATTGAGATATTGAGATATCAAGACATTGAGACAATGAGATATACATATTTTGTGTCCATATTTGACACGGATTTCTGTTGATTTCATTGATGTTACTTCAGTTATTTCATAGGAGTTTTTCTAAGATAAAAATAAAGATTTTCTCATACCAGACATGTTCAGGTTTCGGGTATTGATTAAGCATTCATGTTGCATTATGCTAGTGCATCGTATCATATCGGTATATGTAGGGTATGACGCATTTGTGTGCATGCTTACGATAGCCTTATTAGATTTTACTTACTACTTACGAGTTGGCAACTCACCCCCATTGTGCCACAGTATCTTGCAGGTTTGACCCGTCAGCACAGTAGCGGCGGGCGTACTTTCTTTTCTTCTTCGTTTGCATTGTTTTGCAGCTTTTCTCATAGGTGGGTTGCGAGGATACCTTGTTCCATCTTGTATTATTATTTGTATCTAGTATACTCCATCTACCCTTCTGTATTGGACTAGACGGTGAGACTCGCGAGACTTATATTTGTGGTTTTGGGTGTTGATGCTCACTTGAGCCGACGTGGTGTTTCTTATTTCTTGCTTTCAGATGCTTATTTTCGTGCATTTGATATACATATTGTATGTGGTTGTGATTCCACCTTGGGCGAAGATCTAGCTCCCGCTTGGGGATGCCTTTATTCATTATATATATGTTTTTCATGTGTTGTACCCGTTTGGGGGCCAGTATTTACAAAGGAGACTCTGCCGAAATTTTCAGAAAATTTGGATGTTTTTAAAATGTTTAGTGCGACTTATTTTGTTTAAAATTGCTTTCTTTAACTAAGTTTTCCTTCACTCTATTTCTTTAAATGGTTTAGAATTCTGGGCTTTGGCTTACTTAGATTTCGTTACGCCTTGAGACGTTTTGTAATTTAAGTGCCAGTCATGTTCCATACTTTCAAGTCTTGACAAAGTTGGTATCAGAGCCATAGGTTTTTCCTTTTTAAGTGTAGGATGACCCTTGGTAGATGGAGTAGGTGACGTAGCGCATGTATGTTTCGCGGCATACTTATGATATGGTACTTCGCCTAAGTGACCTTAGGATATATATATTACTTGTATTTCCTTCCTTGATTCCGGAAATCCTTTGATTCGATCGCAATGTTCTTATCAATCATGTTCTTGGTCCAGCCACTTTTGCCGCCGGAGACTACGAGGGCCAGAGGGCTGCCGCCAGGGATGAGATTAGAGTAGGCTCATTTGTGACGAGGACCGCTCAAGGCGGTACGCCTAGCCCTTAGGGACAGAGTGATCCGCTTTCTCCAGGACGGATGGATAAGCTGGAGTCGAGCATTCAGAACTTGTGACAGATGGTTGGATTGTTAGTTGGGGTTAGCCGAGCTCCGAGAGCCGTTGATGTCCCTCTTACTTCGGGGACCGTGATTGTACCTGCTGCTCAGGCAGCTGTTTCTGTTGTTATAGAGATTATTTTCGTATCTTTATAGGTGTTTTTGTAGCTGAAGCCTCGAGTTTTTATCGGCACAGATGCAGCGGGATATCCGTAAACAATCCTCGACAGGATGGCTAGGATTCGTCGTTCACAGAGATTTTCTGACGAGATATGGGTTGAGCTTGCGAGTTTTCATCTAGAAGGTCTTGCTCAGGCGTGGTGTGAGTCAGTTGACAAAGGCCGAGCTGCAGGCCTACCTCCATTGACTTGGGATAAATTCACAGCTGTATTTCTTGCTCGTTTCCTTCTGAAGAGTGTTCGAGATATTCGAGCTCGTAGTTTTGAGTCTTTGCGTAAGACTTCAGGGATGACAGTGTCCGAGTACGACATTTAGTTTACTTAGTGGTTCGATATACTCCTTATCTGGTGGACACTAAAGAGAAATGGATAAAGAGGTTCGTGTGGAGATTGGATATGCAGTTATTTCTTGCTATTAGTGCCCAACCTTTTGACACTTACGCCGCTGCTATGAACGCGACCTTACTGCTAGAGGAGTGCATTTTTGAGACTTCGGTCGTTTCCGGACCAAAGTGGATTTGTACCGGTATGCCAACTCAAGGGCGGTTAAATAGACGCTGTTGTGACAAGTATTCGTTCGGTGTTTTCTTACGATACGTATTTCTTTCCGGTGTTGATTGAAATGGTATCCACATACATTGTATCGAAGTCTAGCCGATAGTAGTCCTTGCTAAATCAGCCGCTTGTTGTGATTTCTTCCGTAGGCTAATCTTTTGTTGCTCGATATGTTTCTCATTCGTATTTGTTTTGTCCGTATCGGAGGTAGGGATTCTTCTGTCAATTTGATTCTTCTCAATATGTTTGACTTCGAAGTTTTTCTGGCCATGGATTGGTTAGCCACGTGTTATGCGTCCATGGACTGCCGTGAGAATGCAGTCGGATTTAGTTTTCCGGGTAAGCCGGTTCTTTTTTTCGGGGAGAGTGTAATGCCACCCTTCCCAGTTTGACTTCTTCTCTTCGCGCTAGGCAGCTCTTGAGGAAAGGATTTCAGGAATTCTTGGCGTATGTTTGTGATGTTAGAGCCGCAGAGGTCCCGTTGGACTAGGTCCCGATTGTGAGGGAATTTCAAGATGTCTTTCCTGACAAGTTGATTGGTTTTTCGCCAGAGCGCGATATTGGGTTCTGATTTAACTTGATTCCTGGCATGGAGCCTTTTTCTATACCGCCATATCGGATGGACCTGGCGGAGCTGAAAGAACTGAAGGATCAGTTGCATGATTTGTTAGATAAGGGGCTTGTTCGACCGAGTGCGTCACCTTGGGGAGCTCCTGTCCTGTTCATCAGAAGGACGGCCGTTGCGTCTATATATTATTTATCGTCAATTAAATCGGGTTACTGTGCGGGACATTTCTCGAAGATTGACTTGCGGTCAGGCTATTACCAGTTATGGGTTCGAGAAGATGATATTCCGAAGGCTGCTTTTCACACACGTTACGGGCGTTATGAGTTTTAATGATGTCGTTCGAGCTCACCAATGTCCCGGCAGCGTTTATGGATTGGATGAACCTCATATTCAGGCCGTTTCTGGATCAGTCTATCATCTTGTTCATTAAGGACATCCTAGTATACTTTTGGATCCGAATGGAGCCTGGGTAGTAATTGATGATTTCGTTGTAAACCTTGAGGAAGCGCCAGCTATTCGCAAAATAATCCACGTGTGTTTTCTGGTTGGATAGTGTGGACTTCTTGGGTCACATAGTTATGGGAGATGGTAAGTATGAACCGAAGAAGATCGAGGCCTTTCAGCACTGGCCCAGACCTGTATCAATGATGTAAGTTCGCATAAAAACTATCGACGTTTCATACAGGATTTTTCTCTTATAGCTGCAACGTTGACCGGGTTGACCCGGAAGGGAATTCCTTTTTTTTGGACCGAGGTGTGCGAGCAGAGCTTTCAGTAGTTGGAAACTCGTTTGACTACGGTGCTAATACTACCTTTACCTTCAGGATTAGGCGGTTTTGTTGGTTATTGCGATACTTCTCGGCAGTTGAAGAAGCATGGGTAGAACTATTCCACTCAAGATCTGGAGACACTACTTGTACGACGAGTCGTGCCAGATATTTATGGACCACAAGAAGCTTAAAGTACTTTTTCTGCAGTGAGATCTAAAGTTAAGACAGCGCCGATGAATGGAGCTAGTGAAATACTATGACTGTGAGATTCCTTATAATCTGGGCAAGGCAGATGTTGTGGCAGATGCTTTGAGTTGGAGGCACGAAGGTAGCTTTTCTTGTTAAGCACAGTTTAGAGACAGACGATGGCAGAATGGCAGATTCTATGTGACAGCTGAGTACAGTTTGAGTCTATTTCGACCGAGGGACAACTTGTCCGTGTCCATGCATATCCACAGTTAATTGATCGTATCCGTGAGGCAGAAGTACGATGATGTTCGTTTATCAGAGATCTTCGAACAGATTCGACATGGCAGAGATTCAAAGTTCATGATTGATGATTAGGGAGTACTACAATTTGGAACTCGACTATGTGTGCCAAATTCCGAGGGACTGAGACGTGAGATTTTAATGGAGGCATACCAGTCGACATATAGCGTTTATCCGGTTTCCACCAAGATGTTTCATGACGTAAGAGATGTCCACAGATGTGAAGGGATGAAGAGAGATATGACAGACTTTGTTTTAGGATGCTGACTTGTCAGCAAGTCAAGGCCGAGCATCAGGGGTCAGCAGGAGAATTACAACTTTTTCCCATTCTGGAGTGGAAATGGGAGCAGATCTATATGGATTTTATCGTGGGTCTACCTAGGACCAGTTAAGAGTATGACTCTATTTAAGTAATCGTAGACCGATTAACGAAAGCAGATCACTTTCTGCCAGTAAGATCACTTTCGGGTTCGTTCAGTATGCTTAGACACATGTTGATGAGATTGTGCGACTACATGGAGTTCCGACTTTTATTGTGTCCGAATGGGACACCCAGTTCACCAGCCGACTATGGCAGAACCTTCAGGAGGCTTTGGACACCCCGACCGAGTTCAGTACAGTTCTCTATCAGCAGACCGACGGTCAATCAGAGTGGACCATCAAGATTCTTAAGGACATGTTACGAGCTTGCATTCTAGATTTTGTGGCAGTTGGGATCGCCACCTACCCTTAATAGAGCTTTCCAATAATAATAGCTTTCAGGAGAAGATTTAGATAGCACCATTTGAGGCGTTTTATAGGAAGAGATGTCGATCGTCCGTTTGTTGGACATAGTTTAGTGAGAGCAGTGTTTTGGGACCACAGATTGTGCAAGAGATAAACCGAAAGGATCCGGTTAATTCGGAATAGGTTGAGAGCGGCCCAGAGCAGGAAGAAATCTTACGTGGATGGATGTCGTCAAAAACTTGAGTTCGCCGTTGGAGATCATGTTTTTCTTAAGGGTTTCTCCGATGAAGGGCGAGTTGAGATTCGAAAAAAAAGGAAGCTTAGTCCCAGATATGTGGGTCCCCTAGAGATTCTCGAGCATGTAGTCGCAGTTGTTTATCGTTTAGATCTTCCACCTTGATTTCTAGATGTTCACCCCGTATTTCATGTATCGATGCTCCGCAAGTACCTTCCTGACCCCGCTCATGCGATACAACATCAGACGATCCGGCAGGAGCGCAATCTTTCTTTCGCCGAGTAGCTGATAGTCATTCTAGATTGGCAGGAGAAGAAACCGAGGTCCGAGATCATACCATCCGTAAAGGGTTCTTTGGCATGGCCGAATAGCGAAAAGGTCACGTGGGAAGCCGAGGGCGAGATGAGGAAGAAATTTCCCCATCTCTTCGAGGGTACACGTAGTTAGATTTTAAATTCAGGGACCAAATTTTTTTCACGGGGGAAGATTGTAACGTTTTAAAAAAAATCGTTTAAGAGAATTTTCAGATAATCGGTAAAATAATTTGTGTTTTCCGTAAAAACCGAGATATAATTATTTTTTCACATAGACTTAAATACACCTATTTTAACTATGTAATTGGTAGTATTTGGTATTTATTTAGTCACTTATAAATTGTTAGTTTACTTCAATATTTTTTCTTAATTAATTATTTTAAATATTATTATAAGCTTTCATTTATACATTAAATTAGTGTAAATTACAAATTGAAATGGGTTAATTATATTTTAGTGAATCATGACCACTTAATACTAAGTTTGTAACATATTCTCTTTTCTCTATTTGTCTCTAAGATTCTAGAGAATTCTAGGATTGGTTAGAAAATATAATAAAAATAAATTAATTAAGTTATTAGTTAATAAATGATATAATGAGGCTTTTCTTGACTTGGATCTTTCTACATACACCCACACACAACCAAATCCCCACTTGGCCAAGCCCTACACCTGCAGGTTTCCTCATTTCTCTACTTCATTCCTCATCAAAAATTTCTCCATTTTGCCTCCAAAATCAATGCAAAGTCTCACCAATTCATCATTAAACCTTTACCCAATATTATTTGGCCCAAGCTAGCTTGGATCTAGGAGCAAGAGAGAAAATTGGGAGGCTAAGTTTGCATGTTTGATCTCATGTTTGTTGATGGATAAATCTCAACCCTATGGTTTAATTGTTGGTTAATTACTTTAATCTAGCTTATTTAGGTTTAAATGGGTTTTAATTGCAAGTTTGTGATTCTCAAGAGAAGGTTTTGAATTCAAGTTAAGGTTTTATCATTTGATTATGGTTACAATGTGTAGTTTAATATCTTAAGACTTGAAAAATCTAGTCTAGTTGTTAATTTACAAATTGTTACTCTAAAATTGTCCAAATTGTATAATCTTGCAAACTAGATTTTTAGGATTTATGTAAATAGATTAGATTAAAATCTAGTTAATATTTTTGTGACTTAATTAAGTTATTAGGTGATCATTGTGGCCACTAGAATTGCTAAAACATCTAGATTTGTACTAAAACGGCTAATGGTTGCTTACTAGGTTTTTTGGAATAAATCGATTTGAATTAAGTTTAAGGTTTTGATGGTTTACTACCTATTTCATATAATTTTTAGTGTGTTGTGGATGCGCGATTTGTATTATTGGATTCTAGGTTTGGGGATTTTCACGTATAACGACATTAGTTGTAGTTTGTGGCGTTGTCGCGAGCGCGTTCTGCGCACCAAGTGTGTGCGCATCTAGTTAGTGCGCGTGGTTGACTTGTGTCGTTTGTGTTCACGACTATTCGTATATCTATCATCTGATTTACTTGTGTGTGATTCTAGGATCGGGTGCAAAGGCGTTAGACATGGCGTGGAAAGACAAGGCTGAGATCGGATCAGATTAGCCGAGGCATCCCGGTGAGTAGATGTATACGTCTATGGGGGATCGTCTGGATGGCGCAAGGCGCCCGATAGTTAGGATTACTAGTAGTACTTGCATTTATATGTGAAGTTTTCTAATTAGTCATCTTATTGCATCGCATCATTATATACATATATGTGTGTGTGATATCATCTCATAGGACACTTGCATCATTACCATTGGTTCATGCCGTACGTGCACTATTTATGTGAACACACAGGCCATTGGTAATTTCTATGTCACGAACACTATAGAACTTGCTTAGAATCGGTATTGTGCATTTGCATCATATATAATCCGTAGACTTATACTTGCATATTCATTTTATTAAGATGGATACGTAGGATTGTTAGTCATATATACGTACCTCATTGCATCATGATTCATGCATAGCTTCTGGTCATACTTTGCATGGTATATACTATCGTACCATAGAATTCCATCATCATCGACATGTTTTCATATTGTGATTCTTCAGGAGGATTTCAATACTTATGAGATTTCTGGATTTTGGGCAAAACCGCAAGAATTTTATTAACCTATTATCATTTTTAAAAATAGAAATTTGTGGTTTTCTCATGATATGATGTGTGGTGTCTACTATGAGTTTTCTCGGTTCTTAAGCTGTATCATATACCCGATTCGAGGAGGGGGATGCACCGTCTGCGGGTACATGGTGGACCCGGTACGGTACTCTGGGGCAAGAGGATCGCAGATGATGGCGTTGAGCCCAGCAGGGAAGCACTACCTACCGGTTATTTATGGCATGGCGGATATCCGGAGGATACCGCCCGTAGTCGTGAGATTTGATGAGATGGGCCGATCCGGACTGACGGAGCCCCAGATATTGAGATATTGAGATATCGAGACATTGAGACCTTGAGATATTGAGAAATTGAGATATTGAGATATACATATTTTTTGTCGATGCTTGACACGAATTTCTGTTGATTTCATTGATATTACTTTAGTTATTTCACAGGAGTTTTTCTAAGATAAAAATAAATATTTTCTCATACCAGACATGTTCAGGTTTCGGGTATTGATTATGCATTCATGTTGCATTTATGCTAGTGCATCGTATCATATCTGTTAGTTATGTATATGCCCTAGAGGCCATTGGTGTACATATGATGTATATTATAATGGATGCTTGGTTATATATAGAGATGACTTTCTTGCTCGTCATGATAGTATGCTATTTGGTTTCACTTTATCTTAACATGTTGACTTGTATTGGTTTACTGTTTTACTCTCACATGTTGATAAAGACCTTAGGATCTGTACTCGACTACTGGGACTATGATGAGATCATACTAGTGGGGTCGCGGTAGTCGATGAGTACATCCTATAACTGTTCCTAGTCGAGGGTATATCGAGACAGGGCATCGATACACCAGAGTAGACTAGGGTATACTCATCTTGACCCATATGATGGGCGATGGATGATCCCATATCCATTGGTGTTAGACATCAGAGATGGTGTACGGGTGCTCAGTGGAGACTGGGTACACTGGACGGACTCGCCGAGAACTCCCAGATGGTGATATACCACACGTCAGATGGCAGTTCTCCGGTGACACTGGTACAGGGTAGTCTGTAGACCCGAGATCGTCATAGAGTCTTGTGTGATTCCCACTGTGCTTTGATTTCCACCATAGCACGTCCAAGAGGGCGTGCAAAACGGTGGCTTTTGGGTACAATCCCGAATCACATGGAGGCAATGAGCGATAGGAGGGGATTCGTCTCTCCCGGTATAGGGAGTTGATGTTCTGCTGTGTTCGATTGGCTATAACTGGAAGTCCCTGGCCAGGGCTGATATAGAGATTTACTGGTAAGTGTTACTAGTAGTTTCTCGACCCGTTATGAGCAACACATCGACACGACTTATCGGTTACTGGGGTCTGACATAGACCACCCCTAGACTTGATATGCGACATATCAGACGAACAGACCGGACTGTACGGGAGTGTTACTGATTGGATTCACAGGAGAACGCACAGGCTAGCTTGTTGATCTTCTGATCGTTCAATACCTGGGTGGCTGTTACGTTTAGCTGACCGCTTGCAGCTTGTGGGTGTTTGATATGATCATCACCTGCTACCGGCGTATTGATGATTCTTTAGAGTCCTACACAGAGGTTTCTTGGCTCAGGCGAAACGGAGTAGAGGCACATATGTGATATGTGCAGGACCGAGAATAATGCGATATGGGATACCGTATTATATTCTCGCGATATTAAGATATGAACCGGGACATCGGATCAAGTGTTGATTCGATAAATCGGTACATGATATATTAGTCGGTTATATTCGATATAGCCGGATCGTCGGATCAAGTGTTGATTCGATGATTTAATATATAATAATATATATGATATATTATTATATTAACTAATATTGGCTTGCTTTATTATTTCATTTTCTCAGTGGATGATACATTGATATATATGCGATATATGTTAATTGTATTATTTTCTTTTGTTGCAAATATATAATATATATGTGATATATATTATTGTGACATGATATGATTAATTGTTAAACATGTTTAAGGATGATTAATTGAGGTTAAGGTTTGATTAGGGTTGGATGCTTCAAGTTCCTTCTAGAAGCTATTTCTTTTGTCATTGTAAAGATATTTATGGATGACACATTTCTAAACCTAACCAAACCCTAACTCTAGTTGTTTCTCTACAACATCTAGACCACTCATCCTTGACCATGGTTTACAATTCAATCATATGATTACATTCTATTCATCACAAAAGAAAGATAATTCATTGTCTTTTCATTATCATCTTCTTCCTTCTTCAAGAAAGCTTGCTAGTTTTTCTTTAAGTGATGAAATAAAATGAGAAAATGATTTAAAAAGAAAGCAAAATTACTACTCTCTCATCCACATCTCATCTAGCCCATGGGATTAGTGTGTTCTTCTCTTTTGAGTGAGAAAGCTTGAGTCGTAGCAACTTCAAGGTAGATCATCGGAGATTTGGAATACTTCGAGCTAGCATGGATCGTTCGAGTCGTGGAGCCTCTCATGAGTCCGGGAGATCGTGGATCGCGGCAAAGGGACTTCTACTCGGAGCTTGTGAAGTGAAGGAGCGGACTACAAAGGTTGTAATCCCTCACACTTAGATAAAAGTTATCTTCTTGCATGTTAAACCCTAATAATCTAGCAAAGATCCCGGCTTTGGGTTGTTCGGCACGTCTAAATTTTAATCTGGGCATGTTTGATGCCTTATGAACCTTCACAAGAGTGCCTAGGATCCCTACAGTGGTATCAGAGCCTAGCTAGAGCATTAGGCGATGTGTTTACGAAGTTAAAACTCCGATCGAACCCGTAACGACACAAAAAGACCCCTCTCTGGAAATTTTTTAAATTTTGGGATTTTTCTGAATTAAAAATATGTAAAAAAATCAGCAGGGAATTCTAACAATTACCAAGAGGCCCGAGCCCCCAATTCGACCAAACGGCCGCGGAAGCGCGGCGCAAGCTTGCTTGCGCGGCGCTTCCGCGGCGGAACAGTCGATTGGCGACACGTGGCTTCTTGATAATAACCGTGGTACTTGCTGACTATTCTGGGTATTTTTAATCTGTTTCAGGTGTTTAAAATTCTGGGGTTTGTTTTGTAATAGTAGACTCGATCGGAAATTTTAAATTCATATTTCTTTCCGGATATTTAGAAACTGTTAAACTATTTGAACGGATATCATTAACTTACTGTTTCCCGGTACGGCAAACTTTCAAGCGTTGAATTTTTATTGGGTTTAAATCTTTCGGAAAATTGTACAAGTTAAGCGGTGGACCCTCTAGAAGACAACAAACCTTAACTCGATTATGTGACCGTCTTGAACTGCCTTTTGAACCTTCGGGTTTGGGGCAGTACGGCGTGCCACATGTGAGGCGTTGGCTTGACCCATCTACGGCTGGATCACCGGTACTGTGACATATTCTGGGATTATTTGAACTCCGCTCAAGAGTTGAGCACTTTGGGAAATTTTGGGTGTTTGATTATCTGTTCAGAAAGTTTAATACTGTCTATTTATCTGGAATGTGATACAATATGTGGAATTCATAGAGTTAGGCATGAAATGCGGAATATGTGATATTTCGGATTTACGATGTCTAAAGTGATTGTGGATTCCAAATATTGTAGTTTTACACTTTCTTTTCTGTGACCGTAAGTGTAATATGTGATATCGCCGGTTTCGTTGCTATATGTCAACGACAATTGGGATGCGCATATTTACTTACGTTGATGATATGAGATATTATGTGTTGCTGTGATATGTTATATTGGATCGTCGCGATCAGAATAGCCGGGGGTTTTATGTGAGATGAGGGTTTTTATTTTCATTCATGTAAAATTCATTTGTAATGTAATATTCTTTTATTTGGGGCACTTCCAGGTTGCGGTTGATGTCACCAGTGTATATTATTTACTTTTCCGCATTAGGTAGATCCAAGGAGGGGAGCACAAGTAACCGGGTTCTAGGGTCCAGTGGGAGGCCATCTCGAGGAGTCGAGACCGGGTCTCCTAACCCTAGAATTGGCAGTGTTACTTGCCGCTCTCGTAGGGGTCTTGGGATGTGGGTTTGGCTATTCGTCGCGACCGTGGAATCCGTGTTTTATACAGGCTCGTATTAAAAACACGGACGTCCTAGTATATCCAATATTTCATATATGTTCTTCTGCTGCTATGTTCTGTGATGAGATCATATTACTGCCTGAGACGAATGCTTATACTATATATATATGCTGATATATAAATATTACTGCTTTCGTTTCTTCTGTGATGCTTAGGAAGCATAAGCTGATGGGATTTTTATTAATAAGATTAATAAAAGAAAAGAAACCTAAAGATGTTGTAGAATCAAAACTTTATAAAAAGGGTAGCCACAATTTTGCTTTGCACAGCGACATATATGATATGTCCTGCACCTTATTCGATGAGGAAAGGACCGAGATCCCTTCACCGGGAGTGACTCCTTTAGCGAAACTGGCAGATGCTACAAAACGCGGTTTGTCTTTTGATTGCTTTTTGTGTTTTGCTTTGCACAGCGGTATATATGATATATCCTGCACCTTATTCGATGAGGAAAGGGCCGACGATCCCTTCACCGGGAGTGACCCCTTTAGCGAAACTAAGAAAAGCCTCAAAAACACTCCTTTTCAAAAACACTCGATTCTACGACGATATCAAGTTCATTACGCTCAGGGTTTTCTGAAAAACCTGCGTAGCCCTCCGTCATTTCAGATAAAGACTAGTTAGTATTCGTGCTACGTTTGTTGACTATGTTAAGGCGTAGTGTGCGGTAGCTAATTAGTACTTATCTGCTAAAACATGAGATGTGATTGAATTAGGGTAGTTGTGCGACTTTGTTGACTATGTTAAGGGTCGTGCAGGTAGATTTAATTAAATCGGGAAATGACGGGTTGAACTTGGCTAGCAATTATGATTTGTTGACTATGTTAAGGTCATAAATTGCTAGGGGCAAAATATTATCGGGAATTTCAAGCGTTGAAATTTGCAATAAGATTGCATACCTCCTATGAGATAGTTGGATCCCGATACCCACTGCGAATAAGAGTTACTCCTGGGAGAGTTTTACACAGGACAATTTGCCGATCAAGTAGGTGTCTAGAAAAGTGTTAACGGGGTTACGCCTCTGGGAAAACGAGGTTTACTTTAATTAGGTCCGTGCGAAAGCACGGGGAACCTCCCTCAAAGTACCGACACTGATCTGGCTGAAAGATTGACGAAGTTGTAGGGTGTAATTAATCCCGGCTAATCTTACCTTTTAGGGTTTTAAGGTAGATTTGATAAAAACAGTGGGAGACATCCTGATTAGATAAGATAATAACCAATCTAATCTTGCAAGAGCATACGCTAAAGTGTTTTCTTCTCTCTCTCTCCAGGTAGCGACCATGTCAGGCCATAATCAAGATAATAATATTGATGTATTGACTAAACCCGCTTATTATACTGAGCAGGGGAACGTTGGACCCGTTCTTTCTTATAAGAGTTATAAGACTGAACAGGGAATAGAAGAATATCTAGATTCTCAAGCCGCCCAAAAGGACATGCATGTTGATGCATCTTCTTCAGGTGTGTTAGTTATTGAGAACTGTTTCTCAGTTCACCCTACGTCCTGGGTATTAGATACCGGATCAGGATCCCACATATGTAAACAGTTACATGGGCTACGTAAAGGTAGAGAACTGGGAAAAGGTGATCATTCCGTTCAAGTAGGGAACGGTGCAAGTGTTGTAGCCAAAGCAGTTGGCGAATATCACCTAGTATTGCCAAGTCGTAATACACTGATTCTAAATGAATGCTATTATATACCGAACATGATGTGCAACATTATATCAGTCTCTTTATTAAGTAAAGAAGGATATAATTTTGTAGTAAAGGATAATGTTATGAACATATTCCTAGATCAAAAGTTGATTGCATCAGGCTCGTTACATAATGGCATATTCATTCTAAATCAGAATACAGTCCTGAATATACAAAACACACACAAGAGGAAAAGTTCAGATGTGAACGAATCCTACTTGTGGCATTGTAGACTTGGTCATAACAATGCGACACGACTAGCTAAGTTACATAAAGATGGTTATTTGAATCCATTCGAATTATCATCTTATGATACTTGCCATTCATGTCTCAAAGGAAAAATGACCAAAGCTCCGTTTAGTGGACACGGAGAAAGAGTTACTGAACTCTTAGGACTGATACATAGTGATGTTTGTGGTCCCATGTCTACGCATGCCAGGAACGGTTCTTCCTACTTCATTACATTCACTGACGATCTCTCTAGATACGGACATGTGTTTCTGATGAAACACAAGTCTGAAGCTTTTGAGAAATTCAGAGAATATAAGCACGAAGTAGAGAACCAAACGGGCAAAAGTATTAAGATTCTTCGATCTGATCGAGGAGGTGAATACTTAAGCAATGAGTTCCTAGATTATCTAAAAGAGAATGGGATTCTCTCTCAGCTTACTCTTCCTTATACACCACAGCACAACGGTGTATCGGAACGAAGAAATCGCACCCTATTAGATATGGTGCGCTCGATGATGAGTACAGCTGAGTTACCTATTTCCTTCTGGGGGTATGCACTTGAAACAGCAGCATACCTATTGAATCAAGTTCCGTCTAAATCTGTGCCTACCACACCACATGAGATATGGAGTGGGAAGAAACCATATTTTAAAAGAGTTAAGATATGGGGTTGTCCGGCCTATGTCAAAAGACAAAATCCAGACAAACTCGAGGCACGATCAGTTCTTTGCAAATTTGTGGGATATCCTAAGAATTCTCAAGGATATATTTTCTATCACGCTGAGGAACAAAAAGTGTTTGTTTCTCAATATGCCACCTTTTTAGAAAAGGAATTTCTTGCAAAAGAAATTAGTGGCAGAGAGGTAGAGCTGGAAGAGGTTCCAGCACCACAGACTACAACTGATGATTTATTGGAACCAGAGGATTCAGTAGTACCCAACGAACCCCAGCCTCTCCGCCGATCTAGTAGGGTTTCTCGTCCACCTGAGAGATACTACGGTTTTCTCATTGATGGTGGAAGCGAGGATTGCATCATGGATGATGATGAACCGACTAGTTTCGAGCAGGCCATCACGAGTGGTGACTCTGTGAAATGGCTGGATGCAATGCGATCTGAGATGGAATCCATGTACACCAATAAAGTATGGATTTTAGAAAATGCTCCTGAAGGGGTAAAACCCATTGGGAGCAAGTGGATTTTTAAAAAGAAATTTGGTGTAGATGGAAAAGTTGAGACTTTCAAAGCTAGACTGGTAGCAAAGGGATTTCGTCAACGACCAGGTGTGGACTATGACGAAACCTTTTCTCCAGTAGCTATGCTTAAGTCCATTCGGATCTTACTTGCCATTGCTGCATACCATGACTACGAAATCTGGCAAATGGATGTTAAGACCGCCTTTCTAAACGGTGATTTAGAAGAGAGCGTGTACATGACTCAGCCAGAGGGCTTCGTAGATAGTGGGAGCAGCGGAAAGGTGTGCAAGCTGCTTAAATCCATTTATGGGTTAAAGCAAGCATCGCGGAGTTAGAACATCTGTTTTGATGTTGTAGTCAAAGAGTTTGACTTCATCAAAAATATAGATGAACCTTGTATCTATAAGAAGGTAGCAGAGGGTAAGGTTGTCTTCCTCGTATTGTACGTGGATGACATACTCTTGATAGGAAATGATATTCCTATGCTGCAATCAGTCAAGCTCTTCTTATCATAGAGATTCTCAATGAAAGATCTAGGTGATGCCTCCTGCATATTGGGAATCATGATCTATAGAGATAGATCTAAACGGATATTGGGATTGTCCCAATCCAGGTACATTGACACCATACTAAAGAGGTTTAATATGGAAGAATCCAAACGTGGGAATCAGCCCACGATCTCTGGAATCACTCTCTCCAAAGAGATGTCTCCCAAGACTGATTTGGAGAGAGCTCGCATGCAAGGGATACCCTATGCTTCGGCAGTAGGCTCTATCATGTATGCGATGCTATGTACCAGACCCGATGTAGCATACTCACTAAGTGTAGTGAGTCGGTATCAAGCAGATCCTGGAGAGAGTCATTGGACAGCAGTGAAGAACATTCTCAAGTACTTACGAAGGACTAAGGAGATGTTCTTGGTGTATGGTAATGGAGAACTCCAGGTGGAGTCCTTTACCGATTCCAGCTTCCAAAGTGATAAGGACGACTCTAAGTCGCATTCGGGTTTTGTCTTTACCCTCAATGGAGGGGCGGTATGTTGGAAGAGTTCCAAATAGGATACCGTTGCAGACTCGACGATGGAGGCTGAATACATCGCTGCCAACGATGCTGCCAAAGAGGCTGTCTGGATCAAGAAGTTCATTAGTGAACTTGGTGTGGTTCCATCCATTGAGTATCCAATACCTCTGTATTGCGATAACAATGGAGCTGTGGCTTTGGCCAAGGAACCCAGGTCCCATCAGAAGTCCAGACATATTCTGAGGCGGTATCACCTGATCAGGGAGATAGTTGATCGCCGGGAGATCGAGGTCATGAGAGTAGATACGAAGGACAACACTGCGGATCCATTCACGAAGGCTATTCTCCAGATACAGTTTGAGAGAATTATTCGGGATGCTAGGTATGAGATACTACAGCAGCTGGCCTTAGTGCAAGTGGGAGATTGTTAGTTATGTATATGCCCTAGAGGCCATTGTTGTACATATGATGTATATTATAATGGATGCTTGGTTATATATAGAGATGACTTTCTTGCTCGTCATGATAGTATGCTATTTGGTTTCACTTTATCTTAACATGTTGACTTGTATTGGTTTACTGTTTTACTCTCACATGTTGATAAAGCCCTTAGGATCTGTACTCGACTACTGGGACTATGATGAGATCATACTAGTGGGGCCGTGGTAGTCGATGAGTACATCCTATAACTGTTCCTAGTCGAGGGTATATCGAGACAGGGCATCGATACACCAGAGTAGACTAGCGTATACGCATCTTGACCCATATGATGGGCGATGGATGATCCTATATCCATCGGTGTTAGACATCAGAGATGGTGTACGGGTGCTCAGTGGAGACTGGGTATACTGGACGGACTCGCCGAGAACTCCCAGATGGTGATATACCACACGTCAGATGGCAGTTCTCCGGTGACACTGGTACAGGGTAGTCTGTAGACCCGAGATCGTCATAGAGTCTTGTGTGATTCCCACTGTTCTTTGATTTCCACCTTACCACGTCCAAGAGGGCGTGCAAAACGGTGGCTTTTGGGTACAGTCCCGAATCACATGGAGGCAATGAGCGATAGGAAGGGATTCGTCTCTCCCGGTATAGGGAGTTGATGTTCTGCTGTGTTCGATTGGCTATAACTGGAAGTCCCTGGCCAGGGCTGATATAGAGATTTACTGGTAAGTATTACTAGTAGTTTCTCGACCCGTTATGAGCCACACATTGACACGACTTATCGGTTACTGGGGTCTGACGTAGACCACCCCTAGACTTGATATGCGACATATCAGACGAACAGACCGGACTGTACGGGAGTGTTACTGATTGGATTCACAGGAGAACGCACAGGCTAGCTTGTTGATCTTCTGATCGCTCAATACCTGGGTGGCTGTTACGTTTAGCTGACCGCTTGCAGCTTGTGGGTGTTTGATATGATCATCACCTGCTACCGGCGTATTGACGATTCTTTAGAGTCCTACACAGAGGTTTCTTGGCTCAGGCGAAACGGAGTAGAGGCACATATGTGATATGTGCAGGACCGAGAATAATGCGATATGGGATACCGTATTATATTCTCGCGATATTAAGATATGAACCGGGACATCGGATCAAGTGTTGATTCGATAAATCGGTACATGATATATTAGTCGGTTATATTCGATATAGCCGGATCGTCGGATCAAGTATTGATTCGATGATTTAATATATAATAATATATATGATATATTATTATATTAACTAATATTGGCTTGCTTTATTATTTCATTTTCTCAGTGGATGATACATTGATATATATGCGATATATGTTAATTGTATTATTTTCTTTTGTTGCAAATATATAATATATATGTGATATATATTATTGTGACATGATATGATTAATTGTTAAACATGTTTAAGGATGATTAATTGAGGTTAAGGTTTGATTAGGGTTGGATGCTTCAAGTTCCTTCTAGAAGCTATTTCTTTTGTCATTGTAAAGATATTTATGGATGACACATTTCTAAACCTAACCAAACCCTAACTCTAGTTGTTTCTCTACAACATCTAGACCACTCATCCTTGACCATGGTTTACAATTCAATCATATGATTACATTCTATTCATCACAAAAGAAAGATAATTCATTATCTTTTCATTATCATCTTCTTCCTTCTTCAAGAAAGCTTGCTAGTTTTTCTTTAACTGATGAAATAAAATGAGAAAATGATTTAAAAAGAAAGCAAAATTACTACTCTCTCATCCTCATCTCATCTAGCCCATGGGATTAGTGTGTTCTTCTCTTTTGAGTGAGAAAGCTTGAGTCGTAGCAACTTCAAGGTAGATCATCGAAGATTTGGAATACTTCAAGCTAGCATGGATCGTTCGAGTCGTGGAGCCTCTCATGAGTCCGGGAGATCGTGGATCGCGGCAAAGGGACTTCTACTCGGAGCTTGTGAAGTGAAGGAGCGGACTACAAAGGTTGTAATCCCTCACACTTAGATAAAAGTTATCTTCTTGCATGTTAAACCCTAATAATCTAGCAAAGATCCTGGCTTTGGGTTGTTCGGCACGTCTAAATTTTAATCCGGGCATGTTTGATGCCTTATGAACTTTCACAAGAGTGCCTAGGATCCCTACAATATCGGTATATGTAGGGTGTGACGCATTTGCGTGCATACTTACAATAGCCTTATTAGATGTTACTTACTACTCAACTCACCCCCGTTGTGCCGCAGTATCATGCAGGTTTGACCCGTCTGCACAGTAGCGGCGGGAGTACTTTCTTTTCTGATTCGTTTGCATCGTTTTGCAGCTTTGCTCATAGGTGGGTTGCGAGGATACCATGTTCCATCTTGAATTACTATTTGTATCTAGTATACTCCATCTATCCTTATGTATTGGACTAGACGGTGAGACTCGTGAGACTTGTATTTGTGGTTTTGGGTGTCGATGCTCACTTAAGACGACGTGGTGTTTCTTATTTCTTGCTTTCAGATGCTTATTTTCATGCTTTTGATATACATATTGTATGTGGTTGTGATTCCGCCTTGAGTGAAGAGCTAGCTCCCACTTGGGGATTCCTTTATTCATTATATATATGTTTTTTCATGTGTTGTACCCGTTTGGAGGCCAGTATTTACAAGGAGACTCTGCCGAAATTTTTGGGAAATTTGGATGTTTTTAAAATGGTTTGTGCGACTTATTTTGTTTAAAATTGCTTTCTTTAACTAAGTTTTCCTTCACTCTATTTCTTTAAATGGTTTAGAATTCTGGGTTTCGACTTACTTAGATTTTGTTATGCCTTGAGACGTTTCGTAATTTAAGTGCCAGTCACGTTCCGTACCTTTGGGTCGTGACACCTCCACTCCGATACACTGTTGTGCTGTGGTGTATACGTAGGAGTTGTTGGGTTCCCTAGGGCGGTAGCAAGGTCTCGGGAGCCATCGTCCATGCCAATTTCAAAAATTTGCCGTTCTAATGAACCCTAAACTAGAATCTTAACTAGAAATTTAGACGAAATAACAATGTAAATAACTTTACATCTAAGTGAATGAGGAATACAACCTTTGTAGACTGGTGCTTCACTTCTAAAGCTCCGTTTAGTATTCCCTTCGCTCCTAGTAGTGAACACCCGAACTCTAGTAAGGTTTCACATGAAGAAATGAACAAGCTTTCTCGAAATCTTCGAGGCCGAAGATGATCTACGTCGAGGAGACCCAAGCTCATGCTATCTCTTCACTAATGGTAGATTAGTGAAGTAAACACCGTAAACTAAATGGCTAATATAGTAGAGGATGATGAAGTAGGAATTTTGCTCACTTTAGATTTATTTTTTCTCACAATATTTTTCACCATTTCAATAGCTAGAAAGCATTATCATGAGGAAGAAGAAGATGAAGTGGAGTTGAGAATGAAACTCATGAGGTGAGAATAGCAACCATGGGTGAGTTAGTATCATATACTAACTCGTGTAGAGACTAAACTATGGCTAACAATAATGGTTAGCTTAATAAATATCTATAAGTAAAACAAAATTAGTGGACTTGGTCAATGGTTCCACAAGCTTCTACAAGCTTCAACCATGTGACTAATTACCAACTAATTTGATTTACTTTAAATAAATTAAACCCATAATTATTATAAGCATGGGTTGAGTCTCATACACCCATGTCATATATGGCATCAAGCACGACAAAAAATAATGTGCATTAATATATATAATATATATATACTAAGTGTACACAAGTGAGAAAAAAAATCCTAAGTGAGCTAATATTAGTTAATGTAATTCAATATGTCAAATATATAATTATAAATTAAATTATTAAATCAACACTTGATTCAATAATCCGGCTATATCACAAACAACCTGCTAATATCAAATTTAACAATTTATCGAATCAACACTTGATCCGATAACTCGGTTATATCACATATAACCGACCGATATCACATATCGTGAGAATAGAATGCGGTATCACATACGCGCATTAATATCAGTCCCGCACATATCACATATGTGCTCCTACTTCATTTCGCATGAACCAGAAAACCTCTGTGTAAGACTCTAAAGACTCATCAATACGCCAGCAGAAGGTGATGATCATATCAAACACCCACAAGCCGCAAGCGGTCTGCTAAACGTAACGGTCACCTGGGTATTGAGAGATCAGAAGATCAACAAGCAAGCCTGCTCATACTCTTGCAAATTCAATCAGTAACACTACCGTACAATCCGGTCTCTTCATCAGATATGTCGCATATCGCTGCCTGGGGGTGGTATAACGTCAGACCCCAATAGCCTGATAAGTCATGCCGATGCAAGGTCCATAACGGTTCAAGAAACTACTAATAACACTTACCAGTAGATCTCAGCAACCCTGTCCAGGGATTTCCTGTTATGGCCAATCGAGCATAGCTCAACATCAACCCCCAATACCGGGAGAGATGAATCCCCTCCTATCGCTCATTACCTCCATGTGACTCGGGACTGTACCCAAAAACCACCGTTTTGAACGATCTCTTGAACGTTGTAAGGTGGAAATCAAAGCACGGTAGGAATCACACAAGACTCTATGACGATCTCGGGTCGACAGACTAACTTGTACCAGTGTCATCAGAGAACTGTTATCTGACGATATGTATAATACCATCTAGGAGTTCTAGGCGAGTCCGTCCAGTGTACCCAGTCACCATTGAGCACCCGTATGCCTTTTCTGATGTCAAACACCAATGGATGTGGGATCATCCATCGCCCATTATATGGGTCAAGAAGCGCATACGCTAGTATACTCTGGAGTGTCGATGCCATGTCTCGATACTCCTATGACTAGGAACAATTGAAGGATGTACTTACCGACTACCCTTGCCCCACTAGTATGATCTGCATCATAATCCTGGGAGTCAAGTACTCATCATCCTAAGGGCTTTATCAACATGTAATAGAGAGACTATAAGTGTACATGTTAAGATAAAATGCAACTAGATAGCATACTATCATGTCGAGTAAGAAAGTCCTCCCTATATTTGTCCAAGCATCCACTACAATATACATCACATGTACACTAATGGCCTCTAGGGCATACATATAACTAACAATCTCCTACTTGCACTAAGGACATTTGTTGCAGTATCTCATACTCAACGTCCTATAGAAGACTTTCTAGAGAAAGGCCTTTGTGAGTGGATCCGCCGTGTTATCCTTCGCGTCAACACTCTTTACCTCGATCCCTGGAGATCAACCATCTCCCTGATCAGATGATACTTGCCTCAGAATATGTCTGGATCGCTGATGGGACCGGCGTTCCTAGGCCAAATCCACAATTCCATTGTTGTCACAATAACAGTTATTGGACGTTCAATGGTAGGAACCATGTTAATCTCATGAACAAGAAATGTCCAGACAGTCACTTTGGTAGTATCGTTGGTAGCGATGTATTTAGCTTTTATCGTCTAGTATGCCACGGTATCTAGCTTGGAACTCTTACAACATACCGTCCCTCCATTGAAGGTAAAGACAAAGCCCGTGCCTGACTTTCAGTCGACCTTATCACTCTACTTGAACTAAGAACATTCTTTTAGCGCTTCTCAAGTACTTAAGAATGCCCTTCGCAGCTATCCAGTGATTCTCCCAAGATCCGATTGATTCCTGATCACTACACCTAGTGAGTTAGCTACATCTGGTCTAGTATATAACATCGCATATATGATAGAGCCTAATGCCGAAGCATAGGGTATCTCTTTCATGCGAGCTCTCTCCAAATCAGTCTTGGAAGACATCTTTTTGGAGAGAGTGATTCCTCAGTAAGTGGGCGAACCACCACGCTTAGAATACTCCATACTAAACCCCTTTAGTATGGTGTTAATGTACCTGAATTTGGGACACTCCCAACATCCATTTAGATCTATCATCATAGATCATAATCCACAAGATGTAGTAGGTATCATCCAGATCTTCCATAGAGAATCCTAGTGATAAGAGAAGCTTTACCGAGTGTAGCATAGGAAACTATTTCCTATAAAGAGTATGTTATCTACATACAATACGTGGAAGACAACCTTACTCTCTATGACCTTCTTGTATATACAAGGTTCATCTACCTTTTGATAAAGTCAAACTCTTTGACTGCCACATCAAAACAGATGTTCCAACACCGCGATGCGTGCTTTAATCCTGATGGACTTAAGCATAGCTTTGAAAGTCTCAACTTTTCCATCTACACCAAGAATCTTCTCAAGATCCATTTGCTCCTAATGGGTTTTACCCCTTCAGGTGCAACATGCAAAGTCATACTTTGTTGGTGTATATAGATTCCATCTTCGATCACATAGCATCCAGCCTTTTCACAGAGTCACCACTCGTGATGGCTTGCCTGAACCTAGTTGGGTTATCATCTACCATGATGCAATCCTCTCTCCCACCATCACCGAGGAAACCGTAGTATCTCTTAGGTGGATGAGGAACCATACCAGATTCGTGGAAAGGCTGAGGTTCGTTGGAGACAATTGAATCCTTTGGTTTCACCAAATCATCAGCTGTTACTTTGTCCAGCTGGAACTCCTTCTAGTTCTACCTCATGACCACTAATTTCTTTACAAGAAATTCCTTTTCTAAAAAGGTGGCATGCTGAGAAACAAAACATCTTTTACTCCTCACTATGGTAGAAGAGATTCCCTTGCGAATGTTCAGGATATCCATCAATTTTATACAGAACTGACCTTGCATCGAGCTTGTCCGGATTTTTCTTTTCAACATAGGTCGGACAACCCCAAATCTTAACTTGTTTAAGACATGGTCTCTTCCCATTCCATATCTCATATAGAGTGGTAGGCACTGATTTGGATGGAACCCCATTCAATAGGTATGCAGCTTCTCAAGTGCAGAACACCAAAAGGAAATAGGTAACTCAACAGTACTCATCATAGAGCATACCATATCTCATAGGGTGCGATACCTCCTTCAAGATACACCGTTGTGTTGTGGTGTTTATGAAGGAGCAAGCAAAGAGAGAATCCTATTCTCTATTTAGAAAATCCAGGAACTCCATGCCCAAGTATTCCCTTCTCCGATCACATCGAAGGACTTAATATTTATACCTGTTTGGTTCTCAACTTCAAGCTTATATTCGTTGAATTTCTCAAAAGTTTCAAACTTGTATTTCAATAGGAACATATGTCCGAATCTCGAGAAATGATCAGTGAATATAATGAAGTACAAAGAACCAACCTTGGCATTTGTAGACATAGGACCATATACATCATCATGTATCCGTCCCAGAGTTCAGTAACTCTATCTCCGTTTCCAGTAAATGGAGTATTGGTTATTTTACCTTTGAGACAAGACTGGAAAGTATCATAAGATGAAAATTCGAACAGATTCTTATATTCATCCTTATATACTTAGCTGGTCGTATTGCATTGATATGACCTAGTCTACAATGCCACAAGAAGGATTCGTTTATTTCTGAACTACTCCTCTTGTGTGTGTTCTATATACTTTGAACTGTGGTTTGATTTAGAATGTATATGCCATTAAATAACGTGCCTGATGCAATCAACTCTTGCTTAAGGAAAATGTTCACAATATTATCCTGCAATAAAAAATTATATCCTTCTTTAACTTAATAAAGAAACTGATGTAATGTCGTATATTAGGTTCGGTATCTAATGACATTTGTTCAGAATCAATGTATTTACCATTTAGTAATACAAGGTGATATTTGCCAACTGACTTGGCTGCAACAATTGCACCATTCTCTACATTAGAGAACAATCACCTATTCTCAGTTCTCTACCTGTCTATAGCCCATGTAACAGATTACATATATGGGATCTTAATCCGGTAAATCATACCTAGGACGTAGTGGATATTGAAAAACAGTTCTCGGTAACGAACACATCCGAAGAATATGCATCAATATGCTCATTCCTCGAGTGGGTGGCATAGGAATCTGGATATTCCTCTATTTCCTACGCGGACTTATAACAATTATAAGATAGAGCGGAACCAATATTTCGTATAATAAGCAGGTTCGGTCAATATATCCATATTATTATCTTGATTAAGGCATGACCTGGTCACTACCAGGAGAGAAAGAGAGAAGAAAACACTCAGCGTATGCTCTAACAAGATCAGATTGGTTATTATTTTATCTAATCAGGATGGCTCCTACTGTTTTTATCAAATCTTCCTTCAAACCCTAAAAGGCAAGACTAGCCGGGATTAATTACAACCTACAAATTCGCCAATCTTTCATCTAGGCCAGTGTCGGTACTTTGAGGGAGGTTTCCCGTGCTTTCGCACGGACCTAATTAAAATAAAACTCATTTTCCCAGGGGAGTAACCCCGTTAACACATTTCTAGACATCTACTTGATCGGCTAATTGTAATATGTAAATCTCTCCCAGGAGTAACTCTTACTCGTAGTGGGTATCAGGATCCAACTATCTCATAGGATATATGCAATCTCATTGCAAATTTCAACACTTGAAATTCCAGATAATTGTTTTTACCACTAGCGTCCTATGACCTTGACGGAGGCTAAACTACCCATAGGGCGCTAGTCAAGTTCAACCCGTTCATTTCTTAATTGAATTAGACCCATCCGCACGACCCTTGACGGAGGCCAAACAACCCTATACGAATACCCTAATCCAATCGCATCTCATGCTGCAGATAAGTACTAATTAGCTACCGTACACTACGCCTTGACGGAGGCCAAACTACCGTAGCACGAATACTAAAATAGCACTTATCTGAAATGACGAAGGGCTACGCAGGCTTTTAAGAAAACCATGAGCGTAATGAACTTGATATCGTTGTAGAATCGAGTGATTTTGATAAGGAGTGTTTTTGAGACTTTTACTAGTTTTTCTAAAGAGGTCACTCCTGGTGAAGGGATCTCGGCTCTTTCCTCATCGAATGAGGTGCTCGATATTTCACAAATACCACTATGCAAAGAATGAACTAAAAAAGGAATCAAAAGACAACACCGAGTGGGTTGTAGCATCTGCTAGTTTCCCTAAAGAGGTCACTCCCGGTGAAGGGATCTCGGCTCTTTCCTTATCGAATAAGGTGTTGTATATTCTACAAGGAATACCGCTACGCAAAGCAAGAACTAGAGCTACCAGTTTTTAAAATAAGATTCTACAACATCTTTAGGTTTCTTTTATTTCATTAATCTCATTAATGAAGTCCCATTAATTATGCTTCATAAGTATCACAGAAGAAACGAAAGCATCAATATTTATTATATATCATATATATAATTTAAGCATTCGTGTCAGAACATCAAGTGATCACATCACAAAATATCAACAGCAGAAGAACACATATGAAATATTGGATATACTAGGAATTCCGTGTTTTAATTAAGTCATTAAAAAACGCGGATTCTATGGTTGCGGTGAATAGCCAAACACACATCCCTAGACCCCTACGAGAGCGGCAAGCAACCCTACCAATTCTAGAGTTAGGAGACCCGGTCTCAACTCCTTGAGATGGTCTCCCACTGGACCTTAGAACCTGGTTACTTGTGCTCTCCTCCTTGGGTCTATTCTAATGCGGAAAAGTAAATAATATATATCAATGGTGACATCATCCTCAACCCGGAAGTGCCCCAACAAAAGAATATTACATACAAGTTTTTACATGAATGAAAATGAAAAACTCTCATCTCACATAAAAAAAACCCGGCTATTCAAAACACGACGATCCAAAATAACAAATCACAGCAACACATAATATCACATGTCATCAATGTAAGTAAATATGCGTATCCCAATTGTCATTGATATATAGCAACGAAACCGGCGATACACCACATATTACACTTACGGTCATACAAAAGAAAGTTAAAAACTACAACAATTGGAATCCGCAACCACCTTAGACATCATAAACCCAATATATCACATACTTTGGATTTCATGCCTAACCAAATGAATTACTTAGACATCACATGCCTAACAATTATAAACCCCGTATTTTAGTCTCGATATTGAAAACACTTTCCAATAAAAAGTCGGGCAATTCAATAAGATTCCCGACAACCAGATCGAATGCTCGTCGGAAACTTTAGTAGAGGGCCGCACCCCCGATGCCGTCGACGAAGTGCACTTTGGCGGAACACCGTGGCCGCGAGCACTCGAACGGATGCTTTTAGTGACGGGGTTCTCTTACAGTCACTTGGTCAGGGCTATGGGGCGTGGCTATCTAGTAATGTTACCTGAAAAGTATCCGCGTACACTACATAATTGCGATAAAATTTTGATCCACATCAAAATTCCGTGGCAACCGATCAAATAAGACTAAACTGCTAGATTTATAAAATTCAAACTAGTTATCACATAACTAATTATTATGGCTACCAAATATTGTATCACAATCACAGATAGCTAGATGGTGTTAAACTTTTCGATCGAATAAACAAACACCCAAAATTTCCCAAAGAGCTCAACACTTGAGCGGAGTTTAAAAAGTGCCCAGAACATGCCACAGCACCTATGGACCAACCGTAGAAGGGTCAACCCTTGCCTCACCTATGGCGCCGCGGAACTACCACAAACCCTAGGGTTTGGTGGCGGTTCCGACGGTCACAGAATCGAGTTAGGGTTTCGTTCTTCTAGAGGGTCCACAGAATCGCTTATATGATTTTCTGAAGATTTTAAACTCGAAAAAAATCCAACTCTTGGAAAATTTCCAGTGAGGGAAAAATTGGGTTATTGATATCCGTTCGAACTTTTTAACGTTGTCTAAATAACCCGAATAGATGTTAGAATTACGACTACAAAACACTCTGAATTGCCTTTGCACAAAGATAATATCACATGCAAATTTAGCAAAAAGAAGCAACACCTGAAATACAGAGACTGGAACACCATAAAAAACTGAGGCCAAAAATCCTTAACTAAACTGATCTGGCCGATTCTTGAAAGCATATGGCCGGCCATTTTCCGGCGAGGAGGGCTCAGGTTTCTGTGGTATTCATGTTACATCTCATGTGACATTCTATAGTTGCTTAAAAAAAATTTAGACTCCCTGAAAAATTCGACAGAAACTGGGATTATATATTGGATGTTTCGGAGTAGTTTCGGTTTCGTAATTCTACAACATCGTCTAATTCTCTAGTATGGCTCTGATACCACTGTTGGATTCCTTAAGATGGCAGCAAGGTTTCGGGAGGCATCGTCTATGCCAATTTCAAAAAATTTCCGTTCTAAAGAATCCTAACCTAGAATCTTAACTAGAGATTTAGACGAAACAACAATGTAAACAACTTTACATCTAAGGGAATGACAAATACAACCTTTGTACACTAGTCCTTCACTTCTAAAGCTCCATGTAATAGTCCCTTCGCTCCTAGTAGTGAACACCCGAACTCTAGTAAGGGTTCACATGAAGAAATGAACAAACTTGCTCGAAGTCTTCGAGGCCGAAGATGATCTACGTCGAGGAGACTCAAGCTCATGCTATCTCTTCACTAATGGCAGATTAGTGAAGCAAACATCCTAAACTAAATGGATAATATAGTAGAGGATGATGAAGTAGGAATTTTGCTCATTTTAGATTTATTTTTTCTCACAATATTTCTTCACCATTTCAAAAACTAGAAAGCTTTCTCATGAGGAAGAAGAAGATGAAGTGGAGATGAGAATGAAACTAATGAGGTGAGAATAGCAACCATGTATGAGTTAGTATCATATACTAACTCATGTAGAGACTAAACTATGGCTAAAAATAATGGTTAGGTTAATACATATCTACAAGTAAAACAAATTAGTGGACTTGGTCAATGGTTCCACAAGCTTCAACCATGTGACTAATTACCAACTAATTTCATTTACTTTAAATAAATTAAACCCATCATTATTATAAGCATGGTGTGAGTCTTATACACCCATGTCACATGTGGCATCAAGCATGTCACAAAATAATGTACATTAATATATATCACATATATATACTAAGTTTACACAAGTGAGAAAAAAATCCTAAATGATCTAATATTAGTTAATGTAATTTAATATATCAAATATATAATTATACATTAAATTATTAAATCAACACTTGATTCAATAATCCGGCTATATAACATACAACAGGCTAATATCATATGTAACAATTTATCAAATCAACACTTGATCCGATAACTCGGCTATATCACATATAACCGACTGATATCACATATCGTGAGAATAGAATGCGGTATCAGATATGCGCATTAATCTCGGTCCCGCACATATCACATATGTGCTCCTACTTCATTTCACATGAACCAGAAACCTCTGTGTAGGACTCTAAAGTCTCGTCAATACACCGACATTAGGTGACGATCATATCAAATACCCACAAGCCGCAAGCGGTCTGCTAAGCGTAATGGCCACCCGGGTATTGAGCGATCAGAAGATCAACAAGCAAGCCTTCTCATACTCTTGCGAATCAAATCGGTAACACTACCGTATACTCCGATCTCTTCGTCAAATATGTCGCATATCGCAGCCTGGGGTGGTATAACATCATACCCTAATAGCCTGATAAGTCATTTCGATGCAAGGTCCATAACGGTTCGAGAAACTACCGATAACACTTACCAGTAGATCTCAGCAACCATATCCAGGAATTTCATGTTATGGCCATTCAAGAATGGCGCAACATCAACCTCCAATACTGGGAAAGACGAATCCTCTCATATCGCTCATTGCCTCCATGTGACTCGGGACTGTACCCAAAAACCACCGTTTTGCACGATCTCTTGAATATGTTAAGGTGGAAATCAAAACACAGTGGGAACCACACAAGATTCTAGGACGATCTCTGGTCGACAGACTAATCTGTACCAGTGTCACCAGAGAACTGCTATCTGACGATAGGTATAATACCATTTAGGAGTTCTCGGCGAGTCCTTCCAGTGTACCCAGTCTCCACAGAGCACCCGTATACCTTCTCTGATATCAAACACCAATGGATGTGGGATCATCCATTACCCATCATATAGGTCAAGAAACGCATCCGCTAGTCTACTCTGGAGTATCGATGCCCTGTCTTGATACTCCTACGACTAGGAACAATTGAAAGATGTACTTACCGACTACCCTTGCCCTACTAGTATGATCTGCATCATAATCCTGGTAATCAAGTACTTATCCTAAGGGCTTTATCAACATGTAATAAAGAGACTATAAGTGTACATGTTAAGATAAACTGCAACCAGATAGCGTACTATCATGTCGAGCAAGAAAGTCCTCCCTATATATATCCAAGCATCCATTACAATATACATCACATGTACAGTAATGGCCTCTAGGGCATACATATAACTAAGAGGAGTAAGCTGGGAGAGAATACCATTCTCTTTTAGAAAATCCCAGAATTTCGTGCTTAAGTACTCCCCTCCTCTATCAGATCATAGGATCTTGATACTTTTACCAGTCCGGTTCTCTACTTCATTTCTGTATTCTTTGAATTTCTCAAAAGCTTCAGATTTATGTTTCATTAGATACACATATCCGAACCTAGAGAGATCGTCAGTGAATGTGTTGAAGTACGAGAACCCACCCCTTGCATGTATAGACATCAGACCATACACATCACTGTGTGTGAGTCCTAAGAGCTCTGCTGCTCTTTTTCTGTGTCCTGTGAACAGAAATTTGGTCATCTTTTCTTTGAGACAGGACTGAAAAGTTTCATAAGATGAAAATTTGAATGTATTCAAATATCCATCTTTATGTAACTTACTTAGTCTTTTCTCTCCAATATGACCAAGTCTATAATGCCACAAGTAGGATTCATTCTCTTCTGAACTCTTCCTCTTACACAGTATACCTTCTGCAACCAATACCTTATCAAGGTAGATGTTCATGATATTTCTATCAAGATCAAAGTTATATCCATCTTTATCAAGTAAAGAAACTGATATGATGTTGCAAACCATGGAAGGTACATAGTAGCAATTGTTCAAAATCATAATTTTTCCATTTGGCAACACTAGATGATATTCACCGATGGTAGCAACATCAACTTGTGCTCTGTTCCCTACTCTGATAGACATATCACCAGGTCCAACTATCCTACTTTTTCTCAGTCCTACAATAAATTACAGATATGAGATCCTGATCCAATATATAGTACCTAGAAGGTAGGACGGACCGAAAAACAGTTCTCAATAATAAGAACACCAGAAGGAGACGCAATAGTATGCTTCTTCTTCATTGGGGTCTTCAAGGAATTCGTGCAATCCTCTTTCCTCTGCTCATACTCATAACTATTGTCATAAGTCAGAGCCGACCGACATACCCTAGCCCTGAATAAGATTTCGGACGGTCAAGTGATACATTTATTATCTTGATTAAGGCATGAAATGTTGCTACCTCGAGAGAGGGAAAAGAAACACTTAGCATGCGCTCATACAAGATCAGATTGGTTATTAGTTTATCTAATAAGGATAGCTCCCACTGTTTCCTCAAATTCTCCATCAAACCTTAAAAGGAGAACTAGTCAGGAATAATCACACGTTACAATACTTGCTTAACCTTTCGGCCAGGCTAGTGTTGGTACTTCGAGGGAGGTTTTCCAATGCTTTCGCGAAGTTCCTTAATTATATAACCTCTTTTCCCTGGAGGCGTAGCCCTGCTATCACTGTTCTAGACACCTACTTGGTTTATAGCATTGATTGTTAAGTGAAATAATCTACCAAGAGTAATCCTACTCATCAGTGGGATCGGGATCCAACTATCATCGCGTGATAAGATAGATGGAAGCCACTCTAGTCACCACACTCCAGAAGGTATGCAACACTAGCAAGTTTCCTGTATATTTGAAACTCCCGATGTGGTTTTTTCCCCTAGGACCTAGTGACCTTGATGGAGTCAACAAATTAAAGAGTCCTAGTCAAGTTCAACAAGTCATTATCTTGATTGCATTAAACCCACCAGCATAAGACGGAGTCAACAAGGTTACACGACTGCCCTAACCAATCGCAACTAATGCTACAAACGAGCAGCACTTAGCTACCGTATACTATGCCTTAACGGAGTCAACAAACGCAGCACGAATACTAAGTATTACTCATAGGAAATGACAGAGGGCTACGGCTGGGTTTTTAGCGAAAAACCCTTTAACGTAATGAACTTGATATTGTTGAAGGAACCTGAGTAGTTTTGAAAAGGAGTAGTTTAGGCTCCGCTTTTGAAAACTTCTAGTTTTGAAAAAAATCGAGTAATCTACAGTATAAGCTTTTGCTCAAGAGGTCACTCCCCGCGATGGGATCTCGGCTCTTTCCTCCTGGAATGGGGTGCTGGATATTCACGACCGAATACCATTATTCAAAGCGAAAGAATATAATTGTAGTTTTTCGAAATCTGTTCCAAAATCATCTTTTAGGTTTCTTTATCTTGCATTAATTAAAATTAATGTGGTCCCATCAATTAACCTATCACACCAGAAAAGAACGAAAATACAATGTATGTATATGCCATCCGCATTCGCCACGGGGCTCCGTCATGCACCGTTAGGTTACTTAACTAACGGCAGAGCGGGGGATGGACTAGCGCGTGTGCAAAACATATACAATATCTACTAGTATATATATATATATATATATATATATATATATATATATATATATATATAACATTCGTTCCAGACATGATATAAGCAATATCACAGAATCTTAGCAAGCAACACAAAATAGTGGATAATCTTAGAGCCTCGGGTTTCATTTGAGCCGCAAATAAAACCTGACGTTCTCGGTCGTGTGGATAGCTCGTGCAATGAAAACCTGGACCCCTACGAGCGCGACAAGTTACCCGCCAATCCCAGAAGTGGGGCAATCCCAATCAACAAAATGAATGGGCCATCCAGCACTTCACAGGATCCGATAACTTGAGCGCCCCTCCATGGGTCACACTATACCCCCTACAAATGCGGTGAATAACCCGCCAATTCTAGAGTGAAGCCCCCTCCGTTTGAACGCCATGAGATGCGGACTTGTTGCCCTCTAGAACTCGGCTATTTGAGCACTCCACCGCAGGAGAATCCTAGTACAGAAAAAGAAAATATATGTCAAAAGATGACATTGACCTTAACTCGGTCGTGTCCCAATCAAATAATATACAATCTGGCAAAGACGGCAGTCCACATGTCGGATGCTCGCCCCGCAATAACAAATATACAAATGAATCTCAACTGTACTACTATCATTGCACTGCAATCTATCCACCACGACAATCCAACCACAACCTCAGCACAAATACAGAACATCGACGTGAAAGTCATGTTCGCAAACCTGTCTAATAGAACATATAGCAGTTAGACGGATTATACCGCTCTAATGACTTTCACGATCGCAGATAGTAATGTATGTATTGAAACTTACAAACGGCGTTAAAATAATGACTTCTAAATACTCCGTATTGCCCCAAACACAAAGATAACAGAATATCTAACCTGGGCAAAATCAAACATATCCTGAAACCCTAAATCCAAGTGTTAAAGAATACCAAGCAAAAACGAGCGCCATAGTCTACAGTAAATCCGGCCAGGCCGGTCCAAATCAACTTTTCGCCGGCCAAATTTTTGAATACTGCGCTCGTGTTTGTCTGGTGTTCTAGTTATAGCACAAAGAGTACTCTGGAGTTGTTTAAAAAAATTTCAGAGGCTCTGCAAAATTTGACAGAAACTTGGATTTTGATTCGGTATTTCACAGTTATTTCGGTTTCGTCACTTTAACACCGTTTAAAACTGCTAGTATAGGGTTTATGGGCTGGCTATGATACCATGTTGTGTTACACTAACATCCTGGCCATCATCCCTGGCCGTTTGCGGTACAAAAATTTTACAACGATTCAAAATTGGCACTAGAATAACCTAATACCCGGATCTACCATAAACCTAACTAGCAACTAGAGAAGCTATCTACTTTGATCGAAGTTTATACATAAAGAATCAAGTATTTCGGGTCTTCCCTCCTCTCCTTTAGCTCCTCAAAGGATGTACGAATCGCACTTGATCGTCGGCCTCTTCACGTCAAGGATGATCCACCCGAGAGTGTCTATTTTGAGCTCCTACCTCTAAACCGAGGTAACTAGGTTACTTAGTATGCTAATCTAAGTAGCCTAGATGATGTAGAGAGTGATGATGGATTAGTTTGTCTCAAGAACCCTAGGTTTCTCAACACATGAGACTATTAGGGTTTGAGGTAGAAGAAGAAAAGCTTGGAGGAGAGAGAGTGTTCAAGTTGGAATGAATGAAGAATGGCTAAGTCTTGTGAATTCTCAAACATCCAATAATTCACCAAAATATCTTAAAGCCACCATGCCTCAATAGTAAACCATGAGTCACTACATGAGTCACCAAGTAGCCACGCTTCATTTAATACAAATGAACACCTCATACCTCCACCTCATTATCCATTTCCCCAAATGGTTAAAACAATAATGATATGTCTTCTTCTAGAAGCATCTTGCACAATTATAAGAATACCCCTCACCGTATATACATACCCGTATCCGTATTCCGAAAAATATGAATACAAAGAGACAAAAAAAATCCAAGAATATAATGCTAGGATCCGGTTTAAACCAAAGCCCGCAAGTATTATCCGCCCGAACATCATACGTATACAAGTACACATATGTGATCGAACCCTTGCCGTAAAACCATACGGCCTCTACATCTTTTTGCCCGAAGCAGGGAAACCATCTGTGTAGGGCTCTAAAGACTCGAAGGTATGCTAGCAGTGGGTTTAACCACAAGTACGTCAACGGTACTAGCTGAACGTAACGGCTAGCCAGGTACCTATCGAAAAGAAGGCCGACGAGCAAACTCGTCTGAACTCTTACTGAGCCTAACCGTGACAATCTCCATACAGTCCGGTCTTTTCATTTAAGAGTATCACATACTAGGTCTAGGGGGTGGTAAACGTCAGACCCTAATAACCCGATAATTCATGCCGATGCGGCTCAAGACCAATCCGGGAAACTGCTGATCAACCTCTCAGTAAATCCCAACTGCCTTGGCTAGGGTCTTATGTTCCTAACCAATCGAACACAGTGCAATATTGACTCCCAATATCGGGAGGGACGAAGCCCCAACAATCACTCACTGCCTCTATTTGGCTCGGGACTGTACCCAAACAAACCTGTTTGCACGAATCAGTAGAGCCGTGGTAAGGTGGGGGTCAGAGAACAGTGGGAACTCACTCGAGACAAATGACGATCTCAGGATCGAAGATTAACCTTCACACATGTCACCGGAGAACTTCCATCTGACGATAGGTATAGTACCATCTAGAAATTCTCGGTGAGTCCGTCCAGTGTACTCACATGTAGTAAGCACCTGTATACGATCTTAGGTGCATCAGACCAATGGCCGCGGGACCAACCATCGCCCCTCGTCGGTGTCTAGAAACGTATACACTAGTCTACTCTGGAGTATCTGTTAGTGTATATGCCCTAGAGGCCATTACTGTATCATACTAGTTTGTATATTCCTTGATGGAAGCTTGGGATATTCACAGTTGTATATACAATCTTGCTCGAAATGGTAGTATGCTACTTGGTTTGTCTCTACTTCAATATGTGCATGTGTTTCTTTTAGCATATCTCTTATATACATATTAGTAGAGCCCTTAGGATCTTTGCTTGATTACCAGCGTTGTGATGGCGCTCACACTCGTGGGGGCTGGGTAATCCATAAGCACATCCTTATACAGGTCCCTAGTCGTTGGACTATCGAGACAGGGCATCGATACTCCGGAGTAGACTAGAGTATGCGTTTCTCATCCCAGCGTGGGAGACGGTCTGTCCCACAGCCGTCAGTACGTCGTACTTGATATAGTATGCGAGTGCTCGTTAGGTTATGAGTACACTGGACAGGATTCGTCGGGAACTGTTGGTTGGAATTATAACTATCGTCAGTTATCAGTTCCTAGGTGACATGAGTACAGCTTAGTCCGCTGACTTGACACTGTCACTTCACCTCGAGTGTGTTACCACTGTACTTTGATTACTACCCTACCACGGCTCAAAGGATTCGTGCAAACAGGTAGTTTTTGGGTGCAGTCCTGAAGCACTTGGAGGCAGTGACGGTTAGACAGGATTCGTCTCTCCCGGTATTGGGGGTTGACATCGCGCTGTGTCCAGGAGAGCCATTACATAAGTAGTCCCTGGCCAGGGCAAGCGAGATATACTGGTAGGTTTCCAGTGTTATCTCAGGGTGTTCTGGGCTACACTCCGACACGACTTGTACCGCTATTAGGGGACTGACGTTCACCGCCCCCCTAGGCCCGCCATGCGATGTATCAGACGAACAGACCGGACAGTACGGAGACTGTCACATACAGGCTTAGTAGGAGTTCAGATGGGGTCACCTCGTCAGTCTTCTTATCGGCATCTACCTGGGGACCGTTACGTACAGCTAGTGTCGCTTGCGATCTGTGGTTAAACCCACTGCCAGCGTAGTGTCGAGTCTTTAGAGTCCCACACAGAGAGCTATTCGCCTTTAGGCAAAATGAGTAGAGGTCGCATGGTTTTGCGACAGGGTTCGTTCACATCCGCGCACTTGTGCACGTTTGCTGTCCGGACAGCTTATACTAGCGGGCTTTGGATTAAGCCAGATCCTAGTATATGATTTGGGATTGGTTTTATCTCTTTGTATTCGTGTTCTTCGGATCACGAATGCGGGTGCGTATGCACAGTTGATTAAGTCAGAGGAAGAGGACTTTGATTAGGGTTAATGACCATTGTCATTTTATTAACCCTAATGGTTATGTGTGTATTATAATTAATTGATATTAGCTATATATATATAATTGTGCATGGTTAGGATTGTTGACATTTTGACCATACTTGACTTGTTGACCTTAGTTGACATGTTGACCATCATCATTCCATATAAAAGATGCTCTTTGATCCATGCAATTTTCATTTAATGTGAAATGATAATGGTCAAGTCTTGATTAACCATGAAAATTATCTAGCTAATTATCTATTTTTTATAATTCACACATATATGTGAGAATGGCTTATTATTCTCTCATTTTCTATCATATACTTTCTCTCTCTTGCTCTTCCTCTTCCTCAAGCTCTCCCCTCTCATGTGTTGAGAAACTCTTGAGCTTGAGAGAAAACCTCTTCTAGATAATCTCTACTCTCATCTAGGGTTCTAGGATTAGCACTTCTAGCACCTTAATTACTTCTAGCTTGAAGTTGAAGCCAAAGGTTGAGGCTTTCGGGTGGATCCTTCTTCGACTCGAGAAGGTGACAAGGCGGTCTCTTTCTTACACTCCAAGGAGCAAGGAGAGAAGGACATAAAGCCCTAAGTATAACCATTCTTCCTTGTAGCTAATTTCTAGTTAACTTTTAGTTAGTTTTGTTTAGTAAAGATCCCGACTTTGTCTAGTCCATGTTGCCTAGAGTAGTAAAAATTCGATTTTTATTCCGTTTTCTGCCGCCCAGCAAGCACCGGGGTGGGTAACGTGGACTTACAGTGGTATCAGAGCCTAACTAAACATAAACTAGCTAGGTAGTAACGTGTATGGAAGTTCAATCGGAAAAAATCACAACTAAAAACGCAAAACCCTAACTTTCTGTTGAAATTTTTTCTGCTCAAAATAAAATAAATCTTACGTCAAAAATAATCTCAGGGTTTTGTGAAGAAAGCCACCAAAAACGATCCAGTGAATCGCTCAAAGCGCCGCGGTTCCGCGGCAATAGCAAGCTATTGCCGCGCAACCGCGGCCGAGTTGACTCGGTTCTGGGTCGAGTTTGGTGCAGTGTTCTTCTGACATGGTTTTGGGATTTTTAAGATGGTTTATTTGTGCCCAGGTTTTCCAGAAAAGAAATTTGTTTTTGGGGGCCTATAAATCCGTATTTTTGATCGAACTTCACTACACTTTGACTAATGGGTTATATCTGTGATGTTTATATGTATTGAACGTCTGCTAATCGCTATAAGTCGATTAGTGGGGGTTATACATATCTGTGATCTGTGTTTGTTGATGGTATGTGTATATGAATGCGTTGGATTGTCGCGGGTGAATAGCCGGGGTGGATGTGAGATGAGTGTTTCTTTTTCTTTCATTCATGTAACATGTAAATTGATGTATTATTATTTGTTTGGCCGCACAATCGGGTCGGGGTTGTAGCCGTCATTGTATAATTCTTTTTACTGTTTTTGCTCCTAGGATAGACCCATGGAGAGGGTGCAAAAACTACCGGGTATCTCGATGTGCCGAGTGGCCTATTCACGGTGTTGAGGGAGGTTGCTTCGCTTTGGGTACTTGGCGGGTAGTTTGCCACACCCGTAGGGGTCTTGGGTGGGGTATTGGCTATTCACCGCGACCGTGTAATCCGCTTTTCGTTGCAGGCTCGAACGGATTGCGGATTCCTAGTATATCCAATGTATTCATCTGTGATCTGTAATGTCTATCATTGCTATATATTTATATACTATAACTATTTAGGCGTTGCTTATGTTTTACAGCCGCGCTAGCCCAACCCCCGCTCTGTCGTTAGTTAAGTAACCTAACGGGTGATAACGGGGCCCTGTGGCGAATGCGAATAGCATAAGCGTACGTCATACTTTGGTTGTTTTCTGTAATGGTAGGATTAAATGATGGGACACATTAAAAGAACTAATGCAAGAAAATAAACCAAGTAAAAGTCGATTGGAACACTTTGAAAACCACTCGGTTCTTTTCAAAACTAAACTTTTAAACGCGGAGCTTGAACCACTCCTTTTTAAAAGCTATGTCGTTCCATCGATTATATCAAGTTCACTACGTTCACGGTTTCGCCAAAACCATTCGTAGCCCTCCGTCATTCCACATGAACGGTCAAAAGTATTCAAGCTATGTATTTTGGCCAAAGTCAAGGTATAGTGATTGGTAGCTATTGGGTATTCATGTGCAGCATAGATAGATGCGTTGGTTTGGGACAGTCGTGCTGCCATTTTGGCCAAAGTCAAGGGTAGGTACGGGTGGGTCCAAATTAACCAGGAGAATGACGGGTAGAACTTGACATGTGACTTATGATATTTTGGCCAAAGTCAAGGTCATAAGAGCATGGGGCAAAAATCCACATCGGGAGTTTCATAAGTACTGAAACTTGCTAGCGCTGCATACCATTTGGAGTGTGATGATTCTGGTAGAATTCCTTCGGTTTTATCATGCGATGATATTTGGATCCCGATCTTACTGTGAGTATATGCTACTTCTCAGGAAAACTCTCACTTAACGATCAATGCTATAAACCTAGTAGGTGTCTAGAAAGGTGTTAGCGGGGCTACGCCCCCAGGGAAAAGAGGTTCTTAAATTAAGGAACTTCGCGAAAGCGTTGGAAAACCTCCCTCGAAATACCGACACTGGCCTGGCTGAACGGTTAAGCAAGTATTGTACGGTGAGATTGATCCCGACTAATCCTTTCTTTACTGTTTGAGAAGGGATTCGAGAGACAGTGGGAGCCATCCAGTTTAGACAAACTACAAACCACTCTAAACTTGCAAGAGCATCATGCTAAAGTGTTTCTTTTCTCTCTCCTAATTGCAGCGACCATTCAACATGACCGGACTTAAGTTATTACTAGATAAAAACATACTGACAGGGCCAAACTACAAAGATTGGCTCAGGAATGTCAAGATGGCAATCACTTATGACAAGTTAGGGTATATCCTTACCACCAAAGCTCCCCCTGTCCCAGGTCCCACCTCCAGCGTCGCGGATAAAGAAATCCGTAAGACATGGGAGATCGATTGCGCGAAGGCCAAATGCCTCGTGCTTTCCTCGATGGACAACGAACATCAGAGGAGGCATGAGAATATGGACCTAGAGTCCATATTTCTCCATACAAAAGAACTGTATGGAGAGCAGTCTCGTATCGCAAGATACGAAGTGTCGAAGAAGCTTTTTTCGGCAAGATTGGCCGTCGGATCATCGGTAGCGGAACACGTGTAAGATGATTGGCTACATAGAGGAGCTCGCGGACCTTGGGACCACGTTGGAGAATGAACTCTATACTGATTTGATTCTCCAGTCCCTTCCTTCCACTTACGCCCAGTTTATCCTTAACTTCAACATGCAAGGAAAGGAGGTTGAACTTTCCGAACTTCTGAACATGTTGAGGAGTGCTGAGGGCACCCTACAGAAGGGTAGGGAGACATCCACTTTGTTTGTAGGAGGATCTTCCTCTTCTAGATCCAGGGCAAAAGCCAAGGGTAAGAAGAAGAAAGCCCCCGCCAAACCAAGAGGCGGTGTCAGTAAAGTGGATACGAAGGGAAAAGGAAAGGCAACAAAGGTAGCGGGAAAGTTGGTGGGGAAGGAAGAATGCTTCTATTGTCATAAAAGTGGTCACTGGAAACAGGATTGCAAGACTTGGAAGGCCAGAACCCAGGATTTGAAGCGAGTTGCGGCTTCAGCTTCAGGTGTGTATGTTATTGAAAACTGTCTATCAATAAACTCTACATCCTGGGTATTGGATGCCGGATCAGGATCTCATATTTGTAATTCTTTGCAGGCGTTGAGAAAGCGTAGAGTTTTGAAGGCAGGTGACATGACCCTCAGAGTTGCAAACGGTGCTAGCATGGATGCTGAGGCCGTGGGGGACTATCACCTGGGATTGTCGGATGGACACTTTTTGGTTTTGCGTAGTTGTTATTATGTACCAAATGCAACCTGTAATATCATTTCTGTATCTTTATTATCTAAAGAAGGTTATGAATTTGCATTTGTAAGTAATGTAGTGAACATTCACCTTAATCAAGTTTTGATTGGGTCAGGTACATTAAACAACGGTATATACGTTTTAAACCAACCACAGATTTTCAATGTCCAGAATACACACAAAAGAAAGTCTCCAGAAATCAATAAAACTTTCTTATGGCATTGTAGACTCGGTCACATTAATGAGAGAAGGTTGACGAAGTTGCACACAGAAGGATATTTGGATCCGTTCAAATATCAATCGTATGCAACTTGTCAATCCTGTCTCAAAGGAAAGATGACAAAGACTCCGTTCACTGGACACGGAGTAAGAGCGAGCGAGCTCTTGAGACTCGTACACAGCGACGTGTGCGGTCCAATGTCGGAGTAAGAGCGAGCGAGCTCTTGAGACTCGTACACAGCGACGTGTGCGGTCCAATGTCTACGCATACACGAAGCGGTTATTCTTACTTCATTACTTTTACGGATGACTTTTAAAGGTACGGTTATGTCTTCTTAATGAAACATAAATCCGAGGCTTTTGAAAAATTCCAGGAATATAAGAATGAAGTAGAAAAACAAACAGGCAAAAGTATTAAGGCACTGAGATCTGATCGAGGTGGTGAATACTTAAGTGCCGAGTTCCTGGGTTACTTAAAAGAGAATGGAATTCTCTCTCATCTTACTCCTCCATACACTCCACAACATAACGGTGTATCGGAGAGACGGAACCGACCCTATTGGATATGGTACGGTCCATGATGATTAACGCTGAGTTGCCGCGATCGTTCTGGGGATATGCGCTAGAATCAGCTGCATACCTTTTGAACCGAGTTCCAACTAAGACTGTGCCTACTACACCATATCAGATGTGTTGTGGGAAGAGACCCTATCTTAATCACATTAAGACGTGGGGATGTCCAGCTTTTATAAAAAAGCAGTATGCGGACAAGCTCGAGGCATGCTCAGTACCGTGCAAGTTTGTAGGATATCCAAAGAACTCCAAGGGATATTTCTTCTATTGCGAAGAGGAACAAAAGGTCTTTGTTTCTCGCCATGCCCACTTTCTAGAACACCAGTTCATAGAAAAAGAAATAAGTGGGAGCGCAATAGAACTGGAAGAAATTCCAGAACCACGAGCTATTACTGAAAGCTTAGTAGAACCAGAGGGTTCGAAAGATCAGGACATTCCCACGCCACTCCGCAGGAGTAGTAGGCAGTCTCATCCGCCCGAGAGATACTACGGTTTTCTCATTGACGGGGATAGAGAGGATTGCATCATAGATTGTGATGAGCCTACTAGTTTCCAGCAAGCCATTCAGAGCGTCGACTCGGTAAAATGGCTGGATGCAATGCGGACCGAAATGGAGTCCATGTACACCAACAAAGTATGGACGTTGGACATTACTCCAGATGGGGTAAAACCCGTAGGATGCAAGTGGATCTTCAAAAGAAAGATTGGTGTAGATGGACAGGTTGAGACCTATAAAGCTAGACTGGTTGCAAAGGGTTTTCGTCAGATACCTGGTTTGGACTATGACGAAACCTTTTCTCCAGTAGCTATGCTGAAATCCATTCGGATCCTTCTTTCCATTGCTGACTTCCACGATTATGAGATTTGGCAGATGGGCGTAAAGACGGTTTTTCTAAATGGACATTTAGAGGAGTGTGTCTATATGGACCAGCCAGAGGGTTTCATTCAGAGTGGGAGCAGCGGAAAGGTGTGCAAGTTGCTTAAGTCCATTTATGGACTAAAGCAGGCATCGCGGAGTTAGAACATCTGTTTTGATGAGACGGTCAAGGAATTTGGCTTTATCAAAAATCCAGATGAACCATGCATCTATTGTAGATTTGTAGCGAGAACTGTGGTATTCCTCGTTTTATACGTGGATGACATTCTCTTAATAGGAAATGACATTCCTATGCTACAATCTGTCAAGGGGTTCTTGTCACACAGGTTCTCCGTGAAAGACTTGGGTGATGTCTCATACATTCTGGGTATCCGGATCTACCGTGACAGATCCAAGAGGATATTAGGACTTTCACAGTCCAGGTACATCGACACCATACTGAAGAGATTCAGTATGGAAGATTCCAAGAACGGTAATCTACCGTCTTGTCACGGGATCACCCTCTTTAAAGAGATGTCTCCCCAGACTGATTTGGAGAGGGATCGCATGTCTATTATACACTACGCTTCTTCGGTAGGCTCTATAATGTATGCGATGTTGTGTACAAGACCAGATGTGGCTTATGCACTGAGTGTGGTAAGCAGGCATCAGTCAAACCCTGGGGAGAAACATTGGATAGCGGTAAAGAACATTCTCAAGTACCTGAGAAGGACTAAGGAGATGTTCTTGGTGTATGGCGGAAAAGACCTCCAGATTAAGGCCTTTGCTGACTCCAGCTTCCAGAGTGACAAGGATGATTCCAAGTCCTTGTCGGGTTTTGTCTTTACCCTCAATGGAGGGGCGGTGTGTTGGAAGAGCTCCAAACAGGAAACCGTTGCTGACTCGACTATGGAAGCGGAATACATCGCTGCATCTGATGCCGCAAAAGAAGCTGTCTGGATAAGGAAGTTCTTGAAAGAATTTCAGGTGGTTCCGTCCATTGTTGACCCAATACCTCTGTATTGCGACAACAACGGGGCTATAGCTTTAGCGAAGGAACCCAGGTCCAATCAGAAATCCAGACAAATCTTAAGGCGGTATCACCTGATCAGGGAGATCGTGGATCGCCAGGAGATCGAGGTTCGGAGGGTTGCTTCAGAAGATAACACTGCAGATCCATTCACCAAGGCCTTGCCCCAGACTCAGTTCGAGCGGCTGATCGAGATGATAGGTCTTCGATACGCCAGTACATGGCCTTAGTGCAAGTGGGAGATTGTTAGTGAATATGCCCTAGAGGCCATTACTGTATCATACTAGTTTGTATATTACTTGATGGAAGCTTGGAATATTCACAGTTGTATATACAATCTTGCTCGAAATGGTAGTATGCTACTTGGTTTGTCTCTACTTCAATATGTGCATGTGTTTCTTTTAGCATATCGCTTATATACATATTAGTAGAGCCCTTAGGATCTTTGCTTGATTACCAGCGTTGTGATGGCGCTCACACTCGTGGGGGCTGGGTAATCCATAAGCACATCCTTATACAGGTCCCTAGTCGTTGGACTATCGAGACAGGGCATCGATACTCCGGAGTAGACTAGCGTATGCGTTTCTCATCCCAGCATGGGAGACGGTCTGTCCCACAGCCGTCAGTACGTCGTACTTGAGATAGTATGCGGGTGCTCGTTAGGTTACGAGTACACTGGACAGGACTCGTCGGGAACTATTGGTTGGAATTATAACTATCGTCAGTTATCAGTTCCCAGGTGACATGAGTACAGCTTAGTCCGCTGACTTGACACTGTCACTTCGCCTCTAGTGTGTTCCCACTGCACTTTGATTACTACCCTACCACGGCTCAAAGGAGTCGTGCAAACAGGTAGTTTTTGGGTGCAGTCCCGAAGCACTTGGAGGCAGTGACGGTTAGATAGGATTCATCTCTCCCGGTATTGGGGGTTGACATCGCGCTGTGTCCAGGAGAGCCATTACAAAAGTAGTCCCTGGCCAGGGCAAGCGAGATATACTGGTAGGTTTCCAGTGTTATCTCAGGGTGTTCTGGGCTACACTCCGACACGACTTGTACCGCTATTTGAGGACTGACGTTCACCGCCACCCTAGGCCCGCCATGTGATGTATCAGACGAACAGACCGGACTGTACGGAGACTGTCACATTCAGGCTCAGTAGGAGTTCAGATGGGGTCACCTCGTCAGTCTTCTTATCGGCATCTACCTGGGGACCATTACGTACAGCTAGTGCCGCTTGCGGTCTGTGGTTAAACCCACTGCCAGCGTAGTGTCGAGTCTTTAGAGTTCCACACAGAGAGCTATTCGCCTTTAGGCAAAATGAGTAGAGGTCACATGGTTTTGCGACAGGGTTCGTTCACATCCGCGCACTTGTGCACGTTTGCTTTCCGGACAGCTTATACTAGCGGGCTTTGGTTTAAGCCAGATCCTAGTATATGATTTGGGATTGGTTTTATCTCTTTGTATTCGTGTTCCTCGGATCACGAATGCGGGTGCGTATGCACAGTTGATTGAGTCAGAGGAAGAGGACTTTGATTAGGGTTAATGACCATTGTCATTTTATTAACCTTAATGCTTATGTGTGTATTATAATTAATTGATATTAGCTATATATATATATAATTGTGCATGGTTAGGATTGTTGACATTTTGACCATACTTGACTTGTTGACCTTAGTTGACATGTTGACCATCATCATTCCATATAAAAGATACTCTTTGATCCTTGCAATTTTCATTTAATGTGAAATGTTAATGGTCAAGTCTTGATTAACCATGAAAATTATCTAGCTAATTATATATTTTTTATAATTCACACATATATGTAAGAATGGCTTATTATTCTCTCATTTTCTATCATATACTTTCTCTCTCTTGATCATCCTCTTCCTCAAGCTCTCCCCTCTCATGTGTTGAGAAACACTTGAGCTTGAGAGAAAACCTCTTATAGATAATCTCTACTCTCATCTAGGGTTCTAGGATTAGCACTTCTAGCACCTTAGTTACTTCTTGCTTTAAGTTGAAGCCAAAGGTTGAGGCTTTCGGGTGGATCCTTCTTCGACTCGAGAAGGCGACAAGGCGATCTCTTTCTTACACTCCAAGGAGCACGGAGAGAAGGACATAAAGCCCTAGGTATAACCATTCTTCCTTGTAGCTAATTTCTAGTTAGCTTTTAGTTAGTTTTGTTTAGTAAAGATCCCGACTTTGTCTAGTCCATGTTGCCTAGAGTAGTAAAAATTCGATTTTTATTCCGTTTTCCGCCTCCCCGCAAGCACCGGGGTGGGCTACGTGGACTTACAGTATCAATGCCCAGTCTTGATACTCACGCGACTAGGAACCATTTAAGGATGTGCTTATGGACTTCTCTGCTCCCACAAGAATGATCGCCATCACAACGCATGTAGTCAAGCAAGATCCTGTGGGCTTTATCAACATGTAACCGCCATATGTAATATCGAGTATAACATATGCACATGTTAAGATAAAGTCAAACCATAATATTATACTACTGTATCAAGTCTTTATCAATATGTGCAAGCTGGATAAAACATCAATAGAAACAAATACACATATCCTGATAGAGACAACTCAAATAATATACTATATAACTGAGCAAGAATGTCATGTACATACATATCCCCAACATCCACATGTTTACATATACAATAATGGCCTCTGGGGCATATATATCCAGCACTTAATTGATAGGATCACATTATATGTTTAATGTAAGGAAAATAAACCTAAATTTATATTGTCGGAACAATTTTTAAAACTACTCAGTTTTCTTCAAAACCACTTGTTTTAAAAGCGGAGACTAAACTAATCCTTTTCAAAGCCACTCGAGTTCCTTCAACGAGATCAAGTTTGTTACGTTAAAGGTTTTTCACCAAAAACCAGCCGTAGCCCTCCATCATTTCCTATGGGTAATGCTTAGTATTCGTACTGCGTATGTTAGCATTGTCAAGGCATAGTGATCGGTAGCTGAATATTGCTTGTTTGTACCTTTGTTTCCGATATTTAGGATAGTCTCATAGCTATGTTAGCATTGTCAAGGGTTATGCCGGTGGGTCTAACTTAATCATGAAAATGACGGGTCGAACTTGACTAGCGGCTTATGATATGTTGGCATTGTAAAGGTCATAAAGTCGTTAGGGGAAAAAACCATATTGGGATTTTCAAATATACAGGAAACCTGCCTAGTATGCGCATACCTTCTGGTGTGTTGTAATTTTGGTCGGCTTCCATCAAAGTCATCACACAATGATAATTGGGTCCCAATTCTCACTGTGAGTAGGTACTACTCTTCGGTAGATTTTCACTTCACAATTAGCCAACCAATTAGGTGTTTAGAAAGTGTTTACGAGGTTACGTCTTTGCGGAAACGGGGTTATTTAATTAGGTCCGTGCGAAAGCATGGGGAGCCTCCCTCAGAATACCAACACTTGTAAGTCGATCTCACGCACCCCGCGGGTCCGCGGAGAGGCGGAATATGCAAAAAACAATTTTTACAGGCTTCGCAACACCGACTAAACTCTAGGATCGATTCTAAACCCTAGCTAGCACAACTACTATGAAGCTTAACTACTCAGAAGAAAATTATACCTCCTAGTATCAAGTCTTTCGATTCTTGTACTCCAACTCCCCTTCTTGAGCTCCTTAAAGAGTGTACGGATCGCGCTTGATCGTCGGACTCCTCGCATAAAAAATGATCCACCCGAGAGTGTGTACTTTGAGCTCCGACCTCTAAACCGAAGTAACTAGTGTACCTAGTTCGCTAAACTAGATAGATTATAGGATGTAGAAAGTGATGATGAATTTATTTGTCTCAAAATACCCTAGGTTTCTCAACACATGAGACTTTTAGGGTTGAGGAAAAAGAAGAGAGAGTGTTGAAGATAATAATAGAAGGAAGATGGCCAAGTCTTGTGATGAATGAAGCATACAATAATTCACAAATGAAAATATCAATCATGCTTCAATAGTCACAAGATGAGTCACCCTATGGGTCACCAAGTAGCCATGCCTTATTAAATGATAATCTACACCCCATACCCTCACCTCATTAACCATTTAATCTAAATGGTTATACAAGAAATGAGGTGTCTTCTTCTAGAAGCACTCTTGAGTAAATTATAAGAATACTCATCACCGTACATACATACCCGTATCCGTATTCCGAAAAATACGAATACATAGAGACAAAAATAATCCAAGAATATAATACTAGGATCTGTCTTAAACCAAAGCCCACTAGTATTATCTGCCCGAATCATGATCCGTGCACAAGTACACGTATATGATCGAACCCTGCCATAAAACCGTACGGCCTCTACATCGTTTTGCCCAAAGCAGAGAAATCTTCTGTGTGAGACTCTAAAGACTTGATAATACACTGGCAGTGGGTTTAACCATAAGCACTTCAGCGGTACTAGCTGCACGTAACTGCTACCCAGGTATCTTTCGATAAGAAGGCCAATGAGCAAACTCATCCGAACTTCTACTGAGCCTATATGTGACAATATCCGTATAGTCCGGTCTATTTGTATAAGAGTATCGCATATCGGGCCTAGAGGGAAGGTAACCGTCAGACCCCTAATTGCGCAATAAGTCATGCCGGAGCAGAACCTAAAATACACTGAGAAACTACTGAAGTACCACCAGTGAATCTCGCTTTCCCTGGCCAGGGAATGGCTTTCCGAGCACAGCGCGATATTAACCCCCAATACCGGGAGAGACGAATCCTATCTAACCGCTACTGCCTCCAAGTGGTTCGGGACTGCAGCCAACTACTACTAGTTTGCACGACTCCTTTGAGCCGTGGTAGGGTAGTAATCTAAGAACAGTAGGAACACACTAAAGACTAAGTAGCGATGTCAAGTTAATGGACTAAGCTGTACTCATATCACCTGAAAATTGCTACCTAACGATAGGTATAATACCAACCAACAGTTCCCCACGAGTCTTGTCCAGTGTACTCATAACCTAATGAGCACTTGCATACTATCTCTAGTATGATGTACTAATGGCTGTGGAACAAACCATCTTCCCTGCTAGGATGAGAAGCCTATACACTAGTCTACTCTGGAGTATCGATGTCTCGTCTCGATAATCTTATGACTAGGGACCTGTATAAGGATGTGCTTATAGACTACCCAGCCCCCACTAGTGTGATTGCCATCACAACGCTGGTAGTCAAGCAATGATCCTAAAGGCTCTACCAATATGTATAAGCGATATGCTAAAAGAAACACATGCACACATTGAGGTAGAATCAAACCAAGTAGTATACTACCATATTGAGCAAGACTGTTATTATATCCGTGTATATCCCAAGCTTCCAAAATGTAATATACAAACCAGTATGATACAATAATGGCCTCTAGGATATATATCACTAACAATATCCCATTTGCACTAAGGCCGTGTATTGGCATATCACAGACCTATCATCTCGAATAACCTCTCGAACTGTGTCTGAGGGAGCCTTTGTGAATGGATATGCAGTGTTGTTCTCCGTATCTACTCTCCGCACCTACTCTCCGCACCTCGATCTCCCAACGATCAACAATCTCCCTGATCAGGTGGTATTTCCTCAAGATGTGTCTGGACTTCTGATGCGACCTGGGTTCCTTCACTAAAGCTATAGCGCCATTGTTGTCGCAATACAGTAGTATTAGATCAACAATGGACGGAACCACTTGATGTTCTGTAATGAACTTCCTTATCCAGACTACTTCTTTCGCAGCGTCACATGCAGCGATATACTCCGCTTCCATCGTCGAGTCAGCAACGGTGTCTTTCTTGGAGCTCTTCCAACAGATCGCTCCTCTATTGAGAGTAAAGACATAACCCAACATGGAATTAAAGTCATCCTTATCACTCTAGAAGCTGGAGTCAGCAAAGGCCTCGATCTGGAAGTCTTTTCTGCCGTACACCAAGAACATCTACTTAGTCCTTCTCAGGTACTTGAGAATGTTCTTTACTGCTATCCAGTGCTTCTCCCCTGGGTTTGAGTGATACCTGCTTAGAACGCTCTGTGCGTAAGCTACATCTGGTCTGGTACACAATATCGTATACATTATAGAGCCTACCGCAGAAGCGTAGGGTATAATAAACATGAGATACATTTCCAAATCAGTCTTGGGAGACATCTCTTTGGAGAGGGTGATTCCGAGACAAGACGGTAGATTACCGCGCTTTGAATCTTCCATACTGAATCTTTTCAGTATGGTGTCGATGTACCTTGACTATGAAAGTCCCAACATTCGTTTAGATCTATCACGATAGATCTGGATCCCCAGAATGTTGGAAGCATCACCCAGGTCTTTCATGGTGAACCTTTGTGACAAGAATAGTTTGACTGATTGTAGCATAGGAATGTCATTTCCAATCAAGAGAATGTCATCCACGTACAAGACGAGGAATACCACAGTACTCGCTACAATCTTACTGTAAATGCATGGTTCATCTGGATTTTTGATAAAGTCGAATTCTTTGATTGTCTCATCAAAACAGATGTTCCAATTCCGCGATGCCTGCTTTAATCCATAAATGAATTTAAGAAACTTGCACACTCTTCTGCTACTCCCACTCTCTATGAAACCCTCCGGTTGATCCTTATAAACACACTCTTCCAAATTTCCATTCAGAAAATCGGTCTTTACGTCCATCTACCAAATTTCATAATCGTGGAAGGCAGCAATAGCAAGAAAGATTCGAATGGATTTGAGCATAGCCATTGGAGAAGGATTCATCATATTTCAAACCAGGTCTTTGACGAAAACCTTTTGCAATAAGTCTAGTCTTATAGGTTTCAACCTGTCCATCTATACCAATCTTCTTTCTGAAGATTTATTTGCAGCCTACGGATTATACCCCTTCTGGAAAAATATACAAAGTCCATACTTTGTTGGTTTATATGGATTCCATTTCTGTCCTTATTGCATCCAGCCATTTTTCCGAGTCTCTGCTCTGAATGGCTTGCTGGAAGCTAGTTGGCTCATCATCGTCGATGATGCAATCCTCTCTATCCCCGTCTATAAGAAAACCGTAGTATCTCTCGCGCAGATGAGATTTCCTACTAGTCCTGCGGAGTGGCGTGGGGATGTCCAGTTATTTGGAAACATCTGGTTCCACCATGCTTTCAGTAATAGCTTGTGGTTCTGGAATTTCTTCCAGTTCTATTGCGCTCCCACTAATCTCTTTTTCTAAAAATTGATTTTCCAAAAAGTGGGCATGACGAGAAACAAAAACCTTTTTTTCCTCTGCGTAATAGAAAAGATACCCTCTGGAGTTCTTTGGGTATCCCATAAACTTACACAGTACTGAGCATGCCTCGAGCTTGTCCGCATGCTGCTTTTTTACAAAAGCTGGACATCCCTATATCTTCAGATACTTAAGATAGGGTTTTTTCCCACTCCACATCTGATATGATGTGGTAAGCACAGTCTTGGTAGAAACCTTGTTCAAAAGATATGCAGCTAATTTTTGTGCATAACCCCAGAAGGACCGCGGCAACTTAGCATTACTCATCATGGAACATACCATATCCAATAAGGTTTGGTTCCTCCTTTCCGATACACCGTTGTGTTGAGGTGTGTATGGAGGAGTAAGCTGATAGAGAATTCCATTCTCTTTTAAATTACCCAGGAACTCGGCACTTAAGTCTTCACCATCTCGATCAGATCTAAGTGTGTTGATACTTTTGCCCGTTTGTTTTTCCACTTCATTCTTATATTCCTGGAATTTCTCAAAGGCCTAGGATTTATGTTTCATCACGAATACATGTCCATACCTTGAGAAATCATCCGTAAATGTAATGAAATAGGAATAACCACTTCTTGCATGTGTAGACATTGGACCACACACGTCGCTGTGTATGAGTCCCAAGAGCTCTCTTGCTCTTACTCCATGTCTAGTGAACAGAGTCTTTGTCATCTTTCTTTTGAGACATGATTGACAAGTTGCATAGGACTGATATTAGAACGGATCCAGATATCCCTCTTTATGTAATTTCGTCAACCGTGTTTCATTGATGTGACTCAGTCTACAATGCCATAAGAAAGCCTGATTTAATTCTGGAGACTTTCTTTTAATTATGTTCTGGATGTTGAAAACCTGAGTTTGATTTAATACGTATATACCGTTATCTAGTGTACCTGACCCAATCAATGCTTGATTAAGGTGGATGTGGACCTTATCGCTTAGAAATGTAAGATCATAACCTTCTTTAGAAAGTAAAGATACAGAAATGATATTACAAGCCAGACTATGTACACACAAATAGTTACGCAAAATCAAAATCTGCCTACTTGTCAATCCTAGCTGATATTCCCTTACAAATACAGCGTCCACGCTCATTCCGTTAGCAACCCTGAGAGTCATATCACCTTCTTTGATAACTCTACGGTTTCTCAGATCCTGTAATGAATTACAGATATAAGATCCTGATCCGGTATCTAGTACCCAGGAAGTAGAATTAATTGACAGACAGTTTTCAATCATAAACACACCCGAAGCCGAAGCCACAACGAACTTCGAATCCTGGTTTTTGGCTTTCCAAGCCCTGCAGTCCTTCTGGAAATGGCCTATCACGTGACAATAGAAACATTCCTTCTTCTCTACTGTTAGCCCCAAAACTTTTGCCCTGCCCTGCCCTTTCCCTCTACCTTACTGACACCACCTATCGGCTTGGTGGAAGCCTTCTTCTTCTCCCCCTTGGCTTTCGCCTTGGATCTAGAAGAAGAAGATTCTCCAATGAGCAGAGCAGGTGTCTCCTTGGATTCCTTCAGTGTGCCCTCTGAGCTCCTCACTATGTTGAGGAGTTCTGGAAGTGAAACTTCCTTCCCTTGAATGTTGAAATTCAAGATAAACTGGGCATAGGAGGAGGGGAGCGACTGTAGAATCAAGTCAATATATAACTCGTTCTTCAACGTGGTCCCATGGTCTGTGAGCTGTTCAATATAGCTAATCATCATAAGGACGTGGTCCCCTACAGATGACCCGACAGCCAACCTCGCCTGAAGCAATTCCTTCGATGTCTCATTTCTTGCGATACAAGATTGCTCTCCATATAATTCTTTGGTATGGAGGAAGATGGAAGCTAAGTCTATCTTCTCGTGCTCCCTTTGGTGTTCATAATGCATTGAGGCTAACACGAGGCACTTGGCTCTATCATTGTCTTTTTTCCTATGTCTTGCGGATATCAACATCCGCGAAGGTGGAATCTGAACCTGGGATGGCGGGGGCTTTGGTAGTAAGGAGGTAGCCCAGCTAGTCATAGGTAATAGCTATCTGGACATTCCTTAGCCAATCATTATAGTATGTCCCAGTCAATTTATTATCTAGCAGTAACCTAAGCCCAGTCATTTTCGTCGCTGCAGTCAAGAGAGAGAGGAGAAACACTCAGCATGATGATCTTGCAAAATTAGATTGGTTATTAGTTTATCTAAACAGGATGGCTCCCACTGTATCTCGACTCGTTCCTCAAACCATAAAAGAAGAATTAGTCAGGATTAATCTCACTCTTATAATACTTGCTTAACCTTTCGGCCAGGCTAGTGTTAGTACTTCGAGGGAGGTTTTCCAATACTTTCACGAAGTTTCTTAATTACATAACCTCTTTTCCATGGAGGCGTAGCCCCGCTAACACCGTTCTAGACACCTACTTGGTTTATAGCATTGATCGTTTATTGAAAAAATTTCCCGAGGAGTAGCCAATACTCACAATAGGATCGGGATCCAAATATCATCGTGTGACTACCTTGATGGAATCCTACCAAAATCATCACACTCTAAATGGTATACAACACTTGCAAGTTTCAATTTTCTTAGAAACTCCCGATGTGGATTTTTGCCCAAGCTCTTATGACCTTGACAAAAGCCAACATATCATAAGTCGCAAGTTAAGTTCTACCCGTCATTGTCCAGGTTAATTTGAACCCACCCGTACATACCTTTGACGAAGGCCAAAATAGTAGTATGACTATCCCAAAACAATGCATCTATCTATGCTACAGATAAATACCCAGCTGCTATCAATCACTTTGCCTTGGCGAAGGTCAAAATATATAGCTTGAATACTACTAAATACCCATAAGAAAGAACGGAGGGTTACGAATGGTTTTGGAGAAACCGTGAACGTAATGAACTTGATTTATTCGTAGGAACTATGATAGGTTTTAAAGGAGTGGTTTAGGCTCCGCATTTAAAAGTTTGCTTTTTGAAGAAAACCGAGTGGTTTTGAAACTGTTCCAACGATTCAACTTTGGTTTGATTTCTTTGCATTAATCAATGTTAATGTTGTCCCATCATTTATTCTATCATTGCAGAAAGAAACAAAAATACAACGTACGCTTATACCTTCCGCATTCGCCACGGGGTCCCGTTATGCACCGTTTGGTTACTTAACTAACGGCAGAGCGGGGGCTGGACTAGCGTGGGTGCAAAACATAAGCAACGTTTATTATATAGCATATATATAAATGTCCATTCGTCTCACGCAATAATAGGCATTCCAGATCACAGATGGACATATTGGATATACTAGGAATTCCGCGTTTCGTTTAAAACCATAACGAAAGACGGATTCTACGAATGTGATGAATAGCCAAACCCCACCCTAGACCCCTACGGGTGCGGCAATCTACCCGCCAAATTCCTGAAGTGAAGCAGCCTCCCTCAGAAAAATGAGTAGGTCACTCGGCACTTTAAGAACCCGGTAGTTTGTTCACCCCACCTTGGGTCTATTCTAGGAGCAAAAACAGTAAAAGAAATAATACAACGGTGGCTACAACCTCAACCATGATGTGCCCCGCAAAAGAATATTACATCACTTTACAAATTTACATCGAATGAAAGAAAGAAAACTCCTTTCTCAAATCCCACGGCTATTCATCCACGACGATCCGATATTCTATATACACAAACCAACATCACAAATATATGCAATGTAGGGTTCCTAGGCACACTCAAGAGGTTCCACAAGGTATCTACCATGTCCAATTCAAAAAATAATGTGCCGAGAAACCCTAATATAGATCGTTAACTAGAGGATAGGCGAAAAACTATAAGCTAGCAAACTACTTTACTACTAAGTGAAAGTGACTACAACCTTTGTAGATCCGGTCCTCTACCTCCAAAGCTCCGTGATGACGTCCCTCCGCTGCGACCATCGGGATCCTGGACTCTAGCGTTGGTTTCATTCGAGAAATGATCGGGCTAGGTCGTTGACTTCGATGCCAAAGATGATCTACGTCGAGGCAACTCAAACTCAAGCTCCATCTTCACAAGCTCATGAAACTTGTGAAGAAAACACCCTATACAACATGGCAAGTGGTAGAGGATGAAGAAATAGAAAGTGGGTTCACTTTGGATTTGGATTTCTCACTTGATTTCAACATTTGAAATTTTTCAAGAAAGCTTTCTTCTTTTCTTCATGAAGAAGAAGAAGAAAAGAATGGAAAAGAATTATCAATAATAGAAAATCAAGTGAAGCCTTATCATATTGCAACCATGGGTGAGTGTTTCTTTTGTAGAGAATAAACTAGGGTTTAGGTTGATGGTTAGGTTAAGGCATAAAACAAAATGGTTAGAATTTTCAAAGATGCTTAAAAGAAACTTCATGAAGCTTCAAGCAAGAAAACAAATAAAGCCACCATTTTGGTTTTTGCCAAATTAAATAAATAAATAAAACCTTAACCATTAACCTAAACTATGGCTTAAAGCATACACACCCAAGATTGCATGTATCATTAAACATGATACAAACTAGTGCACAAACATATATCATATATACAATGTGCACAATCAAGTGAGAAAATCAATCTTAAGTGAACAAATACTAGTTAATGTAAAGTAATATATCAAATATATAATTACACATTAAATCATTAAATCAACACTTGATTTAATGATCTGGTCATACTGCATATAACCGACTAATATCAAGTGTATCAATATATCGAATCAACACTTGATTCGGTAACCCGGCTATATCACATATAACCGACCGATGATACAAATCGCGAGAATAGAATACAGTATCACATACTGGTATTATTCTCGGTCCCGCACATATCTCATATGCGCTCTTATTTCATTTCTCTTGAGCCAGGAAACCCCTGTGTAGGACTCTAAAGACTCGTCAATACGCCGGCAGTAGGTGGTGATCATATCAATCACCCACAAACAGCAAGCGGTCTGCTAAACGTAACGGCCACCCGGGTATTGAACGATCAGAAGATCAACGAGCAAGCCCGCTCACACTCCTGTGAATCCAACCAGTAACACTTACCGTACAGTCCAGTCTGTTCATCTGATATGTCGCATATCTTGCCTAGGGGTGGTAAACGTCAGATCCCAGTAGCTTGATAAGTCATGTCGATATATGGTCTATAACAGTTTGAGATACTGCTAATAACACTTACCAGTAAATCTCAGCAACCCTGGCCAGGGATTTCCGGCTATAGCCAATCGAACACAGCGCAACATCAACTCCCTATACCGGGAGAGACGAATCCCCTCCTATCGCTCATTGCCTCCATGTGATTCGGGACTGTACCCAAAAACCACCGTTTTGCACGCCCTCTTGGACGTGGTAAGGTGGAAATCAAAGCACAGTAGGAATCACACAATACTCTATGACGATCTTGGGTCTACAGACTAACCTGTACCAGTGTCACCAGAGAACTGTCATCTGACGTAAGGTATAATACCATCTGGGAGTTCTCGGCGAGTCCGTCCAGTGTACCCAGTCTCCACTGAGCACCCGTATATCATCTTTGATGTCAAACACCAATGGATATGGCATCATCCATCGCCCATCTGTATGGGTCGAGAAGGTATACGCTAGTCTACTCTGGTATATCGATGCCCCGTCTCGATATACCCACGACTAGGGACCTTGAAGGATGTACTTATAGACTACCATGTCCCCATTAGTAGGATCCGCATCATAATCCAGGTACTCAAGTACCCATCATAAGGGCTTTACCAACATGTAACAAAGAGACAATCAGTGTACCTGTTAAGGTAAAGAGCAACCAGATAGCATACTATCATGTCGAGCAAGAATGTCCTCCCTATATATGTCCGAGCATCCACTACAATATACATCCTATGTACAGTAATGTCTTCTAGGGCATACATATAACTAACAATCTCCCACTTGCACTAGGGCCATCTGTAGCAGTGGTTGTAGTATCTCATACTCAACCATCCCATAAATGTCCCTCTCTGGGAAAAGGCCTTTGTGAGTGGATCCGCCGTGTTGTCCTCTGAGTCTACTCTCCTAACCTCGATCCCCTGGAGATCAACCATCTCCATGATCAGGTGATACTGCCTTAGAAAATGTCTGGATCACTGACGGGACGGGCGTTCCTTGGCATAAGCCACAACTCCATTGTCACACAATGGGAGGAACGAAGTTCATCTCATGAACTAATATACACCCAGACTGCCTGTTTGATAGCATCTTAAGTAGCGATGTATCCAGCCTTTATCGTCTAGTATGCCACGGTATCTAGCTTAGAACTCTTCCAGCATACCGTCCTTTTACTGAGGGTAAAGACAATGTCCGTGACTAACATCCAGTCGTCCTTATCACCCTGGAACCTTTCCAGTGATTCTCTCCAGGATCAATTGATACCATCTCACTACAACTAGTGAGTATTCCAACATCCAATTAGATCTATCTCATAGATCCAAAACCTAGGATTTAGTAGGTATCACTTTTATCCTATATGGAGAATCATTGTGATTAGCGGAGATTGATCGGCGTAGCATAGGAAACTACTTCCCTATCAAGAGTATGTCATCCACGTACTCTACGAGGATCACCAACATACTCCCTACTACCTTTTTGTATATACAAGGTTCATGTACCATTTTGATGAAGTCAAACTTTTTAACTACCTCATCAAAACAGATGTTCCAACCCCGCGATGCCTGCTTTATCACATAAAACATCTTGCACACGTTTCCGCTGCTCCCACTGTCTACGAAGCCCTCTGACTGTTTACTTATAGACTCTCTCTTCTAAAACAACATTTAGAAAAGCAGTCATGACACCCAACCGCCAGATATCGTAGTCATGGTATGTAGCCATGGCAAGTAGGATCTAGATGGACTTAAGCATAGGCCCCAGAAAAGGTTAATCATTAGCCACAACTGGTCTATGATGCAAACCTTTAACAAGTTTAGCTTTGAAAGTCTCAACTTTTCCATGTACACCAAGTAATCTTCTCAAGATATACTTGCTCCTGATGGGGATTTAACCCTTCAGATAAAGCAACCAAAGTCCATACTTTGTTGGTGTATAAGGATTCCATCTCAGATCGATAAGCATCCATCCATTCTTACAGAGTCCCACTCCTGATGACCAGCTCAAAACTAGTTGGGTCATCATCTCATGATGCAATCCTTGCTCCCACTGTCATAGAGAAACAGAAGTATCTCTCAGGCGGGTGAGGAACCCTACTAGATCGGCGGAGAGGCTGAGGTTTGTTGGAAACTATTGAATCCTTCGGTTCTACCAAATCATCAGCTGCAGTTTGTATAGCTGGAACATTTCCAATTCTGCATAACAGACCTCGCCTCGAGCTTGTCCGGATTTTTTTTTTTAGACATAGGCCGGACAACCCCAAATCTTAACAAACTTAAGATATGGGCTCTTCCCTTTCCATATCACATATGAAGTGGTAGGCAACTGATTTGATTTGAACCCTATTCAATAGGTATGCAGCTTCTTAACTTCATAACTCCCAAAAGGAAATAGGAAACTCAGTAGTACTCATCATAGAGCGCACCATATCATATAGGGTGTGATTGCTCCGCCCCGATACACCGTTGTGCTGTGGTGTATTCAGAGGAATAATGCTGAGAGAGAATCTTATTCTTAGAATAGTCCAGGAATCCCATGCTCAAGTATTCTCCTCCTTGATCACATCAAAGGACAAAATACTTATACCCGTTTTGGTTCTCTACTTCTAACTTATATTCTGTGAATATCTCAAAAGGTTCGGACTTGTGTTTCAACATGAACATATGTCTGAATCTTGAGAGATCATCAGAGAATGTAATGAAGTATAAAGAACCGGTCTTGGCATGTGTAGATAGGGGACCTACATACATCAACATGTATCATCCCAAGAGTTCACTAACTCTTTCTGTGTTTCCAGTAAACAGAGCTATGGTAATCTTATCTCTGTGACATGACTGGCAAGTTTCACAAGATGTAAATTCAAATTAATTTAAATATGCATCTAAATGTAACTTCAGCCAGTCGGGTCGCATTGATATGACCTAGTCTACAATGCCTTAAGAAGGATCTGTTCATTTCTGAACTCTTCCTCTTGTGTGTGTTCCGTATACTAAGAACTGTAGTTTGATTTAGAACATCAATGCTTTTAGATAACGTGCTTGAACCTATCAACTTTTGATATAGGAAATGTTCAAAACATTATCCAACAATACAAAATTTTATCATTTCTTTACTAATAAAGAGACTGATATGATTTTGTATATCAGGTTCGGTATCTAATAACATTCGTTCAGAATCAATGTATTTGGAATACAGGGTGACAGTGACCAACAGACTTGGCTGCAACACTTGCACCATTTTCAGTCTCATGAAACTTATCACCCGTTCTCAGTTTTTACCTTTCTGTAGCCCTATGTAATAGATTACATATCTGGGATCCTGATCCGGTATCAAATACCCAGGACGTAGAGGATACAGAGAAACGGTTCTTTGTAATGAACACACCCAAAGGAGATGCATCATATGCACTTTCTTCGTTTGGGCGGTATGGAAATCATGGTATTCCCCTATTTCCTGCTCTGTCTTATAACAATTATAAGTTGGAGCGGGACCAACGTTCCCCAGCTCAGTATAACAAGCGGGTTCGGTCAATAAATCCGTTTTATTATCTTGATTAAGGCGTGATATGGTCGCTACCTGGAGAGAGAGAGAAGAAAACACTCAGCGTATGCTCTTGCAAGATCAGATTGGTTATTATTTTATCTAATCAGGATGGCTCCCACTGGTTTTATCAAATCTTCCTTCAAACCCTAAAAGGAAAGACTAGCCGGTATTAATTACACGCTACAAGTTCGCCAATCTTCCAGCCAGGCCAATGTCGGTACTTTGAGGGAGGTCCCCCGTGCTTTCGCATGAACCTAATTAAAGTAAACCTCGTTTTCCCAGAGGCGTAACCCCGTTGACACCTTTCTAGACACCTACTTGATCGGCTAATTGTAATGTGTAAAACTCTCCCAGGAGTAACTCTTACTCGCAGCTGGTATCAGGATCCAACTATCTCATAGAAGGTATGCAATCTCATTGCAAATTTCAACACTTGAATTTCCCGATAATATTTTGCCCCTAGCCTCCTATGACCTTGACAAAGGCCAACAAACCATAGGCTGCTAGTCAAGTTCAACCCGTAATTTCTTGATTAAATTAAACCCACCCGAACGGCCCTTGACAAAGGCCAACAAGGTCGCTCGACTACCCTAATCCAATCTGCATCATATGCATAAGCAGATAAGTACTATTCAGCTACCGCACACTACACCTTGACAAAGGCCAACAAACGCAGCACGAATACTAAACAGTCCTTATTTGAAATGACGGAGGGCTACGACAGGTTTTTTCTGAAAACCTATTGCATAATGAACTTGATATCGTTGTAGAATCAAATAATATTAAAATGGAGTGCTTTTGAGGCTTTTCTAGTTTTGCTAAAAGGGTCACTCCCGGTGAAGGGATCGTCGGCCCTTTCCTCATCGAATAAGGTGCAGGATATATCATATATACTGCTGTGCAAAGCAAAAACTATAGAAGTAATCAAAAGAAAAACCGAGGGGTGTAGCATCTGCCAGTTTTTGCTAAAGGGGTCACTCCCGGTGAAGGGATCTCGGCCCTTTCCTTATCGAATAAGGTGCAGGATGTTCTACAAAGAACACCGCGATGCAAAGCAAGAACTGTAGCTACCTGTTTTTGAAAAATTCGATTCCACAACATCATTTAGGTTTCTTTTCTTTCATTGATCATATTAATGAAGTCCCATCATTTAAGTCACCTAAACATCACAGATAAATACGACGTACACTTATGCCATCCGCATTCGCCTCGATGTCCCCTCGTGCACCGTTAGGTTAGGTAACTAACGGCAGAGCGGGGCAGGGCTAGCGCGGGTGTAAAACATAAGTAACGTCTATATAATATATCGTATATACTATATACAGCATCTATCACAACATATCAAATGATCACATCACAGATATTGCAGCAGAAGAATCATATGAAACATTGGATATACTAGGACGTCCGTGTTTTTAATACGAGCCAGTATAAAACACGGATTCCACGGTCGTGATGAATAGCCAAACCCACACCCCTAGACCCCTACAAGAGCGGCAAGCAACCCTACCAATTCTAGAGTTAGGAGACTTGGACTCGACTCCTCGAGTTGGTCTCCCACTGGACTCCAGAACCCGGTTACTTATGCCCTCCTCCTTGGGTCTATCCTAGTACAGAAAAGTAAATAATATACAATGGTGACATCTTCCGCAACCTGGAAGTGCCCCAATAAAAGAATATTACATACAAGTTTTTACATGAATGAAAATGAAAAACACTCATCTCACATAAAAAAACCCCGGCTATTCAAACATGACGATCCAATATAACATATCCAGCAACACATAACATCACATGTTATCAAAGTAAGTAAATATGTGCATCCCAATTGTCGTTGACATATAGCAACGAAACCGGCGATATCACATATTACACTTACGGTCGCAGAAAAGAAAGTGTAAAACTACAACAGTTGGAATCCGCAACCTCCTTAGACATCGCATGCCTAACCATCTGAATTCCTTAGACATCACATGCCTAACAATTATAAACCCTGCATTTTAGTCTCATTATCGAAAACTCTTTTCAATATCAAGTCGGGCAATTCAACAAGATTCCCGACATCCTGAACGAATGCTCGTCGTAAACTTTAGTAGACGGCCGCACCCCCGATACCGTCGACGAAGTGCACTAAGGCGGAACACCGCTACCGCGAGCACCCGAACGGATGCTTTCGGCGATGGGGTTCTCCTACAGTCACTTGGTCGGGGCTATGGGGTGTGGCTGTCTATTAAGCTTACCGGCGAGTATCCGCGTACGCTACGCGATTGCGACGGACTTTTGATCACATCAAAATTCCGCGGCAACCGATCAAGTGAGACTAAAGTGCTATGTTTATAACATCCAAATCAGTTATCTTATAACTACATGTGGATTCCAAATATTGTATCACATTCCAGATATATAGAAAATGTTAAACTTTCCGATTGAACAATCAAACACTCAAGTTTTCCCGAAACAGCTCAACACATGAAATAAGTTTAAAAACATTCACTTCATGCCACAGTATCAACGGTCCAGCCGTAGAAGGGTCAAGCCAACGCCTCACATGTGGCATGCCGTACTGCCCCAAACCCTAAGGTTCAAAGGGCAGTTCAAGCCGGTCACATAATCGAGTTAAGATTTGTTGTCTTCTAGAGGGTCCATCGCGTTACTTGCACTACTTAGAACGTTCTTAAACCATGGAAAAATCCAACATTTGGAAATTTCCCGGCAGGGAAAAAAGTGGGTATTTATATCCGGTCGAACTTTTTAACATGTTCTAAAATTACCCGGAAAATCACATAGACGAAATTAGACTTCCCGATCGAAACAACGAGTCCCCAATACAACCCCGAAAACATAACTCTTTAGTAAAATTTAAAAATTCCCAGAAAACACAGCAATTCTATAAATAAATTACTGTGCAAACCACGTGGCCTAACTCACCAATATGGCCGCGGAACCGCCGCGCAAGCCAGGGTGGAGCCGCCGTTCTGCTGCGCATTGGTCGAGTTGGGGTCACGGGATGCACAGTAACACCTACAATTCCATACTGAATTTTTTGGATATTTTTAATTCACAAAATTCCATAGTTCCAGAAAATGTACAAAGAAGGGTTATGGTTAGGGTTTCGGGGTTCGACCGAATTTCGAACTTCGTCTACTCATCGCCTAAAGCTCTAGCTAGGCTCTGATACCACTGTAGGGTTCCTAGGCACACTCAAGAGATTCCACAAGGCATCTACCATGTCCAATTCAAAAAATAATGTGCCGAGAAACCCTAATATAGATCGTTAACTAGAGGATAGGCGAAAAACTATAAGCTAGCAAACTACTTTACTACTAAGTGAAAGTGACTACAACCTTTGTAGATCCGGTCCTCCACCTCCAAAGCTCCGTGATGACGTCCCTTCGCTGCGACCATCGGTATCCTGGACTCTAGCGTTGGTTTCATCGGAGAAATGATCGGGCTAGGTCGTTGACTTCGATGCCGAAGATGATCTACGTCGAGGCAACTCAAACTCAAGCTCCATCTTCACAAGCTCATGAAACTTGTGAAGAAAACACCCTATACAACATGGCAAGTGGTAGAGGATGAAGAAATAGAAAGTGGGTTCACTTTGGATTTGGATTTCTCACTTGATTTCAACACTTGAAATTTTTCAAGAAAGCTTTCTTCTTTTCTTCATGAAGAAGAAGAAGAAAAGAATGGAAAAGAATTATCAATAATAGAAAATCAAGTGAAGCCTTATCATATTGCAACCATGGGTGAGTGTTTCTTTTGTAGAGAATAAACTAGGGTTTAGGTTGATGGTTAGGTTAAGGCATAAAACAAAATGGTTAGAATTTTCAAAGATGCTTAAAAGAAACTTCATGAAGCTTCAAGCAAGAAAACAAATAAAGCCACCATTTTGGTTTTTGCCAAATTAAATAAATAAATAAAACCTTAACCATTAACCTAAACTATGGCTTAAAGCATACAAACCCAAGATTGCATGTATCATTAAACATGATACAAACTAGTGCACAAACATATATCATATATACAATGTGCACAATCAAGTGAGAAAATCAATCTTAAGTGAACAAATACTAGTTAATGTAAAGTAATATATCAAATATATAATTACACATTAAATCATTAAATCAACACTTGATTTAATGATCTGGTCATACTGCATATAACCGACTAATATCAAGTGTATCAATATATCGAATCAACACTTGATTCGGTAACCCGGCTATATCACATATAACCGACCGATGATACAAATCGCGAGAATAGAATACAGTATCACATACTGGTATTATTCTCGGTCCCGCACATATCTCATATGCGCTCTTATTTCATTTCTCTTGAGCCAGGAAACCCCTGTGTAGGACTCTAAAGACTCGTCAATACGCCGGCAGTAGGTGGTGATCATATCAATCACCCACAAACAGCAAGCGGTCTGCTAAACGTAACGGCCACCCGGGTATTGAACGATCAGAAGATCAACGAGCAAGCCCGCTCACACTCCTGTGAATCCAACCAGTAACACTTACCGTACAGTCCAGTCTGTTCATCTGATATGTCGCATATCTTGCCTAGGGGTGGTAAACGTCAGATCCCAGTAGCTTGATAAGTCATGTCGATATGTGGTCTATAACAGTTTGAGATACTACTAATAACACTTACCAGTAAATCTCAGCAACCCTGGCCAGGGATTTCCGGCTATAGCCAATCGAACACAGCGCAACATCAACTCCCTATACCGGGAGAGACGAATCCCCTCCTATCGCTCATTGCCTCCATGTGATTCGGGACTGTACCCAAAAACCACCGTTTTGCACGCCCTCTTGGACGTGGTAAGGTGGAAATCAAAGCACAGTAGGAATCACACAATACTCTATGACGATCTTGGGTCTACAGACTAACCTGTACCAGTGTCACCAGAGAACTGCCATCTGACGTAAGGTATAATACCATCTGGGAGTTCTCGGCGAGTCCGTCCAGTGTACCCAGTCTCCACTGAGCACCCGTATATCATCTCTGATGTCAAACACCAATGGATATGGCATCATCCATCGCCCATCTGTATGGGTCGAGAAGGTATACGCTAGTCTACTCTGGTATATCGATGCCCCGTCTCGATATACCCACGACTAGGGACCTTGAAGGATGTACTTATAGACTACCATGTCCCCATTAGTAGGATCCGCATCATAATCCAGGTAGTCAAGTACCCATCCTAAGGGCTTTACCAACATGTAACAAAGAGACAATCAGTGTACCTGTTAAGGTAAAGAGCAACCAGATAGCATACTATCATGTCGAGCAAGAATGTCCTCCCTATATATGTCCGAGCATCCACTACAATATACATCCTATGTACAGTAATGTCTTCTAGGGCATACATATAACTAACAATCTCCCACTTGCACTAGGGCCATCTGTAGCAGTGGTTGTAGTATCTCATACTCAACCATCCCATAAATGTCCCTCTCTGGGAAAAGGCCTTTGTGAGTGGATCCGCCGTGTTGTCCTCTGAGTCTACTCTCCTAACCTCGATCCCCTGGAGATCAACCATCTCCATGATCAGGTGATACTGCCTTAGAAAATGTCTGGATCACTGACGGGACGGGCGTTCCTTGGCATAAGCCACAACTCCATTGTCACACAATGGGAGGAACGAAGTTCATCTCATGAACTAATATACACCCAGACTGCCTGTTTGATAGCATCTTAAGTAGCGATGTATCGAGCCTTTATCGTCTAGTATGCCACGGTATCTAGCTTAGAACTCTTCCAGCATACCGTCCTTTTACTGAGGGTAAAGACAATGTCCGTGACTAACATCCAGTCGTCTTTATCACCCTGGAACCTTTCCAGTGATTCTCCCCAGGATCAATTGATACCATCTCACTACAACTAGTGAGTATTCCAACATCCAATTAGATCTATCTCATAGATCCAAAACCTAGGATTTAGTAGGTATCACTTTTATCCTATATGGAGAATCATTGTGATTAGCGGAGATTGATCGGCGTAGCATAGGAAACTACTTTCCTATCAAGAGTATGTCATCCACGTACTCTACGAGGATCACCAACATACTCCCTACTACCTTTTTGTATATACAAGGTTCATGTACCATTTTGATGAAGTCAAACTTTTTAACTACCTCATCAAAACAGATGTTCCAACCCCGCGATGCCTGCTTTATCACATAAAACATCTTGCACACGTTTCCGCTGCTCCCACTGTCTACGAAGCCCTCTGACTGTGTACTTATAGACTCTCTCTTCTAAAACATCATTTAGAAAAGCAGTCATGACACCCAACCGCCAGATATCGTAGTCATGGTATGTAGCCATGGCAAGTAGGATCTAGATGGACTTAAGCATAGGCCCCAGAAAAGGTTAATCATTAGCCACAACTGGTCTATGATGCAAACCTTTAACAAGTTTAGCTTTGAAAGTCTCAACTTTTCCATGTACACCAAGTAATCTTCTCAAGATATACTTGCTCCTGATGGGGATTTAACCCTTCAGATAAAGCAACCAAAGTCCATACTTTGTTGGTGTATAAGGATTCCATCTCAGATCGATAAGCATCCATCCATTCTTACAGAGTCCCACTCCTGATGGCCAGCTCAAAACTAGTTGGGTCATCATCTCATGATGCAATCCTTGCTCCCACTGTCATAGAGAAACAGAAGTATCTCTCAGGCGGGTGAGGAACCCTACTAGATCGGCGGAGAGGCTGAGGTTTGTTGGAAACTATTGAATCCTTCGGTTCTACCAAATCATCAGCTGCAGTTTGTATAGCTGGAACATTTCCAATTCTGCATAACAGACCTCGCCTCGAGCTTGTCCGGATTTTTCTTTTTAGACATAGGCCGGACAACCCCAAATCTTAACAAACTTAAGATATGGGCTCTTCCCTTTCGATATCACATATGAAGTGGTAGGCAACTGATTTGATTTGAACCCTATTCAATAGATATGCAGCTTCTTAAGTTTATAACTCCCAAAAGGAAATAGGAAACTCAGTCGTACTCATCATAGAGCGCACCATATCATATAGGGTGTGATTGCTCCGCCCCGATACACCGTTGTGCTATGGTGTATTCAGAGGAATAATGCTGAGAGCGAATCTTATTCTTAGAATAGTCCAGGAATCCCATGCTCAAGTATTCTCCTCCTTGATCACATCAAAGGACAAAATACTTATACCCGTTTTGGTTCTCTACTTCTAACTTATATTCTGTGAATATCTCAAAAGGTTCGGACTTGTGTTTCAACATGAACATATGTCTGAATCTTGAGAGATCATCAGAGAATGTAATGAAGTATAAAGAACCGGTCTTGGCATGTGTAGATAGGGGACCTACATACATCAATATGTATCATCCGAAGAGTTCACTAACTCTTTCTGTGTTTCCAGTAAACAGAGCTATGGTCATCTTATCTCTGTGACATGACTGGCAAGTTTCACAAGATGTAAATTCAAATTAATTTAAATATGCATCTAAATGTAACTTCAGCCAGTCGGGTCGCATTGATATGACCTAGTCTACAATGCCTTAAGAAGGATCTGTTCATTTCTGAACTCTTCCTCTTGTGTGTGTTCCGTATACTAAGAACTGTAGTTTGATTTAGAACATCAATGCTTTTAGATAACGTGCTTGAACCTATCAACTTTTGATATAGGAAATGTTCAAAACATTATCCAACAATACAAAATTTTATCATTTCTTTACTAATAAAGAGACTGATATGATTTTGTATATCAGGTTCGGTATCTAATAACATTCGTTCAGAATCAATGTATTTGGAATACAGGGTGACAGTGACCAACAGACTTGGCTGCAACACTTGCACCATTTTCAGTCTCATGAAACTTATCACCCGTTCTCAGTTTTTACCTTTCTGTAGCCCTATGTAATAGATTACATATCTGGGATCCTGATCCGGTATCAAATACCCAGGACGTAGAGGATACAGAGAAATGGTTCTTTGTAATGAACACACCCAAAGGAGATGCATCATATGCACTTTCTTCGTTTGGGCGGTATGGAAATCATGGTATTCCCCTATTTCCTGCTCTGTCTTATAACAATTATAAGTTGGAGCGGGACCAACGTTCCCCGGCTCAGTATAACAAGCGGGTTCGGTCAATAAATCCGTTTTATTATCTTGATTAAGGCGTGATATGGTCGCTACCTGGAGAGAGAGAGAAGAAAACACTCAGCGTATGCTCTTGCAAGATCAGATTGGTTATTATTTTATCTAATCAGGATGGCTCCCACTGGTTTTATCAAATCTTCCTTCAAACCCTAAAAGGAAAGACTAGCCGGTATTAATTACACGCTACAAGTTCGCCAATCTTCCAGCCAGGCCAATGTCGGTACTTTGAGGGAGGTCCCCCGTGCTTTCGCATGAACCTAATTAAAGTAAACCTCGTTTTCCCAGAGGCGTAACCCCGTTGACACCTTTCTAGACACCTACTTGATCGGCTAATTGTAATGTGTAAAACTCTCCCAGGAGTAACTCTTACTCGCAGCTGGTATCAGGATCCAACTATCTCATAGAAGGTATGCAATCTCATTGCAAATTTCAACACTTGAATTTCCCGATAATATTTTGCCCCTAGCCTCCTATGACCTTGACAAAGGCCAACAAACCATAGGCTGCTAGTCAAGTTCAACCCGTAATTTCTTGATTAAATTAAACCCACCCGAACGGCCCTTGACAAAGGCCAACAAGGTCGCTCGACTACCCTAATCCAATCTGCATCATATGCATAAGCAGATAAGTACTATTCAGCTACCGCACACTACACCTTGACAAAGGCCAACAAACGCAGCACGAATACTAAACAGTCCTTATTTGAAATGACGGAGGGCTACGACAGGTTTTTTCTGAAAACCTATTGCATAATGAACTTGATATCGTTGTAGAATCAAATAATATTAAAATGGAGTGCTTTTGAGGCTTTTCTAGTTTTGCTAAAAGGGTCACTCCCGGTGAAGGGATCGTCGGCCCTTTCCTCATCGAATAAGGTGCAGGATATATCATATATACCGCTGTGCAAAGCAAAAACTATAGAAGTAATCAAAAGAAAAACCGAGGGGTGTAGCATCTGCCAGTTTTTGCTAAAGGGGTCACTCCCGGTGAAGGGATCTCGGCCCTTTCCTTATCGAATAAGGTGCAGGATGTTCTACAAAGAACACCGCGATGCAAAGCAAGAACTGTAGCTACCTGTTTTTGAAAAATTCGATTCCACAACATCATTTAGGTTTCTTTTCTTTCATTGATCATATTAATGAAGTCCCATCATTTAAGTCACCTAAACATCACAGATAAATACGACGTACACTTATGCCATCCGCATTCGCCTCGATGTCCCCTCGTGCACCGTTAGGTTAGGTAACTAACGGCAGAGCGGGGCAGGGCTAGCGCGGGAGTAAAACATAAGTAACGTCTATATAATATATCGTATATACTATATACAGCATCTATCACAACATATCAAATGATCACATCACAGATATTGCAGCAGAAGAATCATATGAAACATTGGATATACTAGGACGTCCTTGTTTTTAATACGAGCCAGTATAAAACACGGATTCCACGGTCGTGATGAATAGCCAAACCCACACCCCTAGACCCCTACAAGAGCGGCAAGCAACCCTACCAATTCTAGAGTTAGGAGACCTGGACTCGACTCCTCGAGTTGGTCTCCCACTGGACTCCAGAACCCGGTTACTTATGCCCTCCTCCTTGGGTCTATCCTAGTACAGAAAAGTAAATAATATACAATGGTGACATCTTCCACAACCTGGAAGTGCCCCAATAAAAGAATATTACATACAAGTTTTTACATGAATGAAAATGAAAAACACTCATCTCACATAAAAAAACCCCGGCTATTCAAACATGACGATCCAATATAACATATCCAGCAACACATAACATCACATGTTATCAAAGTAAGTAAATATGTGCATCCCAATTGTCGTTGACATATAGCAACGAAACCGGCGATATCACATATTACACTTACGGTCGCAGAAAAGAAAGTGTAAAACTACAACAGTTGGAATCCGCAACCTCCTTAGACATCGCATGCCTAACCATCTGAATTCCTTAGACATCACATGCCTAACAATTATAAACCCTGCATTTTAGTCTCATTATCGAAAACTCTTTTCAATATCAAGTCGGGCAATTCAACAAGATTCCCGACATCCTGAACGAATGCTCGTCGTAAACTTTAGTAGACGGCCGCACCCCCGATACCGTCGACGAAGTGCACTAAGGCGGAACACCGCTACCGCGAGCATCCGAACGGATGCTTTCGGCGATGGGGTTCTCCTACAGTCACATGGTCGGGGCTATGGGGTGTGGCTGTCTATTAAGTTTACCGGCGAGTATCCGCGTACGCTACGCGATTGCGATGGACTTTTGATCACATCAAAATTCCGCGGCAACCGATCAAGTGAGACTAAAGTGCTATGTTTATAACATCCAAATCAGTTATCTTATAACTACATGTGGATTCCAAATATTGTATCACATTCCAGATATATAGAAAATGTTAAACTTTCCGATCGAACAATCAAACACCCAAGTTTTCCCGAAACAGCTCAACACATGAAATAAGTTTAAGAACATTCACCTAATGCCACAGTATCAACGGTCCAGCCATAGAAGGGTCAAGCCAACGCCTCACATGTGGCATGCCGTACTGCCCCAAACACTAAGGTTCAAAGGGCAGTTCAAGCCGGTCACATAATCGAGTTAAGATTTGTTGTCTTCTAGAGGGTCCATCGCGTTACTTGCACTACTTAGAACGTTCTTAAACCATGGAAAAATCCAACATTTGGAAATTTCCCGGCAGGGGAAAAAGTGGGTATTTATATCCGGTCGAACTTTTTAACATGTTCTAAAATTACCCGGAAAATCACATAGACGAAATTAGACTTCCCGATCGAAACAACGAGTCCCCAATACAACCCCGAAAACACAACTCTTTAGTAAAATTTAAAAATTCCCAGAAAACACAGCAATTCCATAAATAAATTACTGTGCAAACCACGTGGCCTAACTCACCAATATGGCCGCGGAACTGCCGCGCAAGCCAGGGTGGAGCCGCCGTTCTGCGGCGCATTGGTCGAGTTGGGGTCACGGGATGCACAGTAACTCCTACAATTCCATACTGAATTTTTTGGATATTTTTAATTCACAAAATTCCATAGTTCCAGAAAATGTACAAAGAAGGGTTATGGTTAGGGTTTCGGGGTTCGACCGAATTTCTAACTTCGTCTACTCATCGCCTAAAGCTCTAGCTAGGCTCTGATACCACTGTAGGGTTCCTAGACACACTCAAGAGATTCCACAAGGCATCTACCATGTCCAATTCAAAAAATAATGTGCCGAGAAACCCTAATATAGATCGTTAACTAGAGGATAGGCGAAAAACTATAAGCTAGCAAACTACTTTACTACTAAGTGAAAGTGACTACAACCTTTGTAGATCCGGTCCTCCACCTCCAAAGCTCCGTGATGACGTCCCTCCGCTGCGACAATCGGTATCCTGGACTCTAGCGTTGGTTTCATCGGAGAAATGATCGGGCTAGGTCGTTGACTTCGATGCCGAAAATGATCTACGTCGAGGCAACTCAAACTCAAGCTCCATCTTCACAAGCTCATGAAACTTGTGAAGAAAACACCCTATATAACATGGCAAGTGGTAGAGGATGAAGAAATAGAAAGTGGGTTCACTTTGGATTTGGATTTCTCACTTGATTTCAACACTTGAAATTTTTCAAGAAAGCTTTCTTCTTTTCTTCATGAAGAAGAAGAAGAAAAGAATGGAAAAGAATTATCAATAATAGAAAATCAAGTGAAGCCTTATCATATTGCAACCATGGGTGAGTGTTTCTTTTGTAGAGAATAAATTAGAGTTTAGGTTGATGGTTAGGTTTAGGCATAAAACAAAATGGTTAGAATTTTCAAAGATGCTTAAAAGAAACTTCATGAAGCTTCAAGCAAGAAAACAAATAAAGCCACCATTTTGGTTTTTGCCAAATTAAATAAATAAATAATTCAATAAAACCATAACCATTAACCTAAACTATGGCTTAAAGCATACACACCCAAGTTTGCATGTATCATCAAACATGATACAAACTAGTGCCCAAACATATATCATATATACAATGTGCACAATCAAGTGAGAAAATCAATCTTAAGTGAACAAATACTAGTTAATGTAAAGTAATATACCAAATATATAATTACACATTAAATCATTAAATCAACACTTGATTTAATGATCCGGTCATACTGCATATAACCGACTAATATCAAGTGTATCAATATATCGAATCAACACTTGATTCAGTAACCCGGCTATATCTCATATAACCGACCGATGATACAAATCGCGAGAATAAAATACAGTATCACATACTGGTATTATTCTCGGTCACGCACATATCTCATATGCGCTCCTATTTCGTTTCGCTTGAGCCAGGAAACCCCAGTGTAAGACTCTAAAGACTCGTCAATACACCGGCAGTAGGTGGTGATCATATCAATCACCCACAAGCCGCAAGCGGTCTGCTAAACGTAACGGCCACCCGGGTATTGAACGATCAGAAGATCAACGAGCAAGCCCGCTCACACTCCTGTGAATCCAACCAGTAACACTTACCGTACAGTCCGATCTGTTCGTCTGATATGTCGCATATCTCGCCTAGGGGTGGTAAACGTCAGACCCCAGTAGCTTGATAAGTCGTGTTGATATGTGGTCTATAACAGTTCGAGATATTACTGATAACACTTACTAGTAAATCTCAGCTACTCTGGCCAGGGATTTTCGGTTATAACCAATCGAACACAGCGCAACATCAACTCCCTATACCGGGAGAGACGAATCCGCCCCTAGCGCTCATTGCCTCCATGTGATTCGGGACTGTACCCAAAAACCACCGTTTTGCACGCCCTCTTGGACGTGGTAAGGTGAAAATCAAAGCAAAGTGGGAATCACACAAGACTCTATGACGATCTCGGGTCTACAGATTAACCTGTACCAATGTCACCAGAGAACTGCCATCTGACATAAGGTATAATACCATCTAGGAGTTCTCGGCGAGTCCGTCCAGTGTACCCAGTCTCCGCTGAGCACCCGTATATCATCTCTGATGTCAAACACCAATGGAGATGGGATCATCCATCGCCCATCTGTATGGGTTGAGAAGGTATATGCTAGTCTACTCTGGTATATCGATGCTCCGTCTCGATACACCCACGACTAGGGACCTTGAAGGATGTACTTATGGACTACCATGTCCCCATTAGTATGATCCGCATCATAATCCAGGTAGTCAAGTATACATCCTAAGGGCTTTACCAACATGTAACAGAGAGACAATCAGTGTACACGTTAAGGTAAAGAGCAACCAGATAGCATACTATCATGTCGAGCAAGAAAGTCCTCCCTATATATGTCCAAGCATGCACTATAATATACATCCTATGTACAGTAATGGCCTCTAGGTCATACATATAACTAACATGCAACCCCCAACTAATCGACATATAGAAATTAGAGGAAGTTTATGAACACATATATCCAAACACAGAAAACCCGATAGCCAAGAACTTTAGAATTTCGATCGAAACATATTTTCCGTGTATACCCCATGTACAAACCAGTACACAAACGATACTAGGTAGAAACCAAATATACCCGAAATCCTAATACCATAAATAAAACCTACAGAAGAAAACCGAGTCAACTCGGGCTCGACTCGGGCACGGAACCGCTGCGAAACACACCGTTTCGCTGAACTTCCGCGGTCATCTTGGCGAGTTACTGGATCAATTTTTTTGTGTTCTTAGAATTCCCTGCTTGTAATTTTAAGGCCTCTGAAATATTTTTCAGACCGGATTTTAAAAATGACAGCAGGCTAGGGTTTTGATGTTATGATTTTGGGTTTTTCCGACGATCGAAGTTCTAACTACTTTCTAACTAGCTAGTTAAGCTTTAGTAGTCTCTGATACCATTGTAAGTCGATGTTGTACACCTCGTTGGTTCGTGGGGAGGCGGAATACGTAAAAATCAATTTTTACGGGCTTCGTAACACCGACTAAACTCCAGGATCAATACTAAACCCTAGCTAGCACAACTACTATGAGGTTTAACTACTCAGAAGAAAGTTATACCTCCTAGTATCAAGTCCTTCGGTTCTTATACTCCTCGTCCTCTTCTTGAGCTCCTTGAAGAGTGTACGAATCGCGCTTGATCGTCGGAATCCTCACATCAAAGATGATCCACCCGAGAGTGTGTACTTTGAGTTCCTACCTCTAAATTGAGGTAACTAGGATACCTAGTTCGCTAAACTAGATAGCCTAGAGGATGTAGAGAGTGATGATGGTTTGATTTGTCTCAAAATACACTAGGTTTCTTAACACATGAGACTTTTAGTGTTGAGGAAGAAGAAGAGAGCTTGGAGAAGAGAGAGTGTTGAAGATAATAATAGAATCAAGATGGCTAAGTCTTGTGATGAATATAGCATACAATAATTCATAAATGAAAATATCAAGCACGCTTCAATACTCACAAGATGAGTCACCCCATGAGTCACCAAGTAGCTATACCTCATTAAATGATAATCCACACCCTTTACCTCCACCTTATTAACCATTTAATCTAAATGGTTATATGAGAAATGAGGTGTCTTCTTCTAGAAGAACTCTTGAGTAAATTACAAGAATACTCTTCACCGTATATACATACATGTATCCGTATTCTGAAAAATACGTATACAAAGAGAAGAAAATAATCTAAGAATATAATACTAAGATCTGGCTTAAACCAAAGCCCACTAGTATTATCCGTCCGAATCATGATCCGTGCACAAGTACAGGTATATGATCAAACCCTGGCGTAAAACCGTACGGCCTCTACATCGTTTCCCCCAAAGAAGGGAAACCTTCTGTGTGGGACTCTAAAGAATCGAAAGTATACCGGCAGTCGGTTTAACCATAAGCACGTCAGCGGTACTAGCTGAACGTAACGACTACCCAGGTATTTGTCGATAAGAAAGCCAATGAGCAAACTCATCCGAACTCCTACTGAGCCTATATGTTACAATCTCCGTACAGTCCGGTCTATTTGTCTAAGAGTATCGCATATCGGGCCTAGGGGGACGGTAACCGTCAGACCCTTAATAGCGCAATAAGTCGTGCCAGAGCAAAGCCCAAAACACCCTGAGAAACTACTGGAGTACCTACCAGTAATTCTCGCTTGCCCTAGCAAGCAACTTTGTGTAATGGCTTTACGAACATAGCGTAATATCAACCCCCAATACCGGGAGAGACGAATCCTATCTAACCACTACTGCCTCCAACTGCTTCGGGACTGCCTCCAAGTGCTTCCTGTTTGCATGACTCCTTTGAGCTATGATAAGTTAGTAATCTAAGAACAGTGGGAACACACTCGAGACAAAGTAGTGATGTCAAGTCAACGGACTAAGTACTCATGTCACCGGGGAAATGTGTCATGACCCGAAATATTAGCTCATGACCGGCACTTAAATCACGCAACGTCTAAAGGCGTAACGTAATTCAAGAAAGCCGAAACCCAGAAATCTAAAACTTTTTAAGAAAATAAAGAGGTGAGGTTTTGAAATAAAGGTATAATGAAATCAAGTTTTCTTAAAATGCATAGAAAAGGAACATGAAAATGCAAGTGGAATTTATTAGTTTGAAAACATGTTTCATCTTTTAAAAATTTGGGCAGAACCTCCTTTGTATTTTTTGATCCAAAACCACATATACAAGATAATGATAAAGGCATCTCCAAGCGGGAGCTAGCTTTTCGCCAATCGGCGGATCCAAAACCACACAAAGCATAAATATAAGAATAAGACGCCCAATGGTGAAGTTCACCAAAAAAGATAAAGAAATAAGCAAGACACCAAAACTATAAGTAGCGGAATACCCCTCGCTCTAAGTCTCGCAACCACAATCTCACTAAGTCTCATTACTTATACAATTACTAATTTTGATTTGATGTAGTTGACTAGATACAATGCGAAATAGTAAATACAAGAGTGGGTACGATACAAAAGTCCCACCTACCAAGCAAACCACCCAAAAGCAATTGTGTGCCAGCGAAGCCGCAACTGATCCGTGCGGTGAACCTGCATGAACTGTGGCACAACGGCGGTGAGTTGCCAAATCGTGAGTAGAAAAACATCTACAGATAGAAATCGAATAAACAACGACTCATTGGTCAACTATATCATAAAGGCAATACTATGATATCTAGGGTGACCGGGTCTGTATATGTGCCAACAACAGAAAATAAACGCCTATCAGCATATGGATAACATCCAACAATATAATCAATGAATGTATGCATATGGATCTCGTCCAACTATATAATCAATGTATATATGCATCTGGATCTCGTCCATGTGTCAACTACTAACACAACAACATCATGCATGTAAATATCATAAAAGCATATGCATGAAAGTATGAGAATATAAATCAATATGTGTCCCTCGCAACACATCAAAATCATGGAACCTGAGTGCCCAGCATCGACACTCGAAACATCATGAAAACCCGTGTCCAGCATCGACACGTAAATCCTCATATTTCGGGCTCCGTTAGTCCGGATCGGCCCATCCATCTCTCGACTCCGGTCAGTATCCTCCGGATATCCGCCGAGCCCAAATACTATCACTGGTAGGTAGAAGTCCCTCGGCCAGGCTCACCGTCTACTGCACAGCAAATCTGTTATCGCCCCGGGTACCATACCGGGTCCACCATGTACTTGCAATCGGCCTCATCCAGCTCCTCGAATCGAGTTTCACAAGTCACATTTCTCAGAACCGAGAAAATGCATGGTGGACACACTAAAATATCATATCAAGAGAAACTGGGTTTTTAAAACAATACATAATTTCTTTTAAAATGACCACGGTTCTCAAATCCAGAAATCTCATGAAAACAGCATATCTCAATGCGTAAAATCATAAAGCATGATTATGCGACATATGATAGAAATGTAAGCATATCCGTATATCATGCAACATGGAACAGTGATGTGACATATTAAGGGAAAACCTCTTTTTTAAATGATTACAGTTTTAAAATATATCCCGCGGTTCCCAATTTCTCCAGAGTCAAATGCAACATCGCATAAAGGTGCATATGTGTAAGTACGCAAGTATGGATGTACAATATGTATGTACGCAAGTATGGATGTACAATATGTATATACACAAGTATGGATGTACAATATGTATGTACAAAAATATGGATGGACTATATGTATGTACGCAAGTATGGATGTACAATATATATGTATGCAAATATGGATGGCAATATGTATGTACGCAAGAATATCATGCAAGGAGTCATATCCTGATGCAGCGATTCTACTCTGTAAGTGACATAGCAATTATCGATGTGTTGGGGTAAAAATTTACACCCTGGTTGACCAAGTCAAAATCAAAGTCAACCACAAGCCAAGTGGGCCCAAGCCCAGATCCAGTGGGCCCATGCCCGGGTCGAGCCCGACCATGAAGCGGCCGGCCTCCCCCACACCAAGATAAAAAATTTTTGTAATAAGCAATTTTGTTGCATTTCTTTTATTTTATTTTATGGATAAATGTAAGAAAAATAGGCATAAAGCCAAATTTTTGTAAAGCCCATGGCTTATGTGCAAAAAGAAATGGCACATGGGCCATGAAATAGGCAAAATGCCATTTTGTGAAGCCCAAGGGGCTATATGTAAAGTGTATAGCCTATAAATGCAAGATAATGAAAATATCTCACAACTTTTTCTCTCTCCAGAAATTTTCTAGATCTGAGATCTCTTCCTCCTTCCTCAAGGTTCTAAAACCTTCTTTTTCCTTTTGAATTAAATCAAGAGTTTAACTCTTCTTTTTCTAAAAATAAGTAGATTTCCACCACAAAACCTACGAAGGAGAGCTCGGATCTCCAATCAGATCTCGAAAAGGGGAGGCTTTTAAAGCTCATCCCCTTTTCTCCAAGATCCCGCCGGTCAAGAGCAAGAAGAAGGAGACCCATCTCCAAAAATCTAACTTTGGACAGACCCAAGGATCAAAAGAAGAGCAATAAATCCCCAGGAGTTTAACTCCTTCCTAAAGTTACTGGAGTTTAACTCCATAAATTGATTTCTGTTGGAGTTTAACTCCATAAATTTGTTTCTGTTAGGAGTTCAACTCCAAAAACTCCCTTGGGAGTTCAACTCCCCAGCCTAGGGGCTAGGCTCCCCTTTTCGTGGGTTTCTCCCGCGGTCACGTGTGCCCACGTGACCCCTGGACGCCAAGGCGCCCATCGGTCACGTGTGCGCACGTGACCCTTGGGGCGCCAAGGCGCCCATCGGTCACGTGTGCGCACGTGACCCTTGGGGCGCCAAGGCGCCCATCGGTCACGTGTGCCCACGTGACCCCTGAGGCGCCAAGGCGCCCATCGGTCACGTGTGCCCACGTGACCCCTGGGGCGCCAAGGCGCCCATCGGTCACGTGCGCGCACGTGACCCCGGGCATTAAGGCACCCACCTGCCGTACGAGCGTCCTTTAGACGCCATTTTGTTTTCTTTTCCCCTCGTTTTACGTGCACTCCCCAACAAAATCCCCTCTGGAGTTTAAACCTTTTTAAAATATATACATATATATTCTTTGGAGTTTAACTCCATAATAAAGTTCTATTTTAGGAATTTAATTCCGCATAAAATTCTTTTAGGAGTTTAACTCCATTTAAAATTCTTTGGAGTTTAACTCCACAATAAAATTCCTTTTGAAATTAAGCTCCACTTTTTTTTTAAAAAAAAAGAGGGGGAGGAAAACATACACGTGCTCCACGACACTGCCTTCCGTTAGAAAAAATTTCTAACGGGGCGCTGCCCCGCACCCCGCAAGGGGGCTGCTAGCCCCCTTGACCCCCAGCCCGCTATCCGGGTAGCGAGACCCCCGCATAAGACTCTGCGGCCCCCCCCCGATATTTCCAAAACACCTTCAAAACACGATACTGCACATTGAGTTCGCATGACCAGTTTAACCCGTTAATCGGAGGTTCCTTCGCTCCAAATGCGAGGGGTAATTAACGACAGCTTAGTCCGCGGTTGCCGGAGATTCGGGTCCCCACAATCAATAAACCCTGGCCTACCCTAGGCAGGGGGAATCTGTAATGCGCCTGACAAGCGCGCCCGTATTCCCATCTCAATGGGGTGACGAAAAACACCCTACAGATTCTGGCACGCCCGGTGGGACCCTATCTCTCCTCCCATATTTCGGGTTAAACGTTCATGCGAACTCAATCAATATACATATCGATTGCCTATACTAAAATGATGTTCTTTTTTCCGTGCAGCAGTCAACCTTCGACGACAATGTCTCCCCAGACGAATTCAGCTTCCAACGTGACCCCGATTCCGTACGTGGTCAAGATCAACGCTCGTGTAGTTCTCCCCGCAAGCCTCAGTCGACAATGGGAGGAGCCGCCCCGCCAGTTTGGCTCTGCCATCATCTACCCTGCCGGAAGCGCTCACCTGGCAGAGATCCCGGCGGAACAGGTGGCCAAGCCGGTCTCAAGGGGTAAGAGGCCGAATGTCGTGATCGCCAAGGCACCACAACCGAAACTTAAGATGATGTCTGAACGAGTCCCTGGCGCTCTAGCTGGGGGAAAGACTTCCGATGCGAAGGGCAACATCAAATGTCGCGGACGAGCTCAGGCGATGACTCTAACAAATGCACAATCGAGCGTATCTCTAAGGCCTTTCACCGCTCGGTCTGCGGCGCCTTCCCAAAGAGCCGAAGTCCGCCAGGTGCTTAGAACAGAAAAGTTAAGGCAGAAGCGTCTTAGGTATCGAGCCAACAAAAGGGCCAAGGCTTCGGCCAAATGGAATTGTGTGAAGTTCCAAGTGCAGGGTCGCCCCGCGATGATAGCTGAGTTGGACGTAAGAATCAGCAATTCCTTCGAGCCTCTGAAGTGGGTTCAGAAAAATGCCATGACCGCCAGAATCAAGAAGACAGCGGTCCGAACAGTGCCACAAAGAGACGTGTCCCGGCCCCAACAGAAGAAGTATGACACTGTCTCTTCAAGGGTCTATCAGGCGCTCTGTGCCGCACGAAAGCAGCGGGGCAGACCCAGAAAAGAAGCGCCAGCACCATTCAAGAACCTGGTTAGGCCAGCCGCCTTCAATCGGCTACCAGTTACCGAAGCAAGGGGGTCAAGACAGCGATCCGTGAAATCAGCCGCCAATGATAGAAAGACGGTCGGATATATCATCCATACGGTCTATATGGCAGGCGGGCGCCCCAGCGACAACCTTCGCAGCAAAAGCAAGGACGGGGCCACCACATCCCAAGCCCAATCTAGCCTGAATGTGGTTGCCACCGCCCAAGAACAGCCGCCCCCGCTAGATGAAGAAAACCCTCTCGATGAGGATGATAGGCAGAAGGACCCCTCGATCCATGCAGAATCAAGCTCAGACAGCGAGGAAGAGCCGACTTTCCTCCCCAGGACTGCGGAGCAGGAACTGCTTCAAGAGCTTCGAAAACAGCTCAGGAGCAAAGATAAAGAGATGGCCAAGCTCTATTCGAAGATTGACGACTTAACGAACGTGGTGATGCAGCTTACGGCTCAAATTGCTCGAGCGCCTCCCAATCAGACACAAGCCGCTACTAATCAGCCGGGTGATGACAATCCGAGGCAGCCAATACCTATTCCTTTGGGACCAAGACTGGTCGAACCGCATGAAAGCCGGCCACACTCTGCTTCTGGGGACGCCTTGGCCCAAGATAGCACTATTCCGCTAACACAGGACCGGATAATGGATTTAGTCACCAGCAAGGTTAAAACATTAGTGGCCGAAGCTGAAGCCCAGAAAGAAATCGGCAGTAGTGGGCGGCCATATCCCGCGCACTACGATCTGATTGAGTTCCCAAGCGGCTACGTCATTCCTAAGTTCGGAAGATTTGATGGAACGGGGAATGCAAACCAGCACGTCGCCCACTTCAAAGCATCGTGCGGAAATACAGGGGGCAACGATGCGCTCCTTCTTCGTCAGTTTGTCAACAGCCTGACCGGCGTCGCCTTCGACTGGTATGCGAGTATACCGGACCGGTCCGTCATTACCTTTGCCCAAATGGAGTCTCTGTTCCGGCAAAGGTTCATGAGCGTCAGTGATAAAATCTCTATAGCCGACCTTGTGAGGACCAAGCCGGGGAAGAATGAAAGCAACACCGACTTTATCGCCCGATGGCGTAATCTCACAGTCAAGTGCGAACCGCCGCTGGAGCAGGACCAGTCCGTCAGCCTTCTCATTGGGAACCTCAGCAATTGGATGGTCCCATTCTTGTGTACAGCGGGCCTCAAGACATTTCAGGAGCTAACCAGGAAAGTCCAAATGCTGGAACGCTCAAAGCAGGAGTCCCCGCCGGATTCTCAGAGAGACAAAACTTGGAAAAGCAAGCGGGACGACAACCGTAGAAGCGGGAGTTCCAGCAGTACCAACGTCTTCAATGCGTCCGACAATGAGGAAAAGCGAAGGGCGGCAGAATCCAAAACTAACCGGTCTCGAAAGCCATTGCTGGGAGGAGATGGGCCCACCCTAGAGGAGAAAAAGAACAAGGTTTACTCTTTCAGAAGGGACAGGGTCCGCAAGATATTTAAAGATGCCTTGAACAACGGCCTACAATTGCCGGAGTCGAAAAGACCCCAAGAAGCAAAAATGACCGACAATCCCCTGTATTGCCCGTACCACCGAGTAGTGAGCCATGCGATCGAGGATTGCTATATCTTCAAGGACTGGGTCGAGAAGCAGTACAAGGCTGGAGAGATCGAGCTGTCCAAAAGCGTGTTGGTGAACAATCAAGTTGCAACCACCAACTTTATACAGACAGAAGCTGAAGCCTTCTGGGAGCAGACAGCCGAACCCGCTGCCCTGACAAACGAAACTGACTCACCGCGGCCTCCGTGGAGTACGCACATATCTAATAAGACGAAGAAAATGCTAAAGATGCTTCAGAAAGAGCCCAGGATGGAATGGGAAGGACAGAAGAGGCCTACCAGCCCAGCTGCCAATGCGGCTCCATCAGGCTCAAAATCCAAGAAGCTCAAGAAGGAGAAAAGTGCAGCTCGGCGCGAAAAAGAGTCTGCGGGGAGATCGACCATTCAAAAATATATCGATTCCCTTGAAGAATATGAACAAAAGGAATGAACATTGATTTGATTGAATGAGTTCTTCCCTGTACAAGCGGCTGAAATTCTGGAGGAGTTAGAAGAAGACTCCAATGAAGAGATCCCAGTGGTGACCTGCTACGCCATCCATCTTGGTAGCGACTCGGAAGAGGAGCTTTGTTTTCCCGAAGAGGACGAAGAGCTCGCCACAACGACCAATCAAATCCAACTTAGAAGCGGCAGGGCTCTACCTCCAAATCAGGGCAACGCCCCAAAAGGGAAGGAAAAACAAGTCGCTAATGAAGAAGAGGGCAGAGAACCGGCTGATGAAAACATAAGTCCTTCCTCGGTGGACTATAATGTCTTGGCACATCTCCGGAAGCTTCCGTCTCTCCTGAGCATCTACGATGCCTTGGTCCTTTCTAAAGAGCTTAGAGATGTTCTCATCCATGCTCTACAAAACCCCGAGCGGTATCAGGCTCACTTTGCGGAAATTAATATGAAAGAAGCCCAGCACGCTTTGCATGCCGCCGCAGTCACATTTAAGGATGAAGACTTGCTACTGGGAACGGCTGAGCATAATCGGCCGCTTTACGTGACCGGGTACAGCGACGGAGATCGAATTAATCGCATATTGATTGATCCGGGGTCCTCAGTGAACATCATGAACTTGCGAACTCTGAAGAGTTTGTCAATGGACGTCCGACACCTGTCAAGGGAAAGGATTGTCATTCAAGGCTTCAACCAAAATTGCCAGCAAGTTCTGGGGTCTATAGCTCTGCCAATCAAATTTGGGGATCTGCAAACTGAAGCTAAGATATACGTGATCGACGCCGACACGTCTTATAAGATTCTCTTGGGGCGGCCGTGGCTCCACGATTACGGCATCATTCCGTCAACTCTCCATCAATGCATGAAGTACACTAAAAATGGCGAAGAAAGACGCATTGACGGAGACATCCAGCCGTTCGGTGTGCATGAAGTCCGATATGAAGATTCTCGGTACTTTACGAACCACCAAAATGCTAAGCCACAACTGACTGAGGATAGAACGGCCCCAAGACTCAAAAGCAAATCTGCGCCGGCTATCACTTTCAAAAGCAAAAATGCCCAAGTGCGCCTGCATTTCGGCAGCGACTCTGATGAGTCCGACGCTGGAAGCCCGTCCTTCCACAAAACTCGCCCTCATTTCGGCAGCGATACGGACGAATCTGTTACTGAAGGCCCATCTAGCAGCAAAGTCCGCCCTCATCTTGGCAGTGACACTGAAGAGTCAGAGGAGGAGGACCCGTCGTGCAACAGCGGTGCAGATTGGACCCCCACGCAACAAGCGAAACTACGAGAGACCTTCGAAGTTGCAGAAGGGTCCCTAGCCGTTACAAGGGTACCAGAGCAAATGTGCAAAGAGCTCGATGCATTATCAATCTCCACCGTGGACCAGCTGAAAACTTTCTACGTTCCCGGGAGGAAAAGTGGACAGAAGGGCATCTTGTTTTATGGGTCAAACCCCGTTGTGCACCCGGACGACCTTTCTATCGCGTGCCTTCCCTATGAGAGAGGCATAAGAGCCGTCCTCAATCCCAGATACTATGCGCCCGAGATGCGGGAATACTTTAAGAAGTGCGGATGCCGGTTATATCAAACGGAGTCCGAAGCAAAGTTTTACGAAGGGCTATGGTATCCGTCCCAGGTCCGAGCACTCATCGATGGACGGATTCCAGATAGACGGGGCATAGGCTACATTCAACCCGATTCCAAAGCGTGCTACATGATCCATGTTGGTGAGACCAGCGAGAGATCAAATGATGATGACGAGATAGCCGAGCCAGAAGAAGCTCCTCAAGAGCTCGAAGATGGCGGACAAGCAACCTTTGATGAGCTAACCGAGATTGACTTAGGAACGCCCGATAATCCAAGGCCGACCTACATCAGCTCACTCTTGTCAGAGGAAATGAAGGAGCAGATAATTGCCCTGCTGCGCGAGTTCGTCGACTGCTTCGCGTGGACGTACAAAGAAATGCCTGGCCTTTCCCCTGAGGTAGCCGTGCATAAGCTGGCTATATCTCCTGATGCTAGGCCAGTCAAACAAGCTCCTCGAAGAATGAGAAGGGAGTTGGAAGAAAAGGTCATCGAGGAAACCAAGAAGCTCATCGATGCCGGCTTCATCAGGGAAGAGAAATATGCAGACTGGATCGCATGCATAGTCCCAGTGAAGAAGAAAAATGGGCAGATCCGAGTTTGTGTCGATTTCAGGGACCTCAATAAGGCATGTCCTAAAGACGACTTCCCGCTACCGGTCATGGAAATGATGGTCGATGACACCTCAAATTACGAACTGTTCACCTTTATGGATGGCTCGTCTGGATATAATCAGATCAAGATGTCGCCTGAGGATGAGAAGCACACAGCATTTCGAACCCCGATCGGAATATATTGCTACAACGTAATGCCATTCGTACTGAAGAACGCAGGTGCTACATATCAAAGGGCGATGACTAATATCTTTGATGACCTAATCCATAAAGTCGTTGAATGCTATGTTGATGATCTGGTCGTCAAGACTAAAGCCAAGGCCGATCATATCCAAGATCTCAGGACCGTTCTCACCAGACTGAGGGAATACGATCTGAAGATGAATCCTCTAAAGTGCGCTTTTAGCGTGTCGTCGGGAAAATTCCTGGGCTTCATAGTCCGACATCGAGGGATCAAAGTTGACCCATCAAAGATAAAGGCCATCATGGAGATGCCCCCTCCGAAGAGTCTGACGCAGCTAAGATCTTTTCAAGGCAAGCTTGCTTATATACGAAGGTTTATCTCAAATTTATCAGGGAGATGTAGGCCCTTCTCAAAGCTCATGAAGAAAGGAGCTCCTTTTATCTGGGATGCCGAATGTCGAGCAGCGTTCGAAAGCATTAAACAATACTTGTTGCACCCTCCAGTGCCGGCCGCTCCCATTCCGAATAAACCGCTGATTCTCTACACTGCCGCGCTGGACGAGTCACTCGGTGCGCTCCTTGCCCAGAATAATGAGGAAGGAAAAGAAAATGCCCTCTACTACCTCAGTCGAACTCTAGTCGGGGCGGAACACAACTACTCCCCAATCGAAAAGCAATGCTTGGCTCTGATATTTGCTGTGAAGAAGCTGAGGCACTATCTGCTCGCTCATCGGGTTATGCTGATCTCCAAGGTCGACCCGCTCAAACACTTGATGACCAAAGCAAGCCTAGCCGGCAGAATGGCAAGATGGGCTGTCATGCTACTTGAGTTTGATATAGTTTATACCCCTCAGAAAGCAGTAAAAGGGCAAGCTCTTGCAGACTTTCTCGCTGCTCATCCCATACCAGAAGGGTCGCCGCTAAATTGTGAGTTACCCGACGAACAAGTGCTGCACCTCGAGAATGACGAGCCATGTTGGGAGCTCTACTTTGATGGGGCCTCGTCGATAAGAACCTCCAGTAAATCAAGCGTCCCGGAGATAAAAGCAGGGATAGGATTGGTGTTCATCACACCATCAATGGGAACCCTACGACGTTCTTTTGCTCTCACCGAGCCTCGGACAAACAATGAAGCTGAGTATGAAGCTCTGATAGCTGGTTTGGAGCTCGCCATAGAAATGGAAATCCGTCGGCTACGAGTTTACGGTGACTCCCAGCTCGTCGTCAACCAAGTAAGCGGCGATTATAAGATATACAAACTCGAATTAGCTCGGTACAGGGGCCGAGTGGTGGAACTCATGAAACGGTTCACTCATATTGAACTAACGAGAGTCCCTAGAGCGTTGAACGGAAAAGCCGACATACTCGCTCGCTTAGCCAAGGAGCTGGCTGATCCTAACATGGACGAAATTCTGATCACGGTCAGGAGCCGGCAAATTCTACCCCCAGTCTCTCTACGAGAAGAGGAAAGCGCGGAACAGAAGAGCAGTCCTGCGGAAGAAGCTTCGATCATCCAAGATGAGCCCGATTGGAGAGAACCCTTCATAGAGTACCTCCGATACGACAAGCTGCCCGAAGAAAAATCTGCGAGGGTTCAGCTGAAGAAAAGAGCTCTCCGATACGTGTTTGCAAATGACACGTTATACCGCAAGTCATATGACCAACTCTGGCTCAGGTGTTTGTCATTGGCCGAAGCCCAAAAGGTCATGAAAGATGTCCACTCGGGCGTTTGCGGTGCTCACCAATCTGGCCCCAAGATGCGACTTCAAATCAAACGGCTTGGGTATTACTGGCCCACCATGATACGGGATTGCGGAGAGCATACAAAGAAATGTTATATCTGCCAAATTCATGGTGATTTCATTCACAAGCATCCCAACCCATTGCATCCTACAGTGGCGTCGTGGCCCTTCGAAGTTTGGGGCACCGACATTGTTGGCCCAATTGATCCTCCGTCATCTAAAGGCCACCGGTTCATACTGGCCGCGACAGACTACTTCTCCAGGTGGGCTGAAGCTGTCCCGCTAAAAGAAGTCAAGACAAAGGATATTCTGACATTCTTCCAGCATAATATTCTATACCGCTTCGGTACACCAAGAAGAATCATTTCTGACAACGGGCCTTCTTTCAAGAGCTTCAATGTCTCAAGGTTCGCTACTCAGCACAAGATAGACTGGAGATATTCCTCCATCTATAATCCAAGAGCCAATGGGCTAGCCGAAGCCTTCAATAAGACTCTATGCAAGCTTCTGAGAAAAAATGCTTCAGCCAACAAGAGAGACTGGAATCTCAAGCTTCACGAGGTATTGTGGGCATATCGTACCACGCACCGTACTCCAACTCAGTCCACTCCATACTCATTGCTCTTCGGAGTGGAGGCGGTCCTCCCCCTCGAAGTTGAAGTTCCGAGCTTAAGAATGGCCGTCCAACATGAGTTGACGGAGGAAGAAAACGTGCTCCTTCGACTTGAAGAACTCGATGCCCTCGAAGAAAAGAGGCTCGCGGTGCAACAAAATCTGGAGCTATACCGAGCCCAAATGTCACGGGCCTATGACAAGATAACCCGTCTCCGCGCTTTCAAGAAAGGTGAATTGGTGTTGGTCCTCAAAAGACCGATCCTCCCCAATCGACATGCCAAGGGAAAATTCGAGCCGAACTGGGAAGGACCATACGTCGTCGAGAAAGTGTTTGACGGAGGATCCTATCAACTAATTAGCGCCGAGGGAGAAAGGCCCATGCCACCCATCAATGGCCGATATCTCAAGAAATACTACACGTGAATGCTCCAAGTCGCAGGCGAATTGAGCACATCAGCCCTACGGTCTGGATCAGACATCCGGCAAAACCGTATACAATCCACGGGCGTAAATGACCCCTATTTCTCCCAAATCCTGCCGGTGAGACCACTTTTAAAGTCCCACCAGCGGCAAAAAAAAAAAAAAAAAAAAACGGTATGTCCACAAGCAAAATGTGCACGGATGAAAACCCGAAAGGGCTCCGTGAGTAAAAACAGCAGGACTACCGGCGAGTCTGTGAAAACCCGAAAGGGCGCAAACTCGTGAAAAGAGATGAAACACACTCACAAAGTCCTCTCGACCTTGTGAGGAGAAAACCCCTGCGTGAGATCCTTACGACTCACAAAGGAGCAACACACTTAGGAATCCTCACGATTCCTAAGGAGAAAATACACCTGCGGGATCCTTACGACTCGTAGGGAGAAAATGCTTTTATGGGACCCTCACGGCCCATAAAATTGAAAAGCCTTGGGTGGTAGGGACCCAAACCTATCTCCTAAGCCATCGTTCCCCAACGGGCAACGGCAAATGATGAGTCACTCCTGGCATTTCGCTTCAGTGTTAGCGGTGCTGATGCCGACCAAAAACCCAAATCCCAAGTCCTCCCAAGGCAAATGATGAGTTGCTCCTGGCATTATTCCAGTGCAGCAATGCTGATGCCAAACAAGATCCAAATTCCAAGTCCCCAAACGGCGAATGATGAGTCGCTCCTGGTACCATATTCCAGTGCAGCGATGCAGACGCCAACCAAATTCCAAATCTCAATCCCCAACGGCGAATGATGAGTCGCTCCTGGTACCATATTCCAGTGCAGCGATACAGACGCCGACAAAGTCCCAAAATTTTTTTTCGGCCCTACGGTCTGGATCATACATCCTGCAAAACCGTATACAATCCACGGGCGTAAAACAATCCCAATTTCTCCCAAATCCTCTCGGGGCAAATGATGAGTTGCTCCTGGCATTATTCCAGTGCAGCAATGCAGATGCCAAACAAAAACCAAAATCCCAAAATCCTCTCCATGACAAATGATGATTCGCTCCTGGTACCAAATTCCAGTATAGCGATGCTGATGTCAACCCAAATCAAAATCAACAAGTCAACTTCCACTCCGACACCGCAAGAAGCGGAGCAAGTCAAGTCCACCCCTGACACTGCAAGAAGCAGAGCAAGTCAAACCAAGCATCGACCGTCCAAGTCGCTAAAAGGGCAGCATCGACCGTCCAAGTCGCTAAAAGGGCAGCATCGACCGTCCAAGTCGCTAAAAGGGCAGCATCGACCGTCCAAGTCGCTAAAAGTCGCTAAAAGGGCAGCATCGACCGTCCAAGTCGCTAAAAGGGCAGCATCGACCGACCGTCCACGTCGTAAAAAGGGCAGAATCGACCGTCCAAGTCGCTAAAAGGGCAGCATCGACCGTCCAAGTTGCTAAAAGGGCAGCATCGACCGACCGTCCACGTCGTAAAATGGGCAGAACCGACCGTCCAAGTCGCAAAAAGGGCAGCATCGACCGTCCACGTCGGTAAATGGGCAGCACCGACCGTCCATGTCGTAAAAAGGGCAGAATCGACCGTCCAAGTCGCAAAAAGGGCAGCATCGACCGTCCAAGTCGCTAAAATGGCAGCACCGACCGTCCATGTCGCAAAAAGGGCAGACCGACCGTCCACGTCGTAAAAAGGGCAGAACCGACCGTCCATGTCGTAAAAAGGGCAGAACCGACCGTCCACGTCGTAAAAAGGGCAGCACAGGATTCCTACAAAGCGGGAACCAGATCGCTCCGGTCCAGGGAAACGTCTTTCACGGACACTCCGTCTCGGAGACGTGTCAAGCATCGACCGTCCATGTCGTGAAAAGGGCAGTGCCAGCGTCCCAAAAGGTGGGAACCGAATCAAGTCCCCTCCACGTGAAAGAAGATCCATCAACTTCACGCACACGACCCACATATATGGTGTACATTTATTGATGGGGGGCAATTTGTTGGGGTAAAAATTTACACCCCGGTTGACCAAGTCAAAATCAAAGTCAACCACAAGCCAAGTGGGCCCAAGCCCAGATCCAGTGGGCCCATGCCCGGGTCGAGCCCGACCATGAAGCGGCCGGCCTCCCCCACACCAAGATAAAAATTTTTTGTAATAAGCAATTTTGTTGCATTTCTTTTATTTTATTTTATGGATAAATGTAAGAAAAATAGGCATAAAGCCAAATTTTTGTAAAGCCCATGGCTTATGTGCAAAAAGAAATGGCACATGGGCCATGAAATAGGCAAAATGCCATTTTGTGAAGCCCAAGGGGCTATATATAAAGTGTATAGCCTATAAAGGCAAGATAATGAAAATATCTCACAACTTTTTCTCTCTCCAGAAATTTTCTAGATCTGAGATCTCTTCCTCCTTCCTCAAGGTTCTAAAACCTTCTTTTTCCTTTTGAATTAAATCAAGAGTTTAACTCTTCCTTTTCTAAAAATAAGTAGATTTCCACCACAAAACCTACGAAGGGGAGCTCGGATCTCCAATCAGATCTTGAAAAGGGGAGGCTTTTAAAGCTCATCCCCTTTTCTCCAAGATCCCGCCGGTCAAGAGCAAGAAGAAGGAGACCCATCTCCAAAAATCTAACTTTGGACAGACCCAAGGCTCAAAAGAAGAGCAATAAATCTCCAGGAGTTTAACTCCTTCCTAAAGTTACTGGAGTTTAACTCCATAAACTGATTTCTGTTGGAGTTTAACTCCATAAATTTGTTTCTGTTAGGCGTTCAACTCCAAAAACTCCCTTGGGAGTTCAACTCCCCAGCCTAGGGGCTAGGCTCCCCTTTTCGTGGGTTTCTCCCGCGGTCACGTGTGCCCACGTGACCCGTGGGCGCCAAAGCGCCCATCGGTCACGTGTGCGCACATGACCCTTGGGGCGCCAAGGCGCCCATCGGTCACGTGTGCCCACGTGACCCCTGGGGCGCCAAGGCGCCTATCGGTCACGTGTGCCCACGTGACCCCTGAGGCGCCAAGGCGCCCATCGGTCACGTGTGCCCACGTGACCCCTGGGGCGCCAAGGCGCCCATCGGTCGCGTGCGCGCACGTGACCCCGGGCATTAAGGCGCCCACCTGCCGTACGAGCGTCCTTTAGACGCCATTTTGTTTTCTTTTCCCCTCGTTTTACGTGCACTCCCCAACAAAATCCCCTCTGGAGTTTAAACCTTTTTAAAATATATACATATATATATTCTTTGGAGTTTAACTCCATAATAAAGTTCTATTTTAGGAATTTAATTCCGCATAAAATTCTTTTAGGAGTTTAACTCCATTTAAAATTCTTTAGAGTTTAACTCCACAATAAAATTCCTTTTGAAATTAAGCTCCACTTTTTTTTTTAAAAAAAAAGAGGGGGAGGAAAACATACACGTGCTCCACGACACTGCCTTCCGTTAGAAAAAATTTCTAACGGGGCGCTGCCCCGCACCCCGCAAGGGGGCTGCTAGCCCCCTTGACCCCCAGCCCGCTATCCGGGTAGCGAGACCCCCGCATAAGACTCTGCGGCCCCCCCCGATATTTCCAAAACACCTTCAAAACACGATACTGCACATTGAGTTCGCATGACCAGTTTAACCCGTTAATCGGAGGTTCCTTCGCTCCAAATGCGAGGGGTAATTAACGGCAGCTTAGTCCGCGGTTGCCGGAGATTCGGGTCCCCACAATCAATAAACCCCGGCCTACCCTAGGCAGGGGGAATCTGTAATGCGCCTGACAAGCGCGCGCGTATTCCCATCTCAATGGGGTGACGAAAAACACCCTACACGATGATGAAGTGTGTGAGCCGGCAAATCTGTGTAAGTGTATCATATGCATCATCGATAATGGTGTAGGTGTACTAGCACAGGTATATATGATGCAATGAGAATGACATGAACGTAGCATAAGTAAATCGTATGCAAATGCTGACAGGTATACGTATCTAACATGACCGAGTCGGTAAATCAATTAATCGGAATTCAGCCTCACAACATCCCGTACGGTATAATCCATCGTACGGCATCCTCTAGTGAAGGGTATGGATCAATCATCAAGTCAAACATATCACGTACGGAAAATCATCGTACGGCGACATTAAACCAGTAAGGATACTATCAACCTATATGACAATGAGGGTACGGCCTAATGTCACATACGGCCTATCATTCATGATTCATAATATATAAATATTTCTATATAACTATGTCCCAGGTCACATCCACAACAATCTCATATCAGGGAACCGACAAGGTATCAATCATCTCAATCGACTCACATCCGTAACATATTATCATATCACATATTACATCGTATTCTCTTTTTATCATAATTATATCTCACATAAAGTCACTTCACCATAACATACTATCCTTTTTCTATAAGCATGCGTATTTAATCTAATAAACACACCCGAACCATACTATCAGTTTTTAGAAGGTGCGAATCGTGGTTTTGAAAGTAGGGGTTACGGTTGTTTTAAGGAAAAGATATCGTTTGAAAATCCGTAACGTCCCTCAAGATATCTGTTTAAAAGATGCATACGATTCTTCGGTTTGGAAATAGGTATGGTTCAGATGACACAATTTCGTCGACTATCTAGTCCTATAGTACCTAAACGACAATATCGTCAAACGTCATTCTCAAATTCCGTCATCACATACTAATCGTATCAAAACACTTCTAACTATCCTTTAGTTTATAATATGGTTTCACTAAAAATCTTTTAACTCTAACCCTAGTTTCCTAATCTAGATTTTCTTAACCATATGCTACAAATCGGTTTCCACCAAAACTTTGCTGGGGTGTTATACGCCATCCACCCGACTTCCCCCATAGATATAGATCTACTCACCTTGATCCTCGATTGCCGAAGTCGATGACGCCATGCTCCGTCGTCTCGGAATCCACGCGAGGGTACCTACAATAATAAACAATCGCAATCGCTATTAACATCAAGTCCGGAAACCAAAACAGCACATGGATCGCCTATAGGTTAGAACCTACAGCCCACGTATGCAAAACCAACAAATTACCCCTAGTCGTTGATGTACAAACATTCAACAACCAAATACAAATCCAAATATCAAAACTCATCATTCAAAATACGGAAAACATATCCAAAAATCACACTAATGTGCTCCCAGATTTTGACTCGGGCCAAAAGGAGTTACACAAACAAGTCTAGGGTGCTGTACATGGTGTATATGAGCTACTGGACCAACCCCGACACCACATGCCACCAAGTGCCCAGCCACTACCCCTCCAAATCCAGCTAGTTTGGTTCCAGTTGCTTCGATGGGGTCGGTATCGCGAGGGTGGTCTCCTATTGGTCCAATTTGGTCTCTGGAGTTGTTTGCTTGTCTTAGAAATCCCCTGTGTCATCCCAGATTCCCTGTAGGCACGCTAAATGTCGCAAAACTGACATGGATCAATTCTTAAATCCGTATTTTGGTTTTTATACTAAATCCCAGCCCCTGAATTCAATCTCTGAGGTCTTGTACAGCCACCACACATCACCAATTCCACTCAATCACCCCAAATCCTTCTCTAGAAATTCCCAAGTTCACAAATCCACCATCAAACCAATTCTAAACTAAAACTAGAATAGAAAGAAGCTTAAAACTAACTAAATGGAAGAAGCCATACCTCTTTTAGTCCACTCTAGACTGCCCTAGCTTCCCAATGTCATCAAAATCCCACTTTGCTTAGTCCAATGTGGATAGGAAGAGATGGGGATTAATTTTTGTGAAGAGAGTATAAGGTTTTGGGGGTTATTTGGAGATGGATCTAGGGTTAGAAGTGGAGGAAAGTTAGGTTGGAGGAATATGAAGAAGGAGAAGAAAATGATGAGGAAAAGTGTATGGCAGCAGCCCCGCCTCTCTCACTTATTCTCACACTCTCTCTCTCTCCAATCATTCACATTTTTAACCCTTTTCATTTCTTTTTCTTTTCTCTTTTAAATTTCAAAACCAAATCACATAATACCCATAAAATAACACAAATGCAACAACATGTAACCCAATGTAACAGGACATGGTGCACTAGCCTTGGAAAACTGTAGAAACACGGATTTAGCTTAATTGCGATTAGCAGTACTCTAATCAGGTTTTTATCCAAACTGCATATAATAAACTTTTAAAATGCCAAATCCAATAAATATATTTCTAAATGAATAATTCATTTTAATTTCCAATTATTTCACAAATATCGGTATATATTTATACCCTTTTTCGAAAATCCCAATTTCGCAAATCGGGTAATTTTCGGGAAATATATTATTTTAATATTAAGTTCCAAAAATAATATTTTATATTTTCTGAAATGTTACAATCTTCCATCCTTAAAGAAATTCGGTCCCCGAATTTAAATTTAAACCCCCAAATTCTAAAACATTTCAATAATCAACTCAAATCAACGGGGCTGTGAAATCACGGAAGATATAAAGCACTTCAGCGCATCGCGTGTGCCTGAAAAACGAGTACAAAACTCAAAATCGAACTCCGTCAAGCGGCACGCAAAACACCGGATTTGCATGCTTATCATCGGTGTACCATGGAGATACAAATCTCGAAATCCAACTGAAATCCAGCATGCATTAGTCAAATACTATAATACGTGTATAGCACGCATCCTTGGAAAACTTTCAAGAACCGAATAAAACTCATGCAGAATCCTTTCTAAATCACCGTGTGATGCGTAACTCATGGCATAAGTGATGGACGCTCATTTGTTCAGTAATAAATGTATATATACATGTCTTTGCTCAAATATGCGTTCCGCCTTTTTGAAATATTCCAAAAGGTTTTCCTTTGTAATTGTTCGTGTCACTTGCGGACACATAGGAAATAGCAAGACTATAGCTCCTTTTTGCAAACCTCTTGTTAAACTTTTAATGCATGCAAAATACTCAGGTACTATCCTCAGATCAGTCTTCGGCTACTATATAATATATAGTACCGATCATGAAAACAAAGCGCTCAAGAGCCAAAAAATCAGCCTCAAAAGGCATATCCAAAAATCACGTGTGTCTGGTGTGCACGGAAATCAAATCTGAATACAGGTGCCACAATATGCACAAAAGAAAAACTAAATGCAACAGGTCTACACGAAAACATCTGTCCAATGCAGCAGTTGTGCACGACAACACATCTGGTGCATCAAATGCACGAAATACCATCAATAATTCAAACGCATAAAAAGCAACACCGAGTGCACCAAAATGTATAAATCAAAAACGTGTGCAACTATGTGCACAATATCCGTATCAATGCACTGCAAGCACATGTTAGCTATACCAAGTGCAAAAATCACATCAATCGTATGAAATCCACGAAATCATAAACACATGCTACGAAGGTACAAAATCGACATCAAATGCAATGGATATGCACAAATTGCAAATCCACACAACGGTGTATAAAATATATATCAAGTGCGATAACTATGCGCAAAATGTAAATATCTAGCGGGTGCAGCCATGGTGCACGAAATCAATATCAGGAAACTCAAATCCAAGCAATATAAGCGTGATACTCGGATCACAACCGCAAATCGCAACAAATGACATTGAGGTACACCTCCTACAATGTCCAAAAATAAATCGGTGCACCTAAAACCGGCAGAACAAGAATATCCACTCGCCTTCTGCCCGCGGTCCGGCGTCTTCTGTCTCTGGGTCCTCATTTTTCTGTGGATTACAAATCTCGCAATCCATCGGCTCGTCGGCCCGGTCCGGTGTGCTAACGGAAATTATCCCGCTCTGGCACTCCTTTGGTCATCTCTCGGCCAATTATCACGACCACTCGTAAAGCAGCACGTCTTTAGCGTCAGCCTCTGGCCCTTTAAATACACATCACACATCTGATCCTTGGTGCAAATCTTATTGCAGCAGTGTCCTGGAAGGAACTTGCTCAGGGTCTCTTCCAATCTTGCCTATGCCGAAATATACGGAGGTCGTACTCTTTCATAATCCTTTCTCGTTTTCTGGACATCTGCGTTCTCAGCGTAACATCTCCTCAGGAACTGGTCGTATCTTAATGCCTCTGTACCCATATCTGATCTCTAATCTCGATGCGGAGTAACAACATCTCATCAGCATCTCACACGAACCTCTGTTTCCACTCGTCTGTATTATCTCCACTTCGACGTCACGTCATGCTATCTGCTACTGCTATATCCTCGGCCACACTCAATCCGGAACCTCTCATACGGACTCGAAATTGCGAACTCGGTATCTTCATTACTCTGTATATGATCTCTAGCCGAACACGCTCTCGGGAACATGTCCCAACCTTCGGAGGAATACTCTATACTCTTCCGTTCTCGATCAACTCACAACGCATCTGGGTGAGGTCCTTTATCCGAAGCTGGTCAGCTTACTGGTCTCCTCACAGGATATCCGGACGACGTTAAACTTTTCGATCGAGTCATCAAAGTCCCAAAATTTTCCGAAAGCTCAACACCTGAGCACGGTTTAATAATATCAAGTACATGCCACAGTACCTATAGACCAACCGTAGAAGGGCAAACCCAAGCCTCACTGATGGCACCACTAAACTACCGCAAACCCAAAGGTTCAAAAGAGGTTCCATGGTCATCATATCGAGTTAGGGTTTCATTCTTCTAGAGGATCCACAGAATCACTTGCATGTTCCTCCGAATACTTTAAACTTGGAAAAATGGGTTTTTTGACATTCGTTCGAACTTTTCAACTCCGTCTAGACGACATGTGAACACCCTTCGTCCGCATGCTAAACACTGCCTCAATCCCCAAGGATAGACGATACATCCATGGTCGTCTCTGGATCGGTCTACTCTAGACCTGAGTAAGACTCTCCACACTGGAAATCTTCAACTCAACTGGGCCTGTGTCGGCACATCAATCTGACGAATCACCTTCGTCTCTCAACTCGGGATAGACTAGCTATCATCTGTCGCACTCTGCCTGAAAGCTCCAGCGATCTCAGCTCGTAAAGTCTGGAGACGACATCCTATCAATCTCAGCAACAGCTGGGTCATCTGTCTGCACGGTAGACGACATCACGATCTCGGAGGTATGATGTACATCAACAGTCCTCTCACAACTGGCAGCCTCTATCAATGGCCCGATCATACGGTGCAAAACCGAACCCTCGCCTCAAACGAGAGGTCATAACACAAACACTACATCGAGACGTTCCCATGTCACCAGAAAACACAATGGCCAGCCCTCGTTCCGGACGAGCTCTCCCTGACCGCAACACTCATAGCAGCTCAATCTGCGCTCAAACATGGTGACAGGAACCTTAATCGTGTATCGAAGAAAACAGAGCAACGGCATGAAAGGAAACGACACATCCAGAATAGATACATGATCATAAGAAGGAACAACATCAATGAGAGTATGACCATGTCAACGAATAGAATCAAGGATCTCAAATGGATGTATAATTATTAGTACGAATAGAATCATAGATCTCAAAATATGTACATCCTAAGGTTTCTTAAGTGGAGTATCGTATCGTAAATATACCGTGGAACATACGTACGGTACGTCACTCTACTCAAGCTACCTACTCCATCAATCAGGGTCAGCCTATGAAACGAAAGTTCGGGTCTAATACCCCCCCGTTCAAGTCTATGTTCTGTAAGGTCAAGCCTAGGTTCCGAAATAAGAACACGCCCTAGACTCCGCATAGTACAACCTAGGCTCGAACCAAGGTTAAACCTAACGCTCTGATGCCAACTTTGTCACGACCTAAAATATTAGCTCGTGACCGACACTTAAATCACACCACGTCTAAAGGCGTAACTTAATTCATGTAAGCCGAAACCCAGAAATCTAAACCTTTTAAAGAAAAATAAAGAGGTGAGGTTTTGAAATAAAGATATAATGAAATCAAGTTTTCTTAAAATGCATAGAAAAGGAACATGAAAATGCAAGTGGAATTTATTAGCTTGAAAATATGTTTCGTCTTTTAAAAATTTGGGCAGCACCTCCTTTGTATTTTTTGATCCAAAACCACATATGCAAGATAATGATAAAGGCATCCCCAAGCGGGAGCTAGCTCTTCGCCAATCGGTGGATCCACAACCACGCAAAGCATAAATATAAGTATACGAGGCCCAATGGCGAAGTTCAACAAAAAAGATAAAGAAATAAGCAAGACATCAAAATCATAAGTAGCGGAATACCCCTCGCTCTAAGTCTCGAAACCACAATCTCACTAAGTCTCATTACTTATACAATTACTAATTTTGATTTGATGGAGTTGACTAGATACAATGTGAAATAGTAAATACAAGAGTGGGTACAATATAAAAGTCCTACCTACCAAGCAAACCACCCAAAAGCAACTGTGTGCCAGCGAAGCCGCTACTGATCCATGCGCTCAACCTACAAGAATTGTGGCACAACGAGAGTGAGTTGCCAACTCATGAGTAGAAAAACATCTACAGATAGAAATCGAATAAACAACGACTCCTAGGTCAACTATATCATAAAGGTAATACTATGATATCTAGGGTGACCGGGTCTGTATATGTGCCAACAAAAGAAAATAAACGCCTATCAGCATATGGATAACATCCAACAATATAATCAATGCATGTATGTATGTGGATCTCGTCCAACCATATAATCAATGTATGTATGCATGTGGATCTCATCCACGTGTCAACCACTGACACAACAATATCATGCATGTAAATATCATAAAAGCATATGCATGAAAGTATGAGGATATAAATTAACATGTGCCCCTCGCGACACATCAAAATCATGAAACCTGAGTGCCCAGCATCGACACTCGAAACATCATGAAAACCCGTGTCCAGTATCAACACGTAAATCCTCATATCTCGGGCTCCATCAGTCCGGATCGGCCCTCGGGCTCCGTCAGTCCGGATCGGCCCATCTCATCTCTCGACTCCGATCGGTATCTTCCGGATATCCGCCGAGCCCAAATACTATCACCGGTAGGTAATAGTCCCTCTTCCAGGCTCACCGTCTACTGCACAGCAAATCCATTCTCGCCCCGTGGTACCATACCGGGTCTACCATGTACCCGTAATTGGCCTCATCTAGCACCTCGAAATGAGTTTCACATGTCACACGTCTCAGAACCGAGAAAACGTATGGTTGACGCACTAAAATATCATATCAAGAGAAACTGGGCTTTTAAAACAATACATACTTTCTTTTAAAATGACCACGGTTCTCAAATCCAGAAATCTCATGAAAACAACATATCTCAATGCGTAAAATCATAAAGCATGATGTATGCGACATATGATAGAAATGTAAGCATATCCGTATATCATGCAACATGGAACAATGATGTGACATATTAAGGGAAAATCGTTCTTTTAAATGATTCCAGTTTTAAAATATATCCCGCGGTTCCCAATTTCTCCAGAGTCAAATGCAACATCACATAAAGGTGCATATGTGTATGTACGCATGTATGGGTGTACAATATGTATATACGCAAATATGGATTTACAATATGTATGTACGCAAGTATGGATATACAATATGTATGTACGCAAGTATGGATGTACAATATGTATGTACGCAAGTATATCATGCAAGGAGTCATATCCTGATGCAGCGATTCTACTGTGTAAGTGACATAGCAATTATCGATGATGAAGTGTGTGAGCCGGCAAATCTGTGTAAGTGTAGCATACGCATCATCGATAATGGTGTAGGTGTCCTAGCACAGGTATATATGATGCAATGAGAGTGATATGAACGTAGCATAAGTAAATCGTATGCGAATGCTGACAGGTATACGTATCTAACATGACCGAATCGGTGAATCTATCAATCGGCATCCAGCCTCACAACATCTCATACGGTATAATCCTCGTACGGCATCATCTAGTCAAGGGTATGGATTAATCATCAAGTCATACTCATCACGTAAGGAAAATCATCGTACGGCGGCATTAAACCAGTAGGGATCCTATCAACCTATATGACAATGAGGGTACGGCCTAATGTCACGTACGGCCTATCATTCATGATTCATAATATATAAGTATATTTATATAACTATATCCCAGGTCACATCCACAACAATCTCATATCAGGGGACTGACAAGGTATCAATCATCTCAATGGACTCACATCCATATACCAACATATCATCATATCACATATTAAATCGTATTCTCTTTTTATCAAAATTATATCTCACATAAAGTCACTTCACCATAACATACTACCCTTTTTCTATAAGCATGCGTATCTAATCTAACAAACACACCCGAACCATACTATCAGTTTTTAGAAAGTACGAATCGTAGTTTTGAAAGTATGGGTTACGGTGTTTTTAAGGAAAAGATATCGTTTGAAAATCTGTAACGTCCCTCAAGGTATCTGTTTAAAAGATGCATACTATTCTTCGGTTTGGAAATAGGTATGGTTCAGATGACACAATTTCGTCAGCTATTTAGTCCTATAGTACCCTAAACGGCAATATCTTCAAACGTCATTCTCAAATTCCGTCATCACATACTAGTCGTATCAAAACACTTCTAACTATCCTTTAGTTTATAATATGGTTTCACTAACAAACTTTTAAATCTAACCCTAGTTTTTTAATCTAGGTTTTCTTAACCATATGCTACAAATCGGTTTCCACCAAAACTTTGCGAGGGTGCTATACACCATCCACCCGACTTCCCCCGTAGATATAGATCTACTCACCTTGATCCTCGATTGCCGAAGTCGGTGACTCCATGCTCCGTCGCCTCAGAATCCATGCGAAGGTACCTACAATAATAAACAATCGCAATCGTTATTAACATCAAGTCCGGAAACCAAAACGGCACACGGATTGCCTATAGGTTAGAACCTATAGCCCACGTATGCAAAACAAACAAATTACCCCTAGTCGTTGATGTAAAAATATTCAACAACCAAATACAAATCCAAATATCAAAACTCATCATTCAAAATATGGAAAACATATCCAAAAATCACACTAATGTGCTCTCAGATTTTGACTCAGGCCAAAAGGAGTTGCACAAACAAATCTAGGGTGTTGTACATGGTGTATATGAGCTACTGGACCAACCCCGACACCACATGCCACCAAGTGCCCGGCCACTACCCCTACAAATCCAGCCAGTTTGGTTCCAGTTGCTTCGATGGGGTCGGTATCGTGAGGGTGGTCTCCTATTGGTCCAATTTGGTCTCTGGAGTTGTTCGCTTGTCTCAGAAATCCCCTGTGTCATCCCAGATTCCCTGTAGGCACGCTAAATGTCGCAAAACCGATATGGATCAATTCCTAAATCCGTATTTTGGTTTTTATACTAAATCCCAGCCCCTGAATTCAATCTCTGAGGTCTTGTACAGCCACCACACATCACCAATTCCACTCAATCACCCCAAACCCTTCTCTAGAAATTCCCAAGTTCACAAATCCACCATCAAACCAATTCTAAACTAAAACTAGAATAGAAAGAAGCTTAAAAATAACTAAATGGATGAAGCTATACCTCTTTTAGTCCACTCTAGACAGCCCTAGCTTCCCAATGTCATCAAAATCCCACTTTGCTTGGTCCAATGTTTAGAGGAAGAGATGGGGATTAATTTTTGTGAAGGGAGTATAAGGTTTTGGGGATTATTTGGAGATGGATTTAGGGTTAGAAGTGGAGAGAAGTGAGGTTAGAGGAAGATGAAGAAGGAGAAGAAAATGATAGGGGAAAGTGTATGGCAGCAGCCCCCCCTCTCACTTATTCTCACATACTCTCTCTCTCCAATCATTCACCCTTTTAACCCTTTTCATTTCCTTTAAATTTCAAAACCAAATCATATAATACCCATAAAACAACACAAATGCAACAACATGTAACCAAATGTAACAAGATATGGTGCACTAGCCATGGAAAACTGTAGAAACATGGATTTGGTTTAATTGCGATTAGCAGTGCACTAATCGGGTTTTTATCCAAACTGCATATGATAAATTTTTAAAATACCAAATCCAATAAATATATTTCTAAATGAATAATTCATTATAATTCTCAATCATTTCACTATTATTGGTATATATTTATACCCTTTTTCAAAAACCCTAATTTCGCAAATCGGGCAGTTTTCGGGAAATATATTAATTTAATATTAAATTCCAAAAATAATATTTTATATTTTCTGAAATGTTACAAAATGCTACCTGACGATAGGTATAATACCAACCAGCAGTTCCCCATGAGTCATGTCCAGTGTACTCATAACCTAATGAGCACCTGCATACTATCTCTAATACGATGCACTAATGGCTGTGGGACAGACCATCTCCCATGCTGGGATGAGAAGCGTATACACTAGTCTACTCTGGAGTATCAATGCATCGTCTCGATAATCCTACAACTAGGACCTGTATAAAGATGTGCTTATAGACTACCCCGTCCCCACTAGTGTGACTGCCATCACAACGCTGGTAGTCAAGCATTGATCCTAAGGTCACTACCAATATGTATAAGCGATATGCTAAAAGAAACACATGCACATATTGAGGTAGAATCAAACCAAGTAGTATACTACCATATTGAGCAAGACTGTTATTATATCCGTGTATATCCCAAAATTCCAAAATGTACTATACAAACCAGTATGATACAATAATGGCCTCTAGAGCATTTATCACTAACAACGCTGTCCTGGCTGAACGATTAGCGAACTTGTAAGGTGCAAATCATTCCGACTAGTTCTCCTTTTAGGGTTTGAAGGAGAATTCGAGGAAACTGTGGGAGCCATCCTAATTAAATAAAATGATTAACTAATCTAATTTTGATAGAGTGCACGCTGAGTGTTTCTTTTCTTTCTCTCTCTTTGGCAGCGACCATGACCTAACCTTAAACTAAAACTCGTAAACCAAGTTGACCGAACCTTTTTACAAATGTATCTTTGTATTTTCACGATTCACGATAAAGTCTCATATATCTATACCACTCCTGCTTTACCCTTTTCCTTCTCCAGAACATTTCGTATCACTATGAAGATCCATATAGAATGGATAAAATCACCTCGTATAGTTACATACGAACTCACAGAATTTTATTTGAGTTCGAGGATGGATTCCGGTTCTGGGAAATTGAATAGGATTATTCGGTTGTCTTTTCTCTTTACCTTCTCTCAGATTGTGAGGGCTCCTAGTATTAGTAAAGTACACCTATTAAGATTATTGGACAGTCTTCTTCCATATCTTAAGCAGGTGTCGAAAGGTATAGAAAGAAGAAAACCATTTAGCATAAGTATGATGAACAACATATAAGGAGTAAAGACATATAAAGGGATTGGAATAAAGGCAATGGAAATTATAACTAATGTCATGAATCTGGTATTGGATAAGGCATTACTAGAAATACCTAGTAACCCCTCGAAACATTTTCATACTTCAGTTTTACTGTGCGGTGTTAATTGAAAACTAATTTCCTAATTAGATTCTAACACCAGGGTATGTATTTACCGGACTTGATTCTCACATCTGTATAGTGTTACAGATGCTGAGTGGAAGTAGAATATTGGAAATTGGGTGATTAGATTCTCAATATCAAAATTCTTTGTAATTGGCGATATTTGAGGAAATCACCTGGGTTTTGCCTAACGGCAAATATTTGGTTTTGAATATCCGTTGTTATGCACCAATTTCAAATTGATATATCTGTACGTTTATTTTATAAAATGAGATATAACTTATTGAAATTATGTTCATAACATTTACCTTTATAGACTAAAGCAAGTATAGCGGAGATGGGTCATCTATTTTTGATGTTACAGTCATAGTGTTTGAATTCATCAAGAATGACAGATAAACCCGGTAAGAAGGTAGAGTAAGGAGTATTGTCCTGGTTTTTAGATAACATACTCCTTATAGGAAGTGTTGTTCCTATACTACGATCGGTTAAACTGTGGTTGTCACAGATGTTTCTTCACATAAAAACTGGATAAAATATCAGATATTCTGATAACTAGATTTATGGTTTTAGATCTAGATTAGGGAAGTGTCCCAATTCGGATAGCTTGACACTATTCTAAAGTGTTTTTAGAATGGATGACTCCTGGCATGGAGGTATACCCACAGGTGATGGAGTCACCCTCTCTGAAGAGATGTCTTCTTGACTGATGAGGAGAGAGATTTGTATGATCGGCATATCACTTTCTTAGGAAATTGAGTCAATCATGAGATGTCAAGTACCACTCCAGATATTGCTTTTTCACTAGCGTTAATAAACAGATATTAATCCAATCCTGGAGAAATATGGGGAAGCAATTATGAACATGAGAGAATGTTTTTGGTATATAGTAACGATAGCCTCCTTTAGGAGGCGGTTATCATTTCAGGCTTTCAAGATGACTTGGATGATAGAGTGGCTGTCAGAGTTAAAGTTTATCCTTTTCTGAGGGGCAGTATGTTGAACAGGGGTCCAAGCGGATATTGAGGAAGGCATGGCGTAGAACACTGATTAAATTCAATTGAATATAAAGTCTAAGAAGTTTGTTGGATTTAGAGTTCATTTATGAACTTGGTCCCATCAGATATCCATACAAGTTCTAAGAAAGGTATCGCTCATTTCGGGAGATAGTCGTTCTCCGCGAAATTGAGATATAGAGAGATAAAGATAAAAATATTGGAGCGGATCCATTCACTGAGGCTATTTCTCGAACGCGAAAGTTTCGCAAACATAATTTGCGAAACTTATTAGTAGAGAATTTGGGTGTTCGGTAGCACATGGACTGTGAGTATGCGACACCGCAATAATTAACCTTAAGTGCAAGTGGGAGATTGTTAGCTATAATGCCCTCAAGGCAATTATTATAATCATAGGCAGGCGGCTATAATGATTGAGGGAGGACCTATATGAGTAGAACAGTCTTACTCGAGATGATAGTATGCTATCTGTTTCATCTCTATCATCATGTACATGTATTATGTCATATTACAGATCACTATTACATGTTGATAGAGCCTTTAGGATTCATGCTTGACTACCAGAGTTATTATGACGATCACACCTGTGAGAACTGGGTAGTCTATAAGCATATCCATAAATGTCCCTAGTCGTGGGAATATCGAGACTGGGCATCGATATTCCTGAATAGACTAGTGTATACGTTTCTTGACCCCGACGAGGGGCGATGGCCGGTCTCACAGCCATTGGTGTTAGTTAGTCACCAAAGATAGTATACAATGTTGGATATGTATGCCCTAGAGGCCTTCATTGTATAGAACGCTAGGGATATGTATGTACAGGACAATCTTGCTCAATATGATAGTATGCTATTTGGTTTGCCTTTATATTAAAATGTATATATGTTTTACTTGTTATTTCCTATCGCTTATACATGTTGATAAAGCCCGTAGGATCCTTGCTTAACTACCAGCGTTGTGATGGTAATCATACTTGTGGGAGCTGGATAGTCGATAAGTACATCCTTAAATGTCCCTAGTCGTAGGAGTATCGAGACTGGGCATCGATACTCCAGAGTAGACTGGTGTATACATATCTAGAACCTGATGAGGGGCGATGGTTGGTCCCGCAGCCATTGGTGTGATGCACCTAAGATTGTATACATGTGCTCACTGGGGGTGATTACACTGGACGGACTCACCGAGGACTGGCTAGATGGTATTATACCTATCATCAGATAATAGTTCTCTGGTGACATGAATGTAGATAGTCTGTCGACCTGAGGTCGTCATTTGTCTCGTGTGAGTTCCCACTGTGCTTTGATTACTACCCTACCATGACTCTACTGAGTCGTGCAAACAAGTTTTAGTTGGGTATGTAGGGTTCCTAGGCACACTAATGAAGTCTTGCAAGTGATCAAACACGGCCAATTTAAATTTTACAAGTGCCGAGAAACCCTAATACGGATCGTTAACTAGATATATAGGCTATGCGATGCAAGTTAACGACTTTTAACTAAAGGAAAGAAGCTACAACCTTTGTAGATCCGGTCCTCCACATCCTAGGCTCCGTGATGAGGTCCCTCCGCTGTCCAAATCAAATCCATGACTCTAGCATCGGCTTCATCGGAGAAATGGGCGGGCTTGGTCGTCGGTTCGATGCCGAAGATGATCTACGTCGAGGCATCACAAGATCAAGTTCCAACTTCACCAAGCCTTGAAAACTTTTGAAGGAAACACCCTATACTACTTGGCAATAGATAGAGAATGAAGAAATAGGAGGTGGGTTCACTTTAGAATTGGATTTCTCACTCATTAGCTCAAGTTGCCATTGATGGAGCAAGCTTTCTTCATGTTGATGATGAAGAAGAAGAAGAAGGAATATTATGATAAGTATATTTAAAAAGAAAAACAAATGAATACTTATCATTTGGCAACCTTAGTTAGGTGTAGAGAATAGACTATGGTTAACTTGAATGGTTAGGGTTAAGGAAGAGACAAGAATGGTGGACTTGTTCAAATCTTCAAGAAGCTTCAAAGAAAAACAAAACTAGCAACCATTCTTTTTCTCTTTATCTTTTCTAAAATAAGAATTATAAATAAATAGATAAGTAATTAAATAAACCAAAACCCTAATCATTAACTTAACCATGGTTCAATTCTTTACATAAACCCAAGTGAGCATGTATCATCAAACATGATACAAACAAGTGCACAAAAGTATATCATATATACAACTTGTGTACATCAAGTGAGAAAATCCATTTAAAGTGAACCAATACTAGTTAATGCAAAGTAATATATCAAATATATAATTATACATTAAATCAACACTTGATTCAATGATCCGGTCATGTCGCATATAACCGGCTAGTATCCAATGTATCGGCTTATCGAATCAATCCTTGATTCGATAACTAGGTTATATCGCATACAACCATTCGATACATTCATCGCGAGAATGAAATACGGTATCACATACACGCATTATTCTCGGTCCCGCACATATCTCATATGTGCTCCTATTTCGTTTTGCTTGAGCCAGGAAACCTATGTGTAGGACTCTAAAGACTCGTCAATACGCCGGCAGCAGGTGATGATCATATCAAACACCCACAAGCCGCAAGCGGTCTGCTAAACGTAATGGCCACCCGGGTATTGAACGATCAGAAGAACGACGAGCAAGCCCGCTCACACTCCTGTGAATCCAACCAGTAACACTTACCGTACAGTCTGGTCTGTTCGTCTGATATGTCGCATATCTCGCCTAGGGGTGGTAAACGTCAGACCCCAGTAGCTCGATAAGTCATGCCGACGTGAAGTCCATGACATGTCTAAAACTACTGATAACACTTAACAATAGGTCACTGCAACCCTGGCCAGGGATTTCCTGTTATGGCCAGTCGAGCATAGCGCAACATCAACCCCCAATACCGGGAGAGACGAATCCCCTCCTATCGCTCATTGCCTCCATGTGAATCGGGACTGTACCCAAAAACCACCTGTTTGCACGACTCAGTAGAGCCGTGGTAGGATGGAAATCAAAGCACAGTGGGAGACACACAATACTCTATGACGATCTCGGGTCTACAGACTAAGCTGCACCAGTGTCACCAGAGAACTGCCATCTGACGTGAGGTATAATACCATCTGGGAGTTCTCGGCGAGTCCGTTCAGTGTACCCAGTCTCCACTGAGCACCCGTATACCATCTCTTATGTTAAACACCAATGGATATGGGATCATCCATCGCCCATCGCATGGGTCGAGAAGATATACGCTAGTCTACTCTGGAATATCGATGCCCCGTCTCGATATTCCCACGACTAGGAACAATGAAGGATGTACTCATGGACTACCCAGGCCCCACTAGTATGATCTTCATCATTGTCCTGGAAGTCGAGTACATATCCTAAGGGCTTTTTCAACATGTAACAGAGAGACAAAAAGTATACATGTTAAGATAAAGGGCAACCAGATAGCGTACTATCATGTCGAGCAAGAAAGTCCTACCTATATATGTCCCAGCATCCACTACAATATACATCCAATGTACAGTAATGGCCTCTAGGGCATACATACAACTAACAATCTCCCACTTGCACTAGGGCCATCTGTAGCAGTAGTTGTAGTATCTAATACTCAACCATCCCCATAAAGTCTCTCTTTGGGAAAAAGCCTTCGTGAATGGATCCGCCGTGTTGTCCTCTGAGTCTACTCTTCTAACCTCGATCAACTTGGAGATCAACTATCTCCATGATCAGGTGATGCTGCCTCAGAATATGTCTGGGTCACTGATGGGATCAGGGTTCCTGGGCCAAAGTCACACTTCCATTGTCATACAATAGTAGGAACCTAGTTCATCCTATGAACCAATATACACTCAAACTGCCTCTTTGGTAGTATCTTAAATAGCGATGTTACCAGCCTTTATCGTCTAGTTTGCCACGGTATCTAGATTGGAACTCTTCCAACATACCGTCCCTTTACCGAGGGTAAAGACAATGCCTGCGACTGACATTCAGTCGAGCTTATCAGTGTGGAACGTTTCCAGTGATTCTTCCCAGGAACGATTGATACAATCTCACTATACCTAGTGAGAACCCTAACATCCCTTTAGATCTATCTCATAGATCCAAATCTCAGGATTTAGGAGGTATCATCTTTATCCTATTGGAGAATCATTGTGATAAGAGGAGATCGACCGATCGTAGTGTAGGAAACTCTTTCCTATCAAGAGTATGTTGTCCACGTACAATGCGAGTATGACCACCTTACTCTCTATTACCGTTTTGTATATACAAGGTTCATCTACCATTTTGATGAAGTCAAACATTTCGACTATCACATCAAAACAGACGTTCCAACTCCGCGATGCTTGCTTTATTCTGTAAAGCAACTTGCACATGTTTCCGCTGCTCCCACTGTTTACGAAGCCCTCTGGCTGTGTACTTATAGACTTTTCTATTCTAAATCAGTATTTAGAAAAGCAGTCATGACACCCAACCACCAGATATCGCAGTCATGGTATGTAGCAATGGTAAGTAGGATCTGGATGGACTTAAGTATAGTCCCTGGAAAAGGTTTCATTATTTTCCACTCTTGGTCGATGACGAAAACCTTTAACAAGTCTAGCTTTGAAAGTCTCAACCTTTCCATCTACACCAAGTAATCTTCTCAAGATATACTTGCTCCTGATGGGGATTTAACCCTTCAAATAAAGCAATCAAAGTCCATACTTTGTTGGTGTATATGGATTCCATCTCAGATCGCTAAGCATCCAGCCATTCTTACAGAGTCCCTACTCTTGATGGCCTGCTCGAAACTAGTTGGGTCATCATCTCATGATGCATTCCTCGCTCCCACTGTCATCGAGAAACCGAAGTATCTCTCAGGCAGGTGAGGAACCCTACCAGATCGGCGGAGAGGCTAAGGTTCGTCGGGGATTATTGAACCTTTGGTTCTGTCAAATCATTAGCAGTTTTGTACAGCTGGAACCTTTCCAGTTCTACATAACTGACCTTGCCTCGATCTTGTCCGGATTTTGCTTTTGACATAGGCCGGAAAATCCCAAATCTTAACTAACTTAAGATATAGGCTCTTCCCATACCATATCTCATATGGAATGGTAGGCAGTGATCTGATTCGAACCTAATTCAATAGGTATGCATCTTCTCAAGCACATAACCCCAAAAAGAAATAGGAAACTCAGTAGTACTCATCATAGAGCACACCATATCTAATACAGTGTGATTGCTCCACCCCGATACACCGTTGTGCTGTGGTGTATTCAGAGGAGTAACACTGAGAGAGAATCTTATTCTCCTTTAGAATAGTCCAGGAATTCCATGCACAAGTATTCTCCTCCCTGATCTCATCATAGGACATAATACTTATACCCGGTTATTGGTTCTCTACTTCTAACTTATATTTTGTGAATACCTCAAAAGCTTCGGACTTATGTTTCAACAAGAACATATGACTGAATCTTGAGAGATTATCAGAGATTATAATGAAGTATAAAGAACCAGTCCTGGCATGTGTAGACAGGAGACCTTACATACATCATCATGTATCAGTCCCAAGAGTTTACTAACTCTTTCTCTGTTTCCAATAAATAGATCTATGGTCATCTAATCTTTGCGACATGACTGGCAAGTTTCACAAGATGTAAATTCAAACTGATTTAAATATGCATCTAAAAATGTAACTTCAGCCAGTCGGGTCGCATTGATGTGACCTAGTCTACAATGCCTCAAGAAGGATTCATTCATTTCTGAACTCTTCCTCTTGTGTGTGTTCTGTATACTAGGAACTGTAGTTTGATTTAGAACATCAATGCTTTTAGATAACGTGCCTGAACCGATCAACTTTTGATATAGGAAATGTTCAAAACATTATCCATCAATACAAAATTTTATCATTTCTTTACTAATAAAGAGACTGATATGATTTTGTATATCAGGTTTGGTATCTAATAGCATTTGTTCAGAATCAATGTATTAGTAATACAGGGTGACAGTGACCAACAGACTTGGCTGCAACACTTGCCCCGTTTTCTGTCTCATGAAACTTATCACCCGTTCTCAGTTTTCTACCCTTTTGTAGCCCTATGTAACAGATTACATATCTGGGATCTTGATCCTGTATCAAATACCCAGGATGCAGAGGATACTGAGAAACAGTTCTTTGTAATGAACACACCCGAAGGAGATGCATCATATGCACTTTCTTCGTTTGGGCGGCATAGGAAATCTGGTATTCTCTATTTCCTGCTCTGTCTTATAACAATTATAAGTTGGAGCGGGACCAACGTTCCCCAGCTCAGTATAACAAGCGGGTTCGGTCAATACATCCATATTGTTTTCTTGATTAAGGCGTGATATGGTCGCTACCTGAAGAGAGAGAGAAGAAAACACTCTGCGTGCGCTCTTGCAAGATTAGACTGGTTATATATTTTATCTAATCAGGATGGCTCCCACTGTTTTTATCAAATCTCCCTTCAAACCTTAAAAGGAAAGACTAGCCGGGATTAATTACACTCTACAAGTTCGCCAATCTTTCAGCCAGGCCAGTGTCGGTACTTTGAGGGAGGTTCCCCGTGCTTTCGCACGGACCTAATTACTGTAAACCTCGTTTTCCCAGAGGCGTAACCCCGTTGACACCTTTCTAGACACCTACTTGATCGGCTAATTGTAAAGTGCAAAACTCTCCCAGGAGTAACAATTACTCGCAGTGGGTATCGGGATCCAACTATCATATAGAAGGTATGCAATCTCATTGCAAATATCAACACTTGAAACTCCCGATAATGGTTTTTACCCCTAGCACCTATGACCTTGGCTAAGGTCAACAAATCATAGGTACTAGTCAAGTTCTACCCGTCATTTCGTGATTAGTTAGACCCACCCACATGACCCTTGGCTAAGGTCAACAAAGCCACATGACTGTCCTAACTAATCGCATCATATGTTGTATAGGAAGACATCACTTAGCTACCGCACACTACGCCTCGGCTATGGTCGACAAACGTAGCATGAATACTAAGTACTCTACTTCCTAAAATGACGGAGGGTTGCGGATGGTTTTTAGGAAAACCTTTAACGCTTTGAACTTGATCTCGTTGTGGAATCAAATGGTTTTTAAATGGAATGTTTTTGAGGCTTTTCTAGTTTTGCTAAAGGGGTCACTCCCGGTGAAGGGATCGTCGGCCCTTTCCTCGTCGAATGAGGTGGGGGATATATCATATATATCACTGTGCAAAGCAGAAACTATAGAAGCGATCAAAAGACAAACCGAGTGTGTACCATCTGCCAGTTATTGCTAAAGGAGTCACTCCCGGTGAAGGGGTCTCGGTCTTTTCCTCATCGAATAAGGTGCAGGATGTTCTATAAGGAACACCGCGATGCAAAGCAAGAACTGTAGCTACCTGTTTTATTTTTGAAATTCGATTTCATAACATCAATTAGGTTTATTTTCTTTCATTAATCTCATTAATGAATATCCCATCATTTAAGTCCACCTAAGCATCACAGATAAATATAACGTACGCTTATGCCATCCGCATTCGCCTCGATGTCCCGTCTGCACCGTTAGGTTAGGTAACTAACGCCAGAGCGAGGCAGGGCTAGCGCGGGTGTAAAACATAAGCAACGTCTATATAATATATCATATATACTATATAATATATCTATCTGAACAAATCACATGATCACATCGCAGAAAATGCAGCAGAAAGTATCATATGAAATATTGGATATACTAGGACGTCCGTGTTTTCAATACGAGCCAGTATAAAAACACTGATTCCACGGTCGTGATGAATAGCCATTCCCACACCCCTAGACCCCTACGAGAGCGGCAAGCAACCCTACCAATTCTAGGGTTAGGAGACCCGGACTCGACTCCTCGAGTTGGTCTCCCACTGAACCCCAGAACCCGGTTACTTGTGCTCCCCTCCTTGGGTCTATCCTAATGCGGAAAAGTAAATAATATACATCAATGGTGACATCTTCCGAAACCTGGAAGTGCCCCAATAAAAGAATATTACATACAAGTTTTTACATGAATGAAAATGAAAAACACTCATCTCACATAAAAAAAAACCCAGGCTATTCGAACACGACAATTCAATATAACATATCAAGTAACACATAACATCACATGTCATCAACGTAAGTAAATATGCGCATCCCAATTGTCGTTGACATATAGCAACGAAACCGGCGATATCACATATTACACTTACGGTCACAGAAAAGAAAGTGTAAAACTACAACAGTTGGAATCCGCAACCTCTTTAGACATCGCATGCCTAATCAAATGAATTCCTTAGACATCACATGCCTAACAATTATAAACCCCGCATTTTAGTCTCATTATCGAAAACTCTTTTCAATATCAAGTCGGGCAATTCAACAAGATTCCCGACATCCTGATCGAATACTCGTCGCAAACTTCAGTAGACGGCCACACCCCCGATACCGTCGACGAAGTGCACCAAGGCGGAACACCGCTGCCGCGAGCACCCGAACGGATGCTTTCGGCGACGGGGTTCTCCTACAGTCACTTGGTCGGGGCTATGGAGTGAGGCTGTCTATTAAGTTTACCCGGCGAGTATCCGCGTACGCTACGTGATTGCAACGGACTTTTGATCGCATCAAAATTCCGTAGCAATCGATCAAGTGAGACTAAACTGCTATGTTTATAATATTCATTCCGTTATCTCATAACTATTTGTGAATTCCAATTGTTGTATCACATTCCAGATAAACAGAAAATGTTAAACTCTCCGATCGAACAGTCGAACACCCAAGTTTTCCCGAAACAGATCAACACATGAAACCAGTTTAAAGACATTCACTTCATGCCTCAGTACCAACGGTCCAGCCGTAGAAGGGTCAAGCCAATGCCTCACATGTGGCACGCCGTACTGCCCCAAACCCTAAGGTTCAAAGGGCAGTTCAAGACGGTCACATAATCGAGTTAAGGTTTGTTGTCTTCTAAAGGGTCCATCGCGTTACTTGCACTACTTAGAACGTCTTTAAACTACGGAAAGATCCAACACTTGGAAATTTCCCGACAGGGGAAAAGTTGGGTACTTATATCCGGTCGAACTTTTTAACATATTCTAAAATTACCCGGAAAAACACACAGACAGAATTAGACAATCCGATCGATACACCGAGTCCCCAATACAACCCAGAAAATTCAACTCTTGAATAAACATTAAAAAATCCCAGAAAATCCAACATCATAAAATAAGAATTACTGTGCAAATTTTATTGGATGATGTGACCTTATGGCCGCGTAACCGCGGCAGAAGCCATGCTTCTGCTGCCGTTCCGCGGCGGTTTAGATGAGATAGGTTATCGTTTTGCACCATAATTCTTAGGTCTTCCTGCTGAATTTTTTAGGAATTTTTAATCTTGAAAAATCCCAGTTTTTCAAAAATGTCCAGAGAGCCGTTTAAAGTCGGGGTTTCGGGTCGATCGGACTTCTAACTCCGTCTACGCATCGCCTAAGGCTCTAACCTGGCTCTGATACCACTGTAGGGTTCCTAGGCACACTAATGAAGTCTTGCAAGTGATCAAACACGGCCAATTTAAATTTTACAAGTGCCGAGAAACCCTAATACGGATCGTTAACTAGATATATAGGCTATGCGATGCAAGTTAACGACTTTTAACTAAAGGAAAGAAGCTACAACCTTTGTAGATCCGGTCCTCCACGTCCTAGGCTCCGTTATGAGGTCCCTCCGCTGTCCAAATCAAATCCATGACTCTAGCATCGGCTTCATCGGAGAAATGGGCGGGCTTGGTCGTCGGTTCGATGCCGAAGATGATCTACGTCGAGGCATCACAAGATCAAGCTCCAACTTCACCAAGCCTTGAAAACTTGTGAAGGAAACACCCTATACTACTTGGCAAGAGGTAGAGGATGAAGAAATAAGAGGTGGGTTCACTTTAGAATTGGATTTCTCACTCATTAGCTCAAGTGCCATTGATGGAGCAAGCTTTCTTCATGTTGATGATGAAGAAGAAGAAGAAGAAGGAATATTATGATAAGTATATTTAAAAAGAAAAACAAATGAACACTTATCATTTGGCAACCTTAGTTAGGTGTAGAGAATAGACTATGGTTAACTTGAATGGTTAGGGTTAAGGAAGAGACAAGAATGGTGGACTTGTTCAAAGCTTCAAGAAGCTTCAAAGAAAAACAAAACTAGCAACCATTCTTTTTCTCTTTATCTTTTCTAAAATAAGAATTATAAATAAATAGATAAGTAATTAAATAAACCAAAACCCTAATCATTAACTTAACCATGGTTCAATTCTTTACATAAACCCAAGTGAGCATGTATCATCAAACATGATACAAACAAGTGCACAAAAGTATTTCACATATACAACTTGTGTACATCAAGTGAGAAAATCCATTTAAAGTGAACCAATACTAGTTAATGCAAAGTAATATATCAAATATATAATTATACATTAAATCATTAAATCAACACTTGATTCAATGATCCGGTCATGTCGCATATAACCGGCTAGTATCCAATGTATCGGCTTATCGAATCAATCCTTGATTCGATAACTAGGTTATATCGCATACAACCATTCGACACATTCATCGCGAGAATGAAATACGGTATCACATACACGCATTATTCTCGGTCCCGCACATATCTCATATGTGCTCCTATTTCGTTTCGCTTGAGCCAGGAAACCTCTGTGTAGGACTCTAAAGACTCGTTAATACGCCGGCAGCAGATGATGATCACATCAAACACCCACAAGCCGCAAGCGGTCTGCTAAACGTAACGGCCACCCAGGTATTGAATGATCAGAAGAACGAAGAGCAAGCCCGCTCACACTCCTGTGAATCCAACCAGTAACACTTACCGTACAGTCCGGTCTGTTCGTCTGATATGTCGCATATCTCGCCTAGGGGTGGTAAACGTCAGACCCCAGTAGCTCGATAAGTCATGCCGACGTGAAGTCCATGACATGTGTGAAACTACTGATAACACTTACCAGTAGGTCACTGCAACCCTTGCCAGGGATTTCCTGTTATGGCCAGTCGAGCATAGCGCTACATCAGCCCCCAATACCGGGAGAGACGAATCCCCTCCTATCGCTCATTGCCTCCATGTGAATCGGGACTGTACCCAAAAACCACCTGTTTGCACGACTCAGTAGAGCCGTGGTAGGGTGGAAATCAAAGCACAGTGGGAGACACACAAGACTCTATGACGATCTCGGGTCTACACACTAAGCTGCACCAGTGTCCCCAGAGAACTGCCATCTGACTTGAGGTATAATACCATCTGGGAGTTCTCGGCGAGTCCGTTCAGTGTTCCCAGTCTCCACTGAGCACCCGTATACCATCTCTGATGTCAAACACCAATGGATATGGGATCATCCATCGCCCATCGCATGGGTCGAGAAGATATACGCTAGTCTACTCTGGAATATCGATGCCCCGTCTCGATATTCCCACGACTAGGAACAATGAAGGATGTACTCATGGACTACCCATGCCCCACTAGTATGATCTTCATCATAGTCCTGGAAGTCGAGTACACATCCTAAGGGCTTTATCAACATGTAACAGAGAGACAAAAAGTATACATGTTAAGATAAAGAGCAACCAGATAGCGTACTATCATGTCAAGCAAGAAAGTCCTACCTATATATGTCCCAGCATCCACTACAATATACATCCAATGTACAGTAATGGCCTCTAGGGCATACATACAACTAACAGGGTAAAGTCCCGAGCAACATGTACGCAGTGAGCGATTGTTGGGGATTCGTCTCTCCCGGTATAGGGAGTCGATGTCGCGCTGTATTCGGTTGGCCAACACCATAAGTCCCTGGCTAAGGTGGATTGATAATTACTGGTAGTTAAACCAGTAGATTCTCGGATGGTCTTGAGATATATCGACACGACTTGTCAGGCCATTATGGGTCTGACATTTTCCACCCTCCTAGAGCAGCATGCGATACTCTCAGACGAACAGATCGGATTGTATGGATATTGTCATGGATAAGCTCAGTAGGAGTTCAGATGAATTTTCTCATCGGCCTTCTTTTCGACAGGTACCTGGGTAGCCGTTACGTACAGCTAGTGCCACTGACGGGCTTGTGGTTAAACTCACTGTCAGCGTACTGTCGATGCTTTAGAGTCCCACACAGAGAGTTTCCTTGGTTCAGGCGAAACGATATAGAGGCCGTATGGTTTTACGTGCAGGGTTCCGATCATATACGTGTACTAGCTACACGGATTTTGTTCGGACGGTTAATACTAATGGGATTAGGATTAAGCCGCATTCTAGTATTATATTATTGGATTAATTTTGTATCTCTTGGTATTTGTATTTTTTTCAGTACGAATACGGGTATATATATACGGTGAAGGCATTCTTGTAATTTCATAAGAAGTGCTTCTTGAAGGAGAACCTCATTTTTTATAATATCTATTTATGGAAATAGATAATGATGTGGAAGGAGGAGTTTTTCAAGGCATGGTATGAAGCATGGCTAATTCTTTTCTTTATTCATTTGTCATTACTATTTAAGAATGGTTGCATTATTCTATGGAAAATATTGCATGCTTGATATTTTTTTCAAAAGACTTAGCCATTCTTCACTTGCTAGATCCATTCTTCACTTCATATTCTCTCTCCTTTGCTCTCTTCTTCTTCCTCAAACCTTAACCCTCACATGTATTGTAAAACCTAGGGTATTTTGAGATAAATTAGTCCAATTAACTCTCTACATCTCCAAAGATACCTAGATTAGCAAACTAGGTACTTTAGTTACCCCATATTTGAGGTTGGAGCTTGAACCAAAGACTCTTGGGGGCATCGTTTTCGACACGAGGAAGCCGACGACCAAGCTCGATCCGTACCATCTAGGAGCTCAAGAAGGGAAGAAGAAGACCCGAAGGACTTGTATCATAAAGATATAAATCACTATCAAAGTAGATTAGAACCTTTGTGAGTTTTGTTTGCTAGGGCATATGATAGATCTTGGAAGTTTAGTCGATATTGCTTGCTATAAAAGTGTTTTTTTGTAAATTCAGTCTCTCTACAAATCTTGTGGAGTGTCCGACATCGACTTACATATCCGGGGACCTCGAGGAGGTACCCACCCCGGGGGCCACCTCGTGGCCCCTAAGGGCAGGCGGATCCGAGAGCACCCTTTTAGGGTGCTCTCGGGTCACCAACCCCAAGGCCACCTTATGGTGGTCTTGGAGGGTGGGCCCAACCTTGGGTCCTCCACGGGACTTCCAATCCTAGAATTGGGTGACCCGGGTCTTGACTCCTTATGATGGCCACCCACTGAATCCTAGAATCAGGTAGCTTGTGCACTTCTCCGTGGATCAATCCTAGATGCGGAAATGAAAAGTAATAAACTTAAAATCTGACGTCGTTGGAACAATTGCAAAAGAACTCGGTTTTCTTCAAAAAAAACTTTTAAAAGAGGAGCTTAAACTACTCCTTTTCAAAAGCTATCGGTTCCTTCGACCATATCATGTTCATTACGTTAACGGTTTTTGCCAAAACCAGTCGTAGCCCTCGTTCATTTCAGATAGATATCTACTAGTATTCATACTATGTGTTTTGACCTTCACCAAGGCATTGTGTTTGGTAGCTAGTGGGTGCTTATAGCATAGATAGATGCATTAATCTAGGATAGGCGTACAGCTATTCTGATCTTCTTCAAGGGCTTATACAAATGGGTCTAGATTAATCTAGACAATAACGGGTTGAACTTGACTTATGAATTATAATGTTTTGACCTTCGTCAAGATTATAAGCGCTCGGGGCAAAAACCACATCGGGAGTTTCAAACATACAGGAAACTTGCTAGTGTTGCATACCTTCTGGAGTGTGATAGTTTTGGTAGGCTTCCTTCAAAATTATCATACAATGATAGTTGGGTCCCGATCCTACCGTTAGTGTCTGCTACCCTTCAGGAGAATTTTTCACTTTGCAATTAGCTAATCAAGTAGATGTCTAGAAAGGTGTTAACGGGGCCACGCCTCTGGAAAAACAAGGTTATTTAATTAGGTCCGTGCGAAAGCACGGTGCACCTCCCTCTGAAGTACCAACAATGGCCTGGCCGAAAGATAAGAGAACTTATGGGTTACAATTAATCCTGACTAATTCTTCTTTTAGAGTTTGAAGGAGAATTCGAGGAAACAGTGAGAGCCATCCTGTTTAGATAAACTAAAAACCAATCTAAACTTGCAAGAGCAAATGCTGATTATTTCTTTTCTCTCTCTCCTAATTGTTGTGACCATGACGGGACTTAAACTAATATTAGATAAAAACAAACTTACTGGGGCAAATTATAAAGACTGGCTGAGGAATTTCCATATGTCCCTTACTTATAATAAGATTGCATACATCCTCATGGCTAAAGCCCCATGTTCCAGGTCCAGAATCCTCGGTCGCGGACATTGAGTTCCGTAAGACTTGGGATCTTGATTACGTGAAAGACAAGTGCCTTGTGCTCCATGGATAATGAACATCAGAGGTAGCACGAGAAAATGGACCTTACTTCTATCTTCTTCCATACGAAAGACTTATATGGAGACAATCTCGTATCGTAAGATCCGAGACCTCGAAGAAATTGTTTCAAGCGAGGCTGGCTGTTGGATCATCCGTAGGGGACCACGTCCTGAAGATGATTACTCTCATTGAAGAGTTAGTGAACCTGGTAACTATGTTGGAGAATGAGTTGTATATCGACTTAATTCTACAGTCCCTTCTCTCCACCTATGCCCAATTCATATTGAATTTCAATATGCAAAAGCTAGAAGTTTCACTTCCAGAGCTTCTCAACATGTTTAGGAGGCAGAGGGCACCTTCAAGAAATCCAAGGAAACACCCGCTCTGTTTATTGGGGAATCTTCTACCACTAAATCCAAGGCTAAGGCCAAGGGGAAGAAGAAGAAGGCCCCCACCAAACTAAGTGGAGGTATGCAGAAGGTGCAGGGTAAGGGAAAAGGAAAAATGGGGGGATAGCCACGAAGGAAGAATGATTCTACTGTTGGAAAAAGGGATATTATAAGAAGGATTGCCGGGCTTTTAAAGCCAAGAATCAGGACACGAAGCAAGTTGTGGTTTCGGCTTCAGGTGTGTTCACGATTGAAAAAGGTTTCTCTATTAACTCTACTTTCTGGGTATTAGATACCGGATCAGGATTTCACATTTGTAATTCATTGCAGGCGCTGAGAAGCCGTAGAGTTTTGAAGAAAGGTGATATGACCCTCAGGGTTGGAAACGGAACCAGTATGAATGTTGTTGCAGTAGGAGAATATCGCCTAGGATTGGCAAGTGGACATATTTTCTTATTGCGTAACTGCTTTTGTGTACCCAGTATGACGTATAATATTATATCAGTATCTTTGTTATCTAATGAAGGATATAATTTTGCACTTGAAAACAATGTCATAAACATTCACTTAAATCATGAAACGATTGGGTCAGGTACACTTAATAAAGGAATATACGCTTTCAATCAACATCTAGATTTCAACATCCAAAACACGCTAACAAGAAAGATGACAGAAACAAATCAAGCTTTATTATGGTATTGTGGACTTGGTCATATCAATGAAACACGAATGATTAAATTACATAAAAATGGATATTTAGATCCGTTTGAGTATCAATCTTATGCAATTTTTCAATAATGTATCAAAGGAAAGATGACAAAATCTCCATTCACTGGACATGGAGACAGAGCAACTGAGTTCCTGGGACTTATACACAGCGACGTGTGTGGTCCAATGTCTACGTATGCAAGAAGTGGCTATTCCTATTTCATTACTTTCACCGATGATTTCTTAAGGTATGGACATGTATTCTTAATGAAATATAAATTCGAGGCCTTTGAGAAATTCCTGGAGTATAAGAGTGTTGCGGAAAAGCAAACCGGCAAAAGTATAAAGATGCTCCGATCTGACCGGGGTGGTGAATACTTAAGTGCCGAGTTCCTGGAATATCTAAAAGAGAATGGAATTCTCTCTCAGCTTAGTCCTCCATACACACCACAACACAACGGTGTATCGAAAAGACGGGATCACACCTTACTAGATATGGTGTGTTCTATGATAAGTAATGCTGAGTTGTCGCCATCCGTCTGGGGTTATGCACTAGAATCTACTGCATACCTATTGAATAAGGTTTCAACTAAGTCTGTGCCTATCACTCTATATGAAATGTGGAGTGAGAAGAAACCATGTCTTAAGTATCTTAAGATATGGGGTTGTCATGCTTTTGTAAAAAAATCATCCGGACAAACTCGAGGCACGTTCAGTATTGTGTAAGTTTATGGGATACGCCAAAAACTCTAGGGGTATTATTTATATTATGCTGACGAACAAAAGGTCTTTGTTTCTCATCATACCGGCTTTATGGAAACTCAATTTCTTGAAAAGGAGATTAATGGGAGCGCAATAAAGCTGGAGGAAATCCCAGAACAACAAACCATTAATGAAAACTTAGTAGAACCTGAGATTTCAATAGAACCGGACGTACCTACGCCACTCCACATATCTAGTAGGCAGTCTCATCCGTCCGAGAGATACTACGGTTTTCTCATAGACAGGGATCGAGAGGATTGCATCATTGATGATGATACGCCAACTAGTTTTTGCAAGCCATCATGAGTGGAGATTCGGTGAAGTGGCTGGATGCTATGCGATCCGGGATGGAATCCATGTAAAAAACAAAGTATGGACTTTGGATTTTTCTCCTCCTGCGGTAAAACCCGTAAGATGCAAATTGATCTTCAAAAAGAAGATTGGTGTAGACGGAAGGTAGAAACCTACAAAGCTAGACTAGTTTCTAAAGGTCTTCGTCAAAGACCAGAATTGGTCTATGACGAAACTTTTCATCAGTGGCTATGCTTAAATCCATTCGGATCCTACTTGCCATTGCTGCCTTCTATGACTATGAAATCTGGTAGACGGATGTTAAAACCGTTTTTCTAAATGGAAGTTTAGAAGAGTTTGTTTACATGGATCAACCAGAGGGTTTCATAGACAGTTGGAGTTGCGGGAAGGTGTGCAAATTGCTTAAATCCATTTATGGATTAGAGCAGGCATCGCGGAGTTAGAACATCTGCTTTGATGAGACAGTCAAAGAATTTGACTTTATCAAAAATGTTGACGAACCTTATATTTATAAGAAGATTGTAGAGAGAACTGTGATATTCCTCGTTTTATACGTAGATGATATTCTCCTGATAAAAAATGATATTCCTATGCAATAATCGGCCAAGCTGTTCTTGTCACAGAAGTTCTCTATGAAAGACCTGGGTGATACCTCGTACATTATGGGGATTAAGATCTATCATGACAGATCTAAAGGAATGTTAGGACTTTCACAGTCAAGGTACATAGACACTGTACTAAAGAGGTTTAGTATGGAAGATTCCAAACACGGTAATTTAGTCGCTAGTCAACGGACTCACCCTCTCCAAAGAGATGTCTCCCAAGAATGATGAGGAGAGGGCTCGCATGAGTATAGGATCCTATGCTTCGGTGGTAGGGTCGATAATGTATGTGATGTTATGTACTAGACCAGATGTAGCTTACGCACTCAGCATCGTAACCAGGTATCAGTCCAACCCAGATAAGTAACATTGGATAGTAGTAAAGAACATTCTTAAGTACCTAAGAAGGACTAAGGATATGTTCTTAGTGTATGGTAATGGGGATCTCCAGATCGAGACTTTTACCGACTCTGGCTTCCAAAGTGATATGGATGACTCTAAATCCGTGTTTAGTTATGTATTTACCCTCAACGGAGGAGCAGCCTGTTGGAAGAGCTACAAACAGGACATCATAGCAGACTCGATGGAGGCTGAGTACATCGCTGATAACGATGCCGCAAAAGAGGCAGTCTGAATGAGGAAGTTCGTTTCTGAACATCAGGAGGTTCCATCCATTACTGACTCAATACCTTTGTATTGCGATAATAATGGAGCCATGGATTTAGCAAAGAAATTGCGGTCCCATCAGAAATCCAGACACATCTTGAGGAGGTATCACCTGATCAAGGAGATCGTGGATCGTCAAGAGATCTCGGTGCGGAGAGTAAATACAAAGGACAACACGGCAGATCCATTCACCAAGGCCATCCCTCAAGTCCAGTTCGAGAGACTGTTCGAGATGTTAGGTATGCGGTACACCAGCCAATGGATCTAGTGCAGACGTTGGCTACTTAATATGCCAATTACAGGCCTTAGAGCAAGTGGGGGATTGTTGGATATGTATGCCCTAGAGGCCTTCATTGTATAGGATGCTAGGGATATGTATGTACAGGAAAATCTTGTTCGTGTTTGCTAGCGCCATGGCCATCTATCGTGACCGATGTGGAAAAAAATAGTGTTTAAAAATTTTGGCGCTAAAAAAACTGTCCTAGAATCGAACCATAAATCGATACTAGCAACAAAAGGAAATCTAAACTACAAGATTAGAAGTTGTATACCGAATGATACGTGTCCTTTGGTCTTCTACCATCTTCGTTGGCTCCTCAAGGTCTCCTCGATCAAGCTTGGTCGCCGGTCTTCCTCCGTCGAAGATGATCCACCCGAGGGATGTAGCTCATGGCTCTAGCTCTACACTAAGAATCTAGTGAAGCAACTAGGGACTCTAAGTTGCTAATATAGGGTGCTTAGGGATGTAGTGAGTTACTCTAAGTGTGTATCTATCTCTCTTCTACCCTTGATTCTCAACACATGAGATGGTAAGGTAGAAGATCAAGAAGAAGGAGGAGGAGCTCAAGAAAGATAGTGAAGAAGAAGAAGAAAATGGTGAGAGTCTTTTTCCAAATGATCATCCATCAAGTGAGAGAAAAAATGAAGCAAGGTTTTGTAAAACCATTTTTTCAATAAACATATTACAACCATACTTGAATAGTTTGCACAAATGAATTAACAATTCATTTGTCAACACTATTCAAGCATGGTTCTCACCATTCTCTCTTCATCACCTTTGCACCTCATTTCTATTTAAATAAATAAATGGATAATCTAAAATGAGGTGTCCACCTTCTAGAATCCTTTCCGTATAAATACGGATTAGACTCAACTGTATATACATACTTGCATTCAAACCAAAATACGATACCCAAAAAGTTAGAATTACACAAAGAACATAATACTAGAATATACATATCGAAATACATATACGTAAATTATTAAATCAATACCTGATTTAACAATCCGGCTCAATCCTGAGCCGGCCGGCCGATCGAAAGTCCGGTAACTGGTACAATCATTCTATCGGAGCCCTGCACGTATCAAAATACGGCTACTACATCATTTCTCCTGAACCAGGAAAACCCTCTGTATGGGACTCTAAAGACTCGTCAATACGCTGAATGTGGGTTAAACCACAAGCACGTCAGCAGCAATAGCTGTACGTAACGACTACCCAGGAATTGAGCGAAAGGAAGGCCGACGAGCAAACTTATCCGAACCCCTACTGTGCTTGTCTGTGACAATCTCCATACAGTCAGGTCTGTTTGTCTAAGAGTATCGCATATCGGGTCTAGAGGGTGGATAAACTCAGGCCCCTAATAACGCGATATTTCGTATCGGTATGAAGCCCATCACCTACTGATAAACTACTGATCCAAATCAATAATTCTCGTCTACCTTGGCCAAGGATTTCTGGTGATGGCCACGCATGAACAGCACGACACCAACCGTTAATACATGGAGAGACGAATCCCCGACGATCCGCTCACTGCCTCCATGTGGCTAGGGACTGTACCCAACCAAAACCTGTTTGCACGACTCCTTTGAGCCATGGTAAGGTAGTAATCAAAGCACAGTGGGAACTCACACGAGAAAATTAACAATCTCAGTTCGACAGACTAACCTTACTCATGTCACCTGAGAACTGCTATCTGACAATATGTATAATACCATCGAGCATGTTCTCGGCGAGTCCGTCCAGTATAACTCATAACCCAATGAGTATCTGTATACTATCTTAGGTGGCTAACTGACACCAATGGCTTGTGAGACCGGCCACCACCCCTCGTCGGGGTCTCAAAAAGTATACACTAGTCTACTCCGGAGTATCGATGCCCGGTCTCGATACTCTCTCGACTAGGGACATTTAAGGATGTGCTTATAGACCACCCAGCTCCCACGTATATGATCACCATCATAATGCTGGTAGTCAAGCAAGAATCCTGTGGACTCTATCAACATGTAATAATGATCTGTAATACTACATAATGCATGTATATGATGATAGAGACAAACCAGATAGCAGACTATCATTTTTAGTAAGATTGTTCTACCCGTATAGGTCCTCCCTCAATCATCACAATCGCGTGCTTGCGATTACAATAATCGACTTGAGGGCACTATATCCAACAATCTCCCACTTGCATTTAAGGCTAATTATTACGATGTCGCTTACTCACAGCCCGTGTGATACCGAACACCCAACTTCTCTACTAATCAGTCTCGCAAAGCCCGTTTGTGAAACTATTGCGTTCGAGAAATAGCTTCAGTGAGTGAATCATCTCCAATGTTTCTATCTTTATCTCTCTATATCTCAACTTCGCGGAGAAAGACTATCTTCCGAAATGAGCGATACATGTCTTAGAATTTGTCTGGATATCTGATGGGACCCAGTTCACAAATGAACACCAAATCCAACAAACATCTTAGACCATATCATCCACTGAATTTAATCAGTATCCTACGCCATGTCTTCCTCAGTATTCTCTTAGACCAGCTATCCAACATACTGTCTCTCAAAAGAGGGAAAACTATAACTCTGACAATCACTTTGTCTTCCAGGTCACCTTTGTAGCCTAAAAAATGATAATTGCCTCCTTAATGAGGCTACCGTTACCATATCCTAAGAACATCCACTTATGTTCATAACTGCTTCCCAACGTTTTTCCAGGATTGGATTAATATATATGCTTATTGCAGCCAATGAAAAAGCAATATCTGGTGTGGTACTTGGCATTTCATGATTAACTCAATCGCCTAAGCAAGTGATATGCCAATCATGCAAATCTCTCTCTTCATCAGTCTAGAAGACATCTCTTTAGAGAAGGTGACTCCATCACCTGCGGGTACACCACCACGCCAGGAGTCGTCCATTCAAAAACACTTTAGAATAGTGTCAAGTATCCAAATTGGGACACTTCCCAAATCTAGATCTAAAACCATAGATCTAGTGACCAGAATTCCTGATATTTTATCCAGATCCTATATGGAGAAACACCTTGTGACAACCACAGTATAACCGATCGTATTATAGGATTATCACTTCCTATTAAGAGCATGTCATCCAAATATCAGGACATCACTCTCTAATACCTTCTTTCCAGGTCCATCTATTATTCTGATGAAGTCAAACTCTATGACTGTCACATCAAAAAATAGACGATCTATCTCCGCTGTACTCACTTTAGTCTATAAATAAACATAAGCTACTTGCCCACCATGCTTCCGCTGCTCCCACTGACTACAACAACCCTCTGGCAGAGTCATATACACGTGCATTTCTAAATCTAATTTAGAACGACGTTATACTCATCCACCTGCTAGATCTCATAGTCTAGGATAGCAGTAGTAGCAAACTTGGGTCATAAAAAACCTCCCTGTTACCGTCTTTGAGGAGACCGAAGTATCTCTCGGGTGGCTGAGGTTACCCACCAAATTTGCGGAGTGGCTAATGAATTGTCGAATCCAATTGAATTTTTAGGTCCTACTAAATTTTCAGTAATCGTTTGTGGTTCTAGAATCACTTTCAGTTCTACCATACTCCTACTAATGTTTTCTGAAAAGAATTCATTTTACCGAAATGGGTGGCGACTTAAGAACAATATAACTATTGATCTTCCAAATGGTAGAATGTTAAGCCTCGTCAAAGCCTGAGAAACCCCACAAACTGCCATTATTGAAACGTTCCTAGAGTTTATATGGATTCTGGTTTTAAGCATAAGCCGGACAACTCCATATACCATAACTTCGTTAAGATATAAATCTATTCTATATCCAATATAGAAACAAAGGCACTAATTTAATTGGAAACAGATTCAAAAATATATTCAGTCATTTTCAGTGCATATCAAATAAATGGAAGAAGGCCAAGTAGCATTACTCATCAAGGAGCGTACTCACAGATGAGTAATCCGAGAAAGAAGCAAGTTCTCAAATATATTATTTACATCGGAATACCTAGCATAAGTATCTACATTTTCGATCACCTCGAAGAATCCTGATACTTGCAACATATGATTCTCTACTTTATTCTTATACCGATAATTTCTTAAAACTTGGACCTTGTATTTCAACGAAATACTTGTCTAAAACTAGAGAAGTCATAAGTAAACGGAATATAGTACAAGTACCAACCCCTTTGTCCTAACGGACATCGGACAACATACAATACTTTCTATAAGTCCTCTGAGTTTAATAACTCAAACCCTGTGCGTCGTAGGTTGAAAATTGTGCTGTGGTTAAGAAAAATTACACTGCTGTTGAATGTCTCTTACCTAACCATCAACTGATATAGGTAAATGTCATAGACATAATTTCAAAAAGTTATATCTCACTTTATAAATAAACGTACAGATATATCAGTTTGAAATTGGTGCATAACGATGGATATTCAAAACCAAATATTTGCCATTAGGCAAAACCCAGGTGATTTCCTTAAATATCACCAATTACAAAGAATTCTGATATATAGAGGATCTAATCACCCAATTCCCAATATCTTACTCTCACTCAGTATCTGTAACGCCATACAGATTGAAGAATCAAGTCTGGTAAATACATACCCTGGAGTCAGAATCTAATTGGGAAAACAGTTTTCAATTAACACCGCACAGCAAAACTGAAAAATGAAAATGTTTCAAAAGGGGTGGCCGGGTATTCCTAGTAATTCCTCTTCCACTATCTATATTCATGACAGTAACCGTATATTTCATTGCCCTCGGTCCAATCCATTCATATGTCTTTACTTCTTACCTTCTGTACACTATACTTAGGCTAATTGGTTTTCTTCCTTCCCTACCTTTTGGTACCAGCCTAAGGTTTGGAAGAAGACTATCTAATAAGCGTAATAAGTGTACTCTCCTAATACTATAAGCCCTCGCAACCTTAGAGAAGGTAAAGAGAAAAGACAACCGAATAATCCTATTCAATTTCTTCAGAACCGGAATCTATCCTCGAACTGAAACAAGGTTTTTCGAGTTCGTATGTAACTATACGATAGCATATCCAAGCAATATGAATATTCGTAGTGATACGGAGTGTTCTGGAGAAATGCAAAGGGAAAGTAGGAGTGGAAAAGGTATACGCGGCTTCGTCATGAATGATAGTAGTCGCAATTTCCTTTACCCTCACTCTAATCTCTTTATATGTCTTTATTTCTTACCTTCTGTACACCACACTTAGGCTAATTGGTTTTCTTCCTTCCCTACCTTTCGGTACCTGCCTATGATTTGAAAGAAAACTATCCAATAAGCGTAATAGGTGTACTCTCCTAACACTAGGAGCCCTCGCAACCAGAGAGAAGGGAAAAACAAAAGACAACCGAATAATCTTATTCAATTTCTCTAAAACCGGAATCCATTCTCGAATAGAAACAAGTTTCTTCGAGTTTGTATGTAACTATACGATGGAATATCCAAGCAATATAGATCTTCGCAGTGATACAGAGTGTTCTGGAGAAATCCAAAGGGAAAATAGGAGCGGTAGGGATGTATGCAACTTAATGACAATCCAAAAGCCAAAGTGTTTAAGAAGGTTCGGTTAACTTATTTCATGAGTTTTAGTTTAAGGTCAGGCCATGGTCGCTGCCAAAGAGAGAGAGAAAAGAAACACTCGGCGTGCACTTTAACCTAGATTAGATTGGTTAATCATTTTATCTAATCAGGATGGCTCCCACTGTTTTCTCGAATTCTCCTTCAAACCTTAAAAAGCGAATTAGTCGGGATCATCTGAAAATCACCTGAAGAGTAACACCTACTCATCAGTGGGAATCAAGACCCAACTATCACCGCATGATAACTTGATGGAAGCCACTCAAGTCACAAGACTCCAGAAGGTATGCGCATGCCTGGCATGTTTCCTGTATATTTGAAACTCCCGATGTGGTTTTTGCCCGTAACGACCTATGACCTTGACAAGATCAACAAATCATAAGTCGCTAGTCAAGTTCAACCCGTCATTATCTTGATTACTTTAGACCCACCCGCATAACTCTTTGACAAGGTCAACAAGGCTATATGATTGTCTTAGTTAATCACATCATATGCTACAAACAAGCACCACTCAGCTACCGTACATTACGCCTTGACAAGGTCAATAAATGCAGCACGAATACTGAGTACTGCTCGTAGGAAATGATGGAGGGCTACGGCTAGGTTTTTTGTGAAAACCCCTTTAACGTAATGAACTTGGTATCGTTGAAGGAACCGAGTAGTTTTGAAAAGGAGTAGTTTAGGCTCCGCTTTTAAAAACTGGTGGTTTTGAAGAAAACAGAGTAATCTACAGTATCATAAACTTTTGCTCAAGAAGTCAGTCCCCGTGAAGGGATCTAGGCTCTTGCCTCCTAGAATGAGGTGTTGGATTTTCTTGAATGAAGACCACTATGCAAAGCAAAAGAATACAACTATAGAGAAGTTATTACAAAAACGCAAACTTTTGCCCAATAGGTAACTCCCTATAAAGGGGTCTAGGCTCTTTCCTCGTCGAATGAGGTGTTGGATATTCATAACCGAATACCGCTGTGCAAAGCAAAAGGAAACGTCTGTAATAACAGTTTTCAAAAATTGGTTCCAACAACATCATTTTGGTTTATTTTTTTCTGTGCATTAATCAAAATTAACGCAGTCTCATCAATTAATCCATATCACACCAAAAAAGGACGAAAATACAATGTACGTATATGCCATCCGCATTCGCCACGGGGCCCCTTCATGCACCGTTAGGTTACATAACTAACGACAGAGTGGAGGCTAGACTCGCGCAGATGTAAAACATATACAATATATACTAGTATATATAAATATATATATATATATAACATTTGTCCCAGGCATGATATAAGCAACATCACAGAAAATCGATAAGCAACATAGAATAACGGATAATTTAGGAGCCCCGGGTTTCATTTGAGCCACAAATAAGACCCGACATTCACCGGTCGTGTGGATAGCCTATGCAATGTATAACCAAGACACCTACGAGTGCGGAAAGTTACCCGCTAATCCCAGAAGTAAAGCAATCCCAATCAACAAAATGAATGGGTCACCCAGCACTTCACGGAATCCGGTAACTTGAGCTCCCCTTCGGGAGTCATCCTATATGTTAGTTATATATATGCCCTAGAGGCCATTGTTGTACATATGATTTATATTATAGTGGATGCTTGGATATATATAGAGAGGACTTTCTTGCTCGACATGATAGTATGCTATTTGGTTTCACTTTATCTTAACATGTTGACTTGTATTAGTTTACTGTCTTGTTCTCACATGTTGATAAAGCCCTTAGGATATGTACTCGACTACTGGGACTATGATGAGATCATACTAGTGGGGCTAGGGTAGTCGACGAGTACATCCTATAACTGTTCCTAGTCAAGGGTGTGTCGAGACAGAGCATCGATACACCAGAGTAGACTAGCGTACATGCATATTGACCCATATGATGGACGATGGATGATCCCATATCCATCAGTGTTTGACATCGAAGATGGTGTACGGGTGCTCAGTGGAGACTGGGTACACTGGATGGACTCGCCGAGAACTCCCAGATGGTATTATACCTCATGTCAGATGGCAGTTCTTTGGTAACACTGGTACAGGGTAGTCTGTAGACCCGAGATTGTCATAGAGTCTTGTGTGATTCCCACTGTGCTTTGATTTCCATCATACCACGTCTAAGAGGGCGTGCAAAACGGTGGCTTTTGGGTACAGTCCCGAATCAGATGGAGGCAATGAGCGATAGGAGGGGTTTCGTCTCTCCCGGTATAGGGAGTTGATGTTGTCCTGTGTTCGATTGGCTATAACTGGATGTTCCTGGCTAGGGCGGATATTGAGTACTACTGGTAAGTGTTATCAGTAGGTTCTCGACCTGTTATGAGCCTCACATCGACACGACTTATCGGTTACTGGGGTCTGACGTATACCACCCCTAGACTAGATATGCAACATATCAGACGAAGAGACCGAACTATACGGTAGTGTTACTGATTGGATTCACAGGAGAATGTACAGGTTTGCTTGTTGATCTTCTGATCGCTCAATACCTGGGTGGCTGTTACGTTTAGCTGACCGCTTGCAGCTTGTGGGTGTTTGATATGATCATCACCTACTGCTGGCGTATTGACGATTCTTTAGAGTCCTACACAGAGGTTTCTTGACTCAGGCAAAACGGAGTAGGAGCAAATATGCGATATGTGCGGGACCGAGAATAATGTGATATGAGATAACGTATTTTATTCTCACGATATTTCATATCAGCCGGCTCATCGGATCAAGTGATGATTCGATGAATCGGTACATGATATATTAGTCGGTTATATGCGATATAGCCGGATTGTTGGATCAAGTGTTGATTCGATAATTTAATGTATAATTATATATGTGATATATTACATTACATTATCTAATAATGGCTCTCTTCATTATTTCATTTTCTCACCGGATAATACATTGATATATATGCGATATATGTTAATTGTATTATTTTCTTTTGTTACAAAAATATATTATATATGTAATATATAATACTGTAACAAGTTATGATTACAAATGCAACATGATTAGTAGAGATTAAAATTGGTTAGGGTTTGATTTGGGTTAATCTTTTCTAGATACGTCTAGAAGCTTTTCTTTTGTTTTGAGCAAAGATATTATGTGTTGATATTTTGGAGATATTTTCCTAACCCAACCCACACCCTTTAACCCTAGTTAAATATCTACAATGGTTAAGTCTTTCTTGACTTAACCATGGTTGCAATTGTAATTATAATAACAATTTATTATTCATCACAAAAGATATTCATTCTTCTTCTTCTTCCTTGAGCTCTTAAAAAGCTTTCTAGGTTTTTCTTTTGTGATGTATTAGTGTGAGAAATTGATAATAAAAGAGAGCATAAATCCTACTTCATCATCATCATCTAATCTAGCCAATTAGATTAGGGTGTTCACTTCATTAATACTTGATTAGTGAGTGAGAGCTTGAGTTAAAGATATTTCAAGGTAGATCATCTTAGAAAAGGAAGACTTCAAGCAACATGGATCATTCGGGTTGTGGAGTTTCTCTTGAGTCCGGGAGATCATGGATCACAGCGAAGGGACTACTACTCGGAGCTTATGAAGCGAAGGAGCGGACTACAAAGGTTGTAATCCCTCTCTCTTATTTGTAAAGGTGCTTACTTGCATATTTAACCCTAATTATCTAGCAAAGATCCTTACTTTGGGTTGTTCGGCACGTCGAAATTTTAAATCGGGCATGGTTGATTGCTTATAGAACCTTGTGACAGTGCCTAGTAACCCTACAGTAGTATCAGAGCCTAGATAGAGCATTAGGCGACGTGTATACGAAGTTAAAAGTCCGATCGAACCCCGAAACGTCAAAAATGACCCCCTCTCTGGAAATTTTTTTAAAAGGTGGTTTTTTCAACATTAAAAATACTCAGAAAATTAAGCAGGGAATTATAAGGATTACTGTGAAAAACGAGCCACTAATACCATTAAAGTGCCGCGGAACCGCGGCAGTACCATGCCTTGCGCGGCGGTTCCGCGGCCATACAGTGGAATTAGGGTTTGCTTTTGCACAGTAACATCCGTAGGTACTTTTGCATGCTTCTGGGAATTTTTAATTTTACTCATGTGTTGAGTTTTCTGGAGATCTTTTGTATTCGTTGATTCAATCAGAAAGTTTAATTTCGTTTAGCTTTCCGGATAATTTAGAACGTGTTAAAATGTTCGAACGGATATCAATAACTTATTTTTTCCCGACACGAAAAACTTTCAAGTGTTGAATTTTTCTCGAGTTTAAAACTTTCGGAAAAACATGCAAGCATATCTGTGGACCCTCTAGAAGAACGTAACCTTAACTCAATTATCTGACCGTGAAAACTTCCACTGAACCCTAGGGTTTGTGGTAGTTTGGCGTTGCCACATGTGAGGCGTTGGTTTAACCCTTCTACGGCTGGTTCACTGGGGCGGTGACATGTTCTGGGATTTTTGAACTCCGCTCAAGTGTTAAGCTATTTGGGAAATCTTGGGTATTTGATTATTCGATCGGAAAGTTTAATATTGTCTATTTATCTCAAATGTGATACAATATGTGGAATTCATATAGTTAGGCATGAAATGCGAAGTATGTGATATTTCGGATTTATGATGTCTAAAGTGATTGGGGATTCCAAATGTTGTAGTTTTACACTTGTTATACTGAGCTGGGGAACGTTGGTCCCATTCCAACTTATAATTTTTATAAGACCGAGCAGCAATTAGGGGAATACCAGGATTCCCATGCCGCCCAAACGAAGAAAGTGCATGATGATGCATCTTCTTCGGGTATGTTTATTACATAAAACTGTTTCTCAGTATCCTTTACGTCCTGGGTATGAGATACCGGATATGTAATCTGTTACATGGACTACAGAAAGGTAAAAACTGAGAACGGGTGATAAGTTTCATGAGACAGAAAACGGTGCAAGTGTTGCAGCTAAGTCTGTTGGTCACTATCACCCTGTATTACCAGAATACATTGATTCTGAGCGAATGTTATTAGATACCGAACCTGATATACAACATCATATCAGTATCTTTATTAGTAAAGAAACGATATAATTTTTTATTGTTGGATAATGTTTTGAACATTTCCTATATCAAGAGTTGATCGGTTCAGGCACGTTATCTAAAAGCATTAACGTTCTAAATCAAACTACAGTTCTTAGTATACAAAACACACACGAGAGGAAGAGTTCAGAAATGAACGAATTCTTCTTGAGGCATTGTAGACTAGGTTATATCAATGCGACCCGACTAGCTAAGTTACATTTAGATGCATATTTAAATCAGTTTAAATTTACATCTTATGAAACTTGCCAGTCATGTCACAAAGATAAGATGACCATAGCTCCATTTACCGGAAACAAAGATAGAGTTAGTGAACACTTGGGACTGATACAAAGTGATGTATAAAGGTCCCTAGTCTACATATGCCACGATCGGTTCTTTGTACTTCATTACATTCACTGGCCATCTCTCTATATTCAGACATATGTTCCTATTGAAACACAAGTCCGAAACTTTTGAGATTATCAAAGAATATAAGTTAGAAGTAGAGAACCAAAAACGGGTATAAGTATTATGTTCTTTGATGTGATCAGGGAGGAGTATACTTGAGCACAGGATTCCTGGACTATTCTAAAAGGAATGAGATTCTCTCTCAGCATTACTCCTCCGTATACACCACAGCACGTCGGTGTATCGGGGCGGAACGATCACACCCTATATGATATGGTGCTCTCTATGATGAGTACTACTGAGTTACCTGTTTCCTTTTCGGAGTTATGCACTTGAGAAGCAGCATACCTATTGAATTGGGTCAAATCAGTGCCTACCACTCCATATGAGATACGGTATGGGAAGAGCCCTTCTCTTAAGAAAGTTAAGATTTGGGTTGTCCGGCCTATGTCAAAAGCAAAATCCGAACAAGCTCGAGGCAAGGTCAGTTCTGTACAACTGGAAGGAGTTCCAGCTATACAAACTACAGCTGATGATTTGATAGAACCAAAAGGTTTCAATAGTCCCCGAAAACCCTCAGCCTCTCCGCCGATCTAGCAGGGTTCCTCATCCTCCTGAGAGATACTTCGGTTTCTCGATGGCAGTGGGAGCGAGGATTGCATCATGAGAAGATGACCCAACTAGTTTCGAGCAGGACATCAAGAGTGAGGACTCTGTAAGAATGGCTGGATGCTTAGCGATCTGAGATGGAATCCATGTACACCAATAAAGTATGGACTTTAGATGTTATATCTGAAGGGATAAATCCCCATCAGGAGCAAGTATATCTTGAGAAGATTACTTGGTATATATGGAAAAGTTGAGACTTTCAAAGCTAGACTTGTTAAAGATTTTCGTCATCGACCAGGCATGGATAATGATGAAACCTATTTCCAGTGGCTATGCTTAAGTCCATCCGGATCCTACTTAACATTGCTATATACCATGACTACGATATCTGGTGGTTGGGTGTCATGACTGCTTTTCTAAATATTAATTTAGAAGAGAGCGTCTATAAGAACACAGCCGGATGGCTTCGTAAACAGTGGGAGCAGCGGAAACGTGTGCAAATTGCTTTACAGGATAAAGCAGGCATCGCGGAGCTGGAATATCTGTTTTGATATGGTAGTCAAAGAGTTAGACTTCTTCAAAATAGTAGATGAATCTTGTACATACAAAAAGGTAGTAGAGAGTAAGGTGGTCATCCTCGTATTATACGTGGACAACATACTCTTGATAGGAAAAGAGTTTCCCATGCTACGCACGGTCAATCTCCTCTTATCACAAGGATTCTCCAAATAGGATAAAGGTGATACCTCCTAAATCCTGCGTTTTGGATCTATGAGATAGATCTAAATGGATATTAGGATTCTCACTAGGTGTAGTGAGATGGTATCAATCGATCCTGGTGAGAATCACTGGACATCTTCCAGGGTGGTAAGATTGACTGAATGTCAGTCGTAGGCATTGTCTTTACCCTCAGTGGAGGGACGGTATGTTGGAAGAGTTCCAAGCTAGATACCGTGGCAAACTAGATGATAAAGGCTGGTGACATCGCTATCAAAGATACTACCAAAGAGGCAGTTTGGGTGTATATTAGTTCATGAGATGAACTAGGTTCCTACCATTGTATGACAATGGAAGTGTGGTTTTGACCCAGGAACCACGGTCCCATCAGTGACCCAGACATATTCCAAGGCAATATCACCTGATGATGGAGATAGTTGATCTCCAGGGTGGGTGATCGAGGTTAGGAGAGTAGACTCAGAGGAAAACACGGCGGATCCACTCACAAAGGCCTTTTCCCAGAGAGAGACTTTTATGGGATGGTTGAGTATGAGATACTACAACCACTGCTACAGATGGCCCTAGTGCAAGTGGGAGATTGTTAGTTATATGTATGCCGTAGAGGCCATTACTGTACATGAGATGTATATTGTAGTGGATGCTGGGACATATATAGGTAGGACTTTCTTGCTCGACATGATAGTACGCTATCTGGTTGCTCTTTATCTTAACATGTATACTTATTGTCTCTCTGTTACATGTTGATAAAGCCCTTAGGATGTGTACTCGACTTCCAGGACTATGATGTAGATCATACTAGCGGGGCCTGGGTAGTCCATGAGTACATCCTTCAATATTCCTAGTCGTAGGAATATCGAGACGGGGTATCGATATTCCAGAGTAGACTAGCGTATATCTTCTCGACCCATATGATGGACGATGGATGATCCCATATCCATTGGTGTTTGACATCAGAGATGGTATGCGGGTGCTCAGTGGAGACTGGGTACACTGGACGGACTCGCCGAGAACTCCCAGATGGTATTATACCTTACGTCAGATGGCAGTTCTCTGGTGACACTGGTACAACTTAGTCTGTTGACCCGAGATCGTCATAGAGTCTTGTGTGTCTCCCACTATGCTTTGATTTCCACCCTACCACGGCTCTACTGAGTCGTGCAAACAGGTGGTTTTTGGGTACAGTCCCGATTCACATGGAGGCAATGAGCGATAGGATGGGATTCGTCTCTCCCAATATTGGGGGTTGATGTTGCGCTATGCTCGACTGGCCATAACTGGAAATCCCTGGCCAGGGTTGCACTGATTTACTGGTAAGTGTTATCAGTAGTTTCATACTTGTTATGGACCTTACATCGGCATGACTTATCAAGCTGCTGGGGGTCTGACGTTTACCACCCCTAGGCGAGAAATGCGACATATCAGACGAACAGACCGGACTATGCGATAAGTGTTATTGATTGGATTCGCAGGAGTTTGAGCAGGCTTGCTCGTTGATCTTCTGATCGCTCAATACCCGGGTGGCCATTACGTTTAGCAGACCGCTTGCGGCTTGTGGGTGATTGATATGATCACCACCTACTGCCGGCGTATTGACGAGTCTTTAGAGTCTTACACAGAGGTTTCCTGGCTCAAACGAAACGAAATAGGAGCACATATGTGATATGTGCGGGACCGAGATTAATACGATATGAGATACCGTATTCTATTCTCTCGATTCATCACATTGATCGGTTGTATGCGATATAGCCGGGTTATCGGATCATGTGTTGATTCGATAAGTTGTTACACATGATATTAGTCGGTTATGACCGGATCGTTAAATCAAGTGTTGATTTAATGATTTAATGTATAATTATATATTTGATATATTACTTTACGTTAACTAGTATTGGTTCACTTAAGATTGATTTTTCTCACTAGATTGTGCATATTGTTTATATGTGATATATGCAAGTGTACATATTTGTATCATGCTTGATGATACATATAAGATGGGTGTATGGGACTTATATCAAGTTTAGGTTAAATTAGGGTTTACTTATTTCCTTAAGAATAACAAAAGAGAGGAGACTTTAGTCAATGTTATCAAGCTTGTAGAAGCTTGTATGCAACATTGACAAAGTCAACTCTTTTGTCATTCCTTAGGATATTAGTTAACCCAACCCTTAACCTCATACTTTGGTTAATTCTCTATAAGCATGAGGGCTTAACTCAACCATGGTGCAATAATTAAATGGATAAGTTTTCATTTGGATGGATTATTCTTTCTTCTTCTCCTTCATCAAGCTCCATGAAAAGCTTGCTAGCTCTAATGGTGCCATGAGAAAAAGCGTGAGAAAATCAATTCTAAAGTGAGCTCACTTTCTATTTCATCATCCTCTACTACTTGCCATTTAGTTAGGATGTTCTCTTCACAAAGTTCTTGACCTAGTGAAGATGGAGCTTGAGTTTGAGTCTCCTCGACGTAGATCATCTTCGGCCTCGAAGTCAATAACCTAGCCCGCTCATTTCTCCGAAGAAACCATCGCTAGAGTCCGGGATCCCGATGATCGCAGCGAAGGGATGTCAACACGGAGCTTTAGAAGTGAAGGACCGGATCTACAAAGGTTGTAATCCCTTTCACTTGTAGTTAAAATGTTTAACTTGCTAGTTTTCGCATAATCTCTAGTATACGATCTTGGTTAGGGTTGTTCGGCACGGCTATTTTTTTTTGAAACGGGCATGGTTGATGCCTTATAGAACCTTATTAGAGTGCCTAGGAACCCTACAGTGGTATCAGAGCCAAGCTAGAGCTTTACGCGAAGTCTAGTCGAAGTTTAAAGTCCGATCGAACCCGTAAACCCCGACGAATACCCTTCTCTGGACAATTTTCAAAACTGTGTTTTTTATGAATTTAAAATGCTCAGAAAATTAAGCAGGAAAAACTAAGAATTACTGTGAAGTATGTCCCACTGATTCGTCTATTTGACCGCGAAACGGCGGCCAAAGCAAGTGTTTGGCGGCGGTTCCGCGGCCCAAATTATGACTTAGTCCCTCATACTTCATATATTTATTCTTAGGTCCTTTCTTGTCTATTTTTTCTGGGAATTTTTTAATTCCACTCAAGTGTTGAGTTTTCTTAGGGTTGTATTGGGGACTCGTTGATTCGATCGGATAATTTAACTTTATTTAGTCTTTCCGGGTAATTTTAGAAAGTGTTAAAAATTTCGACCTGATATCAATAACTCACTTTTTCCCGACCCGGAAAAATTCCAAGTGTTGGATTTTTCCGTAGTTTAAGAACGTTCTAAGTCGTGCAAGTAACGCGATGGACCCTCTAGAAGACAACAAACCTTAACTCGATTATGTGACCGTCTTGAACTGCCTTTTGAACCTTAGGGTTTGGGGCAGTACGGCGTTGCCACATGTGAGGCGTTGGCTTGACCCTTCTACGGCTGGACCGTTGGTACTGTGGCATGAAATGGATATTTTTAAACTCCCCTCAAGTGTTGTGCTATTTGGGAAAACTTGGGTGTTTGATTATTCGATTGGAAAGTTTAACATTTTCTATTTATCTGGAATGTGATACAATATTTGGAATCCAAATGTAGTTATGAGATAACTAATTTGAATGTTATAAATCTAGCACTTTAGTCTCATTTGATCGGTTGCCACGGGATTTTGATGTGATCAAAAGTCCGTTACAATCACGTACCATACGCGGATACTCGCCGGGTAAACTTAATAGATAGCCACGCCCCATATCCCCGACCAAGTGACTGTAGGAGAACCCCGTAGCCAAAAGCATCCATTCAGGTGCTCGCGGCAGCGGTGTTCCGCTTTAGTCCACTTCGTCGACGGCATCCATGGGTGGGGCCGTCTACTAAAGTTTGCGACGAGCATTCGATCAGGATGTCGGGAATCTTGTTGAATTGCCCGACTTGATATTGAAAACAGTTTTCGATTTTGAGACTGAAATGCGGGGTTTATAATTGTTAGGCATGCGATGTCTAAGAAATTCATTTTGTTAGGCATGTGATGTCTAAGGAGGTTGTGGATTCTAACTGTTGTAGTTTTACACTTTCTTTTCTGCGATCGTAAGTATTAGTGATATCGCCGGTTTCGTTGCTATTTGTCAACGACAATTGGGATGGGCATATTTACTTACGTTGATGACATGTGATGTTATGTGTTGCTGGATATATTATATTGGATCGTCGTGTTTGAATAGCCAGGTTTTTTTTATGTGAGATGAGTGTTTTTTTCATTTTCATTCATGTAAAAAACTTGTATGTAATATTCTTTTATTGGGGCACTTCCGGGCTGAGGATGATGTCACCATTGTATATTATTTATTTTTCCGCATTAGGATAGACTCAAGGCAGGGAGCACAAGTAACCGGGTTCTAGAGTCCAGTGGGAGACCATCTCGAGGAGTCGAATCCGGGTCTCCTAACTCTAGAATTGGTAGAGTTGCCTGCCGCTCTCGTAGGGGTCTAGGGGTATGGGATTGGCTATTCATCACGACCGTGGAATCCGTGTTTTATACAGGCTTAAAATAAAACACGGACGTCCTAGTATATCCAATATTTCATATGTTGTTTTCTGCTGCGTTATCTGTGATGTGATCATGTGATATGTTCAGATAGATACTATATATAGTATATATGATATATTATATAGACGTTGCTTATGTTTTACACCCGCACTAGCCCTGCCCCGCTCTGCCGTTAGTTACCTAACCTAACGGTGCAGACGGGACATCGAGGCGAATGCGGATGGCATAAGTGTACGTTGTATTTATCTGTGATGTTTAGGTGGACTTAAATGATGGGACATTCATTAATGAGATTAATGAAAGAAAATAAACCTAAATGATGTTGTGGAATCGAATTTCAAAAATTAGGTAGCTATAGTTGTTGCTTTGCATAGCGGTGTTCCTTGTAGAACATCCAGCACCTTATTCGATAAGGAAAGAGCCGAGATCCCTTCACCAGGAGTGACCACTTTAGCAATAACTAGCAGATGCTACAACCTTCGGTTTGTCTTTTGATTGCTTTTATAGTTCTTGCTTTGCATAGTGATATTATGAATATCCTGCACCTCATTCGACGAGGAAAGAGCCAAGATCCTTTCACCGGGAGTGACCTCTTTAGCGAACTAGTAAAAGCCTCAAAAACACTCTATTTAAAACCATTTGATTCTGCAGCGAGATCAAGTTCAAAGTGTTAAAGGTTTTCTTAAAAACCATCTGCAACCCTCCGTCATTTTAGGAAGTAGAGTACTTAGTATTCATGCTGTGTTTGTTGACCATAGTGAAGGCACAGTGTACGGTAGCTAAGTGATGTTTTCCTACACAACATATGATGCGATTAGTTAGGACAATCGCGCGACTTTGTTGACCTTAGTTAAGGGTCGTGTGGGTGGGTCTAATTAATCACGAAATGACGGGTAGAACTTGACTAGTGCTTATGATTTGTTGACCATAGTTAAGGTCATAAGTGCTAGGGGTAAAAACCTTTATCGGGAGTTTCAAGTGTTGAAATTTGCAATGAGATTGCATACCTTCTATGGGATAGTTAGATCCCGATACCCACTGCGAGTAATTGTTACTCCTGGGAGAGTTTTGCACTTTACAATTAGCCGATCAAGTAGGTGTCTAGAAAGGTGTCAACGGGGTTACGCCTCTGAGAAAACGAGGCTTATTTTAATTAGGTCCGTGCGAAAGCACGGGGAACCTCCCTCAAAGTACCGGCACTGGCCTGGCTGAAAGATTGGCGAACTTGTAGAGTGTAATTAATCCCGGCTAGTCTTTCCTTTTAGGGTTTGAAGGATGATTTGATAAAAACAGTGGGAGCCATCCTGATTAGATAAAATATATATAACCAATCTAATCTTGCAAGAGCGCACGCAGAGTGTTTTCTTCTTTCTCTCTCCAGGTAGCGACCATGTCATGCCTTAATCAAGATAATAATATGGATGTATTGATCGAACCCGCTTGATATACTGAGCTGGGGAACGTTGGTCCCACTCCAACTTATAATTGTTATAAGACCGAGCAGGAATTAGGGGAATACCAGGATTCCCATGCCGTCTAAACGAAGAAAGTGCATGATGATGCATCTTCTTCGGGTATATTTATTACATAGAACTGTTTCTCAGTATCCTTTACGTCCTGGTTATGGGATACCGCATCAGGATCCCGCATATGTAATCTGTTACATGGGCTACAGAAAGGTAGAGAACTGAGAACGGGTGATAAGTTTCATGAGACAGAAAACGGTGCAAGTGTTGCAGCCAAATCTGTTGGTCACTATCACCCTGTATTACCAGAATAGATTGATTCTAAGCGAATGTTATTAGATACCGAAGCTGATATACAACATCATATCAGTCTCTTTATTAGTAAAGAAACGATATAATTTTGTATTGTTGGATAATGTTTTGAATATTTCCTATATCAAGAGTTGATCGATTCAGGCACGTTATCTAAAAGCATTGACGTTATAAATCAAACTACAGTTCTTAGTATACAAAACACACACGAGAGGAAGAGTTCAGAAATGAACGAATTCTTCTTGAGGCATTATAGACTAGGTCATATCAATGCGACCCGACTAGCTAAGTTACATTTAGATGCATATTTAATTCAGTTTAAATTTACATCTTATGAAACTTGCCAGTCATGTCACAAAGATAAGATGACCATAGCTCCATTTACTGGAAACAAAGATAGAGTTAGTGAACTCTTGGGACTGATACATAGTGATGTATAAAGGTCCCCAGTCTACATATGCCACGACCGGTTTTTTGTACTTCATTACATTCACTGGCTATCTCTCTATATTCAGACATATGTTCCTATTGAAACACAAGTCCGAAACTTTTGAGATTATCAAAGAATTTAAGTTAGAAGTAGAGAACCAAAAACAGGTATAAGTATTATGTCCTTTGATGTGATCAGGGAGGAGTATACTTGAGCACGGGATTCTTGGACTATTCTAAAACGAGAATGAGATTCTCTCTCAGCATTACTCCTCCGTATACACCACAGCACGTCGGTGTATCGGGGTGGAGCAATCACACCCTATATGATATGGTGCTCTCTATGATGAGTACTACTAAGTTACTTGTTTCCTTTTGGGAGTTATGCACTTGAGAAGCAGCATACCTATGGAATTGGGTTCGAATCAAATCAGTGCCTACCACTCCATATGAGATATGGTATGGGAAGAGCCCTTCTCTTAAGCAAGTTAAGATTTGGGTTGTCCGACCTATGTCAAAAGCAAAATCCGGACAAGCTCGAGGCAAGGTCAGTTCTGTACAACTGGAAGGCGTTCCAGCTATACAAACTACAGCTGATGATTTGATAGAACCAAAAGGTTTTAATAGTCCCCGAAAAACCTCAGCCTCTCCGCCGATCTAGCAGGGTTCCTCATCCACCTGAGAGATACTTCGGTTTCTCGATGACAGTGGGAGCGAGGATTGCATCATGAGATGATGACCCAACTAGTTTCGAGCAGGACATCAAGAGTGAGGACTCTGTAAGAATGGCTGGATGCTTAGCGATCTGAGATGGAATCCATGTACACCAATAAAGTATGGACTTTAGATGCTATATCTGAAGGGTTAAATCCCCATCAGGAGCAAGCATATCTTGAGAAGATTACTTGGTATATATGGAAAAGTTGAGACTTTCAAAGCTAGACTTGTTAAAGGTTTTCGTCATCGACCAGGCGTGGATAATGATGAAACCTATTTCCAGTGGCTATGCTTAAGTCCATCCGGATCCTACTTAACATTGCTACATACCATGACTACGATATCTGATGGTTGGGTGTCATGACTGCTTTTCTAAATATTAATTTAGAAGAGAGCGTCTATAAGAACACAGCCAGATGACTTCGTAAACAGTAGGAGCAGCGGAAACGTGTGCAAGTTGCTTTACAGGATAAAGCAGGCATCGCGGAGCTGGAACATCTGTTTTGTTGTGGTAGTCAAAGAGTTTGACTTCATCAAAATAGTAGATGAACCTTGTACATACAAAAGGTAGTAGAGAGTAAGGTGGTCATCCTCGTATTATACGTGAACAACATACTCTTGATAGGAAAAGAGTTTCCTATGCTACGCACGGTCAATCTCCTCTCATCACAAGGATTCTCCAAATAGGATAAAGGTGATACCTCCTAAATCCTGCATTTTGCATCTATGAGATAGATCTAAATGGATATTAGGATTCTCACTAGGTGTAGTGAGATGGTATCAATCGATCCTGGGGAGAATCACTGGACATCTTCCAGGGTGGTAAGATTGACTGAATGTCAGTCGCAGGCATTGTCTTTACCCTCAGTGGAGGGACGGTATGTTGGAAGAGTTCTAAGCTAGATACCGTGGAAAACTAGACGATAAAGGCCGGTGACATCGCTATCAAAGATACTACCAAAGAGGCAGTTTGGGTGTATATTAGTTCATGAGATGAACTAGGTTCCTACCATTGTATGACAATGGAAGTATGGTTTTGACCCAGGAACCACGGTCCCATCAGTGACCCAGACATATTCCAAGGCAGTATCACCTGATCATGGAGATAGTTGATCTCCAGGGTGATCGAGGTTAGGAGAGTAGACTCAGAAGACAACACGGCGGATCCACTCACAAAGGCCTTCTCCCAGAGAGAAACTTTTATGGGATGGTTGAGTATGAGATACTACATCCACTGCTACAGATGGCCCTAGCGCAAGTGGGAGATTGTTAGTTATATGTATGCCCTAGAGGCCATTACTGTACATGAGATGTATATTGTAGTGGATCTTGGGACATATATAGGTTGGACTTTCTTGCTCGACATGATAGTACGCTATCTGGTTGCTCTTTATCTTAACATGTATACTTATTGTCTCTCTGTTACATGTTGATAAAGCCATTAGGATGTGTTCTCGACTTCCAGGACTATGATGTAGATCATACATTTTTTGTCCTGGGTAGTCCATGAGTACATCCTTCAATGTTCCAAGTCGTAAGAATATCGAGACGGTGCATCGATATTCCAGAGTAGACTAGCGTATATCTTCTCGACCCATATGATGGGCGATGGATGATCCCATATCCATTGGTGTTTGACATCAGAGACGGTATGCGAGTGCTCAGTGGAGACTGGGTATACTGGATGGACTTGCCGAGAACTCCCAATTGGTATTATAACTTACGTCAGAAGGCAGTTCTCTGGTTACACTGGTACAGCTTAGTCTGTTGACCCGAGATTGTCATAGAGTCTTATGTGTCACCCACTGTGCTTTGATTTCCACCCTACCACGGCTCTACTGAGTCGTGCAAATAGGTGGTTTTTTGGGTACAGTCCCGATTCACATGGAGGCAATGAGTGATAGGAGGGGATTCGTCTCTCCCGGTATTGGGGGTTGATGCTGCGCTATGCTCGACTGGCCATAACTGGAAATCCCTGGCCATGGTTGCACTGATTTACTGGTAAGTGTTATCAGTAGTTTCATGCTTTTTATGGACCTTACATCGGCATGACTTATCAAGCTGCTGGGGTCTGACGTTTACCACCCCTAGGCGAGAAATGCGACATATCAGACGAACAGACCGGACTATGCGGTAAGTGTTACTGATTGGATTCGCAGGAGTGTGAGAAGGCTTGCTCGTTGATCTTCTGATAGCTCAATACCCGGGTGGCCGTTATGTTTAGCAGACCGCTTGCGGCTTGTGGGTGATTGATATGATCACCACTTACTGCCGGCGTATTGACGAGTCTTTAGAGTCCTACACAGAGGTTTCCTGGCTCAAGCGAAACGAAATAGGAGCACATATGTGATATGTGCGGGACCAAGATTAATACGATATGTGATACCGTATTCTATTCTCACGATTCGTGACATTGATAGGTTGTATGCGATATAGCCGGGTTATCGGATCAAGTGTTGATTCGATAAGTTGTTACACATGATATTAGTCGGTTATGACCGGATCGTTAAATCAAGTGTTGATTTAATGATTTAATGTATAATTATATATTTGATATATTACTTTACATTAACTAGTATTGGTTCACTTAAGATTGATTTTTCTCACTAGATTGTGTACATTGTTTATATGTGATATATGCAAATGTACATGTTTGTATCATGCTTGATGATACATACAAGATGGGTGTATGAGACTTATATCAAGTTTAGGTTAAATTAGGGTTTACTTATTTCCTTAAGAATAACAAAAGAGAGGAGACTTTAGTCAATGTTATCAAGCTTGTAGAAGCTTGTATGCAACATTGACAAAGTCAACTCTTTTGTCATTCCTTAGGATATTAGTTAACCCAACCCTTAACCTCATACTTTGGTTAATTCTCTATAAGCATGAGGGCTTAACTCAACCATGGTGCAATAATTAAAAGGATAAGTTTTCATTTGGATGGATTATTCTTTCTTCTTCTCCTTCATCAAGCTCCATGAAAAGCTTGCTAGCTCTAATGGTGCCATGAGAAAAGCGTGAGAAAATCAATTCTAAAGTGAGCTCACTTTCTATTTCATCATCCTCTACTACTTGACATTTAGTTAGGATGTTCTCTTCACAAAGTTCTTGACCTAGTGAAGATGGAGCTTGAGTTTGAGTCTCCTCGACGTAGATCATCTTCGGCCTCGAAGTCAATGACCTAGCCCGCTCATTTCTCCGAAGAAACCATCGCTAGAGTCCGGGATCCCGATAATCGCAGTGAAGGGACGTCAACACGGAGCTTTAGAAGTGAAGGACCGGATCTACAAAGGTTGTAATCCCTTTCACTTGTAGTTAAAATGTTTAACTTGCTAGTTTTCGCATAATCTCTAGTATACGATCTTGGTTAGGGTTGTTCGGCACGGCTATTTTTTTTGAAACGGGCATAGTTGATGCCTTATAGAACCTTATTAGAGTGCCTAGGAACCCTACATTATGTGAGATGAGGGTTTTTATTTTCATTCATGTAAAATTCATTTGTATGTAATATTCTTTTATTGGGGAACTTCCGGGATGAGGTTGTTGTCACCATTGTATATTATTTATTTTACCGCATTAGGTAAACCCAAGGAGGGGAGCATAAGTAACCGGGTTCTAGGGTACAGTGGGAGGCCATCTCGAGGAGTCGAGACCGGGTCTCCTAACCCTAGAATTGGCAGTGTTGCTTGCCGCTCTCGTAGGGGTCTAGGGATGTGGGTTTGGCTATTCATCGCGACCATGGAATCCGTGTTTTATACAGGCTCGATGTAAAACATGGATGTCCTAGTATATCCAATGTTTCATATGTTATCTTCTGCTGCAATGTTATGTGATGAGATCATATTACTGCCTGAGACAAATGCTTATACTATATATATGATATATAAATATTACAGCTTTCGTTTCTTCTGTGATGCTTAGGAAGCATAATTGATAGGATTTTATTAATGAAATTAATAAAAGAAAAGAAACCTAAAAGATGTTGTAGAATCAAAACTTTATAAAAAGGGTAGCTATAGTTTTGCTTTGCACAGCGGTATATATGATATACCCTGCACCTTATTCGATGAGGAAAAAGCCGAGATCCCTTCACCGGGAGTGACCTCTTTAGCAGAACTGGCAGATGCTACAAACTCACAGATTTGTCTTTGATTGCTTCTATAGCTTTGCTTTGCACCGCGGTATATGTGATATACCCTGCACCTTATTCGATGGGGAAAGAGTCGAGATCCCTTCACCGGGAGTGACCTCTTTAGTGAAACTGGAAAAGCCTCAAAAACACTCTTTTTCAAAATCACTTGTTTCTACAACGATATCAAGTTCATTACGCTCATGGTTTTCTGAAAAACCTGCGTAGCCCTCTTTCATTTCAGATAAATACTACTTAGTATCCGTGCTATGTTTATTGACTATGTTAAGGCGTAGTGTGCGGTACCTATTTAGTGCTTATCTATTAAAACATGAGATGTGATTGGATTAGGGTAGTTGTACGACTTTGTTGACTATGTTAAGGGTCGTATAGGTGGGTTTAATTCAATCGGGAAATGACGGGTTGAACTTGGCTAGCAATTATGATTTGTTGACTATGTTAAGGTCATCAGTTGCTCGGGGCAAAAGCATTATCGGGAATTTCAAGTGTTGAAATTTGCAATGAGATTGTATACCTTCTATGAGATAGATGGATCCTGATACCCACTGCGACTAAAAGTTACTCCTGGGAGAATTTTACACAGGACAATTAGCCGATCAAGTAGGTGTCTAGAAAGGTGTTAACGGGGTTAAGCCTCTGGGGAAACGAGGTTTATTTTAATTAGGTCCGTGCGAAAGCACGATGAACCTCCCTCAAAGTACCAACACTGATCTGGCTGAAAGATTGACGAAATTGTAGGGTGTAATTAATCCCGGCTAATCTTACCTTTTAGGGTTTGAAGAGAGATTTGATGAAAACAGTGGGAGACATCCTGATTAGATAAGATAATAACCAATCTAATCTTGCAAGAGCATACGCTAAACTGTTTCCTTCTCTCTCTCTCTAGGTAGCGACCATGTCAGGCCTTAATCAAGATAATAATATTGGTGTATTGACTGAACCCGCTTATTATACTGAGCAATGGAACGTTGGTCCCGTTCTTTCTTATAAGTGTTATAAGACTGAACAGGGAATAGGACAATATCTGGATTCTCGCGCCGCCCAAACGAAGAACAAGTATGTTGATGCATCTTCTTCGGGTGTGTTAGTTATTGAGAACTATTTCTCAGTTCACCCTACGTCCTGGGTATTAGATACCGGATCGGGATCCCACATATGTAAATTGTTATGAGGACTACGTAAAGGTAAAGAACTGGGAAAGGGTGATCATTCCGTTAAAGTAGGGAATGGTACAAATATTGCAGCCAAAGCAGTTGGCGAATGTCACCTTGTATTACCAAGTAGTAATACATTGATTCTGAATGAGTGCTATTATATACCGAACATGATGTGCAACATTATATCAGTTTCTTCATTAAGTAAAGAAGGGTATAATTTTGTAATACATGATAATATTATGAACATCTTCCTAAATCAAAAGTTGATTGGATCAGGCTCGTTACATAATGGCATATTCATTCTCAATCAAAATACAAAACACACACAAGAGAAAGAGTTCAGAAATGAACGAATCCTTCTTGTGGCATTATAGACTTGGTCATATTAATGCGACACGGCTAGCTAAGTTACATAAGGATGGATATTTGAATCCGTTCGAATTATCATCTTATGATACTTGCCATTCATGTCTCAAAGGAAAAATGACCAAAACTCCGTTTAGTGGACACGGAGAAAGAGTTGAGGAACTCTTAAGACTGGTACATAGTGATGTATGCGGTCCCATGTCTACACATGCCAGGAACGGTTCTTCCTACTTTATTACATTCACTGAAGATCTCTCTAGATACGGACATGTGTTCCTGATGAAATACAAGTCTGAAGCTTTTGAGAAATTCAGAGAATATAAGCACGAAGTAAAGAACCAAACGGGCAAAAGTATTAAGATCCTTCGATCTGATCGAGGAGGAGAATACTTGAGCAATGAGTTCCTAGACTATCTAAAAGATAATAAGATTCTCTCTCAGCTTACTCCTCCTTATACACCACAGCACAACGGTGTATCGGAGCGGAGGAATCGCACCCTATTAGATATGGTGCGCTCTATGATGAGCACTGCTGAGTTGCCTATTTCCTTCTGGGGTTATGCACTTGAGACAGCATCATACCTATTTAATCAAGTTCCATCTAAATCTGTACCTACCACACCATATGAGATATGGAGTGGGAAGAGACCGTATTTTAAACAAGTTAAGATATGGGGTTGTCCGGCCTATGTCGAAAGGAAAAAACGGACAAACTCGAGGCACGATCAGTTCTTTGTAAGTTTGTGGGATATCCTAAGAATTCCCAAGGATATTTTTTCTACCACGCTGAAGAACAAAAAGTGTTTGCTTCTCAATATGCCACCTTTTAAGAAAAGGAATTTCTTGCAAAAGAAATTAGTGGCAAAGAGGTAGAGCTAGAAGAAGTTCCAGCACCACAAACTACAACTGATGATTTATTAGAACCAGAGAATTCAGTAGTATCCAATGAACCCCATCCTCTCCGCCGGTCTAGCAGGGTTTCACATCCACCTGAGAGATACTAAGGTTTTCTCGTTGATGGTGGGAGCGAGGATTGCATCATGGAAGATGATGACCCGACTAGTTTCGAGCAGGCCATCACGAGTGGTGACTCTGTGAAATGGCTGGATGCTATGCAATCTGAGATGGAATCCATGTACACCAACAAAGTATGGACTTTGGAAGTTGCTCCTGAATGGGTAAAACCCATTGGGAGCAAATGGATCTTTAAGAAGAAACTTGGTGTAGATAGAAAAGTTGAGACATACAAAGCTAGACTTGTTGCAAAGGGTTTTCGTCAACGACCAGGTGTGGATTATGACGAAACCTTTTCCCCATTGGCTATGCTTAAGTCCATCCGGATCTTACTTGCCATTGCTGCATACCATGACTACGAAATCTGGCAGATGGATGTTAAGACCGCCTTTCTAAATGGTGATTTAGAAGAGTGCGTGTACATGACTCAGCCAGAGGGCTTCGTAGATAGTGGGAGCAGCGGAAAGGTGTGCAAGCTGCTTAAATCCATTTATGGGTTAAAGCAAGCATCGCGGAGTTGGAACATCTGCTTTGATGTTGTAGTCAAAGAGTTTGACTTCATCAAAAACGTAGATGAACCTTGTATATATAAAAAGGTTGCAGAGAGTAAGGTTGTCTTCCTCGTATTGTACGTCGATGACATACTCTTGATAGGAAATGATGTTCCTATGCTGCAATCGGTCAAGCTCTTCTTATCACAAAGATTCTCAATGAAAGATCTAGGTGATGCCTCCTGCATACTGGGAATTATGATCTATAGCGATAGATCTAAATGGATACTGGGATTGTCCCAATCCAGGTACATTGACACCATACTAAAGAGGTTTAGTATGGAAGAATCCAAGCGTGGGAACCTACCCACGATCTCTGGACTCACTCTCTCCAAAGAGATGTCTCCCAAGACTGATTTGGAAAGAGCTCGCATGCAAGGGATACCCTATGCTTCGGCAGTAGGCTCTATCATGTATGCGATGCTATGTACCAGACCCGATGTAGCATACTCACTATGTGTAGTGAGTAGGTATCAAGCAGATCCTGGAGAGAGTCACTGGATAGCTGTGAAGAACATTCTCAAGTACTTGAGAAGAACTAAAGAGATGTTCTTGGTGTATGGTAACGAAGAACTCCAGGTGGAGTCTTTTACCGATTCAAGCTTCCAAAGTGATAAGGATAACTCTAAGTCGCACTCGGGATTTGTCTTTACCCTCAATTGAGGGGCGGTGTGTTGGAAGTGTTCCAAACAGAATACCGTTGCAGACTCGACGATGGAGGCTGAATACATCGCTGCCAACGATGCTGCCAAAGAGGCTGTCTGGATAAAGAAGTTTATTACTAAACTTGGTGTGGTTCCATCCATTGAGTATCTAATACCATTGTATTGCGATAACAATAGAGCTGTGGCTTTGGCCAAGGAACCCAGGTACCATCAGAAGTCCAGACATATTCTGAGGCGGTATCACCTGATCCGGGAGATAGTTGATCGCAGGGAGATCGGGGTCAGGAGAGTTGATACGAAGGACAACACTGCGGATCCACTCACGAAGGCCATTCCACAGACACAGTTTGAGAGACTCTTCGGGATGCTGGGTATGAGATACTGCAACAGCTGTCCTTAGTGCAAGTGGGAGATTGTTAGTTATATATATGCCCTAGAGGCCATTGTTGTACATATGATGTATATTATAGTGGATGCTTGGATATATATAGAGAGGACTTTCTTACTCGACATGATAGTATTCTATTTGGTTTCACTTTATCTTAACATGTTGACTTGTATTAGTTTATTGTCTTGTTCTCACATGTTGATAAAACCCTTAGGATATGTACTCGACTACTGGGACTATGAAGAGATCATACTAGTGGGGCCAGGGTAGTCGACGAGTGCATCCTATAACTGTTCCTAGTCGAGGGTGTGTCGAGATAGGTCATCGATACACCAGAGTAGACTAGCGTATACGCATCTTGACCCATATGATGGGCGATGGATGATCCTGTAACGTTTTGAAAATCGTAACGGTGAAATTTTGGAAAATTGGTAAAATAAGGAGGTTTTCTGTAAAAAGTCAAAATACAAATATCTTTATTATAAAATTAAATATACATATTCTAACAATGTAATTGCTAGTATTTGGTGTTAATTGAGCCACTAGTCAAATTTCAAATTTTCTGAAAATTTTTCCGAAATTAATTATTTTAATATTATTTTAAGCCGTCACTGATACATTTAATTAGGGAAAATTAAATATTGGAATGGGTTGATACCAATTTTATAATTCATGACAAGCTAACCTGACATGTAAAATATTATTTTTGAAATGAAATGGTTTGCCAAAACGGTTTAGAAAATATCGAAGAAAAATGGCTTAATTAGTGAATGTTGTGTTAATGGGAATTGGGATAATACATTTATCTTTTTCCCTAACCCCACACCCACACCTCACACTCTCTCCCTCTCGCCATATGGCCAGCCCCCCTTTGATAGCCCCCCCTCTCTCCAATCACCTCACTTTTGAAAAGAAAAGAAAAGAAAAGAAAAGAAAAAAAAAAAGAAAAGAAAATGAAAGAAGTCAATGTGGACTTTGACTTTTCTCCCCACTTTCTCCACCTCACTCGCTCTCCTCCCTAACCCCCCCCCCCCCCACACACACACCTGGCTGAAAATTTCAGTCCCCCAACAGCAGCCCCCCTTTCCCTCTTCTCCCCTCATTTTCCCTCAAAAAAATTAACCAATTTCCATCTAAAATCAAAACTAAAATTCAAATCAAAACCCTACCCATTTTCCCTTATCTCTTTTAGCATGGATCTTGGTGCAAAGATTTAAAATTGGAGGTCTAGATTTCAAGTTTGATCATGGATTGTGAGGTATAACTTTTGACCTATTGTTCAATTGTTGGTTTAAATTCCTTAATGTAGCTTATTAGGTGTTTAATTATGGTTTAATTGAAAGATTTTGGTTTTCAAGAGAAGGTTTAGATTATAGTTAGGGTTTTGTTGTGTGATTATGGTTGAAAAGTGGAATTCATCATTTTTTGAAATGTGAAACATAATCAAATTGTTAGTTTGCAAATTGTTAAGTTGGAATTGTAATATTTAAGCTATTTTGCTTACTAGCTTTTTATTATTTCATTAGATGAAATTAAAAATCTAGGAAGGGTTGTGTTTTAAATTAGGGTTTTATTATATCATCAAGGTTTAAATGTATAGTTTGACATCTTAAAATATGTAAAACCTAGCATGGGTGTTAAATTGCAAATTGTTATATGTAAATTGTCCTAATTATGTTTGTTTTGCAAACTAGATTTTTCGTAATTAAAATAAAGAGTGAGATTAAAAATCTAGTTAATGGTTATGTGGCTTAGTTAATATTTTTTAATGAGAATTATGTCTACTAGAATTGTTAAAATATTTAAACTTGATTAAAAACACCAAGTTTTGTACTAAAACGGGTAATTTTTCTTGCTAGATTTTCGGAAAAAATAGTTTTTAAAGTGAGTTTGAGGTTTTTGTGAATTTTAACCTATTTTATATTATAATTAGTGCTTGTGATTGTGCAAATGAGTGTGTTTGGGTTTTTCTCGATGGTTTGGCGTTTGTACGCTGACGTCGAGGGTTTTTGGGTTGATTTGTGGAAGCAACCATAGGTTTTGACCTATGTGGGATTCGTGTGTCGTTTTGGTCATGAGTCGGATTTTAATGCGATACAGTGCATTATGATATGTAGATACCCCATGTAGACTTCGAGACGACAAGCAAGCGCGTGGCAACGTCGGCACCGGCGAGCGAGGACCAGGTGAGTAGATTTATATCTACGGGGAGAAGTCGGGTGAATGGCGTATAGCACCCCCGCAGTTCGTGGTGATGTATACGAATATGTATATACACATATATTGATTATATATATTGTTTGAGAGTATTGATGACATAGATGGATTTTGGGTGTGATCAGATTAGTTTAGTGTTGCGAGACCCTAGAGTAGAGGTTGCACCACATTTACACGCACACACCCATACTTGCTTACATTCTTCTTTCATATGTGCTTATATGGGGTTATATTGTTATGTGTTCACATGGGTATGGAACAATGTGTTCACATACTGGGTTTGAGGATAGTTTTTGGGATTTGAGATGAGTCGTGTAACAACTCCAATTTTTGTGTACCTAAATTTGATTTAAATTTGAAATATACTTGGAGTATTAATATTGCTGATAACACTTTAAGTATCTATTTCCCTACAATAATTACAAGAAGGAGCTTGTAGCTCATTGGTAATACCTTGCACTGCTGAACCAAGCCACCAGAGTTCGAATCCCATGCCCCACATTATTTTTAGTTTATTTTTCTTTAAAATTTGTTGGAAGCCCAAAAGTCCACAGGCCATAACTCCCAAATATTGAACTGAACCCCAGAAATGAAATATGCTAAAGTCTACGTTGAAGAACCCCGCACCCAACGCCGGCCGGAATCGGCCGAATCGGCCGGCGCCGCCGGCCGGAGTTGGGCCGATGGCCGGAGTCCCAACATGAAAAAGGTGGCTTTTGGTCTTCTGTAACTCATGGTTAACTCCATTTTACTGTATCAGTTTCTGAATTTTAAATACAACCATTTTAATGTCAATTTTAATGTTTTTTATCTAATTTTTATAATTTTTTTTAATAAAAGAAAATCCTTCACCTACCCTATCCTAGCTACCCTATAAATAGACCCCTATCCCCTGCCTTCTCATTCCAAAATCATAGAATTACTCTCTTGAAATTTCCACAAGAAGTGTGCTTTGAAATCGAGTTCCCGGCGAAGCCCTGACGGATTCCGGCGACGTGCTTTGAAGCAACCGGCGACGAAACTACACCTCGATCTTTCTCCCTAGTCCTTTTTACTCTTTATAAGAGCTTAAAACCCGTAAGTCCTATCCTTCTCACCTTTATATTTCTTAAAATACGGATTTATGAAACCCGACGGAAATCGGAACAAACCGATTTCCGATTCGGTTTTTCTATAAAATTCCACTTGTCACCTAATCCATAATACCTATCCATATACGTGATGACTATTAATCACATAAAAACCAATTTAAACAAAGTTTCTCACATGAAATGATAGCTTTCTTGTAAAACCGTATTCTTTTCATAAAAATACCATGAAGTTTATTTTTCTTCGTTTAATCAATTACCTCATTTCTAAATATGTTTATCTTGATCACTAAACTTGTAGAAATCAATTTGAATGAATTTTCACACATGAAATGATAACGTTTTCAAATACCGTATTCTTGCACTTAAATACCTTCATGTTTAATATATCATATTTAACCTCTAAACTTCACAATACCTTAAAATAAGTCATGAGGTAATGACCTACCTCTACACACAAACAAATATACTTAATTGATATCGTTAAAATTTAGAATACGAAAATACAAGACTTTTCGCTAAAATACCATATTCTTTATAAACCTTTTCTAAAAGCTTAAGTTGTACACAGTTCTAAAACAAAATCTTTTAAAATGAAAGTACGATTTGTTATGGACATCGATCGTTTATCTAAACTGACTTTGTGGTGTCTAGGCAAGTGTGTCTAGGCTAGTGGTTTTTAATTAGGCCCACTACTGTGGTTCCTTCCCACTTACCTGGCACTTACCTGGCCGCAATTGGCGGTGAAGAGGCGATTTGAGGCTTTTAATGACTTGTCGTTTAGACCTTAGAAATAGGTCAGTTGGCTTAGGAAACCCTAGAAACTAAAATACGGAAATTACATCCTTTACAAATAAATACCTTATATTTATAAAACCGTTTTTCTAAATGAATAGTATTTATTAAACCTAAGCAAAGCGCCGCTACAACCCACCTTTAGGGAACCCGTTAGGGATAGTACGGTTCATCGTGCACCCACCGGCTAGTAGTGCGAGATTCAGACCTCCGCAAGGAGCATTCGGTCTCGAAAGGTTTATAATACGACATTTAAGAAAAATGAGATTTTGGAGAATAAAATTATTCTTGTATTAACATATATATATAATTATCATTTAAACGGCTATTTTGTTATAAGATAAAGTTTCCACATCTTCCTAAAATTTACAAGATTAAAAGTTACATTAAAATACCATGAATTTCAAATAAACCAATTAATACTTTTATTAGGATATATTCACTAGAATAACACAAATAAAATTCACTCTCATTATAACTATAAAGATGAATAATAAATACTTGAGGTGTATTTTAAAAACTATACAATAGTACTTTTTACATAAAACCCCCTCAAGTTTTATAAATTACAATAAGGCCCCTAACAAGTACAGAACTTCAAATTATCTTTCTTTTAGTCTGACTCGGGTTAGAGTCTGACTATTTCTGACTTGAATATGATTCAAGTCAATCTATATTCTTTAATATTCCAACTCAATATGAATACATGAATTCCTGAATCCTGTTAACAATCTATATAATTTGGCTGAACCGAACCATGGATATATTTCTTTTACATGATTCCCAGTATTCCATTTACATGACTCTACGGTTATAACCGTTTCCTGATATCATGGTTTCGGTCAGTCAGTCAATCGATCATGCAATCTATACCATTTTACAATACAACAATACCACGGGATTTAAGAGGTAGATTGGTACGGAAGGTGTTAAAGGTGGCACGAGATGGTCAGATTAAGACACCTAAGCTAAATCCCATTGCTGTTGTACCATGGCATAACGGTTCCTTGTACTATACGTGCCCTTAGTCTCTGGCATTAGAGACTCCCCTCGTATACACTGGCATCCTTCTGTACCAAGCTACAAACAACAACATTAATATAATATTACAACAATACTTTACACTTTAAAAATGTATCTTCTTATTCTGTCTTCTCTACTTCCTTCTTACCTTTGGGACTTACCGAGCGATCTGTTCGCTGACGACATTCTGTTCTCTCTTCTTTGAATGTCGTCAGGTTACCTGGACCCGGCAGAAGTTGAGCCAACCCAAGAAGACTTGGAGCATTTTGCCGAAGACCCTGCAGTATAATTTCATTGTACGCTTTTCTTTTTAGTACTTTCCATTTCCTGTTATGTCACTGTTTAGACATCTTTATTTCAGTTGTATTTTCCTTTCCATGTATTGTACAAAGAATGTTAATAAATAAAAGTTGCTGTTCTTTTTAATACTCTTGTCTCTTGTGTATTTATTTTATATTGCTTAGCTACGCTTAGCGTATGTACTTCTGAGTATATACGTAGCGGACCTCGCCGCGTCCCCTTCGCCGTACATTAGGAAGCGGGGCGTGACAGGTTTTGTTGGTGGCCCATGCAGGTCAGAGCTGTATGAATCCCTGTCATGCTGTTCTGGTCTGCGTGAATAACCTAAACAATAAATACACAAGAACTAGCAACTTAAAACATTCTTTACAATCATGTTCCTTGAAACTTGCAAATTCCTATTCTTTGAATCTTATCATTTCATGTATTTGAATCTGTCCTAACCCAAATTTTTCTTCAAGGTTATGGATTCCCCGAACAACACCAGCACCAACGTCAACAACACCCCTTTAGCACTACCTCTCACACCAGCTGTTCCTGCACCACCCACTGAGCAAACGATGCTATTCGAGGCGATCCGCAGTCTTCTCGAGGGACAGCAACAACTTTTGAACCGTCCTGAGACCGATGCACCGGGAGTAAAGCAATTCAGGGCTTTACATCCAAAGCAGTTCTCTGGTAAAGAAAGCCCTCTTGAAGCGGAAGAATGGGCACAAAGCATTGAGGACGATCTAGCAGCAGCTCAAGTGCCAGATAACGCTTGGGTCCGTGTAGCGAAGCTACAGCTCACGGATAATGCTCGCAATTGGTGGAAGGCGGAAGAAACCCGTCTGGTACAACCGATTGAATGGAAGACATTTCGCGAGAAGTTCGACGCGAAATATTTCCCTGTGACGGCCAGGTTCTCCATGGAGCAGCAGTTTATTCATCTACAGCAAGGATCGATGTGGGACAAATCGGTAGATGAATACGACGCTGAATTCACTATGTTGAGCCGGTAAGATACGTCACAATAGTTCAATTTTTAGTTATCGCATACCACACAACTAACACAATCTTTAAACAGATTCGCGGCACACTTGATACCGACGGACGATATCAGAGCCCGTCGCTTTCAACAAGGACTGGACACGGAAATTCAGGCTGCTCTAGCCACAGGAAAGTTTTTGACTCATGAGGATGCATTAGAAGCTGCCCGCAGCTATGAGGCGGTAATAAAAGCAAGGGGCAGACCTCAGTCTGCAGGAGTCAAACGCCCTGCCAACCAGATGGCAGGTGGAGCCTCGTCCAGGCCACCTTTCATGCCAAGGCGACCCGGAGTACCAACCCATCGTCCTAGCCTAGCCTTTTGCACCTACTGCAGGAGAACTGGACATATGATGAAGGACTGCCGTCGAGCCAACCGCCTCTGCTTAGTCTGCGGTTCAGCCACTCACGGTATTGGGTCTTGTCCCTAAAGACAGAACCCAGTTGCTGCACCTAGGCCAGCAAATACCTATCCGTAGAGACCAGCTCTTCAGGCACCTGCTCCCAGACTTGCACTGCCTGCACCACCCAGGGGACCACAAGCTACACCACCTCCTCGACAGTTCCATCAAGCTCAAAGGAACGTTCCGAGGAATGCTCCTCAGGCCAGGAGGAATGTGCCAAAGCGCCAGGCTTTCATGATGTCTGTGGAAGAAGCTGAGGCCACTGGCCAAGTCATTACTGGTAAATTTTCCTTCTCAAACTTATCTTTTAGTCTTGTTTACCTACACACTTTCCCTATACCTAAAACCTATCCCATATACCTTAGGTACAATCCTAGTAGCTTCACTACCTGCACTTGCACTGTTTGATACTGGAGCATCCCACTGCTTTATGTCGCAACGGTTTGTCCGAACCCATGCGATTCCAGTCTCACCGCTTGTATCCAGCTGGAACGTCAGTTCCGGAAATGGTGTTCTAAAGGAAACTATGGGATACAGCATGTGTCCAGTCGTCGTCTGCAGTCGAGAGTTTTATGCTGACTTCAAGGTACTGGACATACCGAATTTCGATGTGGTTCTAGGAATGGACTGGCTTGGAACCTTTTATGCTACCATCGACTGTCGTCAAAGGAGGGTACTATTTGAGATTCCAGATCATCCAGTCTTCTATTTCAAGAGTGGAGATCGTACATTGGATCCAAGTACTTACAAAGCAAAGACGAGAGAAGCAGTAGTTGCAGCAGCTCAAGCAGAAGAGGAATCAAGGCCGGAGGTAGTTCGAGAGTTCGATGATGTATTTCCTGACGATATATCAGGTTTGCCTCCCGATCGAGCTCTTGAATTCAGTATTGACTTAGTACCAGGAGCACAACCAGTGATCAAAGCACCCTATAGACTATGTCCAGAAGGATTGAAGGAAGTACGAACACAGTTGGACGAATTACTGGCGAAAGGATGGATTCGTCCCAGCACTTCAAGTTGGGGAGCACCTGTACTATTAGTGAAGAAGAAGGAAGGTTCATACAGAATGTGCATCGATTATAAGTCCTTGAACGAAGTCACTATAAAGAACAAGTATCCACTCCCGCGCATCGACGATTTATTCGATCAGCTAAGTGGATCTTGTGTCTTCTCTAAACTAGATCTTCGTTCAGGTTATCATCAAGTGAAGGTCAAGGAAGCTGATATTCACAAAACAGCTTTCAGAACTCGCTATGGACATTACGAATTTCTAGTAATGCCATTTGGAGTGACCAATGCACCAGCAATCTTCATGAACCTTATGAACCAAGTTTTCCGGGAATATTTAGACCGGTTCGTTGTCATCTTCATCGACGACATCCTGGTATATTCTAAGAATCGGAAAGAGCATGCGGAGCACCCACGAATTGTCCTGGAAACTCTTCGACAACATAAACTTTATGCCAAGTACAACAAGTGCGAGTTTTGGCTAAATCAAGTTGGTTTTCTTGGACATATCGTATCAGGAGAAGGAATTTCTGTGGATCCAGCAAAAGTTTCAGCAGTCAGCGAATGGCCTACGCCAAAATCAGTGAAGGATATTCGAAGTTTCTTAGGCTTAGCTGGATATTACAGAAGGTTTATTGAAGGCTTTTCGAATATAGCAACACCCCTGACCAAGCTCACACGAAAAGATGAAGAATTTGTGTGGTCAGAAACATGCGAGCAAGCTTTCGTAGAACTTAAGTCAAGACTGACATCAGCACCTATTCTCGTTATACCGGATCAATCTGGAAGATTCGAAGTGCATTGTGATGCATCCGGTAAGGGATTAGGATGTGTTCTACATCAGCACGGTAAGGTTGTGGCTTATGCTTCAAGACAACTGAAGACTCATGAGCGCAATTATCTGACGCATGATCTGGAGTTGGAAGCCGTCATTTTTGCTCTCAAAATTTGGCGCCACTACTTACTTGGTGAACGAGTGAACATCTACACAGATCATAAAAGTCTGAAGTATGTGTTTACTCAGAAGGAGTTGAATATGCGACAGAGAAGATGGTTAGAACTCATGGCGGACTTTGACATCAACTTGCAATATCACCCAGGAAAGGTGAACGTAGTACCTGATGCTCTTAGTCGCCAACCTTTATCAATGAATCTCACCGCCCAGTGGAAGCTTCAGCAAGATCTACATCAGATGGAGATTGAACTAGTCATGCCAGGTGATGCTTCAAGTTTGATGAATCTCCAAGTTCAATAACCATTGTCAATCAGATCAAAGCAGCTCAAACCAGCGATGCTAAGTTGCAAAAGATCAGAGAACAAGTGGAGAATGGACTCAGAACAGATTTCATCATCCATGAAGACGGATCTTTGAGATACGGCAGCAGATTGTGTGTACCAAAGGGTCCTGTTCGGGAAGAGTTAATGAAAGAAGCTCACAGCTCTCCCTATTCAGTACATCCTGGAGGTACCAAAATGTACAAAGATCTACGTCAGAATTATTGGTGGCATGGAATGAAGCGTGAAGTAGCCAGAAGCGTCGCAAAATGTTTGGTGTGTCAGCAAGTAAAGGCTGAACATCATAGGACTGCTGGACTACTTCAACCGTTACCAATTCCAGAATGGAAGTGGTAGCATATCACGATGGACTTTGTAACTGCTCTTCCTCGCAGCAAAAAGGGTAACGATGCGATATGGGTCATTGTGGATCGACTTACAAAGTCGGCTCACTTCATCCCATTTCGGGTTGGCCAATCAACTGAGACACTAGCAAAGAAGTACATGGAGGTAATAATCTAATTATGATTTAAACTCTTCATAATGTACTATCTCTGATACCCATGAACTCATACAGGAAATTGTGAGACTTCATGGAGTACCGGTCTGCATTGTCTCCGATCGTGACACCAGGTTCCGATCGCAATTTTGGCAGAGTCTGCAAGCTAGCTTGGGAACAAGTCTGAACTTCAGCACGGCTTATCATCCACAAACAGATGGTCAGTCGGAATGAACTATTCAGATTTTGGAGGATATGCTCAGAGCATGTATGCTCGACTTCAAAGGATCGTGGGAAGATCACCCGCATCTTGTGGAGTTTGCGTACAACAACAGCTACCAAGCAAGCATAGTAATGGCACCTTTTGCAGCATTGTATGGAAGGAAGTGTCGATCGCCATTAAGTTGGGACGACATCGGAGATAGGAAACTCTTGGGACCAGACATGATAGTAGTGACCGTTGATGTGGTTCGTACGATCAGGGAAAGAATGCGCATAGCCCAAGATAGACAGAAACACTGGGCTGATGCAAAGAGACGACACTTGGAGTTCCAGCCAGGAGACCATGTATTCTTGAAGATATCTCCTAACCGCGGAGTGATTCGATTTGGAAGACGGGGTAAGTTGAGTCCGAGATACATTGGACCGTTCGACATACTCGAACGAGTCGGTGAAGTGGCGTACCGTTTAGCGCTTCCACCCTCATTGGAAGGAGTGCATAACGTGTTCCACATATCCCAACTCAGAAGGTATGTGAGTGACCCCAGCCATGTACTTGATCATTCTGAGCTCACTATACAGCCCGATTTGTCTTGTGAGCAACAACCTGTGGAAATCCTGGATAGGAAAGTAAAGACACTTCAGAACAAGGAAGTTAATTTGTTCCGGGTAATGTGGAGAAAAGACACTCCAGGAGAATCCACGTGGGAAAGGGAAGATGAAATGCGTGCAATATATCCGCACCTTTTTGTAAACTAGTCCTCAAATAAAAGTTGAAAATTTCGAGGACGAAACTTTTGTAAGAAGGGTAGATTGTAACAACTCCAATTTTTGTGTACCTAAATTTGATTTAAATTTGAAGTATACTTGGAGTATTAATGTTGCTGATAACACTTTAATTATCTATTTCCCTACAATAATTACAAGACAGAGCTTGTAGCTCATTGGTAATACCTTGCACTGCTGAACCAAGCCACCAGAGTTCGAATCCCAAGCCCCACATTATTTTTAGTTTATTTTTCTTTAAAATTTCTTGGAAGCCCAAAAGTCCACAGGCCATAACTCTTAAATATTGAACTGAACCCCAGAAATGAAATATGCCAAAGTCTACATTGAAGAACCCCGCACCCAACGCCGACCGAACCCGGCCGGAATCGGCCAACTCGGCCGGCGGATCGGCCGAATCGGCCGGCGCCGGCGGCCGGAGTTGGGCCGATGGCCGGGGTCCCAACATGAAAAAAGTGGCTTTTGGTCTTCTGTAACTCATGGTTAACTCCATTTTACTATATCAGTTTCTGAATTTTAAATACAACCATTTTAATGTCAATTTTAATGCTTTTTATCTAATTTTAATAAATTTTTTTAATAAAAGAAAACCCTTCACCTACCCTATCCTAGCTACCCAATAAATAGACCCCTACACCCTGCCTTCTCATTCCAAAATCATAGAATTACTCTCTTGATATTTCCACAAGAAGTATGCATTGAAATCGAGTTCCCGGTGAAGCCCTGACGGATTCCGGCGACGTGCTTCGAAGCAACCGGCGACGAAACCACACCTCGATCTTTCTCCCTAGTCCTCTTTACTCTTAATAAGAGCTTAAAACCCGTAAGTCCCATCCTTCTCACCTTTATATTTCTTAAAATACGGATTTATGAAACCCGACGGAAATCGGAACAAACCGATTTCCGATTCGGTTTTTCTACAAAATTCCACTTGTCACCTAATCCATAATACCTACCCATATACGTGATGGCTATTAATCACATAAAAACCAATTTAAACAAAGTTTCTCACATGAAATGATAGCTTTCTTGTAAAACCGTATTCTTTTCATAAAAATGCCATGAAGTTTATTTTTCTTCGTTTAATCAATCCCCTCATTTCTAAATATGTTTATCTTGATCACTAAACTTGTAGAAATCAATTTGAATGAATTTTCACACATGAAATGATAACGTTTTCAAATACCGTATTCTTGCGCTTAAATACCTTCATGTTTAATATATCATATTTAACCTCTAAACTTCACAATACCTTAAAATAAGTCATGAGGTAATGACCTACCTCTACACACACACAAATATAACCTTAATTGATATCGTTAAAATTTAGAATACGAAAATACAAGACTTTTCGCGAAAATACCATATTCTTTATAAACCTTTTCTAAAAGCTTAAGTTGTTCATAATTCTAAAACAAAATCTTTTAAAATGAAAGTACAATTTGTCATGGACATCGATCGTTTATCTAAACTGACTTTGTGGTGTCTAGGCAAGTGTGTCTAGGCTAGTGGTTTTTAATTAGGCCCACTACTGTGGTTCCTTCCCATATACCTGGCACTTACCTGGCCGCAATTGGCGGTGAAGAGGCGATTTGAGGCTTCTAATGACTTGTCGTTTAGACCTTAGAAATATGCCAGTTGGCTTAGGAAACCCTAGAAACTAAAATACGGAAATTACATCCTTTACAAATAAATACCTTATATTTATAAAACCGTTTTTCTAAATGAATAGTATTTATTAAACCTAAGCAAAGCGCCGCTACAACCCACCTTTGGGGAACCCGGTAGGGATAATACGGTTCATCGTGCACCCGCGGGCTAGTAGTGCGAGATTCAGACCTCCGCAAGGAGCATTCGGTCTCGAAAGGTTTAGAATACGACATTTAAGAAAAATGAGATTTTGGAGAATAAAATTATTCTTGTATTAACATATATATATAATTATCATTTAAACGCCTATTTTGTTATAAGATAAAGTTTCCACATCTTCCTAAAATTTACAAGATTAAAAGTTACATTAAAATACCATGAATTTCAAATAAACCAATTAATACTTTTATTAGGATATATTCACTAGAATAACACAAATAAAATTCACTCTCATTATAACTATAAAGACGAATAATAAATACTTGAGGTGTATTTTGAAAACTATACAATAGTACTTTTTACATAAAACCCCCTCAAGTTTTATAAATTACAATAAGGCCCCTAACAAGTACAGAACTTCAAATTACCTTTCTTTTAGTCTGACTCGGGTTAGAGTCTGACTATTTCTGACTTGAATATGATTCAAGTCAATCTATATTCTTTAATATTCCAACTCAATATGAATACATGAATTCCTGAATCCAGTTAACAATCTATATAATTTGGCTGAACCGAACCATGGATATATTCCTTTAACATGATTCCCAGTATTCCATTTACATGACTCTACGGTTATAACCGTTTCCTGATATCATGGTTTCAGTCAGTCAGTCAATCGATCATGCAATCTATACCATTTTACAATAAAACAATACTACAGGGTTTAAGGGGTAGATTGGTACGGAAGGTGTTAAAGGTGGCACGAGGTGGTCAGATTAAGACACCTAACCTGAATCCCATTGCTGTTGTACCGTGGCATAATGGTTGCTTGTACTATACGTGCCCTTAGTCTCTGGCATTAGAGACTCCCCTCGTATACACTAGAATCCTTCTGTACCAAGCTACAAACAACAGCATTAACATAATATTACAAAAATAGTTTACACTTTAAAAATGTATCTTCTTATTCTGTCTTCTCTACTTCCCTCTTACCTTTGGGACTTACCGAGCGATCTGTTCGCTAACAACATTCTGTTCTCTCTTCTTTGAATGTCGTCAGGTGACCTGGACCCGGCAGAAGTTGAGCCAACCCAAGAAGACTTGGAGCATTTTGCCGAAGACCCTGCAGTATAATTTCATTGTACACTTTTCTTTTTAGTATTTTCCATTTCCTGTTATGCCACTGTTTAGGCATCTTTATTTAAGTTGTATTTTCCTTTCCATGTATTGTACAAAGAATGTTAATAAATAAAAGTTGCTGTTCTTTTTAATACTCTTGTCTCTTGTGTATTTATTTTATATTTCTTAGCTACGCTTAGCGTATGTACTTCTGAGTATATACGTAGCGGACCTCGCCACGTCCCCTTCGCCGTACATTGGGAAGCGGGGCGTGACATGTCGATAAGATGTGATTGAGACCGCGAGAACGGTGATTTGGCAGGATTCGTACTTGAGATACGTCCTGATGTTATAGCGGATCCTGGGACGACGATACATGTGAATAGTGTTATACATTGAATGGTTGACATGTGATCGTGATATGAGATAAGATATGTTAATATTGTAAGTCCATGCTACCTCTCCCGGTACTTTCGGGAATGCGGAATTTGGTAAAAAACAATTTTTACGGAGGTGGTAATATGGACCTATAACCCGGATCTTGGTTAAACATCTATCTAACATCCTAACTATGAGTTTCTAGCTACTCGGTTAGGGGGTTATACCTTGCTTGTCTTGAACTCCTTCGTCTTCAAGCTCCGATGGTGGTCCGATGGCTCCTTCTCGTCGTCTCCGTACGCCGAAGATAGATCCACCTGAAAGCTCCAACCTTTAGCTCCTTCTTCGTTCTTTGAAGAAACTAGTTCACTTGGTTTGCTAAACCTAGTGAACTAGAATGAGTAGAGAATAGTTTGTGTGGGATTTTATCTATGGTTCTTGATTCTCAACTCATGAGACAAGAGAACCATAGATTAAAGAGAGGGAGCAAGAGCATGAGGGTGAGAGCAAAGCAAGAGAGCTCAAGAACAAGAGAGAGAATGAGCAAGAAAGAATGAGGCTCTCTTTTGTCTCTCACCCTCTCATAATCCAAAGCAATGATAACTCATCATATCAAAAAAGTCTTATGTGATGGTTGAAGCAACCATAACCATATCATATCATGCACTCATTTTACACAAATGAGGAAGCAAGCAAAAGTCTTTGCCATGAAATGATGGCTATGGTTATCATGATGGTCAACTAGTCAAGCCTAGTCAACCGGTCAACAAAGTCAACAAGTCAACAAAAGTCAACAAGTCAACAAAGTCAACAAAAGTCAACAACCAAGTCACCATAATACTTAATTAATATAATAGTTAATCACATATCATATTCTCATTAGGGTTGAGCAAAAAGTCAAAAAGTCAACGGTCAACTGTCAACAACCCTAATGAGAATCCGCTGTCTGTGCCTCCCTTTCAACTGTGCATACACACCCGCATCCGCGTTCCGAGGAACACGAATGCAAACTGGATAAATCCAATCCCATAAGGTACACTAGGATCTGGCTTAAACCAAAGCCCGCTAGTGTATACTGTCCGGACACTGTACGTGCACAAGTGCACGGATGTGACCGAACCCTGTCGCAAAACCATGCGACCTGTCGCAATACCATGCGACCTCTACTCTTTTGCCTAAAGGCGAAAAGCTTTCTGTGTGGGACTCTAAAGACTCGACACTACGCTGGCAGTGGGTTTAACCACAGACCGCAAGCGGCACTAGCTGTGCGTAACGGTCCCCAGGTAATGCCGACAAGAAGACCGACGAGGCGAAACCCATCTGAACTCCTACTGAGCCTGAGTGTGACATTCTCCGTACAGTCCGGTCTGTTCGTCTGATACATCGTATGGCGGGCCTAGGGGGCGGTAAACGTCAGTCCCCCAATAGCGGTACAAGTCGTGCCGGAGCGAAACCCAAAACACCCTGAGATAACACTGGAAACCTACCAGTATATCTCGTTTGCCCTGGCCAGGGACTACTCGTGTAATGGCTCTCCTAGACACAGCGCGATGTCAACCCCCAATACCGGGAGAGACGAATCCTGTCTAACCGTCACTGCCTCCAAGTGCTTCGGGACTGCACCCAACCACTACCAGTTTGCACGACTCCTTTGAGCCGTGGTAGGGTAGTGATCAAAGTACAGTGGGAACACACTCGAGGCGAAGTGACAGTGTCAAGTCAGCGGACTAAGCTGTACTCATGTCACCTGGGAACTGATAACTAACGATAGGCATAATACCAACTAGTCAGTTCCCGACGAGTCCTGTCCAGTGTACCCATAACCTGACGAGCACCCGCATACTATCTCAAGTACGACGTACTGACGGCTGTGGGACAGACTGTCTCCCACACTGGGATGAGAAGCGCATGCGCTGGTCTACTCCGAAGTATCGATGCCCTGTCTCGATAGTCCTGCGACCAGGGACCTGCATAAGGATGTGCTTATAGATTACCCAGCCCCACTAGTGTGACGGCCATCACATCGCTGGTAATCAAGCAAAGATCCTAAGGGCTCCACTAATGTGTATAGGCGATATACAAAATATAAACACATGTACACATTGAAGTAGAAACAAACAAAGTAGCATACTACTATTTTGAGCAAGATTGTATATACAAGGTGAATATCCCAAGCTTCCATTAAGTAATATACAAACTAGTATGATACAGTAATGGCCTCTAGGGCATATACACTAACAATGTCCCACTTGCACTAAGGCCATGTACTGGCGTATCGAAGACCTATCATCTCGATCAGCCGCTCGAACTGAGTCTGGGGTAGGGCCTTGGTGAATGGATCTGCAGTGTTATCTTCTGAAGCGACTCTCCGTACCTCGATCTCCTGGCGATCCACGATCTCCCTGATCAGGTGATACCGCCTCAGGATGTGCCTGGATCTCTGATGGGACCTGGATTCCTTCGCTAAAGCTATAGCCCCGTTGTTGTCGCAATACAGAGGTATTGGATCAACAATGGACGGAACCACCTGAAGTTCTTTCAAGAACTTCCTCATCCAGACAGCTTCTTTTGCGGCATCAGATGCAGCGATATATTCCGCTTCCATCGTCGAGTCTGCAACGGTTTTCTGTTTGGAGCTCTTCCAACACACCGCCCCTCCATTGAGGGTGAAGACAAAACCCGGCATGGACTTGGAATCATCCTTGTCACTCTGGAAGCTGGAGTCAGCAAAGGCCTCGACCTGGAGGTCCTTTCCGCCATACACCAAGAACATCTCCTTAGTCCTTCTCAGGTACTTGAGAATGTTCTTTACCGCTATCCAGTGTTTCTCCCCAGGGTTTGACTGATACCGGCTTACCACATTCAGTGCATAAGCTACATCCGGTCTGGTACACAACATCGCATACATTATAGAGCCTACCGCAGAAGCGTAGGGTATAATAGACATGCGATCCCTCTCCAAATCAGTCTTGGGAGACATCTCTTTAGAGAGGGTGATCCCGTGACAAGCTGGTAGGTTACCGCGCTTGGAATCTTCCATACTGAATCTCTTCAGTATGGTGTCGAAGTACCTGGACTGTGAAAGTCCTAATATCCTCTTGGATCTGTCACGGTAGATCCGGATACCCAGAATGTATGAGGCATCACCCAGGTCTTTCATGGAGAACCTGTGTGACAAGAACCCCTTGACAGATTGTAGAATAGGAATGTCATTTCCTATTAAAAGTATGTCATCCACGTATAAAACGAGGAATACCACAGTTCTCGCTACAAATCTACTATAGATGCATGGTTCATCTGGATTTTTGATAAAGCCAAATTCTTTGACCGTCTCATCAAAGCAGATGTTCCAACTCCGCGATGCCTGCTTTAGTCCATAAATGGACTTAAGCAACTTGCACACCTTTCCGCTGCTCCCACTCTGAATGAAACCCTCTGGCTGGTCCATATAGACACACTCCTCTAAATTTCCATTTAGAAAAGCTGTCTTTACGTCCATTTGCCAAATCTCATAATCGTGGAAGGCAGCAATGGCAAGAAGGATCCGAATGGATTTCAGCATGGCTACTGGAGAGAAGGTTTCGTCATAGTCCAAGCCAGGTCTTTGACGAAAACCCTTTGCTACCAGCCTAGCTTTATATGTCTCAACCTGTCCATCTACACCAATCTTCCTTTTGAAGATCCACTTGCATCCTACGGGTTTTACCCCGTCTGGAGCAATGTCCAACGTCCATACCTTGTTGGTGTACATGGACTCTATTTCGGTCCGCATTGCATCCAGCCATTTCACTGAGTCAACGCTCTGAACGGCTTGCTGGAAGCTAGTAGGCTCATCATAATCTATGATGCAATCCTCTCTATCCCCGTCTATGAGAAAACCGTAGTATCTCTCGGGCGGATGAGACTGCCTACTACTTCTGCGGAGCGTCGTAGGAATGTCCTGTTCTTCCGAACCCTCTGGTTCCACTAAACTTTCAGTAATAGTCCGTGGTTCTGGAATCTCTTCCAGTTCTACTGCGCTCCCACTTATTTCCTTTTCTATGAACTGGTGTTCTAGAAAGTGGGCATGACGAGAAACAAGAACTTTTTGTTCCTCTTCGCAGTAGAAGAAATATCCCTTGGAATTCTTTGGATATCCCACAAACTTGCACAGTACTGAGCGTGCCTCGAGCTTGTCTGCATGCTGCTTTTTGACAAAAGCTGGACTTCCCCATATCTTAATGTGATTAAGATGGGGTCTCTTCCCACACCACATCTCAAATGGCGTAGTAGGCACAGTCTTAGTGGGAACTCGGTTCAAAAGGTATGCGGTTGATTCTAGCGCATATCCCAAGAATGATCGCGGCAACTCAGCGTTACTCATCATGGACCGCACCATATCCAATAGGGTACGGTTCCGTCTCTCCGATACACCGTTATGTTGCGGGGTGTATGGAGGAGTAAGCTGAGAGAGAATTCCGTTCTCTTTTAAATAGTCCAGGAACTCGGCACTTAAGTATTCTCCACCTCGATCCGATCTTAGAATCTTAATACTTTTGCCGGTCTGTTTCTCTACTTCATTCTTATACTCCTGGAATTTTCCAAAGGCCTCGGACTTATGTTTCATTAAGAAGACATAACCGTACCTTGAGAAGTCATCCGTAAAAGTAATGAAGTAAGAATGTCCGCTTCGGGCATGTGTAGACATTGGACCGCACACGTCACTGTGTACGAGTCCCAAGAGCTCGCTCGCTCTTACTCCATGTCCAGTAAACGGAGTCTTTGTCATCTTTCCTTTGAGACAGGATTGACAAGTGGCATACGACTGATATTCGAACGCATTCAAATACCCTTCTGTATGTAACTTCGTCAACCTTCTCTCATTGATGTGACCCAATCTACAATGCCATAAGAAAGTCTGATTTATTTCTGGAGACTTTCTTTTGTGTGTATTCTGGACATTAAAAATCTGTGGTTGGTTTAACACGTATATACCATTACTCAATGTACCTGACCCAATCAAAACTTGATTAAGGTGAATGTTTACAACATTACTTACAAACGCAAATTCATAACCTTCTTTAGAAACTAAAGATACAGAAATGATATTACAAGTTGCGTTGGGTACAAAAAAGCAATTACGCAAAACCAAAACATGTCCATCTGACATTCCCAAGTGATAGTCCCCCACGGCTTTAGCATCCATGCTAGCTCCGTTTGCAACTCTGAGGGTCATGTCACCTGCTTTCAAAACACTACGGTTTCTCAACGCCTGCAAAGAATTACAGATATGAGATCCTGATCCGGTATCCAATACCCAGGAAGTAGAGTTTATTGAAAGACAGTTTTCAATAACATACACACCTGAAGCTGAAGCTGCAACCTGCTTCAATTCCTGTGTTCTGGCCTTCCAGGCCCTGCAATCATTCTTCCAGTGTCCTTTCTTATGACAATAGAAGCATTCTTCCTTATCCACAAGCTTTCCCGCCAACTTTGTTGCTTTTGCTTTTCCCTTCGTATCCACTTTACTAACACCGCCCTTTGGTTTGGCGGGGGCTTTCTTCTTCTTTCCCTTGGCTTTCGCCTTGGACCTAGAAGAAGATGATCCTCCTACAAACAAAGTGGATGTTTCCCTACCTTTCTGTAGGGTGCCCTCTGCGCTCCTCAGCATGTTGAGGAGCTCTGAAAGTTCAACCTCTTTTTCTTGTAAGTTGAAGTTCAGTATGAACTGGGCGTAAGTGGAAGGAAGGGACTGGAGAACTATATCCGTATAGAGTTCAGCCTCCAATGTGGTCCCTAGGTCCGCGAGCTCCTCAATGTAGCCGATCATCTTTAGCACGTGCTCGGCTACTGATGATCCGACGGCCATCCTTGTCGAAAATAACTTTTTCGACGCTTCGTATCTTGCGATACGAGATTGCTCTCCATACAGTTCTTTTGTATGAAGCAATATGGATTCCAAGTCCATATTCTCGTGCCTCCTCTGATGTTCGTTGTCCATCGAGGCAAGCACGAGGCACTTGGCCTTCGCGCTATCAATCTCCCAAGTCTTGCGGATTTCCTTATCCGCGACGCTGGAAGTTGGACCAGGGACAGGGGGAGCTTTGGTGGTAAGAAGATACCCCAGCTTGTCGTAAGTGATTACTATCTTGACATTCCTGAGCCAATCTTTGTAGTTTGGCCCTGTCAGTTTGTTTTTATCTAGGAGTAACTTAAGTCCAGTCATGTTGATTGGTCGCTGCAATTTGGAGAGAAGAAGAAACACTCAGCATGATGCTCTTGCAAGTTTAGAGTGGTTTTTAGTTTGTCTAAACAGGATGGCTCCCACTGTTTCTCGAATCCCTCCTCAAACCATAAAGGAAGAATTAGTCGGGATCAATCCCACCGCACAATACTTGCTTAACCGTTCGGCCAGGCTGGTGTCGGTACTTCGAGGGAGGTTTTCCAACGCTTTCGCGAAGTTCCTTAATTCAAGAACCTCTTTTCCCTGGGGGCGTAACCCCGCTAACACCTTTCTAGGCACCTACTGGGTTTATAGCATTGATCGATTAGTGAGAAATTTCCCGAGGAGTAGCATATACTCACAGTAGGATCGGGATCCAAATATCATCGCGTGACGAAACTGAAGGAATCCTACCAGAATCATCACACTCCAAATGGTATGCAAATCTAGCAAGTTTCAGTACTTATGAAACTCCCGATGTGGATTTTTGCCCCATGCTCTTATGACCTTGACTTTGGCCAAAATATCATAAGTCACATGTCAAGTTCTACCCGTCATTATCCAGGTTAATTTGGATCCATCCATACCTACCCTTGACTTTGGCCAAAATGGCAGTACGACTGTCCCAAACCAACGCATCTATCTATGCTACACATGAACACCCAATAGCTACCAATCACTGTGCCTTGACTTTGGCCAACATACACAGCTTGAATACTATTGACTATTCATGTGAAACGACGGAGGGCTACGAATGGTTTTGGCAAAACCGTGAACGTAGTGAACTTGATTTGGTCGATGGAACGAGATAGCTTTTAAATGGAGTGGCTCAAACTCCGTATTTTAAAAGTTTGTTTTGAAAAGAACCGAGTGGTTTTTCGAAAGTGTTCCAACGACTTTAACTTGGTTTATTATCTTGCATTAGTTCTTTTAATGCGTGATATTCTTGCATTAGTTCTTTTAATGCGTCCCATCATTTAATCCTACCATTGCAGAAAACAACCAAAATATGACGTACGCTTATGACATTCGCATTCGCCACTGGGCCCCGTCATTACCCGTTAGGTTACTTAACTAACGACAGAGCGGGGGCTGGGCTAGCGCGTCTGTAAAACATAAGCAACGCCTAAATAATATCATATATAGATATACTGCAATGATAAACATTTCAGATCACAGATGAATACATTGGATATACTAGGAATCTGTAATTTGTACGAGCCTGTAACAAAAACAGATTACACGGTCGCGGTGAATAGCCAATACCCCACCCAAGACCCCTACGGGTGCGGCAAACTACCCGCCAAGTACCCGAAGCGTAGCAACCTCCCTCATCTCCATGAGTAGGCCACTCGACACTTCGGCATACCCGGTAGTTTGTGCACCCCCTCCATAGGTCTATCCTAGGAGCAAAAACAGTAAAAAGAAATTATACAATGACGGCTACAACCCCAACCCGGTTGTGCGGCCATACAAATAATTATTACATCAATTTACAAATTTACATGAATTGAAAGAAAAGAAAACTCTCGTCTCACAACCCCCGGCTATTCACCCGCGACAATCCAACATATTCATATACACATTCCAGCACATTACAGATCACAGATTTGTATAACCCCCACTAATCGACATATAGCGATTAGTAGACGTTCAATACAAATATCACATTACAGAAAAACCCGTTAGCTTAAGTCTTTTAGAAGTTCGATCAAAAATACGGATTTTCGGGACCCTAAAATAAAATTTTCGTTCTGGAAAATCTGGGTTGAAAATATATATTCCAAAAATCCAAAATACCCCAATGAGTAAACTGCAAAAAAGAAAACCCTTGACCGAGTCAACTCGGCCGCGGTTCCGCGGCGGGAGCGTGCTCCCGCCGCGGAACCGCGGAGGGAGCGTGCTCCCGCCGCGGAACCGCGGCGCTTTGATCGAGTCAGGGGCCCAAATTTTTGCAGTTTGTTTAAAAAAGCCTGAGTCGATTTTTGGTGTATTTCAAAAAACTTTTCCAGCACTTTTAAAATCGACAGAAAGTTTAAAATTCCGGGGTTCGTTTCGGGACTTTTTCGTTGATCGAACTTCTAGTTACTTGCTAACATGTTAGATAGAGTTTAACCTGGCTCTGATACCACTGTAAGTCCATGCTACCTCTCCCGGTACTTTCGGGAATGCGGAATTTGGTAAAAAACAATTTTTACGGAGGTGGTAACATGGACCTATAACCCGGATCTTGGTTAAACATCTATCTAACATCCTAACTATGAGTTTCTAGCTACTCGGTTAGGGGGTTATACCTTGCTTGTCTTGAACTCCTTCGTCTTCAAGCTCCGATGGTGGTCCGATGGCTCCTTCTCGTTGTCTCCGTACGCCGAAGATAGATCCACCTGAAAGCTCCAACCTTTAGCTCCTTCTTCGTTCTTTGAAGAAACTAGTTCACTTGGTTTGCTAAACCTAGTGAACTAGAATGAGTAGAGAATAGTTTGTGTGGGATTTTATCTATGGTTCTTGATTCTCAACTCATGAGACAAGAGAACCATAGATTAAAGAGAGGGAGCAAGAGCATGAGGGTGAGAGCAAAGCAAGAGAGCTCAAGAACAAGAGAGAGAATGAGCAAGAAAGAATGAGGCTCTCTTTTGTCTCTCACCCTCTCATAATCCAAAGCAATGATAACTCATCATATCAAAAAAGTCTTATGTGATGGTTGAAGCAACCATAACCATATAATATCATACACTCATTTTACACAAATGAGGAAGCAAGCAAAAGTCTTTGCCATGAAATGATGGCTATGGTTATCATGATGGTCAACTAGTCAAGCCTAGTCAACCGGTCAACAAAGTCAACAAGTCAACAAAAGTCAACAAGTCAACAAAGTCAACAAAAGTCAACAACCAAGTCACCATAATACTTAATTAATATAATAGTTAATCACATATCATATTCTCATTAGGGTTGATCAAAAAGTCAAAAAGTCAACGGTCAACTGTCAACAACCCTAATGAGAATCCGCTGTCTGTGCCTCCCTGTCAACTGTGCATACACACCCGCATCCGCGTTCCGAGGAACACGAATGCAAACTGGATAAATCCAATCCCATAAGGTACACTAGGATCTGGCTTAAACCAAAGCTCGCTAGTGTATACTGTCCGGACACTGTACGTGCATAAGTGCACGGATGTGACCGAACCCTGTCGCAAAACCATGCGACCTGTCGCAATACCATGCGACCTCTACTCTTTTGCCTAAAGGCGAAAAGCTTTCTGTGTGGGACTCTAAAGACTCGACACTACGCTGGCAGTGGGTTTAACCAAAGACCGCAAGCGGCACTAGCTGTGCGTAACGGTCCCCAGGTAATGCCGACAAGAAGACCGACGAGGCGAAACCCATCTGAACTCCTACTGAGCCTGAGTGTGACATTCTCCGTACAGTCCGGTCTGTTCGTCTGATACATCGCATGGCGGGCCTAGTGGGCGGTAAACGTCAGTCCCCCAATAGCGGTACAAGTCGGGCCGGAGCGAAACCCAAAACACCCTGAGATAACATTGGAAACCTACCAGTATATCTCGTTTGCCCTGGCCAGGGACTACTCGTGTAATGGCTCTCCTAGACACAGCGCGATGTCAACCCCCAATACCGGGAGAGACGAATCCTGTCTAACCGTCACTGCCTCCAAGTGCTTCGGGACTGCACCCAACCACTACCTGTTTGCACGACTCTTTTGAGCCGTGGTAGGGTAGTGATCAAAGTACAGTGGGAACACACTCGAGGCGAAGTGACAGTGTCAAGTCAGCGGACTAAGCTGTACTCATGTCACCTGGGAACTGATAACTGACGATTGGCATAATACCAACTAGTCAGTTCCCGACGAGTCCTGTCCAGTGTACCCGTAACCTGCCGAGCACCCGCATACTATCTCAAGTACGACGTACTGACGGCTGTGGGACAGACTGTCTCCCACACTGGGATGAGAAGCGCATGCGCTGGTCTACTCCGGAGTATCGATGCCCTGTCTCGATAGTCCTGCGACCAGGGACCTGCATAAGGATGTGCTTATAGATTACCCAGCCCCACTAGTGTGACGGCCATCACATCGCTGGTAATCAAGCAAAGATCCTAAGGGCTCCACTAATGTGTATAGGGGATATACAAAATATAAACATATGTACACATTGAAGTAGAAACAAACAAAGTAGCATACTACTATTTTGAGCAAGATTGTATATACAAGGTGAATATCCCAAGCTTCCATTAAGTAATATACAAACTAGTATGATACAGTAATGGCCTCTTGGGCATATACACTAACAATCTCCCACTTGCACTAAGGCCATGTACTGGCGTATCGAAGACCTATCATCTCGATCAGCCGCTCGAACTGAGTCTGGGGTAGGGCCTTGGTGAATGGATCTGCAGTGTTATCTTCTGAAGCGACTCTCCGTACCTCGATCTCCTGGCGATCCACGATCTCCCTGATCAGGTGATACCGCCTCAGGATGTGCCTGGATCTCTGATGGGACCTGGGTTCCTTCGCTAAAGCTATAGCCCCGTTGTTGTCGCAATACAGAGGTATTGGATCAACAATGGACGGAACCACCTGAAGTTCTTTCAAGAACTTCCTCATCCAGACAGCTTCTTTTGCGGCATCAGATGCAGCGATATATTCCGCTTCCATCGTCGAGTCTGCAACGGTTTCCTGTTTGGAGCTCTTCCAACACACCGCCCCTCCATTGAGGGTGAAGACAAAACCCGACATGGACTTGGAATCATCCTTGTCACTCTGGAAGCTGGAGTCAGCAAAGGCCTCGACCTGGAGGTCCTTTCCGCCATACACCAAGAACATCTCCTTAGTCCTTCTCAGGTACTTGAGAATGTTCTTTACCACTATCCAGTGTTTCTCCCCAGGGTTTGACTGATACCGGCTTACCACATTCAGTGCATAAGCTACATCCGGTCTGGTACACAACATCGCATACATTATAGAGCCTACCGCAGAAGCGTAGGGTATAATAGACATGCGATCCCTCTCCAAATCAGTCTTGGGAGACATCTCTTTAGAGAGGGTGATCCCGTGACAAGCTGGTAGGTTACCGCGCTTGGAATCTTCCATACTGAATCTCTTCAGTATGGTGTCGATGTACCTGGACTGTGAAAGTCCTAATATCCTCTTGGATCTGTCACGGTAGATCCGGATACCCAGAATGTACGAGGCATCACCCAGGTCTTTCATGGAGAACCTGTGTGACAAGAACCCCTTGACAGATTGTAGCATAGGAATGTCATTTCCTATTAAAAGAATGTCATCCACGTATAAAACGAGGAATACTACAGTTCTCGCTACAAATCAACTATAGATGCATGGTTCATCTGGATTTTTGATAAAGCCAAATTCTTTGACCGTCTCATCAAAGCAGATGTTCCAACTCCGCGATGCCTGCTTTAGTCCATAAATGGACTTAAGCAACTTGCACACCTTTCCGCTGCTCCCACTCTGAATGAAACCCTCTGGCTGGTCCATATAAACACACTCCTCTAAATTTCCATTTAGAAAAGCTGTCTTTACGTCCATTTGCCAAATCTCATAATCGTGGAAGGCAGCAATGGCAAGAAGGATCCGAATGGATTTCAGCATGGCTACTGGAGAGAAGGTTTCGTCATAGTCCAAGCCAGGTCTTTGACGAAAACCCTTTGCTACCAGCCTAGCTTTATATGTCTCAACCTGTCCATCTACACCAATCTTCCTTTTGAAGATCCACTTGCATCCTACGGGTTTTACCCCGTCTGGAGCAATGTCCAACGTCCATACCTTGTTGGTGTACATGGACTCCATTTCGGTCTGCATTGCATCCAGCCATTTCACTGAGTCAACGCTCTGAACGGCCTGCTGGAAGCTAGTAGGCTCATCATAATCTATGATGCAATCCTCTCTATCCCCGTCTATGAGAAAACCGTAGTATCTCTCGGGCGGATGAGACTGCCTACTACTTCTGCGGAGCGTCGTAGGAATGTCCTGTTCTTCCGAACCCTCTGGTTCCACTAAACTTTCAGTAATAGTCCGTGGTTCTGGAATCTCTTCCAGTTCTACTGCGCTCCCACTTATTTCCTTTTCTATGAACTGGTGTTCTAGAAAGTGGGCATGACGAGAAACAAGAACTTTTTGTTCCTCTTCGCAGTAGAAGAAATATCCCTTGGAATTCTTTGGATATCCCACAAACTTGCACAGTACTGAGCGTGCCTCGAGCTTGTCCGCATGCTGCTTTTTGACAAAAGCTGGACTTCCCCATATCTTAATGTGATTAAGATGGGGTCTCTTCCCACACCACATCTCAAATGGCGTAGTAGGCACAGTCTTAGTGGGAACTCGGTTCAAAAGGTATGCGGCTGATTCTAGCGCATATCCCCAGAATAATCGCGGCAACTCAGCGTTACTCATCATGGACCGCACCATATCCAATAGGGTGCGGTTCCGTCTCTCCGATACACCGTTATGTTGCGGGGTGTATGGAGGAGTAAGCTGAGAGAGAATTCCGTTCTCTTTTAAATAGTCCAGGAACTCGGCACTTAAGTATTCTCCACCTCGATCCGATCTTAGAATCTTAATACTTTTGCCGGTCTGTTTCTCTACTTCATTCTTATACTCCTGGAATTTTCCAAAGGCCTCGGACTTTTGTTTCATTAAGAAGACATAACCGTACCTTGAGAAGTCATCCGTAAAAGTAATGAAGTAAGAATGTCCGCTTCGGGCATGTGTAGACATTGGACCGCACACGTCACTGTGTATGAGTCCCAAGAGCTCGCTCGCTCTTACTCCATGTCCAGTAAACGGAGTCTTTGTCATCTTTCCTTTGAGACAGGATTGACAAGTGGCATACGACTGATATTCGAACGCATTCAAATACCCTTCTGTATGTAACTTCGTCAACCTTCTCTCATTGATGTGACCCAATCTACAATGCCATAAGAAAGTCTGATTTATTTCTGGTGACTTTCTTTTGTGTGTATTCTGGACATTAAAAATCTGTGGTTGGTTTAATACGTATATACCATTACTCAATGTACCTGACCCAATCAAAACTTGATTAAGGTGAATGTTTACAATATTACTTACAAACGCAAATTCATAACCTTCTTTAGAAACTAAAGATACAGAAATGATATTACAAGTTGCGTTGGGTACAAAAAAGCAATTACGCAAAACCAAAACATGTCCATCTGACATTCCCAAGTGATAGTCCCCCACGGCTTTAGCATCCATGCTAGCTCCGTTTGCAACTCTGAGGGTCATGTCACCTGCTTTCAAAACACTACGGTTTCTCAACGCCTGCAAAGAATTACAGATATGAGATCCTGATCCGGTATCCAATACCCAGGAAGTAGAGTTTATTGAAAGACAGTTTTCAATAACATACACACCTGAAGCTGAAGCTGCAACCTGCTTCAATTCCTGTGTTCTGGCCTTCCAGGCCCTGCAATCATTCTTCCAGTGTCCTTTCTTATGACAATAGAAGCATTCTTCCTTATCCACAAGCTTTCCCGCCAACTTTGTTGCTTTTGCTTTTCCCTTCGTATCCACTTTACTAACACCGCCCCTTGGTTTGGCGGGGGCTTTCTTCTTCTTTCCCTTGGCTTTCGCCTTGGACCTAGAAGAAGATGATCCTCCTACAAACAAAGTGGATGTTTCCCTACCTTTTTGTAGGGTGCCCTCTGCGCTCCTCAGCATGTTGAGGAGCTCTGAAAGTTCAACCTCTTTTTCTTGTAAGTTGAAGTTCAGTATGAACTGGGCGTAAGTGGAAGGAAGAGACTGGAGAACTATATCCGTATAGAGTTCAGCCTCCAATGTGGTCCCTAGGTCCGCGAGCTCCTCAATGTAGCCGATCATCTTTAGCACGTGCTCGGCTACTGATGATCCGACGGCCATCCTTGTCGAAAATAACTTTTTCGACGCTTCGTATCTTGCGATACGAGATTGCTCTCCATACAGTTCTTTTGTATGAAGCAATATGGATTCCAAGTCCATATTCTCGTGCCTCCTCTGATGTTCGTTGTCCATCGAGGCAAGCACGAGGCACTTGGCCTTCGCGCTATCAATCTCCCAAGTCTTGCGGATTTCCTTATCCGCGACGCTGGAAGTTGAACCAGGGACAGGGGGAGCTTTGGTGGTAAGAAGATACCCCAGCTTATCGTAAGTGATTACTATCTTGACATTCCTGAGCCAATCTTTGTAGTTTGGCCCTGTCAGTTTGTTTTTATCTAGGAGTAACTTAAGTCCAGTCATGTTGATTGGTCGCTGCAATTTGGAGAGAAGAAGAAACACTCAGCATGATGCTCTTGCAAGTTTAGAGTGGTTTTTAGTTTGTCTAAACAGGATGGCTCCCACTGTTTCTCGAATCCCTCCTCAAACCATAAAGGAAGAATTAGTCGGGATCAATCCCACCGCACAATACTTGCTTAACCGTTCGGCCAGGCTGGTGTCGGTACTTCGAGGGAGGTTTTCCAACGCTTTCGCGAAGTTCCTTAATTCAAGAACCTCTTTTCCCTGGGGGTGTAACCCCGCTAACACCTTTCTAGGCACCTACTAGGTTTATAGCATTGATCGATTAGTGAGAAATTTCCCGAGGAGTAGCATATACTCACAGTAGGATCGGGATCCAAATATCATCGCGTGACGAAACTGAAGGAATCCTACCAGAATCATCACACTCCAAATGGTATGCAAATCTAGCAAGTTTCAGTACTTATGAAACTCCCGATGTGGATTTTTGCCCCATGCTCTTATGACCTTGACTTTGGCCAAAATATCATAAGTCACATGTCAAGTTCTACCCGTCATTATCCAGGTTAATTTGGATCCATCCATACCTATCCTTGACTTTGGCCAAAATGGCAGTACGACTGTCCCAAACCAACGCATCTATCTATGCTACACATGAACACCCAATAGCTACCAATCACTGTGCCTTGACTTTGGCCAACATACACAGCTTGAATACTATTGACTATTCATGTGAAACGACGGAGGGCTACGAATGGTTTTGGCAAAACCGTGAATGTAGTGAACTTGATTTGGTCGATGGAACGAGATAGCTTTTAAATGGAGTGGCTCAAACTCCGTATTTTAAAAGTTTGTTTTGAAAAGAACCGAGTGGTTTTTCGAAAGTGTTCCAACGACTTTAACTTGGTTTATTATCTTGCATTAGTTCTTTTAATGCGTGATATTCTTGCATTAGTTCTTTTAATGCGTCCCATCATTTAATCCTACCATTGCAGAAAACAACCAAAATATGACGTACGCTTATGACATTCGCATTCGCCACTGGGCCCCGTCATTACCCGTTAGGTTACTTAACTAACGACAGAGCGGGGGCTGGGCTAGCGCGTCTGTAAAACATAAGCAACGCCTAAATAATATCATATATAGATATACTGCAATGATAAACATTTCAGATCACAGATGAATACATTGGATATACTAGGAATCTGTAATTTGTACGAGCCTGTAACAAAAACAGATTACACGGTCGCGGTAAATAGCCAATACCCCACCCAAGACCCCTACGGGTGCGGCAAACTACCCGCCAAGTACCCGAAGCGTAGCAACCTCCCTCATCTCCATGAGTAGGCCACTCGACACTTCGGCATACCCGGTAGTTTGTGCACCCCCTCCATGGGTCTATCCTAGGAGCAAAAATAGTAAAAAGAAATTATACAATGACGGCTACAACCCCAACCCGGTTGTGCGGCCATACAAATAATTATTACATCAATTTACAAATTTACATGAATTGAAAGAAAAGAAAACTCTCGTCTCACAACCCCCGGCTATTCACCCGCGACAATCCAACATATTCATATACACATTCCAGCACATTACAGATCACAGATTTGTATAACCCCCACTAATCGACATATAGCGATTAGTAGACGTTCAATACAAATATCACATTACAGAAAAACCCGTTAGCTTAAGTCTTTTAGAAGTTCGATCAAAAATACGGATTTTCGGGACCCTAAAATAAAATTTTCGTTCTGGAAAATCTGGGTTGAAAATATATATTCCAAAAATCCCAAAATACCCCAATGAGTAAACTGCAAAAAAAAAAACCCTTGACCGAGTCAACTCGGCCGCGGTTCCGCGGCGGGAGCGTGCTCCCGCCGCGGAACCGCGGCGCTTTGATCGAGTCAGGGGCCCAAATTTTTGCAGTTTGTTTAAAAAAGCCTGAGTCGATTTTTGGTGTATTTCAAAAAACTTTTCCAGCACTTTTAAAATCGACAGAAAGTTTAAAATTCCGGGGTTCATTTCGGGACTTTTTCGTTGATCGAACTTCTAGTTACTTGCTAACATGTTAGATAGAGTTTAACCTGGCTCTGATACCACTGTAAGTCCATGCTACCTCTCCCGGTACTTTCGGGAATGCGGAATTTGGTAAAAAACAATTTTTACGGAGGTGGTAACATGGACCTATAACCCGGATCTTGGTTAAACATCTATCTAACATCCTAACTATGAGTTTCTAGCTACTCGGTTAGGGGGTTATACCTTGCTTGTCTTGAACTCCTTCGTCTTCAAGCTCCGATGGTGGTCCGATGGCTCCTTCTCGTTGTCTCCGTACGCCGAAGATAGATCCACCTGAAAGCTCCAACCTTTAGCTCCTTCTTCGTTCTTTGAAGAAACTAGTTCACTTGGTTTGCTAAACCTAGTGAACTAGAATGAGTAGAGAATAGTTTGTGTGGGATTTTATCTATGGTTCTTGATTCTCAACTCATGAGACAAGAGAACCATAGATTAAAGAGAGGGAGCAAGAGCATGAGGGTGAGAGCAAAGCAAGAGAGCTCAAGAACAAGAGAGAGAATGAGCAAGAAAGAATGAGGCTCTCTTTTGTCTCTCACCCTCTCATAATCCAAAGCAATGATAACTCATCATATCAAAAAAGTCTTATGTGATGGTTGAAGCAACCATAACCATATCATATCATGCACTCATTTTACACAAATGAGGAAGCAAGCAAAAGTCTTTGCCATGAAATGATGGCTATGGTTATCATGATGGTCAACTAGTCAAGCCTAGTCAACCGGTCAACAAAGTCAACAAGTCAACAAAAGTCAACAAGTCAAAAAAGTCAACAAAAGTCAACAACCAAGTCACCAAAATACTTAATTAATATAATAGTTAATCACATATCATATTCTCATTAGGGTTGATCAAAAAGTCAAAAAGTCAACGGTCAACTGTCAACAACCCTAATGAGAATCCGCTGTCTGTGCCTCCCTGTCAACTGTGCATACACACCCGCATCCGCGTTCCGAGGAACACGAATGCAAACTGGATAAATCCAATCCCATAAGGTACACTAGGATCTGGCTTAAACCAAAGCCCGCTAGTGTATACTGTCCGGACACTGTACGTGCACAAGTGCACGGATGTGACCGAACCCTGTCGCAAAACCATGCGACCTGTCGCAATACCATGCGACCTCTACTCTTTTGCCTAAAGGCGAAAAGCTTTCTGTGTGGGACTCTAAAGACTCGACACTACGCTGGCAGTGGGTTTAACCACAGACCGCAAGCGGCACTAGCTGTGCGTAACGGTCCCCAGGTAATGCCGACAAGAAGACCGACGAGGCGAAACCCATCTGAACTCCTACTGAGCCTGAGTGTGACATTCTCCGTACAGTCCGGTCTGTTCGTCTGATACATCGCATGGCGGGCCTAGGGGGCGGTAAACGTCAGTCCCCCAATAGCGGTACAAGTCGTGCCGGAGCGAAACCCAAAACACCCTGAGATAACACTGGAAACCTACCAGTATATCTCGTTTGCCCTGGCCAGGGACTACTCGTGTAATGGCTCTCCTAGACACAGCGCGATGTCAACCCCCAATACCGGGAGAGACGAATCCTGTCTAACCGTCACTGCCTCCAAGTGCTTCGGGACTGCACCCAACCACTACCTGTTTGCACGACTCCTTTGAGCCGTGGTAGGATAGTGATCAAAGTACAGTGGGAACACACTCGAGGCGAAGTGACAGTGTCAAGTCAGCGGACTAAGCTGTACTCATGTCACCTGGGAACTGATAACTGACGATAGGCATAATACCAACTAGTCAGTTCCCGACGAGTCCTGTCCAGTGTACCCGTAACCTGACGAGCACCCGCATACTATCTCAAGTACGACGTACTGACGGCTGTGGGACAGACTGTCTCCCACACTGGGATGAGAAGCGCATGCGCTGGTCTACTCCGGAGTATCGATGCCCTGTCTCGATAGTCCTGCGACCAGGGACCTGCATAAGGATGTGCTTATAGATTACCCAGCCCCACTAGTGTGACGGCCATCACATCGCTGGTAATCAAGCAAAGATCCTAAGGGCTCCACTAATGTGTATAGGCGATATACAAAATATAAACACATGTACACATTGAAGTAGAAACAAACAAAGTAGCATACTACTATTTTGAGCAAGATTGTATATACAAGGTGAATATCCCAAGCTTCCATTAAGTAATATACAAACTAGTATGATACAGTAATGGCCTCTAGGGCATATACACTAACAAATATATCCATAATAGGTCGCATTAGGCGATGTATACCTCTTTATGACGATATATGATGATGATATCGGTTTGTATGAGGCTGTAGATCAGCAGTCAGATCATGACTATATTGATGATATTAGTATCGTACTAGACGTAGATCAGTACCCAGATTATGATCTTGGATAAAGAGGATACCAGATGAATAATGTGATATTGACCCATACCCAGATTTGGGATGTCGTACGACGGATTTTCGTACGAGCTATATATTGATGTTTGATCCTCACTCTTAACTTGGGAATATTTGATTATAGATATGGAATCGGATGTGATATTATCGAGGCGGGATCACCGACTAATATATATATACATATGTATCGACTCAGACGTTAGGCGGCTTCCTAACTTTTAGTTTAGTTTGACAGCTTAGCCCTATAGTTTAGTGTAGTTGTTAGCCCATATTAGTTGTCGTTGTGTCTAGTATTCAGCTCCCGCTCTTTATTGTTGTTCGCTCTGCATCGCCTGCTTACATTTTGATTCATATTCTATTATTGATATCATGCTGTTAGGACACCAGCACCTTTACCGATGATGCGTATGTACCACGTACACTTACTTGCCGGCTCATACACATCTTCATCGGTAATTGCCATGTCACGAACACTTTAGAAAATACTATTTCATTTGACATAGGTTGTTAGCTAACAGTTTAGACATGATATTAGTGTACTTGCCTTATATGCTAATTTAGATATTGTAGTTATTACTTGCTACTTCATGCATGTTATTATTCATTTATATGTCGCATTCATGGATTTTTATGTCTATATTCACTGTTTACATGCTATTGAGGATTTGGATTCGGATTTTCATAAGATTTCCTGGATTTGGGGGAAAATTGCAAAAACGCTTATAAACTTCTTTCTCTTTTTTTTTAAAGAAAAGTGTGGTTTTCCCATGATGTATGAGTCGTCCACCATGAGTTTGCTGATGGATTTCGAAACCCGATTCGAGGAGTTGGATGAACCGTTTCGGGTACATGGTGGACTCGGTAAGGTACTCTGGGGCAAGAAGCGCGTGATGATGACGATGTGAGCCTGGCAGGGGAGCACTACCTACCGGTGATATTACCCGACGCGTCAGATATCCGGAGGATACCGTCGTGGTCTTGAGATTGATGGTAGGTGCCGGTCTGGATTGACGGCGCCCTAGATAGTGAGATTGAGACATACAGAGATATTTGAGATATTGAGGTACAGAGATTGCGACACAGAGATATCGAGATATTTGGATATTTGTTTTGTGTCGATAATAGGCACTGTTTATGCTGATTTCTTTTATGATACCTAATTTTTAAAAAGATACAGAAATCTCACTAATTTATGAAAGCAGTTTGCTTCAGTGCATGCATTCTGTTTCATGCATTCTTACATCATCCATATGATATATTGCTACCCGAGGCACTGACACGGGCACATGGGATTACATTCGGGTTAGATATTTACCCTAGCTATTGTTATAGGCTGCATGTTATATATTTGAGGATATATTATGATCTTATGACCTAGGATCGCGTTGTTCATGTGATTTCTGTTCGTAGATGTTTTTCTACTCACGAGTTGGCAACTCACCCCCGTTCTGCCACAGTTTCTTGCAGGTTTTGCCGTACAGGTTTCATTACGGCTTTGCTGGCACTGCTTCCTTCGGGTGATTTTGCTAATAGGTGGGTTTATTGGTATCGTACCAATCATTATACTTTGTATAACATTATTCAGTTGTATCTAGTAAATTCCATCAACCAAACATGTATTTATTTCAGAGATAGAGACCGGTGATGTTTATTCTTTCGACCTTAAAGTCGCGCGTTGTATTTTTTATGGATTTCTTGTTGTTTTGAGTTTTCTTTGAGTTTTGATCCTCGCCCTTGGCGTTGTATATTATATTGCTTGTGCGGTTGTGATCGTCGATTGACGAAGAGCTAGCTCTCGCTTGGGGATGCCTTTTATTGATTTCGTATATTATTCATGTTGTATCCCGTTTGGGGGCCAGTATTTACAAAGGAGACTCTGCAGAAATTTTCAGGAAATATTTGATGTTTTTAAAAACGCATAATTCGGCTTATGCTATTAAAACTACTTGATGTAAATTGATTTTCCTTCACTCTACTACTTTTCTTTGTTTGGATTTCTGGGTTTTCGGCTTACTTAGATTACGTACGCCTCGAGACGTTTCGTAGTTTAAGTACCGGTCATGTTCCGTACTTTCGGAACGTGACAAAGTTGGTATCAGAGCATTAGGTTTTACCTTCGGAGCGTAGGATGACCCTTGGTTGATGGAATATGTGACTAAAGTAGAGTGTCAAACCGTAGGTATGTTCCGCGGCATACTTACGATACGCTACTCCACTTAAGAAGCCTTAGGATGTACATTTCTTTGATCAGTATTATATTCATTCCTGATCCGGCCTCATCGGTACCAGTTATGGTTTTGCTGCCATGATTACGGGCAAGTAGAGCTACTGCTAGAGTTGCGGTCAGCACGAGCTCGTCACGAACGAGGACTGACCAGGGTGTAATTCCGGCGACACACGATTGCGAAGATGTGTCTTTTTACTGTTTTTTCGCGCCACGAGCATTTGATGGATCGCTGTATGAGGTTACTCGAATGTGCTGATCGGTACCAGAGGATCGAGCCAATGCTAGAGGCCAACCAGATTTTGATGACCGTTGGTGTATTGCTTATTCATGATGTTTGAGGCACTGTTCAGCGTGCAGACAAGTGAGCCAGTTATTGCTGCAAACGACGAGATATCTCCCCAGATGTTGGAGCTATTGCAGTACGAGTTGTACTAAGAGATAATAGAAGGTCGCTAGTCACCCGAGGATGAATGACTAGGACATGTGGTTCGTTCGCTACCCCGATGCGAGGTCATCAGATAGATTGATTCCAGCTAGAGACGACTTCACGCGGAGACGTTGAGAGTCGACAGAGACGATCGAATGTCAGAAACCTATTATTCCAAGTTTAAGATATTCGGAAGAGCATGCAGGCAATTCTATGGACCCTCTAGAAGAATGAAACCCTAACTCGACTTAATGACCGTGTGAAAGCCTTTTGAACCTTAGGGTTTGCGGAAGTTCCGCGGCGCCATTAGTGAGGCTTGGGTTTTCCCTTCTACGGCTGGACCATCGATGCTGTGGTACGTACTCAATACTGTTAAACTGTTCCCAAGATGTTGAGCTCTTGGGGGATTATAAGGTTTTGACGAATCGATCGGATGGTTCGACTTCATTCGGATGCTAGGTGGTGAGATGCATTTCTTGGGAGACTCCAGATACGAGGATAGCCGTTGGAGCTCAGTCCATGCAGCCACGATGAGACGAGTCCGAAGCAATTGACATTAGAGAAAGTGGAGTAAGAGGTTCGTACGAGATCTTTATGAGACGACGTTCCACTCCGCCGACATCAGAGATGCGATACGCATGCCGAGGCATTGTACTTGGATATACCTTCCAGAAGGAGTCGCGATGAGTATGCAGCCGTTCCGGAACGAGAACAGATCTAGTAAGGGACGATGACTTCCGGACAGTTCGGCAGAGACGAGATTTAGGAGAGATCTCGACAGGACCTTTCTGGGACGAATTACGAGAAGACTTGGACCCAGGAGTGGTCATGTTATGCACCCCAGCAGGCCAGAATTCAGGATCGTCGACGAGACATGCTATGAGTGACCACGACAGTTGGCCAGAGATTCTTGGAGGATGTGCTTGAGCGGGACTATTCTGCTATACTTGATTTTGGTATTTTGAGCGATATATTCGCATGATTTGGTTTTGATGATTGAGTTTCACGATATCGTTTTCATGCGCCATGGTTGCACCTACTGAGTATTTACGATTTTTGCACAGTTGTTGCACTTGAGATAGTTTTCGTGCCTTGGTTCCTCATATTTGTGATTATATGGATTTCATACAGTTGAGTTGATTTTGTAAATATGTACGCACACGATTTGGTTCTTGCATTCGGTATAGTTCACATATGCTTGCAGTGCAGTGATTCGCATTTTGTACACTTAGATGCACTGGACTTCGATTTCGATTATGATACTCGATATTTGTTTTGTGCACCTTGTGCACCTGATTGGATTTTGCGCATGTTCGGCGCTTGATATTAGATTTCATGATTTCATGCATGATGGATGCACCTGATTTGGATTTTCGCGCATGTTGAGCGCATGTTTTGATATGCGATTTTGGTGCACACAAGATGCACTAAATCGAGATTCTTCGTGCATGTCAGATGCACCTGTCTTTGCCGTCAGGCACACGCGTTGCCTATGACAGATGTTGTGTGCACACCCGATGCACTTAGATGTTGTTTCTGTGCGCATGTATGGCACATATATGGATTTTGATTTCCGTGCGCACCAGACGCACGCAGTATTCATATGCATATTTTAGGATGGATTTCTTATAGAGCAGTACGTTTTTATGATATTTGCTATGTGTTTTCGTACTGAGCAGGACTAGTCAGAGGATAGTTCCTGAATGTATTTTGCATGCATTGATAGCTATCGAAGGGAATTCCAAAAAGAGAGCTATAGTCTCAGTATTTACCTACGTGTCTGATACGACATGAAACGTTAAAAACAAGGAAACCCTTCTAAATTGTTTCCCAAAACGGCGGAACGTACATTTTAAACAAAAGGTATATATGTATATGGTTATTCTTATCATAGACGTCCGCCACTGTGCAGTGTTATGCGCATTGCACAGCAACTTTAAGAGATTTGGCATGCATTTCCTTCAGATATTTACATATATAGATTTGATATTTACGTGTATAGTTTCGAGTTATATCGTATTGGTTTTGTAGTGGATTTGACATTTGTGTCTTTACCATGACTCCGATGATTGCGGAAACTTGACGGAGTTTTGATTTTGAGTTATATGCTCATTTTTCATGCGCATGCGCTACGCTACGATTTGTTTTATGTATTTATGATTTCGGAGCCCCGACGACTTGATGGTTTTGCTTAGATATTTTAGTATTTGGGGGAGTTTTAATTTAAATTCGGGGACCGAATTTCTTTAAGGGGGGAAGATTGTAATGTTTTGAAAATCGTTACGGTGAAATTTCGGAAAATCGGTAAAATAAGGGGGTTTTCTGTAAAAAGTCAAAATACAAATATCTTTATTATAAAATTAAATATACATATTCTAGCTATGTAATTGCTAGTATTTGGTGTTCATTGAGCCACTGGTGAAATTTCAAATTTTCTGAAAATTTTTCCTAAATTAATTATTTTAATATTATTTTAAGCCGTCACTAATACATTTAATTAGGGAAATTAAATATTGGAATGGGTTGATACCAATTTTATAATTCATGAAACACTAAACTGACATGTAAAATATTGTTTTTGAAAATGAAATGGTTTGCCAAAACGGTTTAGAAAATATCGAAAAAAGGGCTTAATTAGTGAATGTTGTGTTAATAGGAATTGGGGTAATACATTTATCTTTTTCTCTAACCCACACACCCACACCTCACCTTCTCTCCCTCTTCCCATGTGGCCGGCCCCCCTTTGACAGCCCCCCCTCTCTCTCCAATCACGTCACTTTTGAAAAGAAAAGAAAATGAAAGAAGTCAATGTGGACTTTGACTTTTCTCCCCACTTTCTCCACCTCACTCTCTCTCCTCCCTAACCCCCCCCCCCCCACCTGGCCAAAAATTTCAGTCCCCCAACAGCAGCCTCCCTTCCCTCTTCTCCCCTCATTTTCCCTCAAAAAAATTCACCAATTTCCATCTAAAATCAAAACTAAAATTCAAATCAAAGCCCTACACATTTTCCCTTATCTCTTTTAGCATGGATCTTGGTGCAAGGATTTAAAATTGGAGGTCTAGATTTCAAGTTTGATCATGGATTGTGAGGTATAACTTTTGACCTATTGTTCAATTGTTGGTTTAAATTCCTTAATGTTGCTTATTAGGAGCTTAATTATGGTTTAATTGAAAGATTTTGGTTTTCAAGAGAAGGTTTAGATTATAGTTAGCATTTTGTTGTGTGATTATGGTTGAAAAGTGGAATTCATCATTTTGTGAAATGTGAAACATAATCAAATTGTTAGTTTGCAAATTGTTAAGTTGGAATTGTAATATTTAAGTTATTTTGCTTACTAGGTTTTTATTATTTCATTAGATGAAATTAAAAATCTAGTGAGGGTTGTGTTTTAAATTAGGGTTTTATTATATCATCAAAGTTGAAATGTATAGTTTGACATCTTAAAATATGTAAAACCGAGCTTGCGTGTTAAATTGCAAATTGTTATATGTAAATTGTCTTAATTATGTTTGTTTTGCAAACTAGATTTTTCGTAATTAAAATAAAGAGTGAGATTAAAAATCTAGTTAATGGTTGTGTGGCTTAGTTAATATATTTTAATAAGAATTATGTCCACTAGAACTGTTAAAATATTTAAAGTTGATTAAAAACACCAAATTTTGTACTAAAACGGGTAATTTTGCTTGCTAGATTTTTGGAAAAATAGTTTTTAAAGTGAGTTTGAGGTTTTTGTGAATTTCAACCTATTTTATATTATAATTAGTGCTTGTGATTGTGCAAATGAGTGTGTTTGGGTTTTTCTCGATGGTTTGGCGTTTGTACGCCGACGTCGAGGGTTTTTGGGTTGATTTGTAGAAGCAACCATAGGTTTTGACGTATGTGGGATTCGTGTGTCGTTTTGGTCATGAGTCGGATTTTAATGCGATACAGTGCATTATGATATGTAGGTACCCCATGTGGACTTCGAGACGACAAGCAAGCACATGGCAACGTCGGCACCGGCGAGCGAGGACCAGGAGAGTAGATTTATATCTACGGGGAGAAGTCGGGTGGATGGCGTATAGCACCCCCGCAGTTCGTGGTGATGTATACGAATACGTATACATACATATATTGATTATATATATTGTTTGAGAGTATTGATGACATAGATGGATTTTGGGTGTGATCGGATTAGTTTAGTGTTGCGAGAACCTAAAGTAGAGGTTGCACCACATTTACACGCACACACCCATACTTGCATATATTCTTCTTTCATATGGGGTTATATTGTTATGTGTTCACATGGGTATGGAACTATGTGTTCACATACTGGATTTGAGGATAGTATTTGGGATTTGAGATGAGTCGATAAGATGTGATTGAGACCGTGAGAACGGTGATATGGGACGATTCGTACTTGAGAAACGTCCTGATGTTATTGCAGATCCTTGGACGACGATACATGTGAATAGTGTTATACATTGAATGGTTGACATGTGATCGTGATATGAGATAAGATATGTTAAGATATCCATAATAGGCCGCATTAGGCGATGTATACCTCTTTATGACGATATATGATGATGATATCGGTTTGTATGAGGCTGTAGATCAGCAGTCAGATCATGACTATATTGATGATATTAGTATCGTACTAGACGTAGATCAGTACCCAGATTATGATCTTGGATAAAGAGGATACCAGATGAATAATGTGATATTGACCCGTACCCAGATTTGGGATGTCGTACGACGGATTTACGTACGAGCTATATATTGATGTTTGATCCGCACTTTTGACTTGGGAATACTTGATTATAGGTATGGTATTGATTGAAAGAATTAAAGTTAACCGCAATCAAGACGGTGTCGCTATGCAGCTAGCCGGTTGAGCACGGGTCGATCCACAGGGAGATGGTTGTATTTCCGTTCTTGTTTTAGACGAGTCAATAAAGAATTCGTATTTGTTTGTTTGATCTAACCTATGTGTATTATTTGCAAGTATAAAGTTGTTAAGAAAAGATACGAAATTGTAAGCTAAAGAAATCTGTACTCAAAACCTTTGAGCCGAGTCTTGAACAATTGAAGCTAGAGCAATCGGCAATAACGTGGATTAGGGGATTTAAGCGCGGTATTCATGGAATCCGGCTTATTTACCCTTGTCCTTCCGTTCTTGTCTCTTGCTTTCGCCTCCGGCCAAACCGAACGCAACCGGTCGCGGTTAGGAATCACCGTTACCTTGTTAGGGTAGGGTGCCTAACGGAGCGCTTGCGTATCGTTTGGACGGAGTTCAATGGAAAATAACGGGAAAAAGAATTGGGCAAAGAAAATCTTATCTTACAATACCGTATTTATTCTTAACAACGATAATTACTACCATTCACAAAAAGAACCAAAAAGAGCAAAAGAAAAGAACAAAGAAAAGAAAAGATTACAAGAAAGTAAGTGCATGGAATTTAAGTGCATGAAAGTAAAGCAAGGTAATAAAAAGCAAGTAATAAATAAGCAATAAAAAGAACAAGAAACTAGAACTCAAGACAAGCATGGGATCAATAGCCAACCCTTAAACTTGCAAGCTCAATCAAGAGGTTGCAAGATGAAGAGAAGGGTAAAGAACTCATGTGAAGTGAAGAACCAATTCCATGAGAAAATACGACCCTTGAGATCAATAACTAACTCTTAACCTTTCAAGCTCAATGAAGAGGTTGAAAGATCAAGAAGGAGCAAGAATCTCAAGGGGGAGCTAAACTAACAAGAAAGATACAAAAACCCTCATCTTCATTTCATCATCCACTCAAAAAGCTCTCACTATAATTTTCATGAAGGAAAGAATGAAGAAGAAGAAGAAGAAAGAACAAAACTACACTAAGGTGGCTAAAAGAATGGCTAAGAAAGTGCTCCCTTGGTTTGGCTCAGATCCGGGGTATTTATAGGAGGGGAATGGGAAACCTAGGGCATCAATCTGGTATAATTATGAAAGTACCAAACTACCCATGAAAATTGACAAGGTGGGGAGACTATACGGCCGCGGATCCGCGGCCTAAATCCCATGTTGGCCGCGGATCCGCGGCCATCTTGGTGAGTTGGGTCTTCGTCTTTTGGGTGCTTCCCTGGTTTCCTGTTTCCTCGTGTTTGCCAACTCTATAATGCACAAAGTTTTCTAGAATATCTTCAGATTTCTTAGTCCAAGATTGCATTATCTTTTTCACTTTTGACTTTATCTCCATCGAGCTCCGCGTAGATTTCTTGGATCTTGTGCAGCCCCCCTCGTGCTCTGTGCTTGTCCCAGACAAGAATGACCATTGTCACATGTCTTGTATCTGGAACCGGTACTCGGCACTGGACGGATATGGATGACCGGAACCCGGCTTTTATCTGCTGTCAACAGATGTTCTGCTTTTGGCGTAACTGTAGAGATTTTATCTTGATTTGCATTATTTGTACCGGAAACCTGTATTCTATAAATATGTAACAAACACGGATTAAAAGCACCTACCTATAAACACACGAGCGTAAGAATGGGCGGTATAAAATGCAATATTCTGGTATGAACAAATACCCCCAAACTTAACTTTTGCTCGTCCCGAGCAAAACCAATTATTCACAAAAATAAAAACCTAACCGCACTTTCGCAGGGAACGTGATTGCACTGAGCGCGTGCAACAAGCCGTTAAACCTCTAGGTGTCCCTAGTAGGAGGAGTGTTGTCTCCTGAGGGTTTTCAGCGGATTACACCCACAAAATCCCGTCAAATTAGTGTCATAAGTTAACGTTGATTCTATTCCTACAGTTTAGTATTTACGCTAGAAACTCTATCATCCTAAGTTAGAAATATTCAACCCTTATTTTTCACACCTCCTATCTATTTAACCTTGGATCCTATACGTTCCAAAAAAAGTTTAGAAAGATGTTGGTTCTCCTGAGTTTTCCTTCTAAGGTGCGGCCTCAAATCAGGGATTTTTATCAACTTTACAGAAAGCACAAGTCTTATTCTTTATTCCTATCTTTTATTCAAACATCGATTGTATACCCCTACGTGTGTGTATATTTGCACCCCTACACTTGAGAATTCAATTCAAGCTATAATACCCTTGCCCTAATACCTAATACTACTTCTTTTAATTAAGGATGGACGGATTTTCTCACACACCTTTCATGCGACTATTAATGCTTCTTGAGGCACTAACGGCCGATTACTGAATGTGTGAACTTTAAAGCGTAAATAGCAGTTTCCAGGTCTTAACTTTATTCTATTTTTCTTTTTCTTTTTCAAGACCGGATATATTTTTCAACATGCTCTTTTGGTGTTTAGCTTTAAATACCGTTTTTTTCTTTCATACTAGGCTTTCAGGCAAAAGTATTTCTAGGTATCTTCTACTATCTCAAGTTTCAAGGTGCGTGTAAGTGCAGTTTGTAGGGTATATACTTTCTAAATTTAAACTCAAGAAAAGAAACTATTTTTCAGACTTATCCTCCAGTAAAGCTTCAATACTTTCCCTTCATCTTGACTTAACTCAAGAACTGAACTCAAGATTACCTATTTCTCAAAAAAAAACTGTAAGGACGTATACTAACCAAAGTTAGACAGAATTAGGGTTATTTTTAGGGTTTTCAAATCCTAAGCCTAGAATTTAGTTATTTCTATCATATCAACTAAACTTTCAGAGTAAAGATCTAGGTTACCCTATTAGCTAACTTGACGACAAAGTTTTTATATTTTGGAAATATTTTCGATTTTTATGGGTTTTTAATAAGGTATGCAAATGCAAAATATACAAATGAATGCGAAGGAAGAAAGCTTACCGAGCACACCCCCAAACTTAAACTTGACAGTGCCCTCACTATCAGGCTATACCAAGAGGGTCAAAATTTTCGGCGCTCTCCCTAAAAACAAATTATATAAAAAACAAAAAGGAAAACAAAAAATATATACAAAAAAGGAGCCCCCCCAAACTTAACTTAAACAGTGTTTCCACTGTTAAGCGTTGAAATTCAGGATTAGGGGGGAAAGAAAACAGTATCAAGCTATACAAGGCCTTACACAGGCCAAAAGTTAACACCAACCATTCAAAGATTTTATCTCTATAAAGCAGTGGCTGGTGGAAGGAGGTGAAGAGGTAAGAAATGGAGAATACGCGAGACCGTATGGAGATAGAAGCGGGATACGGTCTCGGTATATGAGAAGAAGAATGGCGGAAGGGAGAAAGAAGTGGAATACGAACTTGAGGGTGGAAATGGATTGAATAAATTAGTACAATCTGTAATGATCGATGTGAAAAGATGGATTGTACTAATCTATCAATATGGCAAGAAATGGGGTCAAATCCCTCAAGATTCGTGAGAAACCATGGGTACACCGAACTTGGTAAACCAGACAATGGAAATGAAAATGATACGGTTTCTTGCAAGGTCGGAACGATGGAAAGGATGTAGGGAAGTGGTTGAGGAAGGGTATCGGTTAAAGGTTCGGGAGGGTGTACACAGTCAGTGGAAGGAACAGGATGAATTGGAAAATCCGACTCATCAATTAAAACTGGTTCATCCTCAAAACTATCCTCAATATTCTCCTCAAAATTTAGCACATCCATGCATTTTTCTTCAAAATCAAGACGCATATGGGGTTCGGGAAAACATTTAATGACTCGGGATGATGATTTGAAGAGACAAACTCAGCCAAATCTACGGGTTATCATCCAAAATGTTCCCAGCATCAATATCCTCGATCAAGTGAAAATCAATATTCTCAGACACCTCATCAAAAGCATGGATATCAATCAATTCAGGTTCTAGAGTGGAGGTGTAGAGATCAAAAGGTTTGGGATTGGTTTCACTTGGCAAGGTCCCTTCACAATCGGGTAAATCAAACACTACAAAGTCGCACAACTCATTCATCATTCTATCTTCAATTGATAAATCATGTGGGATACTCGATAGAATTTCAAAACAGGAGTTGTGGGATTCAATTTGGACCGGGTAGGTTTGATTTGGAAGGGGGTACATCTCACTCTCTCCACTCAAATTCACAGCCTGTCATGCCGGCTCATCATACATTGAAAAATTTGGAGCTAGTTGAAAACTAGCTACCGGATCACTAGGTTGTATGAGGGCGGCCATGGACGCATTCAAATCCATCATTTGTTGGTTTGACGCTACCCTAAAGTCTTCCAACGACTGTTCCAGACTAGACATGGGTTGTGAAGGGGTTTCAGTAAAAGATTCAAAGTTGTTTGGATACTGAAAATTCCCAAATGGCGGTTCTGAAGTAATGTCTAGGGAAGGTGCAAAAGTAGGGTAGGATTGGTAGGAATTGAATGGCTGGACAGGAGCAGGATCAACATTTGGATAGGAAGGTGAATGGAATTGTTGATCCCAAGAATTTGAAGTGGTGAAAGGAGTGAAAGATCGGCTACGAGATTGTTCAATACGTTCAGGGATAGACAAAGGACGACTTGCAAAAGGGGTATCAACATAAGCGGGTGCGGGAGGTTGAAAAGGATGATACAAAGTGGAATGAGGAGTGCAAGTGTTTGTCCTAGACGCTACTATGCGATCTTTCAGTGAAACTTTGGGCATGGAGGGATCGTTTGATGTTCGGCCAAAGCAAGAACCGTAGGAAGTTATGTCTGGTTGTGGGTACCAAAGTTCGGCAAGAGTTTTGCGAGGTGGGGTACCCATGATATGAAGAGAGAAGAAAAGAAAGGAAGAGAAAAGGAGGGGAAAAAGAATGTGTGTGTTTTTTTTTTATATTAACAAAACAATGAAGTATACACACAAAAAGAATATGAACAAAAACAATCACGACACAAAAATACCACACACCTAATCATTCTAGGGTACACCTAAGTCAACTAGACCTGCTCCAGAACTTGATTGTCGAAGTAAAACTGTGTCGAGAAACGGGCTCAGGATACACTGATCACGAGGCCAGGTAAGTGCAGAGATAAGGGGAGGTTTTCCAACGCTTTCACGAAGTTCCTTAATTAAATAACCCTTTCTCTTTTGGCGGTTTTGCCGTTAACACTTTCCTAGACACCCCGTAAACAATATACCGTTAAGCGAGATTCTAAACACAGTTAACTTCTCCTATTGAGCGCGAAGTCCTTAAGGCTTAAAGTCTAATTTCTTTTAAAATTTGTGTGGGTAAACGTTATGCTCAAGTTCGTGATTTGTGAGCCACGGAAAAGGTGATGAAATCCTTTACCGTATATTGTGGGGTTCGCTTGCCCTTAAGTCCGTATTAATTGATGCAATGCGCAATTCAATAAAAATTCTATAAAGAATCAAAAAATTGTTTTTTAGTTTAAGCGTGGCACTACAACAAATACGGGTTAGTCAATTTTTAGCGTTTGCTAGCGAACTTGCAAAGAATCCTGCAAAGAATAGTATATTGGATGCGTCGGATTTGAGAAGAAGGTGTTAGTAAAGTACGTACCGTTAAGTTTTGGGTTAGGAAACCCCCGTTGAATCAAATCCGGTAAGCGTGAAAAGTTCGCTTACGCGGGTCAAACTACCCGGATCTTTGGCACTGTACTTTGCAATCACCTTAGCCTTGAATGTACACTTTGCTCCCCACAATCGCAGTTTTCATATGCGCAAAAATCTGCACTCTTGCCCACAAAAATGATAAAAAACAAAAAACAAAAAGATTTTTTTTTTATATATATATACAAAAAGAATATTAACCCGAATAACAAGAAAGAAAATACGCTACCGTCTCCCCGGCAATGGCGCCATTTGATTGAAAGAATTAAAGTTAACCGCAATCAAGACGGTGTCGCTATGCAGCTAGCCGGTTGAGCACGGGTCGATCCACAGGGAGATGGTTGTATTTCCGTTCTTGTTTTAGACGAGTCAATAAAGAATTCGTATTTGTTTGTTTGATCTAACCTATGTGTATTATTTGCAAGTATAAAGTTTTTAAGAAAAGATACGAAATTGTAAGCTAAAGAAATCTGTACTCAAAACCTTTGAGCCGAGTCTTGACCAATTGAAGCTAGAGAAATCGGCAATAACGTGGATTAGGGGATTTAAGCGCGGTATTCATGGAATCCGGCTTATTTACCCTTGTCCTTCCGTTCTTGTCTCTTGCTTTCGCCTCCGGCCAAACCGAACGCAACCGGTCGCGGTTAGGAATCACCGTTACCTTGTTAGGGTAGGGTGCTTAACGGAGCGCTTGCGTATCGTTTGGGCGGAGTTCAATGGAAAATAACGGGAAAAGGAATTGGGCAAAGAAAATCTTAACTTACAATACCGTATTTATTCTTAACAACGATAATTACAACCATTCACAAAAAGAACCAAAAAGAGCAAAAGAAAAGAACAAAGAAAAGAAAAGATTACAAGAAAGTAAGTGCATGGAATTTAAGTGCATGAAAGTAAAGCAAGGTAATAAAAAGCAAGTAATAAATAAGCAATAAAAAGAACAAGAAACTAGAACTCAAGACAAGCATGGGATCAATAGCCAACCCTTAAACTTGCAAGCTCAATCAAGAGGTTGCAAGATGAAGAGAAGGGTAAAGAACTCATGTGAAGTGAAGAACCAATTCCATGAGAAAATACGACCCTTGAGATCAATAACTAACCCTTAACCTTTCAAGCTCAATGAAGAGGTTGAAAGATCAAGAGGAAGCAAGAATCTCAAGGGGGAGCTAAACTAACAAGAAAGATACAAAAACCCTCATCTTCATTTCATCATCCACTCAAAAAGCTCTCACTACAATTTTCATGGAGGAAAGAATGAAGAAGAAGAAGAAAGAACAAAACTACACTAAGGTGGCTAAAAGAATGGCTAAGAAAGTGCTTCCTTGGTTTGGCTCAGATCCGGGGTATTTATAGGAGGGGAATGGGAAACCTAGGGCATCAATCTGGCATAATTATGAAAGTACCAAACTACCCATGAAAATTGACAAGGTGGGGAGACTATACGGCCGCGGATCCGCGGCCTAAACCCCATGTTGGCCGCGGATCCGCGGCCATCTTGGTGAGTTGGGTCTTCGTCTTTTGGGTGCTTCCCTGGTTTCCTGTTTTCTCGTGTTTGCCAACTCTATAATGCAAAAAGTCTTCCAGAATATCTTCAGATTTCTTAGTCCAAGATTGCATTATCTTTTTCACTTTTGACTTTATCTCCCTCGAGCTCCGCGTAGATTTCTTGGATCTTGTGCAGCCCCCCTCGTGCTCTGTGCTTGTCCCAGACACGAATGACCACTGTCACATGTCTTGTATCTGGAACCAGTACTCGGCACTGGACGGATATGGATGACCGGAACCCGGCTTTTATCTGCTGTCAACAGATGTTCTGCTTTTGGCGTAACTGTGGAGATTTTTATCTTGATTTGCAATATTTGTACCGGAAACCTGTATTCTGTAAATATGTAACAAACACGGATTAAAAGCACCTACCTATAAACACACGAGCGTAAGAATGGGCGGTATAAAATGCAATATTCTGGTATGAACAGGTATCGGATGTGATATTATCGAGGCGGGATCACCGACTAATATATATATACATATGTATCGACTCAGACGTTAGGCGGCTTCCTTACCTTTAGTTTAGTTTGACAACTTAGCCCTATAGTTTAGTGTAGTTGTTAGCCCATATTAGTTGTTGTTGTGTCTAGTATTCAGCTCCCGCTCTTTATTATTGTTCGCTCCGCATCGCCTGCTTACATTATGATTCATATTCTATTGTTGATATCATGCTGTTAGGACACCAGCACCATTACCGATGACGCGTATGTACCACGTACACTTACTTGCCGGCTCATACACATCTTCATCGGTAATTACCATGTCACGAACACTTTAGAAAATACTATTTCATTTGACATAGGTTGTTAGCTAACAGTTTAGACATGATATTAGTGTACTTGCCATATATGCTAGTTTAGACATTGTAGTTATTACTTGCTACCTCATGCATGTTATTATTCATTGATATGCCGCATTCATGGATTTTTTTGTCTATATTCACTGTTTACATGCTATTGAGGATTTGGATTCGGATTTTCATGAGATTTCCTAGATTTGGGGAAAACTGCAAAAACACTTATAAACTTCTTTCTCTTTTTTTTAAAGAAAAGTGCGGTTTTCCTATGATGTATGAGTCATCCACCATGAGTTTGCTGATGGATTTCGAGACCCGATTCGAGGAGTTGGATGAACCGTTTCGGGTACATGGTGGACCCGGTAAGGTACCCCAGGGCAAGAAGCGTGTGATGATGACGATGTGAGCCTGGCAGGGGAGCACTACCTACCGGTGATATTACCCGACGCGTCGGATATCCGGAGGATGCCGTCGTGGTCTTGAGATTGATGGTAGGGGCCGGTCTGGACTGACGGCGCCCTAGATAGTGAGATTGAGACATACAGAGATATTTGAGATATTGAGGTACAGAGATTGCGACACAGAGATATCGAGATATTTGGATATTTGTTTTGTGTCGATGCTAGGCACTGTTTATGCTAATTTCATTTATGATACCTCGTTTTTAAAAAGATACTGAAATCTCACTAATTTATGAAAGCAGTTTTCTTTAGTACATGCATTCTGTTTCATGTATTCTTACATCATCCATATGATATATTGCTACCTGAGGCACTGACACGGGCACATAGTATTACACTCGGGTTAGATATTTACCCTAGCCATTGTTATAGGCTGCATGTTATATATTTGAAGATATATTATGATCTTATGACCTAGGATCGCGTTGTTCATGCGATTTCTGTTCATAGATGTTTTTCTACTCACGAGTTGGCAACTCACCCTCGTTGTGCCACAGTTTCTTGCAGGTTTTGCCATACAGGTTTCATTACGGCTTTGTTGGCACTGCTTCCTTCGGGTGATTTAGCTAGTCGGTGGGTTTATTGGTATCGTACCCATCATTATACTTATATAACATTATTCAGTTGTATCTAGTAAATTCCATCAACCAAACATGTATTTATTTCAGAGGTAGAGACCAGTGATGTTTATTCTTTCGACCTTAGAGTCGTGCGTTGTATTTCTATGGATTTCTTATTGTTTTGAGTTTCCTTTGAGTTTTGATCCTCGCCCTTGGCGTTGTATATTATATTGCTTGTGTGGTTGTGACCGTCGCTTGACGAAGAGCTAGATCCCGCTTGGGGATGCCTTTTATTGATTTCGTATACTATTCATATTGTATCCCGTTTGGGGGCCAGTATTTACAAAGGAGACTCTGCCGAAATTTTCAGGAAATATTTGATGTTTTTAAAAACGCATAATTCAGCTTATGCTATTAAAACTACTTGATGTAAATTGGTTTTCCTTCACTCTACTACTTTACTTTGTTTGGATTTCTGGGTTTTCGGCTTACTTAGATTATGTACGCCTCAAGACATTTCGTAGTTTAAGTGCGGATGATGTTCCGTACTTTCAGGACGTGACAAATCCCATATCCATCGGTGTTTGACATCGAAGATGGTGTACGGGTGCTCAGTGGAGACTGGGTACACTGGACAGACTCCCTGAGAACTCCCAGATGGTATTATACCTCACGTCAGATGGTAGTTCTCTGGTGACACTGGTACAAGGTAGTCTGTAGATCCGAGATCGTCATAGAGTCTTGTGTGATTCCCACTGTGCTTTGATTTCCATCATACCACGTCCAAGAAGGCGTGCAAAATGGTGGCTTTTGGGTACAGTCTCGAATCACATGGAGGCAATGAGCGATAGGAAGGGTTTCGTCTCTCCCGGTATAGAGAGTTGATGTTGTGCTGTGTTCGATTGGCTATAACTGGAAGTCCCTGGCCAGGGCGGATATTGATTACTACTGGTAAGTGTTATCAGTAGGTTCTCGACCTGTTATGAGCCTCACATCGACACGACTTATAAGTTATTAGGGTCTGACGTATACCACCCCTAGACTAGTTATGCAACATATCAGACGAAGAGACCGGACTGTACGGTAGTGTTACTGATTTCACAGGAGAATGTACAGTCTTGCTTGTTGATCTTCTGATCGCTCAATACCTGGATGGCTGTTATGTTTAGTTGACCGCTTGCAGCTTGTGGGTGTTTGATATGATCATCACCTACTGCAGGCGTATTGATGATTCTTTAGAGTCCTACATAGAGGTTTCTTGACTCAGGCAAAATGGAGTAGGAGCACATATGTGATATGTGCGGGACCAAGAATAATGCGATATGAGATATCGTAATTTATTCTCGCGATATTTGATATCAGCCGGCTCATCGGATCAAGTGTTGATTCGATGAATCGGTACATGATATATTAGTCGGTTATATGCGATATAGCTGGATTGTCGGATCAAGTGTTGATTCGATAATTTAATGTATAATTATATATATGATAAATTACATTACATTATCTAATAATAGCTCGCTTCATTATTTCATTTTGTCACTGGATAATACATTGATATATATACGATATATGTTAATTGTATTATTTTATTTTGTTACAAAAATATATTATATATGTGATATATAATACTGTAACAAGTTATGATTACAAATGCAACATGATTAGTAGAGATTAAACATGGTTAGGGTTTGATTTGGGTTAATCTTTTCTAGATGCTTCTAGAAGCTTTTCTTTTGTTTTGAGCAAAGATATTATGTGTTGATATTTTGGAGATATTTTCCTAACCCAACCCACACCCTTTAACCCTAGTTAAATCTCTACAGTGGTTAAGTCTTTCTTGACTTAACCATGGTTGCAATTGTAATTATAATAACAATTCATTATTCATCACTAAAGATATTCATTCTTCTTCTTCTTCCTTGAGCTCTTAAAAAGATTTCTAGGTTTTTCTTTTGTGATGTATTAGTGTGAGAAATTCATAACAAAAGAGAGCATAAATCCTACTTCATCATCCTCATCTAATCTAGCCAATTATATTAGGGTGTTCACTTCATTAATACTTGATTAGTGAGTGAAAGCTTGAGTTAAAGATATTTCAAGGTAGATCATCTTAGAAAAGGAAGACTTCAAGCAAGTATGGATCATTCGGGTTATGGAGTTTCTGTTGAGTCCGGGAGATCATGGATCACGGAGAAGGGACAACAAATCGGAGCTTATGAAGCGAAGGGGCGGACTACAAAGGTTGTAATCCCACTCTCTTATTTGTAAAGGTGTTTACTTGCATGTTTAACCCTAATTTTCTAGCAAAGATCCTTGCTTTGGGTTATTCGGTACGTCTAAATTTTAAATCGAGCATGGTTGATGCCTTGTAGAACCTTGTGACAGTACCTAGTAACCATACACTATACCCCCTACGAGTGTGGCGAATAGCCCGCCAATTCTAGAGTAAGGCCCCCTCCGTCTCAACGCTACGAGATACGGGCCCGTTGCTCTCTAGAACCCGGCTACTCGAGTACTCCACCGCGGGGTAATCCTAGTACAGAAAAGTATATATACAATGGAGACATCAATCTCAACCCGATCGTGCCCCATAAAAGAATATACAATCTGGCAGAGACAGCTGTCCACATGTCGAATGCTCTCCCCATAATAACGAATATACAGATCAATCTTAACTGTACTACTACCATTGCACCATAGGCTATCCAACACGACAATCCAACCATAATAATCAGCACAACATATAACATCAACGTGAATATCATGTTCGTAAACCCGTCTAATTGACCATATAGCAATTAGTCGGGTTATACCGCCCAATGATATTCACGGTCACACAAATTAACATATGCACTGATAAACACATATTCAAAATTTTGATCGACTAAAACTTTTCCATATTGGCCCCAAATGCAAACCAGTACTCAAACAAATCTGGGCCAAAAACATACATCCCAAAAATCATATTTCCATGAACTAGAGCCCCAAAAAAATTTGGGGCACTGTAGCCCAAAAAAGGCCGCGGTTCAGCCGCAAAATGTGCCATTTTGATTTTGATCCACGGTCGTTATATGGGATTAGGTGCCCAAATTTTTTTCTTAGCTCTAGCTTTTCCAGCACATAATTTTAATACAACAAGAATTATTTTTGAACAACATTGAAATTCGAACAGCAAGCAACAGTTTTGGAAATACGATTCGGAAAATTCCGTCAATCGAAACTTTAAACATGTGTAAATTAGCTGGTAAAGGTTTATAGAGTGGATTTGATACCATATTAGGGTTTGCTACCGCCCTGGTCATCTACCGTGACCGATGCGGAACAAAAATGGTGTTTAAAAATTTTGGCGCTAAAAAAACTATCCAGAATCAAATCATAAATTGATACTAGCTACAAAAGAAGATCTTAACTACAAGGTTAGTGTAATGTTTTAAAAATCGTTTAGGTGAATTTTTCGATAATCGGTAATATAACTCGTGTTTTCCGTAAAACTAAATTATAATTATTTTTCAATATAGACTTAATTATACATATTTTAGCTATGCAATTTCTAATATATGGTATTTAATTAGTCACTTATAAATTGCTAGTTTATTTAAATATTTTTCCTCAATTAATTATTTTAAATATTATTATAAATTTTCACTTATACTTTTAATTAGTGATAATTACAAATGAGAATGGGTTAATTAAACAATTGTAAACCATGATAACTTAATAACAAATTTATAACATGTTCTTTCCTTCTCAAATTTTCTCCATGGTTCTAGTAAATTCTAGGGTAAAGTTAATTAAAAAAAATTTAAAAAAATAATTAAGAAAGGAGTTAATATATGATATGATAGGGGGTTTCTTGACTTTGAATTGTAAGTCTACGGTAGCGCCCCGGCCGTCATTCTGACGCCAAACGCGGAACAAAAACTTTTATAACCGGCGCTATCGCATACTATAACCCGGATCTTGCCATTAACGCTAAACTAACAAACTGTAAAGAGGTAGAAAGGCTATACCGATCGATCCGAGTCCTTCGGTCTTTAGCCATCATCCCATACTCCTTTGCGGCAACTCCGGACTCTTTGCTCCTCGTCGAAGTGGCACCACATCTACGGATATTTAAACGGGCTCCCGCCTCTATACCGAGGCAACTCGGTCATCAAGTCTGCTAAAAGAGATGACCAAGATGAAGTAGAGAACAATTAGAATACTTTGTCTCAAAACACTCTTTGGTTCTCATCACATGAGAGGGTAAGAGTGGAGGTTGAAGAAGATGCTAGGGTTTGGAAATGGTGAACTCAAGAAACACTAGTGAGCCAAAAGAAAACTAAGCTCATAAACTTGTGTTCTTTCATCCTTCTCTTGTGAATAGATATGAGAGGTTATATAATCAAAACCATAAGAAAATATCTAATCAAAATATCTCCTCAAATATCTATTCACAAAACAAAACACATTTAATTCTTCATGACTCACTTAGTGACTCATTAGCATGAGTCACCAATGAACATGCTAGAATAATACGTCATCCATAATGAGTCACCATTTCCAAAACCAAATAATCATTTAAACCAAAATGATTAATCACAAAAGAAATATATCTTCTAAAATATTCTCGTAACGGATTACGAAAATACCCCTCATCTGTATATACAAACATGTATCCGTATTCCGACCGAATATGAATACGAGAAACTAAAATATGCTGACTCAATATAATACATGGATTCGGTTTAAACCAAAGCCCACCAGTATTATCTGCCCGAAATATGACACGTGCATAAATGCACGTGCATTTTCCGAAACCTGCCATAAAACCATACGGCCTCTACAACGTTTCGCCCGAACTTGGGAAACTATCTGTGGGGGACTCTAAAGGCTCGTCAGTACCCTGGCAGTGGGTTTAACCACAAGCACGTCAGCGGCACTAGCTATGCGTAACGGCTGCCCATGTACTGACCTCAAGGGAAGCCGATGAGCAAACTCATCCTGGAACCCAACTGAGCCTACCAGTGACAATATACATACATTCCGGTCCGTTCGTCTATGAGTATCGCATATCGGTCCTAGGGGCTGGTAACGTCAGACCCCTAATAGCGGTATAAGTTGTGACGGAGACACGCCCTGAACACCCTGAAAAACTACTGGAATACTTACCAGTAATTCTCACCTTCCTTGGCCAAGGACTTGGTGTAATGGCTTTCCTAGACACAGCGCAATCTCACCCCCAATACCGGGAGAGACAAATTCCCTGCCGATCCGCTCACTTGCCTCCCTGTGGCTCGGGACTGTACCCAAAAAAGACCTGTTTGCACGACTCCTTTGAGCCGTGGTAGGGTAGAAATCAAAGCACAGTGGGAACTCACACGAGACAAATGACGACCTCAGGTCGATGAACTAACCTGTACACATGTCACCAGGGAACTGCTATCTGATGCTAGGTATAAATACCAACTAGAAGGTTCCCGACGAGTCCTGTCCAGTGTACTCATAACCCAATGAGCACCTGTATATATCTTAGGTGATCCAACTGACACCAGTGGCTTGTGAGACCGGCCACCGCCCCTCGTCGGGGTCTCGACTGTATACACTAGTCTACTCCGGAGTATCGATGCCCTGTCTCGAAACTCCTACGACTAGGGACAACTTTTAAGGATGTGCTTATAAACAACCCAACTCTCACGTATATGATCGCCATCATACTGTTGGTAGTCAAGCAAGATCCTAAGGGATCTATCAACGTATAATAGTGATCAGTCAGCTGAACCTGTACACGACTGATAAAGGCAAACCAGATAGCATACTATCATCTCAAGTAAGACTGTCCTACCGGTATAGGTCATCCTCAATCATTGCAATCACGTGCCTGCGATCCAATAATTGAATTTGAGGGTACTATAACCAACAATTTCCCACTTGCACTTAAGGCTAATTATTGCGATGTCGCATACTCACAGCCCGTGTGATACCGAACACCCAACTCCTCTACTAATCAGTTTCACAAAGCTCGTTTGTAAAACTCTTGTGTTTGAGAAACAGCCTCAATGAGTGGATCCGCCCTGATGTTTCTTTCTATGTCTCTCTTAATCTCAAGTTCGCGGAGAAAGCCATCTCCCGAATTGATCAATACCTGTCTTAGAATATGTCTGGATATCTGATGGGACCTAGTTCATAAATGAACTCCAAATCCAAACTTCTTAGACTGTACCGACAACTGAACCTAATCAGTATCCTGCACAATGCCTCCCACAGTATCCTCTTGGACCACCTGTCCATAATACTCCCCCTTTGTCAGAGGGAAAACTATAGCTCTGACAATCACTCTGTCATTCATGTCACCTTTGAAACCTGGAATGATAACCGTCACCTGAAGGAGGCTGCCGTCATCAAATCCCTAGAACATCCACTTATGTTATAAAACATCTTCCTTATGTTTCTCCAGGATTGGATTAATATAAACTTATTGTATCTAGTGCAAAAACAACATCTGGTGTGGTACTTGACATCTCATTATCGACTCAATTTCCTAAGCAAGTGATCTGCCAATCATACACATCCCTCTCCTCTTTAGTCTGTAAGACACCTTTAGAGAGGGTGGCTCCATCACCTGCAGGTACACCACCATGCCAGGAGTCATCTATTCCAAATACTTTTAGAATACTGTCAAAATACCCACATTGGGAAACTACCCAAACCTAGATCTAAAACCATAGATCTAGTAACCAGAATGTCTGATATTATATCCATATCCTTTGTGGAGAAACAACTATGTGACAACCACAGTACAATCGATCGTAGTATAGGAATTTTACTTCCTACTCTGTGTATGTCATCCAAATACCAGGAAATCACACCCTACTACCTTCTTAACTGATCCATCCCCTATTCTGATGAAGTCAAAGCCATGACTTTCATATCAAAATTAGATGATCTATCTCCGCTATAACTGCTCAAGTCTATAAATAGACTTAAGCAACTTGCCCACTATGCTTCCGTTGCTCCCACTGACCACAACAACCCTCTGGCAGAATAATATATACGTGCAATTCTAAAGATAGTTTAGAACGACGCTATACTTAATCTCCTGCCGGGTCTCATAGCCTGGAACAACAGTAGTGTCAAGTCTGGATAAACAAGAATCTCCCTGTCACCGTCCTTAAGGCTACCGGAGTACCTCTCGGGTGTCTGAGGTTACCCACCATATCTGCGGAGTGGCTAATGGAATGTCAAACCTGATTGAATCTTTAGGTCCTATTAAATTTTTCATAATCGTTTGCGGTTCTGGGATCACTTCCAGTTCTACCATACTCCCATTACTATTTTCTGAAAAAATCCATTTTACTAAAACTATGGCGAGTCAAGAACAATATCACTATTGATCTTCCAGATGGTAAAAAGTCAACCCTCGTCATAGCCTGGGCCAACCCACAAACTGCCATTACAGAAACGTGCCATGAGTTATCCAGAGTCTGGTTTTAATCATAAGCCGGACAACTCCCCGTACCTTAACATCGTTAAGATATGAACCATTCTATATCCAATATAGAAACTATTGCACTTATTTAATTGGAAACAGATTCAAATCATGCAGCGGTCTCCAGTGCATATCAACTTAATGGAAAGAGGCTAATCAGCATTACTCAACTTAGGAATGCATCCAATTATGAGTAACCTGAAAGAGAAACAAGTTTCTCAAAACTATTACTATCAACTGAATACCAATCACAAGTATCTACATCTTCGATCTCTTTGAAGAATCCCGATACTTGCGACATCTGGTTCTCTACTTTATTCCTATACCCACAACTTCTCAAAACATAGACCTTGTATTTCTACGAAACACTTGTCTAAAAACTAGAGAAGTCATAAGTAAACAGAACATAGTACGAGGACCAACATCTTTGTCCTAATGGACACTGGATAACATACAATACTCTGTATAAGTCCGCTGAGTTGAATAACTCAAAACCTGTGCATCGTAGGTTGAAAACTGTACTTATGGTTAAAAACAACTCCATTGTTCAATGCTCCTTACCCAATCGTCAACTGATATAGGTAAATGTCACGGACATAATTTCAAAAAGTTATATCTCACTTTATAAAAATAAACGTACAGATATATCAGTTTGAAATTGATGCACAACAACGGATACTCAAAACCAAATACTTGTCGTCCGGCAAAAACCTAGGCGACTTCCTCAAATATCACCAATTACAACGAATTCCAATATAATGAGGATGATCACCTTATTCCCAATAACTTACTCCCACTCATCATCTGTAAAACCATACAGATGTGAGAATCATACCTGGTAAATACATACCTTAGAGTAAGTATCTAATCAGGAAATCAGTTTTCCTTTAACAATGCATAGTGAAACTGAAACATGAAAATGTTTCGTAAAGGTATCCTGGTATTTCTAGTAATGCCTCTTCCATAATCCAATTCATGACTATAACTGTATATTTCTTTTCTATCTCTCCAAATCCCTTTATTTGTCTTTAGTCGTTACTTTCTGTACACCATTGTTAGGCTAAATAGTTTTCTTCCTTCCCTACCGTTCGGCACCAGCCTATGGTTTGGAAGAAGACTATCCAATAAGCGTAATAGGTGTACCCTCCTAAACCAATGAGTACTCGCAACCTGAGAGAAGGTGATGATAAAAGACAACTGAATAATACCTTATTCTATTTCTCCCGAACTGGGGAAAAAAACAAAGGTGAAGTAGGAGTAGCGATGAAGTACGCGGTTTGGTCGTGAATGACAGCAGTCGCAATTTACTTTGCCCTCTTTCTAATCACTTTATTTTGTCTTTACTTATTACCTTCTGTACACCCTACTTAGGCTAATTGGTTTTCTTCATTCCCTATCTTTCGGCACCTGCCTATGGTTTGGAAGAAGACTATCCAATAAGCGTAATAGGTGTACTCTCCAAAACCAAGGAGCCCTCGCAACATGAGAGAAGGTGATAATAAAAGACAACTGAATAAACCAATTCAATTTCTCCTGAACCTGGATCCATCCTCGAAGAAGTCCTTTCGAGTTCGTATATAACCATACGATGGATCTATCTAATGAAAGTGGATGTTCGTAGTAATACGAGGTGTTCTGAAAAATGCAAAGGGTAAAAGAAGGAGCGGCAATGACTTATGCAACTCGGACAATCCAAAAGCCAATATTAAAAAGGTTCGGTCAACTTGGTCATTGAGTCATAGTCTAAGGTCGGTCAAAGGTCGCTGCCAAAGAGAGAGAGAGAAAAGAAACACTCTGCGTGCACTCTAACCTATATCAGAATGGTCATCACTTTATCTAATCAGGAAACCTCCCACTGTACTGTCAAATTCTCCTCCAAACCTGACAGAAGAATCAATCGGGATCACCCGAAGAGTAAACCAACTCATCAGTGGGAACCGGGATCCAACTCTCATCGCATGATAACGTGGTGGAATCCAATCATGTTATCACACTCCAGAAGGTATGCGCAAGCTTGGCAAGTTTCAGTTTCTTTAGAAACTCCCGATATGAGTTTTTGCCCCATGCTCTTATGGCCTTGACGTTGGCCAAAATGCCATAAGTCACATGCTAAGTTCTACCCATCATTATCTTGTCAATTTGAACCCATCCGCACATGCCCCTGACGTTGGCCAAATAGCAGAACGACTGTCCCAAACCAACTCATCTATCTATGCAACAGATGAATACCAGCAGCTACCAAACACTATGCCTTGGCGTTGGTCAAAATACATAGCTTGAATACTACTGAATACCCAAATGAAATAACGGAGGGCTACGGTTGGTTTTTGGCGAAAAAACCTTTAACGTAATGAACTTGATCTCGTTGAAGGAACCTGATAGCTTTTTATAAAAATATAGTGGTGAAAACCTTTGCTAAAGAGGTCACTCCCGGTGAAGGGATCTCGGCTCTTTCCTCATGGAATGAGGTGCAGGATATTCCAACTGAATACCGCGACACAAAGCAACATGTAATCAACTATAGTGAAGTTATTACCCTGACGCAAATTTCTGCCCAAGGGGTCACTTCCGGTGAAGGGATCTCGGCCCTTGCCTCGTCGAATGAGGTGCAGGATATTCCAACTGAATACCACTATACAAAACAAAAGAAAACGTCTTTGTAATAACACATTTTAAAACTGTTCCAACAACGTCCAAACAGGTTTGTTTTCCTTTGCATTGATCAGAATCAACGCAGTCCCATCAATTAATCACACCAGAAAAGAACGAAAATAAAATGTACGTATATGCCATCCGCATTCGTCACTGGGTCCTATCATCACCCGTTAAGTATATATACCAATATAAAATAATCGCTCCAGGCGTGATAATATGAAACATTACAGAAAAGTAATAAGCATCACAGAACAATACAGATAATCTGGGATCCCCGGGTTTCACAGAGCCGCTGTTGAAACCCGACGTTCCCCTGGTCGTGTGGATAGCCTGTGCAATGAAACCTAGACCCCTACGGGTGCGGCAAGTTACCCGCCAAAACCTGAAGCGAGGCAGCCCCCTACAGCATAGTGAATGGACCACCCTGCACTTCACGGAATCCGGTAACTTGAGCGCCCTTCCTTGGGTCAACCTGTGCCCCCTACGAGTGCGGCCAATAGTCTGCCAGTTCTAGAGTAAGGCCCCTTTGACTTTCAAAGCCATGAGATACGGACCCGTTGCCCTCCAGAACCCGGCTATCCGTGCACTCCATCTCGGGGTAAACCTAGTACAGAAATGAAAAATATGTACAACAGGTACATCGACCTCAGCCCGATCGTGCCTCAAAAGAATATTATACAAACAGGCAGTGACGGCAGTCTATATGTTGGACGCTCGCCCCGCAATATCAAATGTACAAATAAATCCAAACTGCACTACCATTGCACACTGCTATCCACCACGACAAATTCGCAACATCACAGCACAATACAGAACATCAACGCGAATGTCACGTTCGCAAACCCATCTAAAAGGACTATAGCAATTAGACACAATTTACCACTCGAATGACATTCACGGTCGGAGATATAATGTAAGTACTGTAAACTAACAAGTTTAAAATTCCGATCGACAAAACTTCCCAATGTGGGCCCCACGTACATCTGCAGTACACAAACAAAAATCTGGGCCCAAAAGAAATATTCCAAAAACCACAATTCCCTATGCAGAAGCCCAGAAGAAATTTGGCACACTGAAGCACCAAGACTGCGGCGGAACCGCGGCCAAACCTTGGCATGTGCGGCGGTTCCACGGCCGTAAGGTCGAATCAGTGGCCCAAATTTCTACTGTGTTCTTAAAAAAGCCTGCACGATTTTCTGATATGCTCAAAATGATTTTTAGACCTGTTTTAAAAATCGACAGAAACTTTAGCCTGAAAATCACGGTTTCTGAAATTTCGTTCGATCGTTGTTTTAAACACGTTAGAACAAGTTAGTAAAGGTTAATGGCGTGGCTCTGATACCATGTAAGTCTACGGTAGCGCCCCGGCCGTCATTCTGACGCCAAACGCGGAACAAAAACTTTTATAACTGGCGCTATCGCATACTACAACCCGGATCTTGCCATTATCGCTAAACTAACAAACTGTAAAGAGGTAGAAAGGCTATACCGATCGATCCGAGTCCTTCGGTCTTTATCCATCATCCCACGCTCCTTTGCAGCAACTCCGATCTCTTTGCTCCTCGTCGAGGTGGCACCACATATACGGATCTTTAAACGGGCTCCCGCCTCTATACCGAGTCAACTCGGTCATCAAGTCTGCTAAAAGATATGACCAAGATGAAGTAGAGAACAAGTAGAATACTTTGTCTCAAAACACTCTTTGGTTCTCATCACATGAGAGGGTAAGAGTGGAGGTTGAAGAAGATGTTAGGGTTTGGAAATGGTGAACTCAAGAAACAATAGTGAGCCAAAAGAAAACTAAGCTCATAAACTTGTGTTTTTTCATCCTTCTCTTGTGAATAGATATGAGAGGTTATATAATCAAAACCATAAGAAAATATCTAATCAAAATATCTCCTCAAATATCTCTTCACAAAACAAAACACATTTAATTCTTCATGACTCACTTAGTGACTTATTAGCATGAGTCACTAATGAACATGCTAGAATAATGTGTCATCCATAATGAGTCACCATTTCCAAAACAAAATAATCATTTAAACCAAAATGATTAATCACAAAAGAAATACATCTTCTAAAATATTCTCGCAACGGATTACGATAATACCCCTCACCTGTATATACATACCTGTATCCGTATTCCGATCGAAAACGAATACGAGAGACTAAAATATTCCGACTCAATATAATACATGGATCCGGTTTAAACCAAAGCCCACCTGTATTATCTGCCCGAAATATGACACGTGCATAAATGCACGTGCATTTTCCGAACCCTGCCATAAAACCATACGGCCTCTACAACGTTTCGCTCGAACTTGGGAAACTATCTGTGGGGGACTCTAAAGACTCGTCGGTACCCTAGCAGTGGGTTTAACCGCAAGCACGTCAGCGGCACTAGCTGTGCGTAACGGCTGCCCCTGTACTGACCTCAAGGGAAGCCGATGAGCAAACTCATCCTGGAACCCTACTGAGCCTATCAGTGACAATATACATACAGTCCGGTCCGTTCTTCTATGAGTATCGCATATCGGGCCTAGGGGGCTGGTAACGTCAGACCCCCAATAGCGGTATAAGTCATGTCGGAGACAAGCCCTGAACACCCTGAGAAACTACTGGAAAACTTACCAGTAATTCTCACCTTCCTTGGCCAAGGACTTGGTGTAATGGCTTTCCTAGACACAGCGCGATCTCACCCCTAATACCGGGAGAGACAAATCCCCTGCCGATCCGCTCACTTGCCTCCATGTGGCTCGGGATTGTACCTAAAAAAGACCTGTTTGCATGACTCCTTTGAGCCGTGGTAGGGTAGAAATCAAAGCACAGTGGGAACTCACACGAGACAAATGACGACCTCAGGTCGATGAACTAACCTGTACACATGTCACCATGGAACTGCTATCTGACGCTAGGTATAAATACCAACTAGCAGGTTCCCGGCGAGTCCTGTCCGGTGTACTCATAACCCAATGAGCACCTATATACATCTTAGGTGATCCAACTGACACCAGTGGCTTGTGAGACCGGCCACCGTCCCTCGTCGGGGTCTCGACTGTATACACTAGTCTACTCCGGAGTATCGATGCCCTGTCTCGAAACTCCCATGACTAGGGACCACTTTTAAGGATGTGCTTATAGACTACCTAACTCTCACGTATATGATCGCCATCATACTGTTGGTAGTCAAGCAAGATCCTAGGGGCTCTATCAACGTGTAATAGTGATCAGTCACCTGAACCTGTACACTACTGATAAAGGCAAACCAAATAGTATACTATCATCTCGAGTAAGACTTTCCTACCGGTATAGGTCCTCCTCAATCATTGCAATCACATGCTTGCGATCCAATAATTGACTTTGAGGGCACTATAACCAACTGGAATTTTCTACACACACACACCCACTCACCCCTCACCTCATGGACGAAACCAAGGCAGCTCCCTCTCCTTATTTCTCCACTTCATTTCCATCTCAAAAATCCCCAAATTTCCATCAAAAATCCACATGAACTCTCACTAATTCATAGTTAAACCTTCACCTACTATTTCCTTGGCCCAAACTAGCTTGGATCTTGAAACAAAAGAGCATTTTGAAGGCTAAATTTGCAAGTTATATCTCATGATTGTTGAGATATAATCTTAACCCAATGGTTACTTGTTGATTAATTACTTCAATTGAATTTATTTAGGTGTTTAAATATGATTCTAATTGCAGGTTTGAAATTTCAAGTTGAGGATTTATTTTCAAGTTGGGGTTTTTCTCACTTGATTATGGTTACAGTGTGTAGTTTAATATCTTAAGACTAGCAAAATCTAAACTAGTTGTTAATTTGCTAATTATTGCTTTTAAATTGTCTTCATTAAATAATCTTGCAAACTAAATTTTTATGATTAATGTAAATAGATGAGATTAAAATCTAGTTAATAATTGTGTGGCCTAATTAAGATATTAAATGAACATTGTGGACACTAAATTTGTTAAAATATCTAGATTTGCACTAAAATGGTTAGGTGATGCATACTAGGTTTTTGGAATAAATAGATTTTAATTAAGTTTGAGGCTTTGATGATCTATAACCTATTTCCTAAAATATCTAGTGTGTTGTGAGTGCGCGATTGGTACGATTAGGTTCTAAGCTTGGTAATTGTCACATATAGCGACCCTAGTTGTGGTTTGTGGCGTTGTCGCGAGCGCGTTATGTGCACCAAGTGTGTGCACGTCTAGTTAGTACGCGTGGTTGACTTGTATCTGTAAGTCCACGTTACCCACCCCGGTGCTTACGGGGAGGCAGAATAGGTAAAAAACGGTTTTTTAACACAAGGTAACATGGACTAGAGCTAGAGGATCTTTGCTAAACAAAAACTAACAAACAAGCTAAGAGTTTTAGCTACTCGGTGAGAAGGTTATACCTAGGTCTTGAACTCCTTCTCTTCTTGTTGTGGTCCTCCTCCTTGCTTGCTCCTTAGAGTGGTGTAGACGGCTCCTCCTCGTTGTCTTCCCTTTGCCGAAGAAAGATCCACCCGAAGGCCTCTACCTTGAGCTCCTACCTCAACCAAGAGGTAACTAAAGTGCTTGGCTTGCTAAACCTAGAACCCTAGAATGAGTAGAGAGAAGTCTTGATGGTTTTATCTCAAAAGCTCATGGTTCTCAACACATGAGAGATGAGAGCTTTGAGAGAGGAAGAGGAAGAGCTAGAACATGAGAGAGAAAGAGCAAGAGAGAATGAGCTAAAATAATACCATCATGCTCTCATATGAGAATAATGATAATAATAATAATAATAAGTAAAGAAAATTGTGATGGTTAGTTTGGAATGACCATTATCATTTCACATTAAATGAATTTTGCAAGAAACAAGAAGCATCTTGCAAAAGAAATGATCATGGTCAAATGGTCAACAAAAGTCAACCGGTCAACCAAAGTCAAATGGTCAACAAAAGTCAAATGGTCAACCTAACCATGGCACAATTATCCTTAATTAATATCATTAATCATATTTCTCATTCTTATTAGGATTTAGAAAAACTCAACGGTCAATAACCCTAATGAGATTCCCTTGCCTCTGTCAACTGTGCATACACACCCGCATCCGTGTTCCGAGGAACACGAATACAATGAGACAAAACCAATCCCAAAACAAATACTAGGATCTGGCTTAAACCAAAGCCTGCTAGTAATAACTGTCCGGACACCAAACGTGCACAAGTGCACGGATGTGAACGAACCCCGTCGCAAAACCATGCGACTTCTACTCTGTTTTGCCCAAAGGCGAACAGCCCTCTGTGTGGGACTCTAAAGACTCGACACTACGCTGGTAGTAGGTTTAACCATAGGCCGCAAGCGGTACTAGCTGTACGTAACGGTCCCTAGGTAGATGCCGATAAGAAGACCGATGAGGTGAACCCATCCGAACTCCTACTAAGCCTGAATGTGACAATCTCCATACAGTCCGATCTGTTCGTCTGAGAGCATCGCATGGCGGGCCTAGGGGCGGTAAACGTCAATCCCCTAATAGCGGTACAAGTCGTGTCGGAGTGTAGCCCAGAACATCCTGAGATAACGCTGGAAACGCTACCAGTATATCTCGCTTGCCCTGGCCAGGGACTTTGTATAATGGCTCTCCTAGACACCGTGCGATATCAACCCCCAATACCGGGAGAGAAGAATTCTATCTAACCGTCACTGCCTCTAAGTGCTTCGGTACTGCACCCAACTGCTACCTATTTGCACGACTCATTTGAGCCGTGGTAGGGTAGCAATCTAAGAACAGTGGGAACACACTCGAGGCGAAGTGACAGTGTCAAGTCAACGGACTAAGCTATACTCATGTCACCTGGGAACTGATAACTGACGATAGGAATAATACCAACCAACAGTTCCCAGCGAGTCCTGTCCAGTGTACTCGTAACCTAACGAGCACCCGCATACTATCTCAAGTACGACGTACTGATGGCTGTAGGACAGACCATCTCCCCTCCTGGGATGAGAAGCGTATATACTAGTCTACTCTGGAGTATTGATGCCCTGTCTCGATAATCCGACGACTAGGGACCTGTATAAGGATATGCTTGTAGATTACCCAGCCCCCACTAGTGTGACTGCCATCACAATGCTGGTAATCAAGCAAAGATCATAAGGGCTCCACTAATATGTATAAGCGTTATGCTTAAAGAAACACACGCATATATTAAAGTAGAAACAAACCAAGTAGCATACTACCATTTTGAGCAAGATTGTTTATACAACTGTGAATATCCCAAACTTCCATTAAGTAATATACAAACTAGTATGATATAGTAATGGCCTCTAGGGCATATACACTAATAGTATCGTTATGTCCGTGACCATTTATATATCAATCCTCTTATTTGTTTGTGTGCGATTCTAAGATCGGGTGCAGAGACGTCAGACGCAGCGCGGAAAGGCAAGGCCGTGATTGGATCAGTTTGGTCGAGGCGTCCCGGTGAGTAGATGTACACATCTATGGGGGATCGTCTGGATGGCACGAGGCGCCCGATAATTTAGGATTACCAGTAGTACTTGCATTTATATGCGTAATGTCTTAGTTATTCATCTCATTGCATCGCATCATCTTATATATATGTATATATGTGATATCATCTCATAGGACACCTGCACCATTACCATTGGTTCATGCCGCACTGCACTATCATGCGAACACATACGCCTTTGGTAATTGCTATGCCACGAACACTATAGAACTTTCTTAAATTAGTATCTAAACCATTTGCATCATATATGATATATAAACTGATAATTGTATATTCATTCATCAACATTGATATGTAGGATGGCTAGTTACATATACATACCTCATTGTATCATAATTCATACACAGTTTCTGGTCATATATTGCATGGTATATGTTATCATATCATAAATATCCTGTAATTCGATGCCACACACCCCACGTGTTCGCGGGGAGGTGGAGTTTGCAAAAAACAATTTTCATAAGCTTCGTAACATCGACTAAACTTCAGGATCGATTCTAAACTGTAACTAACAAACTAGATTAGAGGTTTAACTACTATGTTAGAATATTATACCTCAAGTTCTCACTGTCCTTTACCTCCTCGCTGTCCTTCTCCAAGTCATGAGCTCCTCGAAGTGAGAACGGACTGCGCCTCCTCGTAGGCTTTTCCAAATCGTAGAAGATCCACCCGAGAGTTCCGACTTTGAGCTTAACCTCTAACTTGACGCAACTAGGTCACTTGGTGTGCTAAACTAAGTAGCCTAGGATGTGTAGAGAGTGATGAGGGATCAAGTTGTCTCACTAAACCCTAGGACTCTCAACTCATGAGATGGTTAGGGTTTGAGAGGAGTTGAAGAAGAGCTTGAGGAAATGAGAAGGAGAAAAGTATATGTAGTTTTCTTTTAGTGAAAAAGATTAAGTGAAATGGCTAAAGTTTTTTGCTTTTAAACCATAGGAAAATATCTCACAAATATCTACATATATCTAAGTCAACAAATGCCAAATGAGTCCAAGAAAGTCAAAGTGAAGCCCTAATCCATTTCACCAAAATACAACAAAGTTTCCTATCTCATTTCCTCCACCTCATAAAAGAATTAATCATAAAAGAAAAACCCTAATTGAGGTTTCTCACTCCAAGTTGTAATCTTGATCAAATTACAAGAATACCCCTCTCGTCCGTATATACATACCCGCATCCGTATCCCGAGAAACACGAATACAATGAGACGAAACTAATCCAATAATCAAATACCAGGATCCGGCTTAAACCAAAGCCCGCTGGTATTGTCCGCCCGAACATCATATGCGCACAAGTACACGGATGTGATCAAACTCTGTCATAAAACCATACGACCTCTACACGTTTTGCCCGAAGCCGGGAAACCCTCTGTGTGAGACTCTAAAGACTCGATAGTACGCTGGCAGTGGGTTTAACCACAAGCGTGTCAGCGGTACTACCTGCACGTAACGGCTACCCAGGTATATGTCGATAAGAAGGTTGACGAGCAAACTGATCCATACCGGTGTCAAGTCGACGGACTAAGCTGTACTCATGTCACCTGCGAACTGCTACTTGACGATAGGTATATTACCAACTAGCAGTTCCCCATAAGTCCATCCAGTGTAACTCATAACCCAATGAGCACTTACATACTATCTCCAGTATGACGTACTGATGACTGTGGGACAGACCATCTCCCCTCCTGGGATGAGAATCGTATACACTAGTCTACTCTGTAGTATCGATGCCATGTCTCGATAATCCTGCGACTAGGGACCTGTGTAAGGATGTGCTTGTAGACTACCTAGCCCCAACAAGTATGACTGCCATCACAACGCTGGTAGCCAAGCAAAGATCCTAAGGGCTCTATCAATATGTATTAGTGATACGTTAAAAGAAACATATACACATATTAAATAAATACAAACCAAGTAGCATACTACTATATCAAGAAAGACTGTCATAAATTCGTGTATACATCCCAAGCTTCCAAAATGTAATATGCAAACTAGTACTATACAATAATGGCCTCTAGGGCACATTACACTAACAATCTCTCACTTGCACTAAGGTCATGTGCTGGCATATCGCTGACCTATCATCTTGAATAGCCTCTCAAAATGCGGCTGAGAGATGGCCTTTGTGAATGGATCTGCAATGTTGTCCTCAGTAGCAACTCTCTGTACCTCGATCTCCCCGCGATCCACGATCTCCCTGATCAGGTGATACCGCCTCAAGGTGTGTCTGGACTTCTGATGGGACCTGGGTTCCTTTGCTAAAACTATAGCCCCTTTGTTGTCACAATACAGAGGTATTGGATCAACAATGGACGGAACCACCTGAAGTTCTGTTAAGAACCTCCTCATCCAGACTGTTTCTTTTGCGGCATCAGAAGGTGCGATATACCCCGCTTCCATCGCCGAGTCAGTAACGGTTTCTTGCTTGGAACTCTTCCAACAAACTGCCCCTCCATTGAGGGTAAAGATATAACCCGACAGGGACTTGGAGTCATCCTTGTCACTCTGGAAGCTGGAATCAGCAAAGGCCTCGATCTGGAGGTCTTTTCCACCGTAAACCAAGAACATTTCCTTAATCCTTCTAAGGTACTTGAGAATTTTCTTTACTGCTATCCAGTGCTTCTCCCCAGGGTTTGACTGATACCGGCTTACCACGGTTAGTGCATAAGCTACATCTGGTCTGGTACATAACATTGCATACATTATAGAGCCTACTGTGGAAGCGTAAGGTATAATAGACATGTGATCCCTCTCTAAATCATTCTTAGGAGACATCTCTTTAGAGAGGGTGATTCCGTGACAAGCCGGTAAATTACCTGTTAGTTATATGTATGCCTTAAAGGCCATTACTGTACATGTGATGTATATTATAGTGGATGCTTGGACATATATAGGGAGGACTTTCTTGCTCGACATGATAGTATGCTATCTGGTTGCCCTTTATCGTAACATGTATACTTATTGTCTCTCTATTACATGTTGATAAAGACCTTAGAATGAGTACTAGACTACCAGGATTATGGTGTAGATCATATTAGTGGGGCAGAGGTAGTCCGTAAGTACATCCTTTAAATCTTCCTAGTCATGAGAGTATCGAGACGGGGCATCGATATTCCAGAGTATACTAGCGTATACGCTTCTTGACCCATATGATGGGCGATGGATGATCATATATCCATTGGTTTTTGACATCAGAGATGGTATACGGGTGCTCAGTGGAGACTGGGTACACTGAACGGACTCGCCGAGAACTCCTAGATAGTATTATACCTATCGTCAGATAGCAGTTTTCTGGTGACACTGATACAGATTAGTTTGTCGACCCGAGATCGGCATAGAGTCTTGTGTGATTCCCACTGTGCTTTTATTTCCACCTTACCACGTTCAAGAGATCGTGCAAAATGGTGGTTTTTGGGTACAGTCCCGAGTCACATGGAGGCAATGAGAGATAGGAGGGGATTCATCTCTCCCGGTATTGGGGGTTGATGTTGCGCTATGCTTGATTGGCCATAACAGAAAGTCCCTGGCCGGAATTGCTGAGATTTACTGTTAAGTGTTATCAGTAGTTTCTTGAACCGTTATGGACCTTGCATCATCATAACTTATCAGGCTATTGGGGTCTGACGTTTTACCACCCCTAGGTTGCGATATGCGACATATTTGACGAAGAGACCGGAATGTACGGTAGTGTTACTGATTGGATTCGTAGGAGTATGAACAGGTTTGCTTGTTGATCTTCTGATCGCTCAATACTCGGGTGGCCGTTACGTTTAGCAGACCGCTTGCGGTTTATGGGTTGTTGATATGATCATCACCTACTGCCGGCGTATTGACGAATCTTTAGAGTCCTACACAGAGGTTTCCTGGTTCATGCGAAACGAAATAAGAGCACATATATGATACGTGTCGGACAGAGATTAATGCGAGTATGTGATACCGCATTCTATTCTCGCGATATGTGATATCGGTCGGTTATATGTGATATAGTCGAGTTATCGGATCAAGTGTTGATTCGATAGATTGTTACATTTGATATTTGCCGGTTGTATGTGATATAGCTGTATTATTGAATCAAGTGTTGATTTAATAATTTAATGTATAATTATATATTTGATATATTGAATTACATTAACTAATATTAGCTCACTTAAACATTTCTTTTTCTCACTTGTATGCATATAGTATATATGTGATATATATTAATGTACATTTTATTTGTGTCATGCTTGATGCCACATGCTTCATGGGTGTATGAGACTCACACCATGATTGATATAATGAATGGTTTTATTTATTTAGAGTTAATCAAAATTAGATAGAATTAAGTCACATGGTTGAAGCTTGTAGAAAGCATGTGGAACCATTGACCAAGTCCACTAATTTTGTTTTACTAGTAGATATTTATTAACCTAACCATTATTGTTAGCCATGCTTTATTCTCTACATGAGTTAGTGTATGACACTAACTCACCCATGGTTGCTATTCTCACCAAATGAGTTTCATATTCATCTCCACTTCATCTTCTTCTTCCTCATGAAAAAGCTTGTTAGCTTTTGAAACGGTGAAGAAATATTGTGAGAAAAATAAATCTTAGGTGAGCCCAATTCCTACTTCATAATCCTCTACTATATTAGCCATTTAGTTTAGGGTGTTTGCTTCACTAATATACCATTAGTGAAGAGGTAGCATGAGCTTGAGTCTCCTCGACGTAGATCATCTTCGGCCTCGAAGACTTCGAGAAAGATTGTTCATTTCATCATATGAACCCTTACTAGAGTTCGGGTGTTCACTACTTGGAGCGAAGGGACTACTACACGGAGCTTTAGATATGAAGGGTCGGTCTACAAAAGTTGTATTCCTCATTCACTTAGATGTAAAGCTGTTTACATTGCTTATTCGTCTAAATCTCTAGTTAAGATTCTAGGGTTAGGGTTCTTTAGTACGGAAAAAATTTGAAATTGGCATGGACGATGCCTCCCGAACCTTGCTACCGCCCTAGGGAACCCAACATTATCGCGCTTTGAATCTTCCATACTGAATCTTTTCAGTATGGTGTCGATGTACCCGGACTGTGAAAGTCCCAACATCCTCTTAGATCTATCACGATAGATCTGGATCCCCAGAATGTAAGAGGCATCACCCAGGTCTTTCATGGAGAACCTTTGTGGTAAGAACCCTTTGACAGATTGTAGCATAGGAATGTCATTTCCTATCAAGTGAATTTCATCCACGTACAAGATGAGAAATACAACAGTTCGTGCTACAATCTTACTATAAATGCATGGCTCATCTGGATTTTTGATAAAGTCAAATTCTTTCACCGTCTCATCAAAACAGATGTTCCAACTCCGTGATATCTGCTTTAGTCCATAGATGGACTTAAGCAACTTTCACACTTTCCTACTACTCCCACTCTGAATGAAACCCTCTGGCTGGTCGATATAGACGCACTCTTCCAAATTTCCATTTAAAAAAGCGGGCTTTACGTCCATCTGCCAAATCTCATAATCGTGGAAGGCAGCAATGGCAAGAAAGATCCGAATAGATTTGATCATAGCCACTGGAGAAAAGATTTCATCATAGTCCAAACCAGGTCTGTGCCGAAATCCTTTTGCAACAAGTATAGCCTTATAGGTTTCAACCTGTCTATCTACACCAATCTTCTTTCTGAAGATCCATTTGCAGCCTACGGGTTTTACCCCTTCTGGAGAAATGTCCAAAGTCCATACTTTGTTGGTGTACATGGACTCCATCTCGGTCCGCATTGCATCCAGCCATTTTACCGAGTCTTTGCTCTGAATGGCTTGCTGGAAGTTAGTTGGCTCATCATTATCAATGATGCAATCTTCTCTATCCCCGTCTATGAGAAAACCGTAATATCTCTCGGACGGATGAGAAAGCCTACTACTCCTGCGGAGTGGCACGGGAATGTCCTGTTCTTTCGAAACTTCTGGCTCTACCAAACTTTCAGTAATAGCTTGTGGTTCTAGAGATTCTTTCAGTTCTATTGCGCTCGCACTAGTTTCTTTTTCTAAAAATTGATGTTCTAAAAACTGGGCATGACGAGAAACAAAAACCTTCTGTTCCTCTGCGTAATAGAAAAGATACCCCCAGGAGTTCTTTGAGTATCCCATAAACTTACACAGTACTGAGCGTGCCTCGAGTTTGTCCGCATGCTGCTTTTTAACAAAAGCTGGACATTCCCATATCTTTAGATACCGAAGATAGGGTTTCTTCCCACTCCATATCTGATATGGTGTGGTAGGCACAGTCTGGGTAGGAACCTTGTTCAAAAGATATGCAGCTGATTCTAGTGCATAGCCCCAGAATGATCGCGGTAACACAGCGTTACTCATCATGGAACGTACCATATCTAATAGGGTACGGTTTCGTCTCTCTGATACACCGTTGTGTTGTAGTGTGTATGGAGGAGAAAGCTGAGAGAGAATTCCATTCTCTTTTAGATAATTCAGGAACTCGGCACTCAAGTATTCACCACCTCGATCAGATCTCAGTGTCTTGATACTTTTGCCGGTTTGTTTTTCCACTTCATTCTTATATTCTCGGAATTTCTCAAAGGCCTGGGATTTGTGTTTCATCAAGAAGACATGTCGATACCTAGAGAAATCATCCGTAAAAGTAAAGAAATAGGAATAACCACTTCTTGCATGTATAGACATTGGACCACACACGTCGTTGTGTATTAGTCCTGTTGGGAATTCACCCGCGCGCGCAAACACGTTTGTTTTGGAAACGGATTTGATTTGAAGGAAATGGATTGCGCACGCGAGATCATTCTCGTTTCAAAATTTATAAAACCGCAAGTGCATGGCACGTTGTAGCAAACCGGTAAGTACGGGTCAATCCGCAGAGAATTGTGTATTAGGTCTTGTTGTTTAAGGTTCAACAATTAATGAATGGTTGGTTTGTCACAAGAAATATAAAGAATACAAAAACAATGAAAAGCAAGCAAAGAAGATAAGAAAGAAGTGGTTGTGGTTTTGTCTTGGAAGGTCGAATCACAACGATTCCTTCGACGCTCCTTTAATTAGGAGTTATCCGTCCTTACGTCAATCCCGGCATAAAGCATGACTTGTCAAGGCGGTAGCAGAGCACAAGTCATCAAATTCCGTTATTCTCCGCAAAACACGAAACGAGTCCGTTTGTTCACTTACCGTTTGTATGTCCAAGCTTGGGGTATCAACACTAAACACAAGGGTTATCAAGCATACCACAACATCAAAAACACAAATTAGTGAGTGAGAGCAAATGATTTTAGTATTGAGTTTACTAAGTGCTTGTGATGGTATATGGTATATGAAACCAATAGATTTTCAAGCACTTGATCACAAAATACCACATCCAAACCTAGCAACCTTAACACTAAATTGATTTTAACTTAAACATTGAAATGGGGAGAGGGAGTGAATATGGTATATGAGGAGGTTACAAGGTAACCATGTTTAAAAATACCATATCACATCAATACCTAAACAATCTTTAAGTTAGAATCATATATATAAGCACATTAAACATTAACAAGAGGAGGAGGAGGCAAAGCCTTTCATCTCACTTCCTTACCATTACCACAACCAAAGAAGATTAGTTACACATCATAAAAAGAAGCAAATAAACAAAGCAATAACAAAGCAATATATTAACACTTGAAGAAGAGGTACAAGATATTGATAACTTGTTCAACCTCAATAATGAAGCTCTCAAGAGAAAGCTTCAAGAGGGAAGAAGAAGAAGAAACCAAGTGATAGTCCACTCACTCTCAAGCCTAAACCAGAAACAAAAGAAAACTATCAAAATGCATATTATATGGTATATGGTAGAGCCCTTCCCTTGCTCTCTGATCTGACTTTTATAGGCACCAAAAAAGATTAAACAAGTACTAGAATTAAGGTGATGTGACTGCAAGGAAGGGACAGTGAAAAGATGGGGACAAATAAGGCAAGGGAGGCCAGCAAGCTCAGTTTTTATGATGGTGTGGACAGCCAAAATCCAAGCAATGAGGCTCGTGTTGATGTGGCGGTCTCTTGTCAACTCCAACATCATCCTGGTGCTGTTTGATTTGTCTCTAATAACCTGGTTTGCATTCAGACATTTGGAGGGAACATGATGCCATACATCACATCAAAACTTTTTAGCATTTATAACTCTTGTCCGCCATGTGCCCACTTCATCATATCTTGTATGCCATGGGCAGCCCCACCATGGTCCTAGTGCCAAAGAGCATATGTACACTTGCATATTGTTGGACCAAAATTGTGTGCACATATTTATTTTGCAAAAGCTCTTTGGATATCGGTCGGTTTTCTGTTCTGTTTGCAGTGTCGGCTCCCAAACGCTATATCCGTGATATTGAATGTGTTTCCAATATTTTATCATGAACACCTGTAATCTGTAATTACAGAGCAGACACTGGTAAAAAGTACCGATAAATAACAAAATAGATCATGAATGAGGGTATTAAAATGCAGTTTTCTGTGATGAACAAATACCCCCAAACTTATCTTTTGCTCGTCGTGGGCAAAACAAAAAATCCAAGCCTCACTTTCGAAGGGAACGTGATTGCACTGAGCATGTGGAATAAGCCGTTAAACCTCTAGGTGTCCCTAGTAGGAGGAGTGTTGTCTCCTGAGGGTTTTCAGCGGATTACACCCATAAAATCCAGTCAAGTTAGCTTCATGGAGAAAACTGTTGATTCTAATCTTAAGCTTAGAGATCAAAGTTAGAAGTTCTATTACCCAAGTCAGAAACGTTAAACCCTATTTTTCACTCCTCGCGATTTGTTTAACATAAGCTCATACGCGTCTTTTACGTGATTGCACGGATAGTATCCGTAATGTTGTAAAAACTTTGATTAGGGTCATCATGTCATAATTATAGATCAGGATAAACTTCCAAAGGATCACACGAGTTTGAAAGGAGTTAAGATTTTCTCAAGTTTTTATTCTCCATTTAGGTTTCAAGTCATAATATATATCATTTTTAATAGAGAACCTAAGTCTTATTTTTCACTCCTACATTTCACCTGTTATTGTTCATACACACCTTTCATTATCGTGCAAAATATTACCTTCATATCTCCGCGAAAAAAAACTGTTTCAATAGAAAACTTGTCTCCGCCAAGATTATTCTCCCACAAAGAACCATGAGGACTTTTAACTCGGAGAGAACACTTTCTTGGCTTGTTTTATTTGGCGATTGGAAACTAAGCGAGCTTTGGGTCAATGACTCCTAAACCAGATGGTTTTAGGGCATTAGGTGTGGAGACACCCCAAGGACTTAATTACCCAAGTAACCAAGGCCACAAAACAAAAGACTCGTTTTATTTTAAAATATTCGGAACTCAGTGAAAACGGAGATATAGGCAGCATTTCTTTTAAACCCGAAGACGTTACATGTGGATAAGGTGTGTAATTACTCCAACAAGGTTTTAGAAGGGTTATTTTTCAGACTTATAGTTTCTGTTAAAACCTCAATAATATCCTTCATATTCACCTTATTTTGTGAACTATTCTTGATATTACTTAACTCAGAACAAATATGTTTGATCCTAAAGATGTTTATCAATTTTAAAAGTTTACAGACATGTCAGACTTTCATCAAATTCTCAAAAACATACGACACGTGTAAATTGTTATAAAAGACGTATATCAGCTATGGTTAAACACAAAGGAGGGTTATTTTTTGGGTCGTTGGTCTCACAAAAAAGATTTAGTTATTTCTAACTTATCAACCGAACCGTCAGACTTCGAATCTAAGTTCCCCCGGTAGCTAACATGACAAAGTTTTTATATTTTTAGGAAAAAATTTCAATTTTTATGGGTTTTTAATATGTATGCAATGTAGAATATACACATGATGCAGCAAAATAAATGCACAGCTTATGGCGCCAGCGCCAAAAACTTGTTGGGAACTGATTGATCGAATGTTTTGCGTACGTGTGTTTTTGAAATCAAAGAATTAACCGCAATCAAGAACGGTGTCGCTTGGTAGCTAGCCGGTTGAGTATGGGTCGGTCCACAGGGAAAACGTGTATTTTCTAGTTATTCTAACGAGTCAATTCCTATTTGTGGTAGGTTTTGATTTACTATAAAAACTGAGGTTGAAATTGATTTGGATTAAAACCTTGCTAGGGTTAGGATTAGGTTAGTTTGGAAAGTCAATTATTCTCACCGCTTTCTTTGCCCTAATTAAGAACTTTAGGTGTTAAGGTAATAGTTAACAAAGGGGATTAGCACAACCGGGAAGAAACTAGGTTTCATCCCTTTGGTCCTTGTCCGTCCTTTCTTAACACTTATCCCTAACCTCTATGGAAATCAAACACAATTGGTCTTTAACCAGGGAATCACTGCTATCTCGTGGGATAGGGTGCCGTAGTGAGCAGTGTGTGTATGGTTTGCATAGAGTCCTACTTTAAAATATTGAACGGGAAAGAAAGGAGTGAGAGATTTTCATCTCTCAGACCTTCCCCAAACCTAACCCTAACAAGTGAGGAACTACTCACTCATTAGGGAATTAACAAATGAATTCATTTTCTTTTCTTTTAATAGCCTAATTAACTTGCGGAAAATAATTACGGCAGATAAAAATTGCAGAGAAATAAAATTGCAAATAAGAAATTCAAGATAAAAAAAACTTACTTTTTATTGATGCACTCTTTGACAATTACAAGGAATGAAAATTTTAAAATAGAGAAATAAAAAGAGGCATGCTCCAAAAAGAGCTGTAGGCTTCCTATTTATAGATAATAGAACCCCTAGGGTTTACATCTGATCCACATCTAGAATTACAAAACTACCCTAGGAAAACTGGGTCAATGCACCGACTCCCTTGACACGCACCGACACGCGCCAACACGTGTACAGCACGGCCGTGGATCCGCGGCCATAAGCCTGGTTTGGCCGCGGTTCCGCGGCCGTTTGATGGGCTTTCTAGCTCATTTCTTCAGGATGCTTTCTGTTGCTTTTTCCTTCTATTTTCTTCACTTGGCTCTTCAGAATGTCTTCTAGTTTCTTCCAGATTTTCACAGTGCAGAATGTTGTGGAATATTACCGTTTGCTTCATGTTGAAGTCTTGAATCTTGTGCCGCCGTCGTACTTTATGCAATCGAACTGTTCATTGATCTTCATTTGTTCCTTAAACTTTAGGCGGCATCATATAGATTCTTCTATTTGTTGGTCGTAGTCTCACTTTTGTAGCGTTTTTTTCATCATTTTCACTGTATTGTTCCGAGAACCTGTAACCTGCAACTATTTAGCAGACATGGATCAAAAGCACCTATTTATTTGCAATATGATTAAGAATGGGGAATATAATAATGCAAAATTCTGATATGAACAAATACACCCAAACTTATCTTTTGCTCGTCCCGAACAAAACTAGTTTTATTCTCGAAAAAGCCTAACCTCACTTTCGCAGGGAAACGCGATTGCACTGAGCTCGTGTAACAAGCCGTTAAACCTCTAGGTGTCCCTAGTAGGAGGAGTGTTGTCTCCTGAGGGTTTTCAGCGGATACTACCTACAAAATCCGATCAATTTGGCATGTTGACTTTCATTTTTCAATTCGGTGTTCTAGCAAGAAATTCTATTATCTTCAACTCAGAAATTACGAACCCATATTTTTCACACTCACTTATCATTTAACTTAAGATTGTATATGTTCTGTAAATTTATTTAGCTTTTAGTATCTTTTGAATTTTCCTTCTAAGGTTCCATCTCAACATAGGAAATTTTATCATCTCTACTGAAGATGTAAGTCCTATTTTTCATTCCTATCTCTCATTCAAACCCCAATCATATACCCCTACGTGTGTGTATGTATCACCCCTACACTTGGAAATTCAATTCAACCTATTATACTCTTGTCCATCGTCCAAAGTACTTTTTAGTTGGTGAATTTTTAGATGAAATTGCTCGCACATCCTTCATGCGACCGTTAATACTTCTTGAGATACTAACGACCGATTACAAAATGTGTTTGCGCATTAAGGCGTAATTCCTTGCCTTGTAATACCTAAGGCTTTAGCAGTGACTCCCAAACCAGTTGGTCTAAGGCACTAGGTGATAAAGCACCCTTGCCATATATTTTTTTTATTTTACGCAGCCTTAAGTAATTACAAAACCAGTGTTCATTTTTTTTATATCTCTTTATTCACACTTATAATTTTATTTTCCTTCATACTAAGGATTTTAGACAAGAGCATTTCAAGGTATTCTTTACTATTCAAAGCTTCAAGGTGCGTGTTTGTGCAAATTGTAGGGTATATATTTTTAGAATTTAGACTTAAGGTTCGGAATTATTTTTCAAATTTACACTTCAATAAAAATTTCAATACTCTTCCCTTATTTTGACTTAGCCCAAGAACTGAACTCAAAATTTGCCTATTTCTAAATAAACTACAATGACATATATTTTCTACAGTTAAACTTTAAGAAAGGTTATTTTTAGGGTTTTTTAATTTACTAAGTTTAAGATATAGTTTTTCCTAACTAGTCAACCGTCTTGTCAAACTTAAGTCAATTATGGCCCAAATTGAACTTTTCAATTTTTATAATTTTTCAATTTTTATGGGTTTTAAAATAAGTATAAGTATGCAAATGAAAAATTATACATACGAATGTGAAGGAAGAAAGCTTACCGAGCACAGCCCCAAACTTAATCTTGACAGTGTCCTCACTGTCATGCTACACCAAGAGGGTCAAAATTGTCGGCACTCCCCTGTTTGTTTATTAATTTTTTTATTGTTAACAGAAAAAGAAAACAAAATATATATACACAAAAAGGTTCCCCCCAAACTTATTTTTGACTCACCACTTTGAGTTAAAAAATTATTTTCAAGAGCCAAATTATAACCCCCTCCCCAAACTTAAATTATACAATGCTAAGCTTTTTAAAGAGGGGGGTCAAAGTTATTGGTCAATACCAAGATCTGCAATGACCAAAAGTCAACACCAACCATTCGAAGAATTTATCAATGTAACATATAGTTCGGTGGAAGAACATGATATATAGAGCCAAGAAGAAGTGGGGAAGAGATAAGTGGTAGTATGGAAAGGGTTTGCGTGAATGTGAATGTGAGGAGATAAGAGGTGATGATAAATAAAAACGAGAATGTGAATGATCAGAAATGAGTGGAATATTGGCATTCTCGTATTTTATAAGAAGAAAGAGTGGTGGTTCAACTTCTATAGGTGGAGGTTGATTAATCACAAAATCCATGTTGTTTAGGAATGAAAGTTTGTCAGCTAAAAGTTCTTCAAAACTCTCATCGATGTAATTGAACATTTTACTGTCAGCAAGTTTTGTGCCAGAATTTATTATACTTGATTTGTCAAAAATTATGGAGGTAGGAGACTTGAAAAACTCATCTACCTCATTTTCAAAAGTATCCAAATCAAGTTGGTTTTCTGGAATGATCAAACTTGAATTATCGGATTGTGATTCATCAACACTCACTGCAATTATAGGAAGAATAGAAAAAGAACCCGAGAATGTGGGAGAAAGAAGTTGAATACGAACTTGAGGGTGGAGATGGAGTGTATAAATTAGCACTATTTTTTAATGACCGATATGTAAAAAGCTAATCTATCAACTCACTAGCTATCAGAGATAGGGTAAATGATACCACTATCAAGACATTTTACAATCTTCTTTTTAACAGCCTCCTTCATTATGGGGTTGAGACGTCTCTGTGGATCCTTAACTGGCTTGGAATCATCCATCATATATATATGATGTTCAACTATGAGAGAACTAATCCCCTTGATGTCCGCCATAGTCCAGCCAAAAGCTTGCCGATTATTTTGTAAGACCGTTAAAAGGGTTGTCTCTTGCTCGAGGGCTAGAGAGGCCGATATGATAACAGGAAGGGTCTCATTCTCACCTAAGTAAGCGTATTTAAGGTAAGACGGCAATAGATTGAGTTCGAGTTTTGGAGGTGAAACAATTGAAGGTAAAATTGGTGAAACTGTCTCGAACTCGAAGGATTCCAACAATGGTTCGAAGCGAGTGTAAGCAACCGAGTCGGATGGTTCAGCTAACTCATCCGAAAATTCAAAGGACTCAAACTCGAGTGGTAAGTCTTCAAAATCGTCCGAAAAAGTGAAACACTCGTAATTGTTATCGGGTGTGAAAACTGTGTTAGATTCAAGGAGGAACGCACTAGTGGCGTCAAAACTGCTGTGATCGAACATAAATTTTTCGAGCTCACAGTCCTCCTGCGTGATCTCTTGGATAGAGCAAACATCAAGTATACTAACATTAGGCTCGGAGGGCTGATTCCCCAACTTAAAAAATTTGTGTTCAATTGTCATATTTCCAAAAGATAGGTTCATCGAACCATTTCGACAATTGATCACCGCATTAGAAGTCGCAAGGAATGGCCGACCAAGTATCACCGTAATTTGACTCCGGGGGTTAGCTACAGGATGTGTGTCCATAACAATGAAATCAACGGGGAAAATGAAGTCCCCTACTTTAATTAACGCGTCCTCTAACTCTCTCCTAGGATGGGTGATGGATCGGTCGACCATTTGGAGAGTACAATGTGTGGGTTTCAGCTCTCCAACGCCTAATTGTTCATACACTGAATAGGGAAGCAAATTAACACTGGGACTAAGATCTAAAAGTGCGCGATTGATGTTCTTATCCCCAATTGTTATTGAAATTGTAGGAAAGCCAGGGTCCTTGTGTTTTTGGGGTAAAGGTTGGGTAAAAGAATCACTTACAGCACTAGCCATGAACACTTTCTTAGGTACCTGCGATTTCCTCTTCTTGGTGCATAAGTCCTTTAAGATTTTCACGTTAGAAGCGACTTGTTGGATTGCATCCAAGAGAGGTATGTTAATGCTAACCAGTTTGAATAACTCCACAATCTTCTCCATTGTGGAGTAGGTTTATTGGATCTCAACCTGTTTGGAAATGGAATATTTTAAAAATTTGTTGAGTCCAATGTTTGTGTAGTAGATTGCAGAGTTAGAACGGATCTCAGTGTTGGTGTTTTCGTGGAGTGAGATGTGGGTCTGTTCGAATTAGAAGAAGAAGTAGAGCCTTGTGAAGAATGAAGAACAGGCTTTGAAGAAGATGAAGAAGATGAAGAAGAAGAAGAAGCGGCGGCCGGGGTGTCATTATCGCCAACATTGTTGTGCAATACCTTTCCAGATCTCAATGTAGTCACGACACTCACATTATGATTTTGTTGTTCATGAGCAAGATATGTATTTTATGTGTGACCGGGATTTGGCAGTGGTTGAGATGGAAGTTTACCCTTTTCTCGCTCGCTTAACGCAACATTCAGTTGTGCAATTTGGGCTTCAATTGTTTTAATGCTCTGATCATGTGAAGCAGTATGTTGCACCAAAGACTGAATGGACGATTGGATGCTTGCAGAGGATTGCGTAGATTGTTTTAAAAACGCATCCAGACTTTGTTCTAGCGAGGAAACCTTATCGTTATTCGGCTGAACAAAATTGTTTTGAGGATAAAAATTGTTTGGTACAAAATTGTTCATTTGGTTTTGGTAAGGTTGGGGTTGGAAAGGTTGCTGATATTGAGTTTGTTGAGGGGCTTATTGTTGTGGAGGAGGCCTCTGAAAGTTGTTATTGCCTTGGAATTGTTGTTGATTTTGATTCCAAGCAAAATCTGGGTGGCTCCTCCAACTAGGATTGTAAGTTGAAGAGTATGGATCATCTCTTTGTCTTTGCTGAAAGGCAGCATTGACTTGATCTTGTCCTTGAACAGGTGGGTTGTAAGGACACACTTCGGTTAGATAGGACAGATCCGAACAACAAGCGCAAACAGTGCGTGGGGGTAAAGCTGGGGCAGAAGAAGGCGAAGAGAATTTGCTCTCAGTTGCTTCAAGTTTTTTCGTGAGTGCAGCCATTTCGGCCTTCATTGCAATCGACATATCAAGTTGATGTATGCCTGCACTAGACTGAACTAATGAAGTAGATGAAGTGTTCTTAGTGCTTTCCCACTGAAGTGTTTGTTCAGCAAGATCGTCGAGAAATTGCCAAGCTTCCTCGCTTGATTTTCTAAGAAAGTGACCTTGACAAATGGTTTCCAACAACTGCTTAGTTGCTGGGTTCAGTCCTTCATATAAAGGTTGGCAAAGTTGCCAATTCTCGATACCGTGGTGAGGGCACTGAACAAGAAGGTCCTTAAATCTTTCAAAACACTTCCAAAAAGGTTCGGAAGGAAGCTGGGAAAATTGAATAATTTCGTTGTGAATTCTCGCGGTCTTGTGGTGTGGGTAAAACTTTTTAGAAAGCCTTAACAAACTCTTCCCAATTTTTTATGGAGTGTGATGCTGTGCTATATAACCATTTTTCAGCTAGGTCACAAAAAGTGAATGGAATGACATGTAGCCTTATAGCATCATCAGAAAGTTGTGTGGTCTTCATCATTACGCAAACATTCTGGAATTTGTTAATGAAGATGTAGGTATCTTCATATTCCAGCCCGTGAAATTTAGGCAACATATTGATGAAGTGGGGTTTAATTTCAAAGCTATCCCCATTAGCCGGTGGAAGTGAAAGACAAGTGGGAAGTGCGGTGCGGATGGGATAGAAAAGATCCTGGAGTGTGATTCGTTGGGGCGCTTCGACAGGGGGTGTGGTGGGTTATTTGCACCCAGTGGAGGTGGAATCAGTCCCGTAGGTAAGGGTTTGTTAGGATTGAATCCCGACATCTCCTTAGAAGATGATGAATTTGAAGATGAAGGTAAAGAAGTGGATGGAATTTTGACTTCGGAGTCGAAAGCGTCGTCAGTCGGCACTAACGAGACACGGACTAAACGGGCGCTAGTGTCCCTAGTCCAACTGGACATACACTAAAGAGGTGTAGTGTAGTCAAAAGGTAAAAAAAAATAGAAGGTGGGGGTAAGAAAACATCAATGAGAGAATGTGGGGTGCAATGGATTTCTAGCGACAAAATGGCTAGTTTTTGTAAAAATTTATTTTTGTGATTTTTTTTATAAGGAGTTTTTTTTTGCAAAAGGTTTTTATAAGGAGTTTAGACACACTTTCAAGTAATCACAATATGCACAATCAAGCTTAGAGCTAGGGTCTCCTAAGTCAACTAGACTGCTCCTAACTGTTCCAAAGGGCAAGTTGTGAGATCCTCAAATCGCCTCTTCACCGCCAATTGTGGCCAGATAAGCATAAGTAAAAAGAGGAAGGATCCGCTCACGAATCACCGTAAGACGGGCCTTTTGAAATTACCTTTCCCACTTGTCTAGCCTAGGCACCACAAAATCTGGTTTAGATAAACGGCCGATGCCTACAACCTTTCCTTTGTCCTAATGAGCACGACGGTCCTTATTGGCTGAGTCTAATATTTTTTTAATTAACTCGAAGGTTGATGCAAAATTTTTTTTGTGATTTTTGGGGTCCTAGAAAGGGTAATGAAATTCCCACCCAATCTGAATTGGTGTTATAGCCCCTTAAAAGTCCGTTTTAAAAATGCAAAGCAGTAAACACACAAAAATCCAAAACACTTGCCAAAATTTTTTTTTCTTTTATTTGCGGTGCAAAGAATCTTGCATAAAATCAAGTTATTGGAGAAGGGGGAGAAGTTTTGCGCAAAGAACCCGGCAGGAAAATTTTTTCAGAGGACTACAGAGGGTTACAAAGGAGGTAAGGAATACTTACAGAGCCCCCCTTTTTTTTAAACGCCGACGTCACCAAACCGCGGCAGAAAGCCCACTTTAGCCGCGGTTCCACGGTCAAAAACTCTATTCAAGCCTCCAAAATTTTTCTGTGCGCTGCTGTGGTTTTCCTCTGTTTATTCAGATCTGCTGTTTGCTGTTTTGTGCACTGAATTTTTCCAGATCTGAATCTGTTCATCTTTCCGATCCTGCACAATTCGCACGAAAACCGTTCAAAAAATAACAAGAAGATAAAAAAATTTATATTTTTATATTTTTCATTTTTTATGATTTTTTTTAATTTTTAACTAACCCGAAATTACAAAAAGAAAATAACTACTGTGATCCCCGGCAACGACGCCATTTGATTGATCGAATGTTTTGCGTACGTACGTTTTTGAAATCAAAGAATTAACCGCAATCAAGAACGGTGTCGCTTGGTAGCTAGACGGTTGAGTACGGGTTGGTCCACAGGGAAAACGTGTATTTTCTAGTTGTTCTAACGAGTCAATTCTTATTTGTGGTAGGTTTTGATTTTCTATAAAAACTGAGGTTGAAATTGATTTGGATTAAAACCTTGCTAGGGTTAGGATTAGGTTAGTTTGGAAAGTCAATTATTCTCACCGCTTTCTTTGCCCTAATTAAGAACTTTAGGTGTTAAGGTAATAGTTAACAAAGGGGATTAGCACGATCGGGAAGAAACTAGGTTTCATCCCTTTGGTCCTTGTCCGTCCTTTATTAACGCTTATCCCTAACCTCTATGGAAAACAAACACAACCGGTCTTTAACTAGGAAATCACCGCTACCTCGTGGGATAGGGTGCCAAAGTGAGCAGTGTGTGTATGGTTTGCATAGAGTCCTACTTTAAAATATTGAACGGGCAAATAAGGGGTGAGAGATTTTCATCTCTCAAACCTTCCCCAAACCTAACCCTAATAAGTGAGGAACTACTCACTCATGAGGGAATTAACAAATAAATTCATTTTTTTTATTTTCTTTTAATAGCCTAATTAACTTGCGGAAAATAATTATGGCAGATAAAAATTGCAGAGAAATAAAATTGCAAATAAGAAATTCAAGATAAAAAAACTTACTTTTTATTGATGCACTCTTTGACAATTACAAGGAATGAAAATTTTAAACTAGAGAAATAAAAAAAGGCATGCTCCAAAAAGAGCTGTAGGCTTCCTATTTATAGATAATAGAAACCCTAGGGTTTACATCTGATCCACATCTAGAATTGCAAAACTACCCTTAAAAAACCGGGTCAATGCACCGACTCCACCGACACGCACCGACAGGCGCCAACACGTGTACAGCACGGCCGCGGATCCGCGGCCATAAGCCTGGTTTGGCCGCGGTTCCGCGGCCGTTGATGGGCTTTCTGGCTCATTTCTTCAGGGTTGCTTTCTGTTGCTTTTTCCTTCTATTTTCTTCACTTGGCTCTTCAGAATGTCTTCGAATTTCTTCCAGATTTCCACAGTGCAGAATGTTGTGGACTTTTACCGTTTGCTTCGTGTTGAAGTCTTGAATCTTGTGCTGTCGTCGTACTTTGTGCAATCAAACTGTTCATTTATTTTCATTTGATCCTTAAACTGTAGGCGGCATCATACAGATTGTTCTATTTGTTGGTCGTAGTCTCACTTTTGTAGCGTTCTTTTCATCATTTTTACTGTATTGTTCCGAGAACCTGTAACCTGCAACTATTTAGCAGACATGGATCAAAAGCACCTGTTTATTTGCAATATGATTAAGAATGGGGAATATAATAATGCAAAATTCTGATATGAACAGGAACTCACCCGCGTGCGCAAACGCGTATGTTATGGAAACAGATATGAAATGAATGAAATGGATTGCGCACATGAGATCGTTCTCGTTTTAAAATTTATAAAACCGTAAGTGCACGGCGTGTTGTAGCAAGCCGGCAAGTACAGGTCGATCCGCAGAGAATTGTGTATTAGGTCTTGTTTTTTAAGATTCAACAATTAACGAATGGTTGGTTTGTCACAAAAAATATAAAGAATACGAAAATAACGAAAAGAAAGAAAAGAAGATAAGAAAGAAGTGGTTGTGGCTTTAGCTTGGAAGGTCGAATCGCGACGATTCCTTCGACGCTCCCTTGATCATGAGTTGTCCGTCTTTACGTCGATCCTGGCATGAAGCATGACTTGTCAAGGCAGTTGCGGAGCACAAGTCATCAAATTCCGTTATTCGCTGCAAAACACGAAACGAGTCTGTTTTTTCACTTATCATTTGTATGTCCAAGCTTGGGGTATCAACACTAAACACAAAGGTTAGTAAGCATACCACAACATCAAAAACACAAATTAGTGAGTGAGAGCAAATAATTTTAATATTGAGTTTGCTAAATGCTTGTGATGTTATATGGTATATGAAACCAAGAGATTGTCAAGCACTTGACCACAAAATACCACATCCAAACCTAGCAACCTTAACACTAAATTGATTTTAACTTAAACATTGAAATTGGATAAGGGGGTGAATATGGTATATGAGGAGGTTACAAGGTAATCAAGTTTCAAAATACCATATCACATCAATACATAAACAATCTTTAAGTTAGAATCATATATATAAGCACATTAAACATTAACAAGAGGAGGAGGCAAAGACTTTCATCTCACTTCCTTACCATTACCACAACCAAAGAAGATTAGTTACACATCATAAAAAGAAGAGCAAGTAAAGAAAAGAAGCAAATAAACAAAGTAATAACAAAGCAATATATTAACACTTGAAGAAGAGGTACAAGATATTGGTAACTTGTTCAACCTCCATAATGAAGCTCTCAAGAGAAAGCTTCAAGAGGGAAGAAGAAGAAGAAGAAACCAAGTGATAGCCCACTCACTCTCAAGCTTATACAAAAAAAAACTATCAAAATGTATACTATATGGTATATGGTAGAGCCCTTCCCTTGCTTACTGATCTGGATTTTATAGGCACCAAAAAAGATTAAACAAGTAATAGAATTAAGGTGATGTGACTGCAAGGAAGGGACAGTGAAAAGATAGGGACAAATGGGGCAAGGGGCCGGCGAGCTCTGTTTTTATGATGGTATGGACGGTAAAAATCCGAGCAATGAGGCTCGTATTGATGTGGTGGTCCTTTGTCAGCTCCAACATCATCCTGGTGCTGTTTGATTTGTCTCTAATAACCTGGTTTTCATTCAGACATTTGGAGGGAACATGATGCCATACATCACATCAAAACTTTTTAGCATTTATAACTCTTGTCCCCCATGTGCCCACTTCATCATATCTTGTGTGCCATGGGCAGCCCCACCATAGTCCTAGTGCCAAAGAGCATGTGTACACTTGCATAGTGTTGAACCCAAATTGTGTGCACATATTTATTTTGGAAAAGCTCTTTGGATATCGGTCGGTTTTCTGTTCTGTTTGCAGTGTCGGCTCCCAAACGCTATATCCATGATATTGAATGTGTTTCCAGTATTTTATCACAAACACTTATAATCTGTAATTACTGAGCAGACACTGGTTAAAAGTCCCGATAAATAAAAAAATAGATCATAAATGAGGGTATTAAAATGCATTTTTCTGTGATGAACAAGTCCCAAGAGCTCGCTCGCTCTTACTCCGCGTCCAGTGAACGGAGTCTTTGTCATCTTTCCTTTGAGACATGATTGATAAGTTGCATAAGATTGATATTCGAACTGATCCAAATATCTTTCTTTATGTAACTTGGTCAACCTTGTTTCGTTGATGTGACCTAGTCTACAATGCAATAAGAAAGCATGATTTATTTCTGGAGTCTTTCTTTTATGTGTGCTCTGGACATTGAATATTTGCAATTGGTTTAATACGTATATACCGTTGTTTATAGTACTGATTGACACGCTTTTGGTGTGTCGTGTATTTGAGTTCTAAAGTTAACCGCAATCAGGATGGTATCGCTTTGCAGCTAGCCGCGATTAGTACGGGTCGTCCGCAGGGAGACGGAGCATTTCGAGTTCTTGTTTTCACGAGTTAATGCGCGAGGCTGAATGGTTCAATTCTAACCTATTTGTTTATATGCAAAGTAAACGCTTGTTAGGACTAGATAGGATAGTGTAAGTTAAGGAAATCCATACTCAATCCTTTGAGCCGGGCTCGATCACTAAAGCTAGTGCAATCGGCAACAACGTGGATTAGGGTGTTTAAGCACGGTATTTGTGAAATCCGGCTTATTGACCCTTGTCCGTCCGTTCTTATCGCTTGCTTTCGCCTCCGGCCAATCCGAATGCAACCGGTCGCGGTTAGGAAACACTGATACCTTGGTAGGGTAAGGTGCCTAACGGAGCGCTTGCGTAAGATTTGGGCGGAGTTTAATGGAAAAGATCGGGAAAAGAAAATGAGAAAGGAAATCTTAACTTACAATGTCGTTTTCTTTCCTAACAACAACAATATTCACAACCATTACAACAACAAACAAAAAGAGCAAAGAAAAGAAAAGAAAAGCAATACAAGTAAATAAAGGACATGGTAATTAAATTGCAAGTAAGTAAAGAGCAAGTAATGAAAGAGCAAGTAAGTAAAAGAGCAAGAATGAAATACTAAGAACCATACAACAAATTGAGATTTTTATTATGTCCAAGTGATACAACCTTGAGTTCAATAACCTAATCTTAAACTTGCAATCTCAATGAAAAGGTTGCAAGATCAAGAGAAGGAAATGAGCTCAAGGTAAATTAAGCTGTGTACAAAAGAAAACAAAAGAGTATACAAAGTATTGGATAATGTTAAGAAATCTTGGACAAAGAATGACCCCCATCCCTTGCTCACTGGCTTCTTTTATAGGCACAAAAGAAAAATAAACAAGCAATAAAAATAAGATGACATGGCAGTAAGGGATGGACCACATAAAATTGGGGATCTTTGGGGCAAGGGGGGCCAGCCGGCTCGGATATTTGTGGGGTGTGGCCGACCCAAAACCGAGCAAGTTGGCTCGTATTTGTTGTGTGGTCTTGTGTGCTCTCCAATATCACTCTGGTGCTACTTGATTTCTCTATAGAGGTCTGGATTGCACTCAGCGATTTGGAGGGAAACTTGTAGCTATACATCACATCACATCTTTATGCTTTTATCACTCTTGTCTCCCCATTTGCACAAGTTATCATTTGTGTGTGCCATTGGCAGCCCCACCATGGTTCATGCCAAAGAGTTGTGTGCACACTTGCATTGTGTTGGACCAAAATAGTGTGCACATATTTATTTGCAAAAACTCTTTGGATATTGGTCGGTTTCCAGTTCTGATTGCAGTGTCGGCTCACAAACGACCGTGATTTTAAGTGTATTTCCAGTATTTTATCACGGATACATGTAATCTGTAATTACTGAGCAGACACTGGTTAATAGTACCGATATATAACAAAATAGATAATGAATGAGCGGTATTAAAATGCAGTTTTTAGTGATGAACAAATACCCCCAAACTTATCTTTTACTCGTCTCGAGCAAACAAAATCCTAGCCTCACTTTCGTAGGGAATGCGATTGCACTAAACTCGTGCGATAAGCCGTTAAATCTTTAGGTGTCCCTAGTAGGAGGAGTGTTGTCTCTTGAAGGTTTTCAGCGGATTACACCCACAAAATCCTGTCAAGCTAGTTTCATAGGTTAACGTCGATTCTACTCCTACAGTTTAGCATCTACGTTAGAAATTCTATCATCCTAAGTTAGAAATATTCAACCCTTATATTTCACGCCTCTAATTTATTCAACCCCAGATCCTATACGTTTTACAGTTTAGAAAGATCTCGGTTTCCTTTGAGGTTTACTTCTAAAGTGCGGTCTCCAATCAGGAATTTTTATCAACTTTACGGAAAACATAAGTCTTATTCTTTATTTTTATCTTTGCTCCAAACATCGATTGTATACCCCTACGTGTGTGTAAAATTTCACCCCTACACTTAAGAATTCAATTCAAGCTATAGTACCTTACCCTAATACCTAATACTACTTCTTTTCGTTAATGATGGACGGTTTTGCTCACACACCTTTCATGCGACTATTAATTCTTCTTGAGGCACTAACAACCGATTACTGAATGTGTGAGCCTAAAGCGTAAATAACAGTTACCAAGTCTTGACTTTATTTATTTAATTTTTTTTCTTTTTCAAGACCGGAAATATATTTTTTTTCAATGATACTCTTTTGGTGGTTAGCTTTAAATACCGTTTTTTCTTTCATACTAGGTTTTCAAGCAAGAGTATTTCTAGGTATCCTCTACTATCCCAAGTTTCAAGGTACGTGTATGTGCAGTTTGTAAGGTATATACTTTCTAAATTTGGAATCAAGAATAGAAACTATTTTTTAGACTTATCCTTCAATAGAGCTTCAATACTTTCCCTTCATTTCGACTTAACTCAAGAACTGAACTCAAGATTACCTACTTCTATAAAAAAAACTGTAAGGATGTATACTTGCCAAAGTTAAACAGAATGAGGGTTATTTTTAGGGTTTTCAATTCCTAAGCCTAGGATTTAGTTATTTCTAATGTATCAACTAAACTTTCGGAATAAAAATCTAAGTTACCCTGTTAGCTAACTTGACGACAAAGTTTTTATATTTTTGGAAAATTTTCGATATTTATGGGTTCTTTAAATAAATATGCAAATGCAAAATATACATATGAATGCGAAGGAAGAAAGCTTACCGACCACACCCCCAAACTTAAACTTGACAGTGCCCTCACTGTCAGGCTACACCAAGAGGGTCAAAATTGTCGGCGCTTCCCTAAAAAAAATTTATACAAAACAAAAAGCAAACCAAAAATATATATACACAAAAAGGTCCCCCCCAAACTTATTCAAAACACTGTTTCCACTATTTAAGCGGTGAAGTTCAGGATTAGGGGGAAAAGAGAACAGTATCAATCTATACAAGGCCTTACACAGGCAAAAAGTGCACCAACCATTCAAAAATTTTATCGGGATAAGGCCCGGGCTGGTGAAAGAATGCGGAAAGGAAAGAAATGGAGAATATGCGAGACTGTATGGGGATAGAAGTGGTATACGGTCCCGGTATATAAGGAGAAGAATGGCGGAAGGGAAAAGAAATGGAGTACGAACTTGAGGGTGAAACTGGAGTGAATAAATTAGTAAAATTTGTAATGACCGATGTGTAAAAAGCGATTTTGCTAATCTATCAACCCGTCGAGAGATGGGGTTAAATCCCTCAAGATTCATGGGAAAACATGGGTAGACTGAACTTGGTAAACCAGAGTGGAAATGAAAATGATACAATGTCTTACAAGGTAGGAACGACGAAAAGGATAGAGGGGATTGATCGAGGAATGGTGTCGGTTAAAGTTTCAAGAGGGTGTACACAGTCAATGAAAGGGACAAGATGAATTGGAAAATATGACTCATCAAGTAAAACTGTTTCATCCTCAATACTATCCTCAAAAATCTCCTCAAAAATCCGCTCATCCATGCATTTATCATCAATATCTAAACGCATATGAAGTTCGGGAAAAACAGTTAATGACTCGGGATGATGTCTACATGTAAGTGAAAGAACATGATGAATTGAGAAAAACTCATCCAAAATTGCGGGTTCATCATCCAAAATATTCCCAGCGTCAATATCCTTAATCAAGTGAAAATCAAATTTCTCAGACACCTCATCAACAACATGGATTTCAATCAATTGTGGTTCTAGGATAGAGGTGTAGAGGTCAAATGGATTGGGATTGGTTTCACTTAACAGGGTCCCTTCACAATCAAGTAAATCAAACACTACAAAGTCGCACAACTCATTAAACATTCTATCTTCAATTGATAAATCATTTGGGACACTAGATAGACATTCAAAACCGGAGTTGTGGGATTCAATTTGCAACGGGTAGGTTTGATTTGGAAAGGTGTACCACTCACTCTCACGACTCAAATCCTCAATCTGTCTTACCGTCTCATCATACATTGGAAAATGTGAAGCTCGTTGGAAACCAGCTACCGGGTTACTTGATTTCTCTATAGAGACCTGGATTGCACTCAGGGATTTGGAGGGAAATTTGTGGCTATACATCACATCACATCATTATGCATTTATCACTCTTGTCCCCCCACTTGCACAAGCTATCATTTGTGTATGCCATGGGCAGCCCCACCATGGTCTATTCCAAAGAGTTGTGTGCACACTTGCATTGTGTTGGACCAAAATAGTGTGCACACATTTATTTGCAAAAACTCTTTGGATATCGGTCGGTTTCCAGTTCTGATTGCGGTGTCGGCTCACAAACGATATATCCGTGATTTTAAGTGTATTTCCAGTATTTTGTCACGGATACCTGTAATCTGTAATTACTGAGCACACACTGGTTAATAGTACCGATATATATAAAAATAGATAATGAATGAGCGGTATTAAAATGCAGTTTTTAGTGATTAACAAGTACCTGACCCAATCAGACCATGATTAAGGTGGATATTTAAAACATCGCTTACAAATGTAAAATCATAACCTTCTTTAGATAAAAAAAAAGATACAGAAACGATATTACAAGTCAAACTAGGTACACAAAAACAGTTGCGCAAAACCAAAATATGTCCACTTGTCAATCCAATATGATATTCCCCTATGGATACAGTATCCACGCTCGCTTCGTTAGCAACCCTGAGGGTCATATCAACGGTCTTCAGAACCCTACGGCTTCTCAGTGCCTGTAATGAATTATAGATATGAGATCCTAATCCGGTATCCAATACCCAGGAAGTAGAGTTGATTGACAGACAGTTTTCAATTACAAATACACCTGAAGCCGAAGCCACAACTTGCTTCGGGTCCTGGTTCTTGGCCATCCAAACCCAGCAATCTTTCTTCCAATGGCCCTTCTTATGACAGTAGAAGCATTCTTCCTTTCCTACTGTCGGCCCCGCTACCCTTGCCTTGATCTTTGCTTCCACCTTACTAATACCGCCTCTCGGCTTGGTGGGGGCCTTCTTCTTCTTTCCTTTGGCTTTCGCCTTGGATCTAAAAGAGGAAGCTCCACCAAAAAGTAGAGCGGGTATTTCCCTGGCTTTCTGCAAGGTGCCTTCAGCACTCCTCAACATGTTGAGGAGTTCCGGAAGTTTAACTTCTTTACCTTGAATATTAAAATTCAAGACAAACCGGGCGTAGGTGGGAGGGAGGGACTGCAGAATTAAGTCTGTATTCAGCTCATTCTCTAACGTTGTCCCGAGGTCCGCAAGATCCTCAATATAGCCAATCATCTTAAGGACGTGCTCCCCTACAGATGATCCGACAGCCAACCTCGCCTGAAATAGCTTCTTCGAGATCTCGTATCTTGCGATACGAGATTGCTCTCCATATAATTCCTTGGTATGGAGGAATATGGATTCAAGATCCATAATCTCGTGCCGCCTCTGGTGCTCATTATCCATAGAGGCCAGCACGAGGCACTTGGCCTTCACGCAGTCAATCTCCTAGGTCTTACGGACCTCAATATCCGCGACACTGAAGTCTGGACCTTGGACGGCGGGGACTTTAGTAGTGAGGATATACCCTAATTTGCCATACGCGATTGCCATCTTGACATTCCTGAACCAATCTTTGTAGTTTTTCCCTGTTAATATATTTTTATCTAATAGTAACTTAAGGCGTGTCATCTTTGGTTGCTGCAATTAGGAGAGAGAGAAGAAACACTTTAGCATGATGCACTTGCAATTTTAAATTAGTTTTTAGTTTATCTAAACAGGATGGCTCCCACTGTTTCTCAAATCCTTCCTCAAACCAAAAAAGAAGAATTAGTCAGGATTAATCTCACCGTACAATACTTGCTTAACCGTTCAGCCAGGCCAGTGTTGGTACTTCGAGAGAGGTTTTACGATGCTTTTGCGAAGTTCTTTAATTAAATAACCTCTTTTCCCTTGAGGCGTAGCCCCGCTAACACCTTTCTAGACACCTACTTGGTTTATAGCATTGATCGTTAAGTGAAAAAATCTCCCGAGGAGTAGCATATACTCGCAGTAAGATCAGGATCCAAATATCATCGTGTGATAAAGTCTAAGGAATTCTACCAAAATTATCACACTCCAAATGGTAGGCAACACTAGCAAATTTCAATTTCTTTAGAAACTCCCGATGTGGATTTTTGCCCCATGCTCTTATGACCATGACGAAGGCCAACATATCATAAGTCACATGTCATGTTCTACCCGTCATTTTCCAGGTTAATTTGAACCCACCCGTACATACCCTTGACGAAGGCCAAAATAGCAGTACGAATGTCCCAAACCAACGCATCTATCTATGCTACTGATGAATATTTAGCAGCTACCAATCACTATGCCTTGGCGAAGGTCAAAATACATAGCTTGAATACTACTGAATGTCCAACTGAAATGACGGAGGGCTACGAATGGTTTTGGAGAAACCGTGAACGTAGTGAACTTGATATAATCGAAGGAACCTGATAGCTTTTAAAAGTAGTGGTTTAAGCTCCGCATTTTAAAAGTTTTACTGTTTTGAAAAAACCGAGTGGTTTTAAAATTGTTCTAACGATTAAACTTTGGTTTGTTTGCTTTGCATTAATGTAATGCAGTCCCATCAATTAACCTACCATTGCAGAAAAAGACGAAAAATACAACGTACGCTTATGTCATCCGCATTCGCCACGGGGGTCTCTTCTTACACTGTTAGGTTAGATAACTAATGCCAGAGCTGGGGGCTGGACTAGCGCAGATGTAAAACATAAGCAACGTCTATTATAATATATATATATATATATGTAATAGACGTTCATCAGATACAATAATAGGTATTCAAGATCACAGATGAACACATTGGATATACTAAGAATTCCTCGTTTCGTTTAACCCTGTAACGAAAGACAGATTCCACGGTCGTGATGAATAGCCAAACCCCACCCTAGACCCCTACGGGTGAGGCAAAACTACCCGCCAAATACCCAAAGTGAAGCAACCTCCCTCATCAATGTGAGTAGACCACTCGGCACTTCAAAGTACCCGGTAATTTGTATACCCCACCTTGGTCTATCCTAGGAGCAATAAACAGTAAATGCAATAATACAACGGTGGATACAACCTCAACCCGGATTTGCCCCGCGAAAAAATATGACAACAAATTACAATTTACATTTGAATGAAAGAAACTCTCATATCACATCCCCAGCTATTCATTCATGACGATCCAATAATTCCATATACACAAACCAAACATCACAGAAATGTGGAACCCCCAACTAACCGACATATAGCAATTAGCGGAAGTTTACGAACACATATATCACAACTTGAAACATTAAACGACGTTAAACTGCGACTTCGAAACACTCCGTATTGCCACAGTGAAGAATTAACAGCATATTCAAAATTGGCAAAAATAAACAACTCCTGAAACCCTAGATCCAAGTAACAAAACCACAGACCAAAACACGAAGCAATCCCTCTCAAATAAACTGGTGAGGCCGGATATTTTTTCATTGTGGCCGGCCAAAATCCGAGGGGATTGTCTCGTTTTTGGTTTGTGTTCATTTTACAGCTGAAAGGGTACTCTGCAGTTCCTAAAATAATTTTTAGAGCCTCGTAAAAAATCAACAGAAACTAGGATCTACGTTTCGATGTTTTGGGGTTATTTCGGTTTCATAGTTTTACTTGTCGTTTAATCTGTTATTTATAGTTTAGTCGGCTCTGATACCACTGTAAGTCGATACCACGCACCCCACGTGTTTGTGGGGAGGCGGGGTTTGCAAAAAATGATTTTTATAAGCTTCGTAACATCGATTAAACTCCAGGATCGATTCTAAACCGTAACTAACAAACTAGATTAGAGGTTTAACTACTATGTTAGAATGTTATACCTCAAGTTCTTGCTGTCCTTCACCTCCTCACTATCCTTCTCTAAGTCGTGAGCTCCTCGAAGTGAGAACGGACTGCGACTCCTTGTTGGCTTCTCCAAATCGTAGAAGATCCACCCGAGATTTCCGACTTTGAGCTTAACCTCTAACTTGAGATAACTAGGTCACTTGGTGTTCTAAACTAAGTAGCCTAGGATGTGTAGAGAGTGATGAAGGATCAAGTTGTCTCACTAAACCCTAGGATTCTCAACTTATGAGATGGTTACGGTTTGAGAGGAGTTGAAGAAGAGCCAAAAGAAATGAGAAGGAGAAAAGTATCGGTAGTTTTCTTTTAGTGAAAAAGATTAAGTGAAATGGCTATAGTTTTGGCTTTTAAACCATAAGAAAGTATCTCACAAATATCTAACAAATATCTAAGTCAACAAATGCCAAATGAGTCCAAGAAAGTCAAAGTGAAACCCTAATCCATTTCACTAAAATAGCAACAAAGTTTCCTCTCTGATTTCCTCCGCCTCACAAAAGAATTAATCATAAAAGAAAAACCCTAATTGAGGTGTCTCACTCCAAGTTGTAATCTTGATCAAATTATAAGAATACCCCTCTCATCCGTATATACATACCCGCATCTGTATCCCGAGAAACACGAAGACAATGAAACGAAACTAATCAAATAATCAAATACCAGGATCCGGCTTAAACCAAATCCCACTGGTATTGTCCGCCCAAACATCATATGCGCACAAGTACACGTATGTGATCGAACCCTGTCGTAAAAGCATACAACCTCTACACGTTTTGCCCGAAGCCGGAAAACCCTCTGTGTGGGACTCTAAAGACTCGACAGTACACTAGCAGTGGGTTTAACCACAAGCGCGTCAGCGGTACTAGCTGCACATAACGGCTACCCAGGTATCTGTTGATAAGAAGGTCGACAAGAAAACTCATCCATACCCCTACTGAGCCTGTCTGTAGCAATCTTCGTATAGTCCGGTCTGTTCATCTAAGAGTGTCGCATATCGGTCCTAGGGGGCGGCAAGCATCAGACCCCTAATAGTGCAATAAGTCGTGTGGGAGTGCGGCCAAAAACACCCTGAGAAACTACTGGAATCCCTACTAGCAAATCTCGCTTTTTCTGGCCAGGGAATTTGTGTAATGGCTTTCCGAACACAGCGCGACATCAACCCCTAATACCGGAAAAGACGAATCCTATCTAACCGCCACTACCACCAAGTGCTTCGGGAATGCACCCAACTACTACCTATTTGCATGACTCAACAGATCCGTAGTAGGGTAGTAATTTAAGAACAGTGGGAACACACTTGAGGAAAAGTAGCAGTGTCAAGTCGACGGACTAAGCTGTCTCATGTCACCTGGGAACTGCTGCCTAACAATAGGTATATTACCAACCAGCAGTTCCCCATGAGTCCGTCCAGTGTAACTCATAACCTAATGAGCACTTGCATACTATCTCCAGTACGATTTACAGATGGCTATAGGACAGACTATCTCCCCTCCTAGGATGAGAAGAGCATACACTAGTCTACTCTGGAGTATCGATGCCCTGTCTCGATAATCCCGTGACTAGGGACATGTGTAAGGATGTGCTTGTAGACTACCCATCCCCCATAAGTGTGACTGCCATCACAACGCTGGTAGCCAAGCAAAGATCCTAAGGGCTTTATCAATATGTATTAGCGATACGTTAAAAGAAACATATACATATTAAGATAGATACAAACCAAGTAGCATACTACTATATCAAGCAAGACTGTCATAAATCCGTGTATATATCCCAAGCTTCCAAATTGTAATATACAAACTAGTACTATACAATAATGGCCTCTATGGCATATTACACTAACACATCCATCATCACCGTCATGTTTACATATTGTGATTCTTCTCGAGGATTTCGATATTTATGAGATTTCTGGATTTTTTGGAAAACCGCAAAAATTTTATAAACCAGTTATCATTTTAAAAATGTAAGTTGCAGTTTTCTCGTGATATGATATATGTGTCATCTACTATGAGTTTTCCTTATTTCTGTTGGTTTTCGAGACTCGATTCGAGGAGTAGGATGAACCGTTTTGGGTATATGGTGGGCCCGGTATGGTACCCCGGGCAAGAAGCTTGAGTTGTAGACGATGAGCCTGGCAGAGGCAGGCTACCTAGCGGTGATGTCTGGCGCGGCGGATATCCGGAGGATACCGACCGTAGTCGTGAGATTTGATGAGATGGGCTGATCCGGACTGACGGAGCCCGAGACATTAAGATATTGAGATATTGAGATATTGAGACATTGAGATATCGAGATATTGAGACTTTGAGATATTGAGATATACATATATTGCGTCGATTCTTGACACGGATTTTCTGTTGATTTCATTGATGGTGCTTCGGTTTATTGCACAGAGGTTTTTCTAAGATAGAAATAAATATTTTTCTCATACCAGACATGATCAAGTTTTGTGTTTGATTATGCATTCATATTGCATCCATACGAGTGTATCGCATTGTATTGGTATATGTAGGCTGTGACGCATTGCGTGCATGCTTACGATAGCCTTATTAGAAGTTACTTACTACACACGAGTTGGTAACTCACCCCCGTTGTGCCATAGTATCTTGCAGGTTTAACCCGCCAGCACAGTAGCGGCAGGCGTACTTCCCTTTTTTACTTCATTGCATCGATTTACAGCTTTGCTCATAGGTGGGTTGCGAGGATACTTTTGTTCCATCTTGTATTTGTAGGGTTCCTAGGGACACTAATGAGGTCTCACAACAGATCAAACATGCCCAATTTAAATTTTTTTCATGTGCCTACAAACCCTAATACGGATCGTTAACTAGAAGATAAGCCGATGCAAGAAAGTTAACGGCTTAACTAGATAGTGAAAGGGCCTACAACCTTTGTAGATCCGGTCTTCCACCTCCATAGCTCCGCGTAGACGTCCCTCCGCTGTACCAATCGGAATCCTAGACTCTTGCGGTGGTTTCATCGGAGAAAAGACCGGGCTAGGTCGCCGACTTCGATGCCGAAGATGATCTACGTCGAGGCAACTCGAGATCAAGCTCCAACTTCACCAAGTCATGAAACTTATGAAGAAAACATCCTATACTACTTGGCAAGTGGTAGAGGATGAAGAAATAGGAAGTGGGTTCACTTTAGAATTGGATTTCTCACTCTTTTTCTCATTTCACCATTGAAGCTAGCAAGCTTTTTGAAGCTTGAAGAAGATGATGAAGATGATAGAATAAAAAGGATTATTTTTAAAAAAGAAAATCCAACTCATTCTTATCATAATGCAACCTTGGTTAAGTGTAGAGAATCAACTAGGGTTAGGTGAATAGTTAGGTTTAGGAAAAGAACAAGAATGGTCAAAGCTTCTTGAAGTTTCAAAGAAACAAACAAAATAAGCAACCATATCTTTTCTTTCCCGAAAGTAAATAAATCAAACCCTAACCAATCACTTAATCATGGTTTAAAGTAAACCTACACCCAAGCTTGCATGTATCATCAAACATGATACAAACTAGTGCACAAAACTATATCATATATACAATGTGCACAAACAAGTGAGAAAAACATCTTAAGTGAACCAATACTAGTTAATACAAAGTAATATATCAAATATATAATTATGCATTAAATCATTAAATCAACACTTGATTTAACGATCCGGTCATATCGCATATGACCGACTAATATCCAATGTATCGGCTTATCGAATCAACCCTTGATTCGATAACTAGGTTATATCGCAAACAACCAGTCGATACATTCATTGCGAGAATAGAATACGGTATCACATACACGCATAATTTTCGGTCCCACACATATCTCATATGCGCTCGTATTTCGTTTCACTTGAGCCAGGAAACCTCTGTGTAGGACTCTAAAGACTCGTCAATACGCCGGCAGCAGGTGATCATATCAAACACCCATAAGCCGCAAGCGTTCTGCTAAACGTAACGGCCACCTGGGTATTGAGCGATCAGAAGATCGACGAGCAAGCCCGCTCACACTCCTGTGAATCCAAACAGTAACACTTACCGTACAGTCCGGTCTGTTCGTCTGATATGTCGCATATCTCGCCTAGGGGTGGTAAACGTCAGACCCCAATAGCTCGATAAGTCATGCCGACATGAGGTCCATAACAATCGTGAAACTACTGATAACTCTTACCAGTATATCACTGCAACCCTGGCCAGGGATTTTCTGTTATGGCCAGTCGTGCATAGCGCAACATCAACCCCCAATACCGGGAGAGACGAATCCCCTCCTATCGCTCATTGCCTCCATGTGAATCGGGACTGTACCCAAAAACCACCTGTTTGCACGACTCAGTAGAGCCGTGGTAAGGTGGAAATCAAAGCACAGTGGGAGACACACAAGACTCTATGACGATCTCGGCTCAACAGACTAAGTTGTACCAGTGTCACCAGAGAACTGCCATCTAACGTGAGGTATAATACCATCTGGGAGTTCTCGGCGAGTCCGTTCAGTGTACCCAGTCTCCACTGAGCACCCGTATACCATCTCTGATGTCAAATACCAATGGATATGGGATCATCCATCGCCCATCGCATGGGTCGAGAAGATATACGCTAGTCTACTCTGGAATATCGATGCCCCGTCTCGATATTCCCACGACTGGGAACATTGAAGGATGTACTCATGGACTACCCAGGCCCCACTAGTATGATCTGCATCATAGTCCTGGAAGTCGAGTACACATCCTAAGGGCTTTATCAACATGTAATCAGAGAGACAGAAAGTATACATGTTAAGATAAAGAGCAACCAGATAGCGTACTATCATGTCGAGCAAGAAAGTCCTACCTATATATGTCCCAGCATCCACTACAATATACATCCAATGTACAGTAATGGCCTCTAGGGCATACATATAACTAACAATCTCCCACTTGCACTAGGGCCATCTATAGTAGTAGTTGCAGTATCTAATACTCAACCATCCCTTAAAAGTCTCTCTTTGGGAAAAGGCCTTTGTGAGTGGATCCGCTGTGTTGTCCTCTGAGTCTACTCTCCTAACCTCGATCACCCTGGAGATCAACTATCTCCATGATCAGGTGATGCTGCCTCAGAATATGTCTGGGTCACTGATGGGACCAGGGTTCATGGACAAAAGCCACACATCCATTGTCATACAATAGTATGAACCTAGTTCATCTTATGAACCATTATACACCCAAACTGCCTCTTTGGTAGTATCTTTAATAGCGATGCTACCAGCCTTTATCGTCTAGTTTGCCACGGTATCTAGCTTGGAACTCTTCCAACATACCGTCCCTTTACTGAGGGTAAAGACAATGCCTGCGACTGACACTCAGCCGTCCTTATCACCCTGGAACCTTTCCAGTGATTCACCTTTATCCTATTTGGAGAATCCTTGTGACAAGAGGAGATTGACCGTTCGTAGCATAGGAAACTCTTTTCCTATCAAGAGTGTGGTGTCCACGTACAATACGAGGATGACCACCTTACTCTCTACTACCTTTTTGTACATACAAGGTTCATCTACCATTTTGATAAAGTCAAACTCTTTGACTACCACATCAAAACAGACGTTCCAACTCCGCGATGCCTGCTTTATTTTTTAAAGCAACTTGCACACGTTTCCGCTGCTCCCACTGTTTACGAAGCCCTCTAGCTGTGTTCTTATAGACGTTCTCTTCTAAAACATCATTTAGAAAAGCAGTCATGGCACCCAACCACCAGATATCGTAGTCATGGTATGTAGAAATGGCAAGTAGGATCTGGATGGACTTAAGCATAGTCCATGGAAAAGGTTTCATCATTATCCACGCCTGGTCGATGATGAAAACCTTTAACATGTCTAGCTTTGAAAGTCTCAACTTTTCCATCTACACCAAGTAATCTTCTCAAGATATACTTTCTCCTGATGGGGATTTAACCCTTCACATATAGCAACCAAAGTCCATACTTTGTTGGTGTACATGGATTCCATCTCAGATCGCTAAGCATCCAGCCATTCTTACAGAGTCCCTACTCTCGATGGCCTGCTCGAAACTAGTTGGGTCATCATCTCATGATGCATTCCTCGCTCCCACTGTCATCGAGAAACCGAGGTATCTCTCAGGTGGATGAGGAACCCTACTAGATCGGCGGAGAGGCTGAGGTTCGTCGGGAACTATTGAATCCTTTGGTTCTGTCAAATCATCAGCTGCAATTTTGTATAGCTGGAACCTTTCCAATTCTACAGAACTGACCTTGCCTTGATCTTGTCCGGATTTTGCTTTAGACATAGGCCGGACAATCCTAAATCTTAACTTACTTAAGAGATAGGCTCTTCCCATACCATATCTCATATGGAATGGTAGGCACCGATTTGATTCGAACCCAATTCAATAGGTATGCAGCTTCTCAAGTGCACAACTCCAAAAGGAAATAGGTAACTCAGTAATACTCATCATAGAGCACACCATATCTAATATTGTGCAATTGCTCCGCCCCGATACACCGTTGTGCTGTGGTGTATTCAGAGGAGTAATACTGAGAGAGAATCTCATTTTCCTTTAGAATAGTCCAAGGATTCCATGCACAAGTATTCTCCTCCCTGATCTTATCATTTGACATAATACTCATACCCGTATTTTGGTTCTCTACTTCCAACTTATATTCTGTGAATACCTCAAAAGCTTCGGACTTATGTTTCAATAGGAACATATGACTGAATCTTGAGAGATTATCAGAGAATATAATGAAGTACAAAGAACCGGTCCTGGCATGTGTAGACAGGGGACCTTACATATATCATCATGTATCGGTCCCAACAGTTTACTAACTCTTTCTCTGTTTCTAATAAACAGAGCTATGGTCATCTAATCTCTGTGACATGACTGGCAAGTTACGCAAGATGTAAATTCAAACTGATTTAAATATGCATCTAAAATGTAACTTCAGCCAGTCGGGTCGCATTGATATGACCTAGTCTACAATGCCTCAAGAATGATTCGTTCATTTCTGAACTCTTCCTCTTGTGTGTGTTCTATATACTAGGAACCGTAGTGTGATTTAGAACGTCAATGCTTTTAGATAACGTGCCTGAACCGATCAACTTTTGATATAGGAAATGTTCAAAACATTATCCAACAATACAAAATTTTATCATTTCTTTACTTATAAAGAGATTGATATGATTTTGTATATCAGGTTCGGTATCTAATAGCATTTGTTCAGAATCAATGTATTGGTAATACAGGGTGACAGTGACCAACAGACTTGGCTACAACACTTGTTCCGTTTTCTGTCTCATGAAACTTATCACACGTTCTCAGTTTTTCTACCTTTTTGTAGCCCTATGTAACAGATTACATATCTGGGATACTGATCCGGTATCAAACACCTAGGATTCAGAGGATACCGATAAACAGTTCTTTATAATGAACACACCCGAAGGAGATGTATCATATGCACTTTCTTCGTTTGGGCGGCATAGGAATTCTGGTATTCCCCTATTTCCTGCTCTGTCTTATAACAATTATAAGTTGGAGTGGGACCAACGTTCCCCAGCTCAGTATAACAAGCGGGTTCGGTCAATACATCCATATTATTATCTTGATTAAAGCGTGATATGGTCGCTACCTGGAGAGAGAGAGAAGAAAACACTCTGCGTGCGCTCTTACAAGATTAGATTGGTTATATATTTTATCTAATCAGGATGGCTCCCACTGTTTTTATCAAATCTTCCTTCAAACCTTAAAAGGAAAGACTAGCCGGGATTAATTACACTCTACAAGTTTGCCAATCTTTCAGCCAGGCCAGTATCGGTACTTTGAGGGAGGTTCCCCGTGCTTTCGCACGGACCTAATTACAGTAAACCTCGTTTTCCCAGAGGCGTAACCCCGTTGACACCTTTCTAGACACCTACTTGATCGGCTAATTGTAAAGTGCAAAACTCTCCCAGGAGTAACAATTACTCGCAGTGGGTATCGGGATCCAACTATCACATAGAAGGTATGCAATCTCATTGCAAATTTCAACACTTGAAACTCCCGATAAAGATTTTTACCCCTAACACTTATGACCTTAACTATGGTCAACAAATCATAAGCACTAGTCAAGTTCTACCCGTCATTTCGTGATTAATTAGACCCACCCACATGACCCTTAACTAAGGTCAACAAAGTCACGCGACTGTCCTAACTAATCGCATCATATGCGGTATAGGAAGACATCACTTAGCTACCGTACACTGTGCCTTAACTAAGGTCAACAAACACAGCACGAATACTAAGTACTCTACTTCCTAAAATGATGGAGGGTTGCGAATGGTTTTTGTGAAAACCTTTAACGCTTTGAACTTGATCTCGTTGCGGAATCAAATGGTTTTTAAATGGAATGTTTTTTAGGCTTTTCTAGTTTTGCTAAAGGGGTCACTCCCGGTGAAGGGATCGTCGGCCCTTTCCTCGTCGAATGAGGTGCGGGATATATCATATATATCACTGTGCAAAGAAGAAACTATAGAAGCAATCAAAAGACAAACCGAGGGTTGTAGCATCTTCCAGCTATTGCTAAAGGAGTCACTCCCGGTGAAGGGATCTCGGTCCTTTCCTTATCGAATAAGGTGCAGGATGTTCTACAAGGAACACCGCGATGCAAAGCAAGAACTGTAGCTACCTGTTTTATTTTGAAATTCGATTCCACAACATCTTTTAGGTTTATTTTCTTTCATTAATATCGTTAATGAATATCCCATCATTTAATTCCACCTAAACATCACAGATAAATATAACGTACGCTTATGCCATCCGCATTCGCCTCGATGCCCCGTCTGCACCGTTAGGTTAGGTAACTAATGCCAGAACGAGGCAGAGCTAGCGCGGGTGTAAAACATAAGCAATGTCTATATAATATATCATATATACTATATACTATATCTATCTGAACAAATCACATGATCACATCACAGATAACGCAGCAGAAAATATCATATGAAATATTGGATATACTAGGACGTCCGTGTTTTCAATACGAGCCAGTATAAAACACGGATTCCACGGTCGTGATGAATAGCCAATCCCTACCCCTAGACCCCTACGAGAGCGGCAAGCAACCCTACCAATTCTAAGGTTAGGAGACCCGGACTCGACTCCTCGAGATGGTCTCCCACTGGACCCTAGAACCCGGTTACTTGTGCTCCCCTCCTTGGGTCTATCCTAATGCGGAAAAGTAAATAATATACAAATGGTGACATCATCCGCAACCTGGAAGTGCCCCAATAAAAAAATATTACATACAAGTTTTTACATGAATGAAAATGAAAAAACACTCATCTCACATAAAAACCCCCCGGGCTACTCAAACACGACGATCCAATATAACATATCCAGCAACACATAACATCACATGTCATCAACGTAAGTAAATATGCGCATCCCAATTGTCATTGACATATAGCAACGAAACAGGCGATATCACATATTACACTTACGGTCACAGAAAAGAAAGTGTAAAACTACAACAGTTGGAATCCGCGACCTGCATAGACATCGCATGCCTAATCAAATGAATTCCTTAGACATCACATGCCTAACAGTTATAAACCCCGCATTTTAGTCTCATTATCGAAAACACTTTTCAATATCAATTCGGGCAATTCAACAAGATTCCCGACATCCTGATCGAATGCTCGTCGCAAACTTTAGTAGGCGGCCGCACCCCCGACGCCATCGACGAAGTGCACCAAGGCGGAACACCGCTGCCGCGAGCACCCGAACGGATGCTTTCGGCGACGGAGTTCTCCTACAGTCACTTGGTCAGGGCTATGGAGTGAGGCTGTCTATTAAGTTTACCCGGCGAGTATCCGCGTACGCTACGTGATTGCGACGGACTTTTGATCACATCAAAATTCCGTGGCAACCGATCAAGTGAGACTAAACCGCTAGATTTATAACATTCATTCAGCTATCTCATAACTGCTTGTGAATTCCAATTATTGTATCACATTCCAGATAAATAGAAAATGTTAAACTTTCCGATCGAACAATCGAACACCCAAGTTTTCCCGAAACAGCTCAACACATGAAATAAGTTTAAAAACATTCACTTCGTGCCTCAGTACCAACGGTCCAGCCGTAGAAGGGTCAATCCAACGTCTCACATGTGGCACGCCGTACTGCCCCAAACCCTAAGGTTCAAAGGGCTGTTCAAGACGGTCACATAATCGAGTTAAGGTTTGTTGTCTTCTAGAGGGACCATCGCGTTACTTGCACTACTTAGAACGTGATTAAACTACAGAAATATCCAACAATTGGAAATTTTCCGGCAGGGGAAAAAGTAGGTATTTAAAATATTCTAAAATTACCTGGAAAAACATATAGACAAAGTTTGATAATCCGATCGAATCATCGAAGCTCCAAAACACCCCAGAAAACTCAACTCTTGAGTGCAAATTAAAAATTCCCAGAAAACTCAGCACCTGAAGGAACAAATTACTGTGCAAAAAATGAAGGCTGATCTCATCATTTGGCCGCGGAACCGCCGCAGAAGCCATGCTTCTGCCGTAGTTCCGCCGCGCTTTAGGCGTATCTTTTGGTCGTTTTTGCACCGTAATTCTTAGAACCTCCTGCTGAATTTTTTAAGCATTTTTAATCTGGAAAAAACCCAGTTTTAAAAAAATGTACATAGAGGGGTATTCGGTTAGGGTTTCGAGTTCGAACGGACTTCCAGCTTCGTCTACTCATCGCCTAAGGCTCTAGCTAGGCTCTGATACCACTATAGGGTTCCTAGGCACACTAATGAGGTCTCACAACAGATCAAACATGCCCAATTTAAATTTTTTCATGTGCCTACAAACCCTAATACGGATCGTTAACTAGAAGATAAGGCGATTCAAGCAAGTTAACGGCTTAACTAGATAGTGAAAGGGGCTACAACCTTTGTAGATCTGGCCTTCCACCTCCATAGCTCCGCGTAGACGTCCCTCCGCTGTACCAATTGGAATCCAAGACTCTTGCGGTGGTTTCATCGGAGAAAAGATCGGGCTAGGTCGCCGACTTCGATGCCGAAGATGATCTACGTCGAGGCAACTCGAGATAAAGCTCTAACTTCACCAAGTCATGAAACGTGTGAAGAAAACACCCTATACTACTTGGCAAGTGGTAGAGGATGAAGAAATAGGAAGTGGGTTCACTTTAGAATTGGATTTCTCACTCTTTTTCATATTTCACCATTGAAGCTAGCAAGCTTTTTGAAGCTTGAAGAAGATGATGAAGATGGTAGAATAAAAAGGATTATTTTTAAAAAAGAAAATCCAACTCATTCTTATATAATGCAACCTTGGTTAAGTGAAGAGAATCAACTAGGGTTAGGTGAATGGTTAGGTTTAGGAAAAGAACAAGAATGGTCAAAGCTTCTTGAAGTTTCAAAGAAACAAACAAAATAAGCAACCATATCTTTTCTTTCCCTAAAATAAATAAATGAATAAGTAAATAAATCAAACCCTAACCAATCACTTAATCATGGTTTAAAGTAAACCTACACCCAAGCTTGCATGTATCATCAAACATGATACAAACTAGTGCACAAAACTATATCATATATACAATGTGCACAAACAAGTGAGAAAAACATCTTAAGTGAACCAATACTAGTTAATGCAAAGTAATATCTCAAATATATAATTATGCATTAAATCATTAAATCAACACTTGATTTAACGATCCGGTCATATCGCATATGACCGACTAATATCCAATGTATCGGCTTATCGAATCAACCTTTGATTCGATAACTAGGTTATATCGCATACAACCAGTTGATACATTCATCGCGAGAATAGAATACGGTATCACATACACGCATTATTTTCGGTCCCGCACATATCTCATATGCGCTCCTATTTCGTTTCGCTTGAGCCAGGAAACCTCTGTGTAGGACTCTAAAGACTCATCAATACGCCGGCAGCAGGTGATGATCATATCAAACACCCACAAGCCGCAAGCGATCTGCTAAATGTAACGGCCACCCGGGTATTGAGCGATCAGAAGATCGACGAGCAAGCCCGCTCACACTCCTGTGAATCCAACCAGTAACACTTACCGTACAGTCCGGTCTGTTCGTCTGATATGTCGCATATCTCGCCTAGGGGTGGTAAACGTCAGACCCCAATAGCTCGATAAGTCATGCCGACGTGAGGTCCATAACAATCATGAAACTACTGATAACTCTTACCAGTATATCACTGCAACCCTGGCCAGCGATTTCCTGTTATGGCCAGTCGTGCATAGCACAACATCAACCCCCAATACCGGGAGAGACGAATGCCCTCCTATCGCTCATTGCCTCCATGTGAATCGGGACTGTACCCAAAAACCACCTGTTTGCACGACTCAGTAGAGCCGTGGTAGGGTGGAAATCAAAGCACAGTGGGAGACACACAAGACTCTATGACGATCTCGGCTCAACAGACTAAGCTGTACCAGTGTCACCAGAGAACTGCCATCTGACGTGAGGTATAATACCATCTGGGAGTTCTCGGCGAGTCCGTTCAGTGTACCCAGTCTCCACTGAGAACCCGTATACTATCTCTGATGTCAAACACCAATGGATATGGTATCATCCATCGCCCATCGCATGGGTCGAGAAGATATACGCTACTCTACTCTGGAATATCGATGCCCCGTCTCGATATTCCCACGACTGGGAACATTGAAGGATGTACTCATAGACTACCCAGTCCCCACTAGTATGATCTGCATCATAGTCCTGGAAGTCGAGTACACATCCTAAGGGCTTTATCAACATGTAATCAGAGAGACAGAAAGTATACATGTTAAGATAAAGAGCAACCAGATAGTGTACTATCATGTCAAGCAAGAAAGTCCTACCTATATATGTCCCAGCATCCACTACAATATACATCCAATGTACAGTAATGGCCTCTAGGGCATACATATAACCAACAGTATTATTATTTATATCTAGTATACTCCATCTACCCTTGTATATTGGACTAGACGGTGAGACTCGTGAGACTTGTATTTGTGGTCTTTGGTGTCGATACTCGGTTGAGTCGACGTGGTGTTTTTCTTATTCTTGTTTTCTTATGCTTATTTTGCACTTTATGTTATCTATTAATTGCATGTGGTTTTGATTCCGCCTTTGGCGAAGAGCTAGCTCTCGCTTGGGGATACCTTTATTCATTATTTATATGTATTTTCATGTGTTGTACCCGTTTGGGGGCCAGTATTTACAAAGAAGACTCTGCCAAAATTTTTAGGAAATTTGATGCATTAAAATATTTTAAGGTGACTTTATTTTACAAAAAAATATCTTTTTAAGTTAAGTTTTTCTCCATTCTATTTCTTTAAATGGTTTAGATTTATGGGCTTTGGCTTACTTAGATTACGTACTCCTTGAAATGTTTCGTAATTTAAGTGCCAGTCACGTTCCCTATCTTCCGGTCGTGACAAATTTGGTATCAGAGCGTTAGGTTTTACCTTTCTGAGTGTAGGATGACCCTTGGTAGATGGAGTAGGTGACTTAAGCAGAGTGGCATAGCATGTGTATATTTCGCGGCATACTTACGATATGGTACTCCGCCTACGTGACCTTAGGATATATATATTTCCCTGTATTTCCTTCATTGATTCCGGAAATCGTTTGAATCGATCACAATGTTCATATCAATCATGTTTCTTACTCCAGCCACTATGCCGCTGAAGATATAGAGGGCCAGAGGGCTGCCATTAGGAATGAGATTATAGTAGGCTCGTTTGAGACATGGACCGATCAGGACGGTATGCCTACCCCTCGGGGACAGAGTGATTCGCCTTCTCCAGGACGGATGGCTAGGCTGGAGTCGAGTATTTAGGACTTATGACAGATGGTTGTAATGTTAGTTGAGGTTAGCCGAGCTCCGAGAGCCGATGATGTCCTTCCTACTGCGGGAACTATGATCGTACCTGCTGCTCAGGCAGCTGTTTCTATTATTATCCTTACAGGAGTTTTGAGGATGAAGCATCTAGTTTTCACCGGCACATATGCGGCGGAGGATCCGCAGACATTCTTCGACAGAATAGCGAGGATTGTCGTTCACAGAGATGTTCTGATTAGATATGGGTTGAGCTTGCGAGTTTTCGTCCATAGGGTCTTGCTCAGACGTGGTGCGAGTCAGTTGAGAGAGGCCGAGCTACAGGTCTACCTCCTATGACTTGGGATAAGTTCACAGCTGTAATTCTTGCTCGTTTCCTTTCGAAGAGCGTTCGAAATGCCCGAGATCATAGTTTTGAGCCTTTGCGCAAGACTTCAGGGATGACAGTGTCCGAGTACGACATTTAGTTTACTTAGTTTTCCGATATGCTCCTTACCTGGTGGACACTGAAGAGAAATGGATAAAGATGTTCATGTGGAGATTGGACATGCGGTTATTTCTTGCTATTGGTGCCCAGCATTTTGACACATACGCCGCTGCTATGAACGCAACCTTACTGTTGGAGGAGCGCATTTCTGAGACTTCAATTGTTTCTAGACCGCAATGGATTTGTACTGGTATGTCAGCTGAAAGGCGGTTAGACAGAAGCCATTGTGACAGATATTCTTTGTGGTGTCATTTGAAATGGTATCCACATATTTTGTATCGAAGTTTAGCCGATATTAGTCCTTGCTTGATCAACCGCTTGTTGTGATTTCTTCTGTAGGCTAGTCTTTTGTCGCTCGATATATTTCTCGTTCATGTTTGTTTTGTTCGTATCGGAGATAAGGATTCTTCTGTCAATTTGATTCGTTTTGATATGTTAGACTTTGAAGTTCTTCTTGGCATGGATTGGTTAGCCACGTGTTATGCATCCATGGACTGCCGTGAGAAGGCAGTCAGATTTAGTTTTCCGAGTGTGCCAGTTCTTGGTTTTTTTTCGGGGAGACTGTAGCGCCACCCTTCCCAGTTTGATTTCTTCTCTTCGCCCTAGTCAGCTCTTGAGGAAAGGATGTTAGGAATTCTTGGCGTATGTTTGCGATATTGGAGCCGTAGAGGTCCCGTTGGATCAGGTCCCGATTGTGAGCAAATTTCAAGATGTCTTTCCCGACAAGTTGCTTGGTTTGTCGCCAGAGCGCGATGTTGAGTTCTGCTTTGAAGTGATTCTCAGCATGGAGCCTTCTTCTATACCGCCATATCGGATAGACCCGGCGGATCATAAAGAACTGAAGGATCAGTTGTAAGATTTGTTGGATAAAGGGCTTATTCGTCCGAGTGTGTCACCTTGGGGTGCTCCTGTTTTATTCGTCAAGAAGAAAGACGGCAGTTTGTGTTTATGCATCGATTTTCGTCAGTTGAATCGAGTGACTATGTGGAACAGATATCCCTTACCTCGTACTGAAGATTTGTTCGATTAGCTCCAGGGTGCGGGACATTTCTCGAAAATTGACTTGCGATCATATTACCATTAGTTGCGGGTTCGACAGGATGATATTCCGAAGAATGCTTTTCACACGTTACGGGCGTTATGAGTTCTTAGTGGTGTTGTTCGAGCACACCAATGCCCCAGCAGCGTCTATGGACTTGATGAACCGTATATTCAGGCAGTTTCTTAATCAGTCCATCATCGTGTTCATTGAGGACGTCTTGGTGTACTTTTGGAGCCGAGTGCGGCCTGGGCAGTATTTAAGGATTTCTTTGCAGACATGAGGGAACACCAGCTATTCGCTAAATTATCCAAGTGTGTTTTTTGGTTGGATAGTGTTGACTTCTTGGGTCGCGTAGTTATGAGAGATGGTAAGTATGGAACTGAAGAAGATCGAGGCCGTTCAGCACTGGTCCAGACCATATTGGTGACGGAAGTTCGCAGCATTTTGGGTTTGGACGGATACTATCGACGTTCCGTATGGGATTTTTCTCATATAGCTACAACGTTGACCGTGTTTACCCGGAAGAGAGTTCCTTTTCTTTGGACCGAGGCTTGTGAACAGAGTTTTCAGCAGTTGAAGATGCGTTAGATGACTGCACAGTTTTATCTTTGCCTTCAGGATCAGGAGGTTTTGTTGGTTATTGCGATGCTTCTCGGCAGTTGAAGAAGCATGAGCAGAACTATCCCACGCATGACTTAGAGATGGCTATGGTAGTTTTTTACACTTAAGATCTGGAGACATTACAATCTTTGCCCATTCCGGAGTGGAAATGGGAACAGATCTCTATGGATTTTATTGTGGGTCTACCCAGGACCAGTCGAGGGTATGACTCTATTTGAGTGATCGTAGACGATTGACGAAGGCAGCTCACTTCTTCCAGTAAGGACCACTTTCGAATTCGTTCAGTATGCTCATATACATGTTGATGAGATGGTGTGACTACACGGCGTTTCGAGTTATATTGTGTCCAAAGAAGCACCCAGTTCACCAGCCGACTATTGTAAAAACTTCAAGAGACTTTGGGCACTAATTGGGTTTCAATGTGGTTTTCCATCTATAGACCGACGGTCAATCAGAGCGGACCATTCAGACTCTTGAGGACATGCTCCGAGCTTACGTTCTAGTTTTCGGTGGAAGTTGGGATCGTCATTTGCCCTTGATAGAGTTTTCTTATAATAACAGCTTCCAGGAGACGATTCAGATGGCACCCTTCGAGGCATTATAGGGGAGGAGATGTCGATCGCACATATGTTGGACAATGCTCAGTGAGAGCGGTACTTTGGGGCCATAGATTGTGCAGGAGATGACCGAAAAGATCCAATTGATTCGAGATAGGATGGGAGTGGCCCAGAGCAGGCTGAAATCTATTGCTGATAGATGCCGTCGCAGACTTGAGTTCGCTGAAGGTGATCATGTTTTCTTGAGGGTTTCTCCTATAAAAGGCATAATGAGATTCGGAAAGAAAGGAAGGCTTAGTTCCAGATATGTGGGCCCTTTAGAAATTCTCGAGTGTATCGGCGCAGTTGCTTATCGTTTGGCTCTTTCGCTCAGCTTCCCAGATGTTCACCCTGTGTTTCATGTATCAATGCTCCATAAGTACCTTCATGACCCCTCTCGTGTGATATAGTACCAGACAATTCAGCTGAAGCACGACCTTTCTTTCACCGAGCAGCCGATAGTCATTCCAGATCGTCAGGTGAAGAAACTGAAGTCCGAGGTCATACTATCCGTAAAGGTTCTTTGGCGTGGCCCGAATAGCGAAGAAGTCACGTGGGAAGCCGAGGACGAGATGAGAGAGAACTATTCCCATCTCTTCGAGGATAAGCGTAGTTAGATTTTAAATTCGGGGACCGAATTTCTTTAAGGGGGAACATTGTAACGTTTTAAAAATCGTTTAGGTGAATTTTCCGATAATCGGTAATATAACTCGTGTTTTCCGTAAAACTAAATTATAATTATTTTTCAACATAGACTTAATTATACATATTTTAGTTATGTAATTGCTAGTATTTGGTATTTAATTAGTCACTTATAAATTGCTAGTTTATTTACATATTTTTCCTTAATTAATTATTTTAAATATTATTATAAGCTTTCACTTGTAATTAGTGATAATTACAAATGAGAATGGGTTAATTACACAATTGTAAACCATGACAACTTAATAACAAGTTTATAACATGCTCTTTCCTTCTTAAATTTTCTCCATGGTTCTAGTAAATTCTAGGGTAAAGTTAATTAAAAATAAAATAAAATAAAATAATTAAGAAAGGAGTTAATATATGATATGATGGGGGGTTTCTTGACTTGGAATTTTCTACACACACACACCCATTCACCCCTCACCTCAAGACCGAAACCAAGGCATCCCCCTCTCCCTATTTCTCAACTTCATTTCCATCTCAAAAATCCCCAATTTCCATCAAAAATCCACACAAACTCTCACTAATTCATAGTTAAACCTTCACCCATTATTTCCTTGGCCCAAACTAGCTTGGATCTTGAAGCAAGAGAGCATTTTGGAGGCTAAGTTTGCAGGTTATATCTCATGATTGTTGAGGTATAATCTTAACCCAATGGTTACTTGTTGATTAATTACTTCAATTTAATTTATTTAAGTGTTTAAATATGGTTCTAATTGCAAGTTTGAAATTTCAAGAGAAGGATTTAGGTTCAAGTTAGGGTTTTTATCACTTGATTATGGTTACAATGTGTAGTTTAATATCTTAAGACTTACAAAATCTAAACTAGTTGTTAATTTGCTAATTGTTACTTTTAAATTGTCTTAATTAAATAATCTTGCAAACTAAATTTTTATAATTAATATAAATAGGAGAGATTAAAATCTAGTTAATAATTGTGTAGCCTAATTAAGATATTAAATGAAAATTGTGGCCACTAGATTTGATAAAACATCTAAATTTGCACTAATGTGGTTAGGTGATGCTTACTAGGTTTTTGGAATAAATCGATTTTAATTAAGTTTGAGGTTTTGATGATCTATAACCTATTTCCTAAAATATCTAGTGTGTTGTGAGTGCGCGATTGGTACGATTAGGTTCTAGGCTTGGTAGTTGTCACGTATAGCGACCCTAGTTGTGGTTTATGGCGTTGTCGCGAGCGCGTTTTGTGCACCAAGTGTGTGCGCGTCAAGTTAGTGCGCGTGGTTGACTTGTATCGTTGTGTCCGCGACCATTTATATATCTATCCTCTTATTTTCTTGTGTGCGATTCTAGGATCGGGTGCAGAGTTGTCGGACGCGGCGCGGAAAGACAAGGCCGTGATTGGATCAGTTTGGCTGAGGCGTCCCGGTGAGTAGATATACACATTTATGGGGGGATCGTCTGGATGGCGCAAGGCGCCCGATAGTTTAGGATTACCATTAGTACTTGCATTTATATGTGTAGTGTCCTAGTTATTCATTTCATTTCATCGCATCATCTCATATATGTATATATATGATATCATCTCATAGGACACCTGCACCATTACCATTGGTTCATGCCGCACGTGCACTATTCATGCGAACACACACGCCTTTGGTAATTGCTATGCCATGAACACTATAGAACTTGCTTAAATTAGTATCTAAACCATTGCGTCATATATGATATGTAAACTGATAATTGTTTATTCATTCATCAACATTGATGTGTAGGATGGCTAGTCATATATACATACCTCATTGCATCATAATTCATACATAGTTTATGGTATATGCTATCATATCATAGACATCCATCATCACTGGCATGTTTACATATTGTGATTCTTCTCGAGGATTTCAGTATTTATGAAATTTCTGGATTTTTGGGAAAACCGCAAGAATTTTATAAACCTGTTATCGTTTTAAAAATGTAAGTTGCGGTTTTCTCGTGATATGATGTATGTGTCTTCCACCATGAGTTTTCCTGATTTATGTTGGTTTTCGAAACCCGGTCCGAGGAGTAAGATGAACCATTTCGGGTATATGGTGGGCCCGGTATGGTATCCCGGGGCAAGAAGCTCGAGTTGTAGACGATGAGCCCGGCTGAGGCAGGCTACCTACCGGTGATGTCTGGCGCGACGGATATCCAAAGGATACCGACCGTAGTCATGAGATTTGATGAGATGGGCCGATCCGAACTGATGGAGCCCTAGATATTGAGACATTGAGATATCGAGATAGTGAGACTTTGAGATATTGAGATATACATATATTGTGTCGATGCTTGACACGGAGTTTCTGTTGATTTCATTGATGGTACTTCGGTTTATTGCACAGAGCTTTTCTAAGATAGAAATAAAGATTTTCTCATACCAGACATATTCAAGTTTCATGTTTGATTATGCATTCATATTGCATCCATACGAGTGTATCGCATTGTATTGGTATATGTAGGTTGTGACGCATTGCGTGCATGCTTACGATAGCCTTATTAGATATTACTTACTACACACGAGTTGGTAACTCACCCCCGTTGTGCCACAGTATCTTGCAGGTTTAACCCCAGCACAGTAGCGGTAGGCGTACTTCCTTTTTTTACTTCATTGCATCGATCTACAGCTTTGCTCATAGGTGGGTTGCGAGGATACTTTTGTTCCATCTTGTATTATTATTTATATCTAGTATACTCCATCTACCCTTCTATATTGGACTAGATGGTGAGACTCGTGAGACTTGTATTTGTGGTCTTTGGTGTCGATACTCAGTTAAGTCGACGTGGTGTTTTTCTTATTCTTGTTTTCAGATCCTTATTTTGCACTTTATGTTATATATTAATTGCATGTGGTTGTGAATCAGCCTTTGGCAAAGAGCTAACTCCCGCTTAGGCATACCTTTATTCATTATTTATATGTATTTGCATGTGTTGTACCCGTTTGGGGGCCAGTATTTTCAAAGGAGACTCTGCTGAAATTTTCAGGAAATTTGATGCACTAAAATGTTTTAAGGTGAATTTATTTTACAAAAAACTTATATTTTTAAGTTAAGTTTTCCTTCACTCTATTTCTTTAAATGGTTTAGATTTCTGGGCTTTGGCGTACTTAGATTACGTACGCCTTGAGACGTTTCGTAATTTAAATGCCAGTCACATTCCGTACCTTCGGGTCGTGACAGTTAGAAGTTGTATACCGAATGATACATGTCCTTCGGTCTTCTAACCTCTTCGTTGGCTCCTTGAGGTCTCCTCGACCAAGCTTGGCCGCCGGTCTTCCTCCGTTGAAGATGATCCACCCAAGAAATGTAACTCATGGCTCTAGCTACACACTAAGAATCTATTGAAGCAACTATGGACTCTAGGTTGCTAATCTAGAGTGCCTAGAGATGTAGTGAGTTGCTCTAAATGTGTATCTATCTCTCTTCTACCCTCGATTCTCAACACATGAGATGGTAGGGTAGAAGATCAAGAAGAAAGAGGAGGAGCTTAAGAAAGGTAGTGAAGAGAGAGAAAGCAAATGGTGAGAGTTTTTTTCCAAATAAACATCCATCAAGTGAGAGAAAAAATGAAGCAAGGTTTTGTAAAACCATTTTTTCAGTAAACATATTGCAACCATACTTGAATAGTTTGCATAAATGAATTAACAATTCATTTGTCAACACTATTCAAGTATGGTTATCACCATTCTCTCTTCATTACCTTTACACCTCAATTCCATTTAAATAAATTAATGGATAATCCAAAATAAGGTGTCCACTTTCTAGAATATTTTTTGTATAAATACGGATTACACTCAACTATATATACATACATGTATTCGTACCAAAATACGAATACCTAAAGCGATAGAATAACACAAAGAATATAATACTAGAATAAACATATCGAAATACATATACGTAACTTATTAAATCAATACCTGATTTAATAATCCGGATCAATCCCGAGCGGGCTAGTATTATCAATCGTCCAATCGAAAGTCCGTGTAACTAGTACAATCATTCGATCGGAGCCCTGGACGTATCAAAATACGGCTACTACATCATTTCTCCTAAACCAGGGAAACACTCTGTGTAGGACTCTAAAGAGTCGTCAATACGCTGGCAGTGGGTTTAACTATAAGCACGTCAACGGCACTAGTTATACGTATCGGCTACCCAGGTATTAAGAGAAAAAAGGCCGACGAGAAAACTCATGCGAACCCCTACTGAGCCTATCTGTGACAATCTCCATACATTCCGGTCTGTTCGTTTAAGAGTATCACATATCGAGTCTAAGGGGTGGATAAAGTCAGACCCCTAATAACACGATATTTTATGTCGGTATGAAGCCCATCACCTACTGAGAAACTACTGATCCAAATCAGCAATTCTCGTCTACCTTGGCCAAGGATTTCTGGTGATGGCCACCAATGCACAGCGCGACATCAACTCCCAATATCGGGAGAGAGGAATCCCCAACGATCTTCTCACTGCCTCCATGTGACTCGGGACTGTACCTAACTAAAACTTGTTTTCACGACTCCTTTGAGCCGTGGTAGGGTAGTAATCAAAGCACAACAGGAATTCACATGAGACAAATGACGATCTCAGGTCGACAGACTAACCTGTACTCATGTCACCTGAGAACTGCTATCTGACAATAGGTATAATACCATCTAGCATGTTCCTGGCGAGTCCTTCCAGTGTAACTCATAACCCAATGAGGAAATGTATACTATCTTAGGTGGCTAAATGATACCAATGGCTTGTGAGACCGGCCACCGCCCTCGTCGTGGTCTCGAAAAGTATACGCTACTCTACTACGGAGTATCAATGCCCAGTCTCGATACTCTCTTGACTAGGAACATTTAAGGATGTTCTTATAGACCACCCAGCTCCCACATATATGATCGCCATCATAATGCTGGTAATCAAGCAAGAAACCTATGGGCTCTATCAATATGTAATAGTGATCTGTAATACCACATAATTTATGTATATGATGATAGAGACAAACCAGATAGCATACTATCATTTTGAGTAAGACTATTCTACCCATATAGGTCCTTGCTCAATCATCACAATCGTATGCCTACGATTACAATAATCGACTTGAGGGCACTATATCCAACAAATCTTGCTCATTATGACAGTATGCTATTTGGTTTTCCTTTATCTTAACATGTGTATATGTTTTACTTGTTATTTCATATCTCTTATACATGTTGATAAAGCCCGTAAGATCCTTGCTTGACTACCAGCGTTGTGATGGCAATCATACTTGTAGGGGCTAGGTAGTCGATAAGCACATCCTTAAATGTCCCTAGTCGTAGGAATATCGAGACCGGGAATCGATACTCCAGAGTAGACTAGTGTATACATATCTACACCCTGACGAGGGGCGATGGTTGGTCCCGCAGCCATTGGTGTGATGCACCTAAGATTGTATAAAGATGCTCACCGGTGGTGATTACACTGGACGAACTCGCCGAGGACTGGCTAGATGGTATTATACTTATCATTAGACAGCAGTTCTCTAGTTACATGAGTGCAGATAGTCTGTCGACCTGAGGTTGTTATTTGTCTCGTGTGAGTTCCCACTGTGCTTTGATTACTACCCTACCATGCCTCTACTGAGTCGTACAAATAGGTTTTAGTTGGGTACAGTCCCGAGCCACATGGAGGCACTGAGCGATTCTTGGGGATTCGTCTCTCCCGGTATAGGGAGTCGATGTCGCGCTGTGTTCGGTTGGCCAACACCATAAGTCCCTGGCCAGGACAGATTGAGAATTACTGGTAGTTAGACCAGTAGATTCTTGGATGGTCTTGAGCCACATCAACACGACTTGTCAGGTTATTAGGGGTCTGACGTTTTCCACCCCCTAGACTAGCAAGCGATACTCTCAGACGAACAGACCGGACTGTACGGAGATTGTTACGGATAGGCTCAGTATGAGTTCAGATGAGTTTGCTCGGCGGCCTTCTTTTCGACATGTACCTGGGTAGCCGTTACATAAATCTAGTGCCACTGACGGGCTTGTGGTTAAACCCACTACCAGCGTACTGTCGAGTCCTTAGAGTCCCACACAGAGGGTTTCCCTAGTTCAGGCGAAACGATGTAAAGACCGTATGGTTTACGTGCAGGGTTCCGATCATATACGTGTACTAGCTGCACGGATTTTGTTCGGACGGATAACACTAGTGGGTTTAGGATTAAACTGCATTCTAGTATTATATTATTAGATTAATTTTGTATCTCTTGGTATTTGTATTTTTTGCAGTATGAATACGGGTATGTATATACGGTGAGGGAATTTTTGTAATTTCACAAGAAGTGCTTCTAAAATGAGACACCTCATTTTTTGTAATATCTATTTATAGAAAATAGATAATGAGGTGAAGGGAGGAGGTTTTCAAAGCATGGTATGAAGCATGGATAATTCTTTTCTTTATTCATTTATCATTACTATTCAAGCATGGTTGCATTATTTTATGGAAAATATTGCATGCTTGATATTTTTTTTCAAAAGACTTGGCCATTATTCACTTGCTAGATTCATTCTTCACTTCGCATTCTCTCTCATTTGCTCTCTTCTTTTTCCTCAAACCCTGACCCTCACATGTGTTGTGAAATCTAGAGTATTTTGAGATAAATTAGTCTAATTAACTCTCTGCATCTCCTAAGCTACCTAGATTAGCAAACTAGGTACTTTAGTTACCTCATATTTGAGATTAGAGCTTAAACCAAAGACTCTCGGGTGGATCGTCTTCGACATGAGGAAGCCGACGACCAAAGTCGATCTGTACCATCTAGGAGCTCAAGAAGGGGAGAAGAAGACCCGAAGGACTTGTATCATAAAGGTATAAATCACTATCATAGTAGATTAGAATCTTTATGAATTTTGTTAGCTAGGGCTTATGATAGATCTTGGAAGTTTAGTCAATTTTTCTTGCTATAAAATTTTCTTTTATAAATTCCACCTCTCTACAAACCCTGTGGAGTGTGCGACATCGACTTACACACAGGAGCTTATTAGGTTATGAGTTACACTGGACGGACTCACCGGGAACATGCTAAATGGTATTATACCTATTGTCAGGTAGCAGTACTCTAATGATATGAGTACATATTAGTCTGTCGACCTGAGATCGTCATTTTTCCGTGTGAGTTACCACTGTGCTTTGAATACTACCGTACCACGGCTCTACTGAGTCATGCAAATAAGTTTTAGTTGGGTACAATCCCGAGCCGTATGAAGGTAGTGAGCGGATCGTCGGGGATTCATCTCTCCTAGTATTAGGGGTAGATGCTGCGTAATGCACGGGTGGCAATCACCAGAAATCTTTGGCTAAGGTGGACAAGATTTACTGATTTAGATCAGTAGTTTCTTAGTGGGTAATGGGCTTCACACTGACACGACTTATTCCGTTATTAGGGGACTGGCTTTATCCAACCCCCTAGATCTGATATGTGATACTCTTAGACGAACAGACCGGACAATACGGAGATTGTCACTTTCAGGCTCAGTAGGGATACGGACAAGTTTGCTTGTCGACCTTCCTTTCGTTCAATATCTGGGTAGCCGTTAAATACAGCTAGTACCGCTGACGTGCTTGTAGTTAAACCAATGTATTGTTAAGTCTTTAGAATCCTATACAGAGGGTTTCCCAACTCAGGCGAAACGATGTAGTGAACGTATTTTGATACATACTTAGGTTCGATTAAAACACGTGTTTTTGTACACGTACTTTTAATTGGATAATTTGTTAATACTAGCCGGTTTGAAAGATAGCCAGATTATCACATTTGAATAAAATGTGAGCTAAGTATTATATATCCCTTTGTAGTATCTCTATTTTCGGTATTCGTATTTTGACAAAATACAGTATTTATATGAATACGGGTATTGGTATAAATACATGTATTTGGGTCTTGATATAAATACGGGTATGTTCCCTCATACAAAAAATAAAAAATTACTTTTTACTTAAAAATCAATCAAGCAGCACTTCATATGTTTCCCACGTGATCGCCAGCGCTAGCATTTATTAAGATTAAAAAATTCTATACTGGCGCATCACATGAAACGCACATGAGTGCCGACGTGCAAGGCATATAAGCGCATGTTTATGTAAGAATTAAATTCTTAGACGGCGCCCGCTAGCATAGCACGTGAACGTCAACACCTAAATTAAAGAGGGTAGAATTAAATTCTACATAGGAAATTATTTTCCTAAAATCTGGAGATATTCTCTGTTGAACAGAGCCGTTGGATCAAAAATTCAATGGTGATTAAAAATCATCAAATGATAGAATTAAATTCTATTAGGGGGAAATATCTCTCTGACTTTTTTTTAAATAAAAAAGATCTTCTCAGCTAAACAGAGCGTTGTTGGATCAAAGATCCAATAATAGAATTAAATTCTAAATTTAGGAAAATATTTTCCTTATCTTTCCAAATGAGAAAAATAAACTCTGAACTCTTGAATTAAAAATCCAATGGTGATTAAAAATCACCGTTTGATAGAATTAAATTCTATCTATGGGAAAATATATCCCTAATCTGGTTAAAAACAAGAATATATATTCTGTAAAACAGAAATTCTCTGGAGCAAAAATCCAACGGTGGATAAAATCCCCCAAATAATCATTGGGACGTATTAAAATCAATTGATATCTTTCAAATAAGAGATTTTCTCAAACTAATTATCAATTTGCCTCCTCTATATGAAGAACCTAAGACTTCAAGTCTCGGGCATGAAAACACAACAAAAGGATGAAAAAAAGAAGAATCGACCCCATAAGTTTTCTACAAACTGAGAACTTAATTCTCCTTTAAAGAAGATCTCCTCGTTCTCTCCAACCCTAGATAAAGAAAAAACAGAGATAAAACATATCCCCTTTGCCAGACATAAGTAAAAATAAAGGTTTAACCCTTCATTAAAAGAACTTAGTTTTTTCTCTAGATTTGAAATCTGTAAGACAGGTCTCCCCACAAGTTGAGATTTTAATTCTCATCGGGGAAATCCTGTTTTTCAAACTTAAAATCTAAAGGAAAGAATTAGATAAAAAGAACAGAGAGAGAAGACATATGTTCTAGGAATTTAATTCCTCTAAAAACAGGGTTTAACCCTAAATAAAGAACTTAGTTCTAACAAAAAGAACTTAGTTCTCCAATAAAACTGATCCCGGATCTTCAAAACAGAGATCTTGGTGATCATTAATGTTCAAAATGCCATTAAGAGAAGTTAAAACTTTTTCAGAAAACATTAACAGAGATTAAAATCTCTGAAACAAAAGATTCAGCGTCTCACGTGGGCGCCCAAAAACATAAACTCGGTGCCTTGCGTGCTTCCCACATGAGCACCCAGAGATGAAGACTCGGCACCTCACGTGAAACACACGTGAGCGCTGTATAAAAGTGCTGAGCACTATATATATTGATGGGAACTTAGGCACACTAGCAAGCTAATTTTGCAAGATGGCAACATGGATTTCAAAATATTCTAGTTTACTAAAGTTCCGAAACCATGAATCGAACTAAAGAGCTAGAACTTGTATATAAAAACCTAGTGAGCTAAACTAATCTATTATGTGTAGAATACTCACATCCCTAAACTTTCTTCAAGTGCTCCGGATCACGCTTACAAGCCGGTCCTCCATTGACAAAGATGATCCACCTGAGGGAAACGATGTAAGCTCCAGCTTGGCCTAGCGAAGCAACCGACACTCCAAGATCGCTAGCAATGGAGAATGGGGATGTAGGAATTTTCCACTATCTTTTTCTCTCATTTCGTAAGCTCAAGTGAGCAACTAAAGAAAATAGAGGAGGAGGTGAGAAATACCAAGGCATGTGCACCTCAAAAAAAATGAGCTAGTGTTCTAAGTATGAGAGAAAACGAGTCAAGAAGAATATAGAGTGGAATGGCTTGATAACTTACAATCATGCAATAAAAATATCTTATAACAATTTACGATAAACTAATAAAGGTCATACCTCTCTATATACCTCCAACCATGCTCATACCACCTCAGCCTCCACCTCATTTGCAAATTATTTTCTAAAAAAAATCATATAATAAGGTGTCCATCTTCTAGAAGATATTCCGTATAAATACGGAATACAACCCGGTATACGTATCGAAATACATATACGTGTATTCATATAAAAATACGAATAGCCAAGAGAGAAAATGAATAGTGAACAATAATACTAGAATACGTATATTAAATATATATATATATATATATAAATTATTAAATCAAAACTTGATTCAATAATCCGGCTTAATCCTAAGCCACTAGTATTATCAACCGTCCGATTAAAGCCATGTAGCATGTACACATATTTAATCGGACACCTGTATGTACCAACATATGTCATCTATATCATATCTCCTGAACCTGAAAAACACTCTTTGTGGGGATCTAAAGACTCGTCAATACGCTGGCAGTGGATTTAACCATAACCACGTCAGCGGCACTAGCTGTACGTAACGGCTACCCAGGTATTGAGCAAAAGGAAGGCCGACGAGTTAACTCATCCATACCCCTACTGAGCCTGTCTATGAAAATCTTTGTACAGTCCGGTCTATTCGTCTAAGAGTATCGCATATCGACTCTAGGGGTGGATAAAATCGGACCCCTAATAACGTGATATTTCGTTTCGGTGCGAACCCCATCACCCACTAAGAAACTACTGATCCAAATCAGCAATTCTCATCCACCTTAACCAACAATTTTTGGTGATGGCCACCCATGCACAGCATGGCATCAACCCCCAATACCAGGAAAGAAGAATCCCCGACGATCCGCTCACTGCCTCCATGTGGCTCGGGACTGTACCCAACTAAAACCTGTTTGCATGACCCCTTTGAGCCGTGGTAAGGTAGTAATCAAAGCACAGTGGGAACTCACACGAGACAAATAAAGATCTCAGATCGACAGACTAACCTGTACTCATGTCACTTGAGAACTACTATCTGACAATAGGTATAATACCATCTAGCATGTTCCCGACGAGTCCGTCCAGTGTAACTCATAACCCAATGAGCATCTGTATACTATCTTAGGTGACTAACTGACACCAATGGCTTGTGTGATCGGCCACCGCCCCTCATCGGGGTCTCGAAAAGTATACACTGGTCTACTCCGGAGTATCGATGCGTAGTATCGATACTCTCTCGACTAGGGACATTTAAGGATGTTCTTATAGACCACCCAGCTCCCACGTATATGATCGCTATCATAATGCTATTAGTCAAGCAAGAATTCTATAGGCTCTATCAACATGTAATAGTGATCTGTAATACTACAAAATACATGTACATGATGATAAAGTCAAACCAGAGCATACTAAGACTGTTCTACCCGTATAGGTCTTCTCTCAATCATCACAATCGCATGCCTGTGATTACAATAATTGACTTGAGGGCACTATAACCAACAATCTCCACTTGCACTTAAGGCTAATTATTACGGTGTCGCATGCTCACAGCTCATATGATACCGAACACCCAACTTCTCTACTAATCAGTCTGGCAAACCACGTTTGCGAAACCATCGCATCCGATAAATAGCCTCAGTGAGTGGATCCGCTCCAATATTTCTATCTTTATCTCTCTATATCTCGACTTCGCAGAGAAAAACTATCTCCCAAAATGAGCGATACATGACTTAGAATTTATCTAGATATCTGATGGGACCAAGTTCATAAATGAACTCCAAATTCAACAAAACTTCTTAGACCATATCTTCCACTGAATCTAATCATTATCCTGCGCTATGCCTTCCTCAGTATCCGCTTGGACCACCTGTCCAACATACTTCCCCTCAGAAGAGGGTAAACTTTAACCGTGACAGTCTCTCTGTCATTCATGTCATCTTAGAAGCCTAAAATGATAACCGCCTCCTAAAGGACGCTGCCGTTACTATATACCAAGAACATCCTATTCTGTTCATAACTGCTTCCCATTGTTTCTCCAAGATTAGATTAATATCTGCTTATTGCAACTAGTGCAAAAGCAATATCTGGGGTGGTACTTGACAAACCATGATTGACTCAATTGCCTAAGCAAGTAATATGCCATTCATGCAAATCTCTCCCTCATAAGTCTAGAAGACATCTCTTTAAAGAGGGTGACTCCATTACCTGTTGGTACACCACCATGCCAGATGTCGTCCATTCTAAAACACTTTAGAATAGTGTCAAAGTACCCGAATTGAGACACTTCCCAAATAAAGATCTAAAACCATAGATCTAGTCATCAGAATCCCTGATATTTTTTCTAGATCCTATGTGGAGAAACACCTTATGACAACCACAGTATAACCGATTGTAGTATAGGAAGATCACTTCCTATCAGGAGTACGTCATCCAAATACCAGGACATCATTCCCTACTATCTTCTTACCAGGTCCATTTGTTGTTCTGATGAAGTCAAAATCTATGAATGTCACGTCAACAAATAGATGATCTATCTTTGCTATACTTGCTTTAGTCTATAAATAGACATAAGCTACTTGCCCACCACGCATCCGCTGCTCCCACTGACTACAACAACCCTTTGGCAGAGTCATATACACATGCACTTCTAAATCTAATTTAGAACGACGTTATAGTCATCCACCTGCCAGATCTCATAGTCTAGGACAGTGGTGGTGGTAAGTTTGGGTCATCAAAACCTCCCAGTCACCGTCTTCAAGGACACCGAAGTACTTCTCGGGTGGCTAAGGTTACCTACCAAATCTGCGGAGTTGCTAATGGATTGTCGAATCCAAATGAATCTTTAGGTTTTACTAAATTTTCAATAACCGTTTATGATTCTGTAATCACTTCCAGTTCTTCCATACTCCCACTAATATTTTCTAAAAAGAATTCATTTTACTAAAACGGGTGGCGGCTCAAGAACAATATAACTATTGATCCTCCAAATAGTAGAATGTTAACCTCGTCAAACTTCGAGATAACTCACAAACTGCCATTACTGAAACATACCTTGAGTTTATCCGGATTCTGGTTTGAAGCATAAGCCGGATTACTCCATATACCTTAACATCGTTAAGATATGAATCCATTCTATATCCAATATAAAAACAAAGGCACTAATTTAATTGGAACCAGATTCAAAATACATGCAGCTATTTCCAGTGCAACTCGAATAAATGGAAGATGTCCATGCAACATTGCTCATTAAGGAGCGCACCCACGAATGAGTAACCTGAGAGAGAAGCAAGTTCTCAAATCTATTACTTACTACAAAATACCTAGCATAAGTATCTACATTTTCGATCACCTTGAAGAATCCCGATCCTTCCAATGCATGGTTCTCTACTTTATTCTTATACCTACAACTTCTCAAAATTTGGACCTTGTATTTCAACGAAATGTGTGTCTAAAATAAGAGAAGTCATAAGTAAATGGAATATAGTACGAGTACCAACCCCTTGTCTTAATGGATATCGGAAAACATACAATACTTTACATAAGTCCTCTTAGTTTAAAAACTTAAACCTTGTGCGTCGTAGGTTGAAATTGTGTTATGGTTAAGAAGAATTACACCCTTATCGAATGCACCTTACCTGATTATCAACTGATAAATGTAAATGTCATAAACATAATTTCAAAAAGTTATATCTCACTTTATAAAATAAACGTACAGATATATTAGTTTGAAACTGGTGCATAACAATGGATATTCAAAACCAAATATTTGCCGTTAGGCAAAACCCAGGTGATTTCCTCAAATATCACCAATTACAAAGAATTCTGATATTGAGGATCCAATCATCCAATTCCCAATATTCTACTCCTTCTCAGCATTTGTAATGCCATACAGATGTGAGAATAAAGTCTGGTAAATACATACTCTGGAGTTAGAATCTAGTTGGGAAAGCAGTTTTAACTCAAACACTGTGCGTTATAGGTTGAAAATTGTATTTTGGTTAAGAAGAATTACACCGTTGTTGAATGCACCTTACCTAATCATCAACTGATAAAGGTTAATGTCATAAACATAATTTCAAATATTTATATCTCATTTTATAAAATAAACATACAGATATATCAGTTTGAAATTGGTGCACAACAACGGATATTCAAAACCAAATATTTGTCGTTGGCAAAACCCAGAAGATTTTCTCAAATATCATCAATTACAAAGAATTCTGATATTGAGGATCTAATCACCCAATTCCCAATGTTCTACTCCTACTCAGCATCTGTAATTTCATACAGATGTGAGAACAAAGTCTGGTAAATACATACTCTGGAGTCAGAATCTAATTAGGAAAGCAGCTTTCAATTGACATCGCACAGTAAGACTGAAACATGAAAATGTTTCTAGGGGTGGCCAAGTATTCCTAGTAATGCCTCTTCCACTATCCGGATTCATGACAGTGGTCGCAATTTCCTTGCCCTCATTCCAATCCCTGTATATGTCTTTACATCTTAACTTCTGTACACCACACTTAGGCTAATTGGTTTTCTACTTTCCCTAACTTTTGGCACCTGCCTAAAGTTTGGAAGAAGACTATCCAATAAGCGTAATAGGTGTACTCTCCTAGTACTAGGAGCTCTTGCAGCCTGAGAGAATGGAAAAGAAAAGACAATCGAATAATTTTATTTAATTTCCCAGAACCAGAATCCATCGTCGAATTGAAACAAGTTTCTTCGAGTTCGTATGTAACTATACGATGGCATACCCAAGAAATATGGATCTTCGTAGTGATACGGAGTGTTCTGGAGAAATACAAAAAGAAAAGTAGGAGTGGCAGGAATATATGTGACTTTTTCGTGAACCATGACAATTCAAAACCAAAGAGTGTAAGAAGGCTCGGTTAACTTGGTTCATGAGTTTTAGTTTAAGGTCGGGTCATGGTCACTGCCAAAGAGAGAGAGAGAGAGAAACACTCAGCGTGCACTCTAACCTATATTAAATTGGTTAATCACTTTATCTAATCAGGATGGATCCCACCATTTCCTCGAATTCTCCTTCAAACCCTAAAAGGAGAATTAGTCGGGATCATCTGAAAAACACCCGAGGAGTAACACCTACTCATCAGTGGGAATCAGGACCCAACTATCATCGTGTGATAACTTGATGGAAGCCACTCAAATCACCACACTTCAGAAGGTATACGCATGCCTGGCAATTTTCCTTTATATATGAAACTCCCGATATGGTTTTTTCCCCAAGTGCTTATGACCTTGAGTTTGGCCAACAAATCATAACACGCAAGTCAAGTTCTACCCGTCATTATCCATATTAATTTAGACCCACCCATACACACCCTTAACTTTTGCCAACAAAGTGGTACGACTGTCCTAAACCGATGCATTTATTTATGTTACGGACAAGCAACACACAGCTACCATTCATGATGCCTTAACTTTGGCCAACAAACTCCGCATGAATACTATGTTCTACTTATTCGAAACGATGGAGGGCTACGGCTGGTTTTTGGCGAAAAACATTTAACGTAATGAACTTGATATCGTTGAAGGAACTCGAGTGGTTTACAAATATATAGTGGTGTAAACTTTTTCCAAAGAGGTCACTCCTTTTGAAGGGATCTAGGCTCTTTCCTCATCGAATGAGGTGCTGGATATTCCTAACCAAATACCGCTGTGCAAAGCAAAAGAATCAACTATAGTGAAGTTATTACGACGACGCAAACTTTTGCCCAAGAGGTCACTCCCCATGAAGGGATCTAGGCTCTTGCCTCGTCGAATGGGGTACTAGATATTCATAACTGAATACCGCTGTGCAAAGCAAAAGAATTGACTACAGCAAAGTTATTATAATGACGCAAACTTTTGCCCAAGAGGTCACTCCCTATGAAAGGATCTAGGCTCTTACCTCGTCGAATGAGGTGATGGATATTCATAACCGAATACCGCTGTGCAATGTAAAAGGAAACGCTTATAATGTCAGTTTTCAAAAATTTGTTCCAACAGCATCATTTATGTTTGTTTTCCTTGCATTAATCATAATTAATGCAGTCCCATCAATTAAACATATCATGCCAGAAAGAAACGAAAATAAGCACGCACATATATGCTATCCGCATTCGCCACAGGGTCCTGGGTCTTCACCGTAAGGTTACTTTACTTACAGCAGGGCGAGGACAGGACTAGCGTGGATGCAAAACATATATAGAGTCCACTAGATATATATAATATATAGCAACATTCATCCCACACATGATATCAAGTAACATTACAGAAGCATCACAGCAGAATCACAGTGGAAGCAAACACAATATAGAAATGCGGATAAACTAAGAAAAGTACATTTCAATAGAGCCAAATATGAAATGCAATTTCCCGGTCATATGGATACCCCGTAGTATCAGACTCTAGACCCTTATGAGTGCGGCAAGCCACCCGCCAATCCCAGAAGTGAGGCAACCCCAATAAACGAAGTGAGTGGGCTACCCAGCACTTCCGAAATCCGGTGACTTAGGAACCCCTCCACGGGTCAATCCTATACCCCCTACGAGTGCGGAGAATAGCCCGCTAATTATAGAGTAAGGCACTCCGGTCTCAACACCATGAGATGGAGGCCCGTTTCCCACTAGAACCCGGCTACTCAAGCACTCCGCCATGGGTAATCCTAGTGCATGTAATGGAAAAACTGAATATACAATGGTGACTACGTCCACAACCTAGACGTGCCCCAAAGAATAATACAAGCCGCGATGACTGCAGTCTACATGTCGGACGCTCGCCAGGCAATATGAATATACATTACATCACTGAGAACTACATCTAATACTACATACACCAGGCTATCCATCACGAAAAATCCAACATAACCATAATCACATGGCAACACAGAACATCAACACGAATATCATGTTCGTAAACCCGTCTGATTGTGCATATAGCAACCAGTCGGATTATACCGCGCTATGATATTCACGGTCGCAGAAACAAATGCTTAGAAAAATATAAATTTAAAATTTCAATTGATTAAAACTTTCCGTATTGGCCCCAAAGTACAAACCAGTACACAGACAAATATGGACCAAAAACAAATATTCCAAAAATCATATTTCCATAAACTAGAGCCCAAGAAAAATTTTAGGGCACTGTAGCCAAAATTGGATTGCAGTTCAGCAGCTAAACGGCGCATTTGGCTTCTGTTACGCGGTCTAATTTTGGGTTTAGGTGCCAAATTTTTTTTCTTAGCTCTAATTTTACATGCCCATAATTTTAATGCAACCAGAAATTTTTTTTGAACAACTTCGAAATTCAAACAGCAAGCAATGTTTTTGGAAATGCGATTTGGAAAATTCCGTCAATCGAAACTCTAAACTTAGGCACACTAGCAAACTAATTTTAGAAGATGGCAACAAGGATTTCAAAATATTCTAGTTTGCTAAATTTCTGAAACCATGAATCGAACTAAAGAGTTAGAACTTGTATACAAAAACCTAGTGAGCTAAACTAATCTACTATGCGTAGAATACTCACATCCTCAAGCTTTCTTCAAGTACTCTGGATCGCGCTTGCAAGACGGTCCTCCTTTGCCGAAGATGATCCATCTGAAGGAAATGATCCATGCTCCGGCTTTGCCTAGCGAAGCAACCGATGCTCCAAGGTCACTAGTAATGAAGAATGGGGATGTAGGAATTTTCCGCTATCTTTTTCTCTCATTTCTTAAGCTCAAGTGAGCAACTAAAGAAGAAGGAGGAGGAGGTGAGGAAAACCAAGGCATGAGCAACTCATGAAAAATGAGCTAGTGTTCTAAGTATGAGAGAAAATGAGGCAAGAAGAATATAGAGTGGAATGGCTTGATATCTTACAACCATGCAATAAAAATATCTTATAACAATTTACAATAAACTAATCAAGGCCGTATCTCTCTACATACCTCCAACCATGCTCATTCCACCGTCCACTTCATTTGCAAATAATTTTCTAACAAGAAAATCATATAATGAGGTATCCATCTTATAGAAGATATTCCGTATAAATACGGAATACAGCCCGGTATACGTATCGAAATACATATACGCGTATTCATATAAAAATACGAATAACCAAGAGAGAAAATGAATAGTGAACAATAATACTAGAATACATATATTAAATGTGTGTATATATATATATATATATATATATATATATATATATATATATATATATATAAATTATTAAATCAAAACTTGATTCAATAATCCGTTTTAATCCTAAGCCGCTAGTATTATCAACCGTCCGATTAAACTCCGTGTAACCTGTACACATATTTAATCAGACACCTGTATATACCAGCATACATCATCTACATCACATTGATTGAACTGGAAAAACCCTCTGTGTGGGACTCTAAAGACTCGTCAATACGCTGGCAATGGGTTTAACCACAAGCACGTCAGCGGCATTAGCTGTACGTAACGGCTACCCAGGTATTGAGCGAAAGGAAAGCCGATGAGCAAACTCATCTGTACCCCTACTGAGCCTGTCTGTGACAATCTTCGTACTGTCTGGTTTGTTCGTCTAAGAGTATCACATATCGGGTCTAGGGGTGGATAAAATCAGACCCCTAATAATGCGATATTTCATGTCGGTGTGAAGCCCATCACCCACTGAGAAATTACTGATCCAAATCAGCAATTCTCATCCACCTTGGCCAAGGATTTCTGGTGATGGCTACACATGCACAACGTGGCATCAATCCCCAATACCGGGAAAGACGAATCCCCGACGATTCGCTCACTGCCCCCATATAGCTCGAGACTGTACCCAACTAAAACATGTTTGCACGACTCCTTTGAGCCGTGGTAGAGTAGTAATCAAAGCACAATGAGATCTCACTGGAGACAAATGACGATCTCAGGTCGACAGACTAACCTGTACTCATGTCACGTGAGAACGGCTATCTAACAATCGGTACAATACCATCTAGCATGTTCCCGGCGAGTCCGTCCAGTGTAACTCATAACCCAATGAGCACCTGTATATAATCTTAGGTGACTAACTGACACCTATGGCTTGTGAGACCGGCCACTGCCCCTCGTCAGGGTCTCAAAAATATACACTAGTCTGCTCCGTAGTATCGATGCCCTGTCTAGATACTCCCTTGACTAAGAACATTTAAGGATGTGCTTATAGACCACCCAGCTCCCACATATATGATCGTCATCATAATGCTGGTAATCAAGCAAGAATCCTATAGGCTCTATCAATATGTAATAGTGATCTGTAACACCACATAATGCATGTACATGATGATAAAATCAAACCAGATAGTATACTATCATCTCGAGTAAGACAGTTCTACCCGTATATGTCCTCCCTCAATCATCACAATCGCCTACCTACGATTACAATAATCGACTTGAGGGCACTATATCCAACATATATGTAGTCAAAATCGTTGGATATGTATGCCCTAGAGGCCATTATTGTATAGTACTAGTTTGTATATTACATTTTGGAAGCTTGGGATATATACACAGATTTACGACAGTCTTGCTCGATATAGTAGTATGCTACTTGGTCTGTATCTATCTTAATATGTTTATATGTTTCTTTTAACATATCACTAATACATATTGATGGAACCCTTAGGATCTTTGCTTGACTACCAGCGTTGTGATGGCGATCACGCTAGTAGGGGCTGGGTAGTCTATAAGCACATCCTTATACAGGTCCCTAGTCGTAGGATTATCGAGACAGGGCATCGATACTCCAGAGTAGACTAGTGTATACGCTTCTCATCCCAGCGAGGGAGATGGTCTGTCCCACAGCCATTAGTACGTCGTACTGGAGATAGTATACAGGTGCTCGTTAGGTTACGAGTACACTAGACAGGACTCGTCGGGAACCGTTGGTTGGTATTATACCTATCGTCAGTTAGCAGTTCTCAGGTGACATGAGTACAGCTTAGTCTACTGACTTGATACTGCTACTTCACCTCAAGTGTGTTCCCACTGTTCTTTGATTGCTACCCTACCACGGCTCTATTGAGTCGTGCAAACAGGTAGTAGTTGGGTGCAGTCCTGAAGCACTTAGAGGCAGTGGCGGTAAGACATGATTCGTCTCTCCCGGTATTGAGGGTTGATATCGTACTGTCTTTAGGAGAGCCATTACACAAAGTCCCTGGCCAGGGCATGTGAGATTTACTGGTAGAGTTTTCAGTAGTTTCTCATGGTGTTCTGGGATACACTCCGACATGACTTATACCGCTATTAGGGGTCTGATGTTTACCACCCCCTAGGCCCGATATGCGATACTCTTAGACGATCAGACCGAACTGTACGGAGATTGTCACAGATAGGCTCAGTAGGAGTTTGGATGAGCTTGCTCGCCGACCTTCTTTTCGACAGATACCAGGGTAGCCGTTACGCACAGCTAGTGCCGCTGATGTGCTTGTGGTTAAACCCACTGCCAGAGTACTGTCGAGTTTTTAGAGTCCCACATAGAGGGTTTCCCAGATTCGGGCGAAACGAGTAGAGGTCGTATGGTTTTACGACAGGGTTCGATCACATACGTGTACTTGTGCGCATGTGATGTTCGAGCGGATAATACTAGTGGGCTTTGGTTTAAGCCAGATCCTAGTATTTGATTATTGTATTAGCTTCGTCTCATTTCATTCGTGTTTCACGAAACACGGATGCGGGTATGTATATACGGATAAGAGGAAGTGAAGAAGGAGACTTCTCATTAGGGTTTTTGACCATTGACTTGGTCAAATGGAAAAATATTTTTTATTTTTGATAAATGATAATTCTTTTGGCATGGCTACTTGGTTGACCATTTGACTTGGCTTGACTTGTTGACCATAGATATTTTAGTGAGATATTTTTGAGCTAGATATTTTGATGAGATATTTTTCAAGCCATGACAAATGGTCATATATATATTATCCATTCCAATTTTTATTATCATTATCATAAATACATTCTCTCTCCTAAAACTTGCTCTCTTCTTCTTCCTCTCTAACCCTAGTGTCTCATGAGTTGAGAATCAAGGGTTTAATGAGATAAGCTAGTCTAATTCACATTCTACTCACTCTAGTCTACTTAGATTAGCAAGCTAAGTATTCTAGTTACCTCAAGTTAGAGGTTTAGCTCAAGGTTGGAGCTCTCGAGTGGATCATCGTTGACACAAGGAGGCCGAAGTTCAAGCATGATCCATACTTCCATCGAGGAGCTTAAGAAGAGGATCGAAGACCCGAAGGACTTGTTTCCGTTAGGTATACTTTCTATCATAGTAGATAGAAACCTAACTAGATAACTAGGTTTATGGTAAAGATCCGGTTTGTGTTTATTCTAGCGCCAAGTTTTGTATCGCTATAAAATTTTTGTTCCGCATTTGGCCACAGAAGTTGGCCGGGGCCCTAGTGTAACCCTTCATGGTATTAAAGACAGCCCATAAACCTTAGACTAGCAATTTTTAAACAATGTTAAAACAACGAAACCAAATCGACTCCGTAACATCAAAACCCAGACTGCAGTTTCTGTTGTTTTTAAAATGGTTTCAAAAAAAATTTTAAACACCTGCTGAGTGATATTTACACTGTGATATGAACACTGACCAAAAATGACACAATTCTGACTCAACTTGGCCGGCCACAACCCCCTCAGATCCGGCCTCCTTGGTACTTTGATGGCCAAATGTGTCGTGTTTTGGTCTGTGTTCTTGTCTCTTGAAGTTTGGGTTTCTGGTGTTGTTTGTTTTTTGCCCAAGTTTGGTTCTCTGTTATTTTCTGTACGGGGCAATTTGGAGTGTTTCGAAGTCGTTAAATTTGACACTGTTTAATAGTTTACAGTACATTCACTTTTATCTACGAACGTGAATGTCATTTGATCGGTAAACTCGTCTGATTGCTATATGTTCTTTTAGACGGGTTTGCGAACATGACATTCGTGTTGATGTTTTGTGCTTGTGCTGTGATTATGGTTGGATAGTCGTGATGGATAGAAAGTGGTGCAATGTTAGTGGTACATTTTATATTCATTTGTACTTTTGATATTGCGAGGCGAGCGTCCGACATGTGGACTGCCGTCTTTGCCGGGTTGTATATTATTTTGGGGCACGGCCGGGTTGAGGTCGATGTCACCATTTGTACATATTGTTTTCTTTTTCTGTACTAGTATTACCCCACAGTGGAGTGCATGGATAGCCGGGTTCTAGAAGGCAACAAGCCCGCATCTCATGGCGTTGAGACGGAGGGGGCTTCATTCTAGAATTGGCAGGCTATTCGACGCACTCGTAGGGGGTATAGGATGACCCACGGAGGGGCGTCCAAGTTACCGGATTCCGTGAAGTGCTGGGTGGCCCATTCACTTTGTTGAAAGAGGCTGCTTCACTTCTAGGATTGGCGGGTAACTTGCCGTGCTCGTAGGGGTCCAGTTTTTCATTGCACAGGCTATCCATACGACCAGAAACGTCGGGTTTTATTTGCGGCTCAAATGAAATCCTGGGCTCCAAGATTATCCACCATTCTGTATTGTTGGTTGAGATTCTGTGATGTTGATTATTATCATGCCTGGGACGAATGTTGTATATACTTATATATATACTGGTAGATGTTGTATATGTTTTGCACCCGCGCTAGTCCAGCCCCCGCTCTGTCGTTAGTTAAGTAACCTAACGGGTGATGACAGGGCCCAGTGGCGAATGAGGATGGCATATACGTACATTTTATTTTCGTTCTTTTCTAGTGTGATAAGTTAATTGATGGGACCACATTAATTTTGATTAATGCAAGAAAATAAACCGAAAATATGTTGTTGGGACCAAGTTTTAAAAATGGACATTACAGACGTTCTCTTTTGCTTTGCATAGTGGTATTCAGTTATGAATATCCAGCACCTCATTCGACGAGTCAAGGGCCGAGATCCCTTCATCGGGAGTGACCCCTTGAGTAAACGTTTGCGTCAACGTAATAACTTCACTATAGTCGACTATTTTTTGCTTTGCATCTTAGTATTCATTTTGGAATATCCTGCACCTCATTCGACGAGAAAAGAGCCGAGATCCCTTCACAGGGAGTGACCTCTTTAGTAAAAGTTTTCACCGCTATATATATTTGTAAAAGTACTTGGGTTCCTTCAACGATATCAAGTTCATTATGTTAACGGGATTTTCGCCAAAAACCCAACCATAGCCCTCCATCATTTCTTATAAGTTATACTTAGTATTCGTGCTGCGTTTATTGACTGTGTCAAGGCGCGGTGAACGGTAGCTGAGTATTGCTTATCTGTAGCATACGATGTGATTGGTTAGGACAGTCGTGTAACCTTGTTGACTATGTCAAGGGTTATGCAGGTAGGTTTAATGCAATCAAGATAATGACGGGTTGAACTTGACTAGGACTCTTTGATTTGTTGACTGTGTCAAGGTCACTTGGGTCCTAAGGGCAAAAACCTCATCGGGAGTTTCAAACATACAGGAAACTTGCAGATTCAGCATACCTTCTGGAGTGTGGCGACTAGAGTGGATTCCATCTATCTCATCACACAATGATAGTTGGATCTCGATCCCACTGATGAGTTGGATTACTCTCGGGAGATTATTTCACTTAACAATCAATGCTATAAACCAAGTAGGTGTCTAGAACAGTGTTAGCGGGGTTACGCCTCCAGGGAAAAGAGGTTATATAATTAAGGAAATTCGCGAAAGCGTTGGAAAACCTCTCTCGAAATACCAACACTAGTCTTGCTGAAAGGTTAAGCAAGTATTGTGACGTGCAATTAAATCCTGACTAGTTCTATTTTTAGGATTTGAAGAAGAATTTGAGGAAACAGTGGGAGCCATCCTGGTTAGATAAATTAATAACCAATCTAATCTTGCAAAAGCGCACGCTGAGTTTTTCTTTTCTCTCTCTCCAGGTAACAACCATTTCACGCCCTAATCAAGATAATAAAATGTATCGTTTGACCGATCCGAATTCTTATTCGGGGCTGGGGAACATCGGTTTGGCTCTAACTTATGATGGCGATCGTAAGTATGAGCAAGGCAAAGAGGATTGTATGGATTCCAAGGAGACCCAATTGAAGGAGAAGTATACTAATGCATCTACTTCAGGTGTTCTTGTAATTGAGAACTGATTTTCGGTCAGTCTTACCTTCTGGGTACTAGATACCGGATCAGGATCTCATATCTGTAATTTATTGCAGGGACTGAGAAAAAGTAGGAAAGTTGCACCTGGTGATATGTCCCTCAGGGTAGGGAACGACAAGTTAATGCTGCAGCCGTCTGTGAATATCACCTAGTGTTGCCAAATGGAAATACTATGATTTTTAACAATTGCTACTATGTGCCTTCCATGGTTTACAACATCATATCAGTTTCTTTACTTAATAAAGATGGATATAACTTTATTCTTGATAGAAATATCATGAACATTTCCCTTGATAAGGAACTGGTTGCAGAAGGTACACTGTGTAAAGGTATCTATGTTCTAAATCAGAATACAGTTCTCAATGTACAAAACACACACAAGAGGAAGAGTTCAGATACGAACGAATCCTACTTGTGGCATTGTAGACTTGGTCATATCGGAGAGAAAAGACTAAATAAGTTACATAAAGATGGACTCTTGAATAGGTTCGAATTTTCATCTTATGAAACTTGTCAATCTTGTCTCAAAGGAAAGATGACCAAATCTCCGTTCACCGGACATGGAGAAAGAGCAACAGAGCTCTTGGGACCCATACACAGTGATGTGTGTAGTCCGATGTCTATACATGCAAGGGGTGTGTACTCGTACTTCATCACATTCACTAACGATCTCTCTAGATTCGGATATGTGTATATTATAAAACACAAATCTGAAGCTTTTGAGAAATTCAAAGAATTCAGAAACGAAGTGGAGAACCAGACTGGCAAAAGTATCAAGATCCTCCAGTCTGATGGGGAAAGGGAGTATTTGAGCACGGAATTCTTAGAATACTTAAAAAAGAATGGAATTCTCTCTCAACTTACTCCTCCATATACACCACAGAACAACGGTGTATCGGAGCGGAGGAATCGTACCCTATTGGATATGGTTCGCTCCATGATGAGTAATGCTGAGTTACCTCTTTCATTCTGGGGATATACACTTCAAACAGCAGCACATCTTTTGAATCAAGTTCAATTCAAATCCGTGCCTAAGACTCCGTATGAAATATGGAGTGGTAAGAGTTTGTATTTTAAACGTATTAAGATTTGGGGCTGCCCAGCTTATGTCAAAAAGCAGAACCCAGACAAACTTGAGGCACGGTCAAATTTGTGTAAGTTTGTGGGATACCCAAAAGATTCTAATGGGTATCTATTCTACCATGCAGAGGAACAGAAGATTATTGTTTCTAGGAATGCCACATTTTTGGAAAAAGAATTTCTTAAAAATATTAGTGGCATCACGGTAGAACTGGATGAAATTCCAGAGACACAAACTATAACTGAAGATTTGGTGGAACCGCTAGATTCAGTTATACCCGACGAACCTCAGCCACTATGCAGATCTGGTAGGATTTCTCATCCGCCTGAGAGATACTACGGTTTTCTCATAGACGGTGATCGAGAGGATTGCATCTTGGAAGAAGATGATCCTACCAGTTTCAGGCAGGCCATTATCAGTAGGGACTTTGATAAGTGGCTGGATGCTATGCGATCCGAAATGGAGTCCATGTACACCAATAAAGTATGGACCTTGGATATTGCTCCACCTGGGGTAAAACCCATTGGATGCAAATGGATCTACAAAAGGAAACTTGGTGTAGATGGGCAGGTGGAAACCTATAAATCTAGACTCTTTGCAAAAGGTTTTCGTCAAAGACCTGGTGTGGACTATGATGAAACTTTTTCTCCAGTGGCTATGCTCAAATCCATTCGGATCCTACTTGCCATTGCTACCTTCCATGACTATGAGATCTGGCAGATGGACGTAAAGAAGGCTTTTCTAAACGGCAGTTTGGAAGAGTGTGTTTATATAGATCAGCCAGAAGGTTTTGTAAACAGTGGGAGCAGCGGGAAGGTGTGCAAGTTGCTCAAATCCATTTATAGATTAAAGCAGGTATCGCAGAGCTGGAACATCTGTTTTGATGAAACAGTCAAGGAATTTGACTTCATCAAGAACGAAGATGAGCCATGTATATATAAGAAGATTGTAGGAAAAACTGTCGTATTCCTAGTCTTGTACATGGACGACATTCTTTTGATAGGAAATGACATTCCTATGCTATAATCGGTCAAGTTGTTCTTGTCACAACGGTTCTCCATGAAGGACCTGGGTGATGCCTCGTGCATTCTGGGGATCAAGATCTACAGAGATAGATCCAAGAAATTACTGGGACTTTCGCAGTCCAGGTACATAGAGACCGTACTAAAGAGATTTAGTATGGAAGATTCCAAGCGCGGTAATATACCCGCATTACACGGAATCACCCTCTCTAAGAAGATGTCTCCCAAGACTGACGAGGAGAGGGTTCGCATGAGCACTATACCCTATGCTTCGGCGATAGCATCTATAATGTATGCGATGCTATGTACAAGACCAGATGTAGCTTAAGCACAAAGTGTGGTGAGCCGGTATCAGTCAGACCCAGGTGAGAACCACTGGACGACAGTGAAGAACATTCTCAAGTACCTGAGAAGGACTAAAGAGATGTTCCCGGTTTACGGTAATGGAGACCTCAGGGTCGAGTCCTTTACCGATTCAAGCTTCCAGAGTGACAAGGACGACAGCAAGTCTGTCTCGGGTTTTGTGTTTACCCTCAACGGAGGGGGGTGTGTTGGAGGAGTTCCAAACAGGATACCGTCGCAGTCTCGACGATGGAGGCTGAATACATTGCTGCAAGCGATGTCGCAAAAGAGGCGGTCTGGATGAAGAAGTTCATTAGTGAACTTCAGGTAGTTCCATCCATTATTGACCCAATACCTTTATATTGCGATAACAATGGGGCTATAGCTTTAGCGAAGGAACCACGATCCCATCAAAAATCCAGACAAATCATAAGGCGGTATCACCTGATCAAGGAGATCATTGATCGCCAGGAGATCGAGGTACGAAGAGTGGATACTAAAGATAACACAGCGGATCCATTCACAAAGGCCCTCCCTCAAACATAGTTCAAGCGACTTTTTGAGCTATTGGGTATGCGGTACGCCAGCAGCTGGCCTTAGTGCAGACGTTGGGTATGCGGTACACCAATTACTGGCCTTTAGTGCAAGTAGGAGATTGTTGGATATGTATGCCCTAGAGGCCATTATTGTATAGTACTAGTTTGTATATTACATTTTGGAAGCTTAGGCTATATACATGGATTTACGACAGTCTTGCTCGATATAGTAGTATGCTACTTGGTTTGTATCTATCTTAATATGTGTATATGTTTCTTTTAACATATCGCTAATACATATTGATGGAGCCCTTAGGATCTTTGCTTGACTACCAGCGTTGTGATGGCGATCACACTACTGGGGGCTGGATAGTCTATAAGCACATCCTTATACAGGTCCCTAGTCATAGGATTATCGAAACAGGGCATCGATACTCTAGAGTAAACTAGTGTACACGCTTCTCATCCCAGCGAGGGAGATGGTCTGTCCCACAGCCATTAGTACGTCATACTAGAGATAGTATACAGGTGCTCATTAGGTTACAAGTACACTGGACAGGGCTCATCGGGAACTGTTGGTTGGTATTATACCTATCGTCAGTTAGCAGTTCCCAGATGACATGAGTACAGCTTAGTCCGTTGACTTGACACTGCTACTTCGCCTCAAGTGTGTTCCCACTGTTCTTTGATTGCTACCCTACCACGGCTCTATTGAGTCATGCAAACAGGTAGTAGTTGGGTGCAGTCCCGAAGCACTTAGAAGCAGTGGCGGTTAGACAGGATTCGTCTCTCCCGGTATTGGAGGTTGATATCGCGCTGTGTTTAGGAGACCCATTACACAAAGTCCCTGGCCAGGGCAAGAGAGATTTATTGGTAGGATTTCCAGTAGTTTCTCATGGTGTTCTGGGATACACTCCGACACGACTTATACCGCTATTAGGGGTCTGACGTTTACATAGGTCCGATATGCGATACTCTTAGACGAACAGACCGGACTGTACGGAGACTATCACAGATGGGCTCAGTAGGAGTTTGGATGAGCTTACTCGTTGATCTTCTTTTTGACAGATACCTGGGTAGCCATTACACACAGCTAGTGCCGCTGACGTGCTTGTGGTTAAACCCACTGCCAGAGTATTGTCGAGCCTTTAGAGTCCCACACAGAGGGTTTCCCGGCTTCGGGCGTAACGAGTAGAGTCGTATGGTTTTACGACAGGGTTCGATCACATACGTGTACTTGTGCGCATGTCATGTTCGAGCAGATAATACTAGTGAGCTTTGGTTTAAGCCGGATCCTAGTATTTGATTATTGGATTAGCTTTGTCTCATTGCATTCGTATTTCTCGGAACACGGATGCGGGTATGTATATACGGATAAGAGGGAGTGAAGAAGGAGACTTCTCATTAAGGTTTTTGACCATTGACTTGGCCAAAGCAAATATGAGAAAAGGAAAAGTATTTGTTATTTTTGATAAATGATAATTCTTTTGGATGGCTACTTGGTTGAACATTTGACTTGGCTTGACTTGTTGACCATAGATATTTTGGTGAGATATTTTTGAGCTAGATATTTTGATGAGATATTTTTCAAGCCATGACAAATGGTCATATATATATTATCCATTCCAATTTTTATTATCATTATCACAAATACATTCTCTCTCCTAAAGCTTGCTCTTCTTCTTCCTCTCTAACCCTAGTGTCTCATGAGTTGAGAATCAAGGGTTTAGTGAGATAAGCTACTATAATTCACACTCTACTCACTCTAGTCTACTTAGATTAGCAAGCTAAGTATTCTAGTTATCTCAAGTTAGAGGTTTAGCTCAAGGTTGGAGCTCTCGGGTGGATCATCGTTGACACAAGGAAGCCGAAGTTCAAGCACGATCTATACTTCCATCGAGGAGCTTAAGAAGAGGATCGAAGACCCGAAGGATTTGTTTCCGTTAGGTATACTTTCTATCATAGTAGATAGAACCCTAACTAGCTAACTAGGTTTATGGTAAAGATCCGGTTTGTGTTTATTCTAGTGCCATGTTTTGTATCGCTATAAAAATTTTGTTCCGCATTTGACCACGGAAGTTGGCCAGGGCGCTAGTGTAACCCTTCAAAAAAAACTAAGTGCTTAGCACTGATTGGGCAGTGCCCATGTCTGAGTGTCTCACGTGCTTCCGACGTGAGCGCCAGAGCAACAAATAAGTGCTTAGCACTTCTGAATAAAAGGGAAAAATCCCAAGACCGAGCCCAAATTGGCTAAGTCTCTCTAAAGTTTTTCTTACACCTGGCCCCAAATGCTCTGTTGTTGGATCTTAACTAAATGTAATGATTCTTAAAATATTTCTAGGTTGATCTTAGACTCAAAATAAGACTAATGTATTCTTAATTAAAATAAATTGAGCCCAAATGCTCATATATTTAAGTCGACGTTAATCTGAAAACAGATTAACAGTCTTAAAATAAAATATAATATTCTTTAAACTAATGAAACAGACAGCCTAAGGTCAAACCCCAAATCTAAAATATACGGATTTGGACTAATCTGCTCCCTACGGGCGACGACATAAACTAGTCTCCGTATAAAATCCATGGGCAACCAAAATAAACCAAACATAACACGACATGAAGTGAACTACTGAAGCAGGAGAAAGTTGTTATCGCAACGCGATAACGTAATTAACTGCAGGGGCTTGCGCCTGCAAGAAAAAGCATCCCCACAATCAAAAACTCCTCATAAATGAAGGGGATCTAATAAAGTATGCTATATCGGTCGCATCTATCCAAACCTTCGATATATGGTGCCATAATTCAACTTGGTATATTCGGAGAGGTGGGTGGATATGTATAAATAGCATCTGCCTCCAAATTCAGGATAGACGACCCTAACGTCTTATTCCGGTCTTCAGTGGTAAACAGATTCTGGCATACCCGGTAAGACCTCTTCCTCTTTCCACTCCACATTTCGTGTATCGTGCTCGCGAACAAAACGTGGTTCACTATGGTTTCCCCTGGACTCGAGGTACTAAAACATGGTGTCTTGCACCTATGAAGAAATCAATGGCTTCCTACTGCACCTTATGCAACGGCGACTCCCTCTCCGTCACAACTGGAGGAGTGACGTACAGGCCCAACGCGGCCTCCATCTTCACCATGCCAGTAGGACAAGTCACTCAGGCTACTACCGGACTTTTCTTCGGGACCATGCTCCCGCCTATGAACCTTGACGCCTCGGCGCCACAAGAAGCTTTAAGAAAGTCGGTCTTTGATCGACTGGCAACCAAGACGACTTCTACCAGCAAGCCGTCAAACTCTAGAGTCTCGGCCTTCAGTAGGCTGAGGAAGAACTCAAGCGGGCCTATAAAGAAGCTTGTCATACCTGAAGGAGCCACCCTAAAACGGCTAGCCTTCCATGCTCCTGCTATAGGTAAATTTGGCAAAAGTGCTTCCCCTCCCAGGCAGTCGATCGTCCAAAGATTGACCAATCTTACTTCAACTCAGTCAAGGACGTTGGTCTTCAGCAGGCTGACATCAACCGAAATTCCTTGGCAACACAGAGGGCATAATGAAGTTGCTTCTGATATTAAGGTGGTCCCTGCAGCAAGGCAAGTTCGACGTCGCCACTGGCGCCGAATAAGACATGCTGGGGGCAACTCTCCCTCTGGGTTACCTAACTAACTCCTATGGTTGATGTCGACGCTGCTGTTCTAACCGGGAACAGCTTTGATCCGATCAGGAGAAAAATCAAATCCTCCCCCGGCCTTATCAGTGGCCAAAGAGGAAAAAATCTCTAAGGCGGCCCTGAACAACTACATTGCACAACAAATCAGAGCTTACCAAGCAAATCAAGCCGCCGGACAACTCGTCAAAACCGAGCGACCATATCCATCCTGGTATGACCAAATCAAGTACCCACCTAAATATACGATCCTGAAGATCTACGTTTACAAAGGAACGAGCAATCCCCACCGACATGTCGCATAATTCAGAGCATTATGTAGTAATACTGGAGACGACGACAAATTGTTACTTCGCCAATTCATCGGGAGTTTGTCCGAGACAGCTTTCGAATGGTACTCAGAACTCACAAAAGACTTCATGAAAACCTTTTCTGAAATGAAGCTGTTATTCACACAATGGTTCACCAGAATAAGTGAATGCACTCCGATCACGACACTGATCAATGCTAGGGAGAAATATGGGTCTAATACGCGATCCGGTGGCGGAACCTGGTCTAAGTGCAAACAGTGCATTGAAGAGTCTCCAGCCTTGGACATGTTCATCGGGACCCTCGATCCTCAATTGACTGTGTCCCAGTTCATGACATTCTTCAAACCCATAACCTTTCAAGAACTGATAGAAAAACTGGCCCAAATGGATCAGATGGGCCATACCCTTTCCTCCTCAAATAAGGACCCTCAAAATAACAAGGGTAAAGGGAAAGCGGCCTTTGTTTCCAGCATGCAACAAAAGCCAGGCGGCCCTAAACCGGTTGCTCGCCAAAACAACACGCTTCCGCACCAATCGTTAGAAGAAAGTCTAGGAAGTACTTACTTGTTCCCTCGCGATAAGACAAGAAGACTGTTTGAACTGGCGATGCGTAATAATCTCATCACATTGCCAGATCCGCAACGTCCGGCACAACCTAGCGACATCAACAACCCTATTTACTGCTCCTATCATGACCCGGAATTGGCATGTGACCGGCACGTGAATTACATAAAGTCTACAGGACCCCGCCGTAATTCAAGTAAGCCGAAGCCTAGAAATCTAAACATTTTTGCGGAAAAATAATGGAGGTGCAGTTTTGAAATATCGGCATAATAAAATTCAAGCTATCCTTTAAAAGTATAAGTCATATCATATGAAAATACAATGATTGTATACTAACTTTGAAAACATTTTCGTCCTTGAAATTTGGGCAGCACCTCCCTTGTATATTTTGATCAAAAACCATATACATGCAATATATAGGCATCCCCGAGTGGGAGCTAGCTCTCCGCCAATTGGCGGAATCACAAACACGCAATAAAGCATATATACGACGCCCTATGATGAAGATCAAACACAAAAGGAGAATAAGTAAAACCAAGACATCATCCATCTCAAATAGCGAACATACACCCATCTCGCTCTAAGTCTCGCAAATATACAAGTCTGTGTCTTGGATTACCATACAAAGTCTGGTTTCTGGTTGATGGAACTTTAACTAGATACAACATAAATAAATAGGTACAAGGGTGGTCATGATCCAAATGTGTATCCCACCTACCAAAGCAAAACATCCTGAAGAAAGCTGTGTACCAGCGAGCCGCTACTGATCCAAGCGGGCGAACCTGCAAGAAAACTGTAGCACAACGGGAATGAGTTGCCAACTCGTGAGTAGAAAAATATCAGCAGGTATAAATTGAATGAACAACGATCCCTATGTCATACTGTATCATGAAGGTAATACTATGGTAACTAGGGTGATCATGTATGCATATGTGTACAATAGAGTCATGCCAATATCAGTATGTAATAATAGCCATCTGAATGTATATGCATGTATGCATGTGTACCAACCAACGTGTGTCCATCAACGACACATCAATCATCATGAAACTTGAGTGTCCAACATCGACACTTGAAACATCATAAAACCTATATCTAGCATCAACACGTAAATCCTTATATCTCAGGCGCCGCATCCTCAAATCGGCCCTCATATCCATTTGATCTCACGACTCCGGTCGGTATCCTCCGAATAACCGCCGAGCCTAAACTATCACCAGTAGGTAGTGCATCCCCTGTCAGGCTCATCGTCTACTCCACGATCTTCTTGTCTCGGGGTGCCTTACGGGTCCACCATGTACCCGCAAATGATTCCTCCTCATTTCTCGAATCGGGTATGCTCATAACTCAGAACTGAAAAAACTCATAGTGGACGCCTCAAATCACATCACGAGAAACCGCATTTTTAAAACAATTCATAATTTCCTTGAAATATAACCGCGATTCTCAAATACAGAGATCTCATGAAAACAGCATCTCAATGCATGTAACAATAAAGTACAGTATATGGATACATAGAACAGTACTGTAAGCATCTCATGTATTATCATGTAAGCATGTCATGTGATAATTATTGAACAATGATTGTACTTTACTGTTAAGGGTAATACCGTGATATAGCAATTCTACTATGTAAGTGGCATGGCAATTACCGATGATGAATGTGTGAGCCGGCAAATCTGTGTAAGTGTAACATGTGCATCATCGATAATAGTGCAGGTGTACTAGTAGACAAAGCCATATACAGGTAAGTGCTGGGAATATAGTACGTATGTCACGGGGAATAATACAGCATAACATGAACAGTAATAAGATGTGTAACTACCCCTGCATACATCAAATATAACCCATTATCCACTAAGGTGTTTATAAGCAATGATTCTCCGAACCATGACAAATCCATAAGTCGGCGATCCATCCTCATAGTATCATATGTGATATAATTCTCGTACATCATCCTCGAGTCGAGAGTGCGGATCAATCATCTGGTATCCTATCACGTACAGTATAATCTATCGTACGATGTCATCAAATCAAAATAAAGATCTATCATCCTAATACATAACATCATCTCATATTCTCATATATACATACATATATATCAACCTCATATCATATCTATTTCGATCTCACATCATATCTCATCAATCTCATAACATATTTTGGCATATATATTTATATATTTATATCGCCCCACATCCTCATATCAAGCATATCCGCTCATGTTATCTTATTTCATCATATTCTCATTATCAATCCAAGTCATCGTGTATTTTATCATATCATCTCATACTAAATCTTTTGATCATATCCATAAGTTCATAGCATAGGTTTCTCCAAAATAAATATATTCTATATATCGATTCTCCATTACTATGGTTGCGGGGATACTATACGTCATCCACCCGACTTCTCCCGTAGATATAGATCTACTCACCTGCAATATCGTTGCTTATCCGAAGTCGATGAACATCATGATCTCCTTCCTCGTCTCGGAAGTCCATGCAAAGGTACCAACACATCAATACTCATCGTAACGATATGAAAACCAAATCTGAAAACCAATACGGCACGCGAAGTGCTCATAGGTTAGAACTTATGGCCCACGCATGCAAGAAGAACCAAATAACCCTCGTCATCGACGTACAAACATCCAACGACCGTGCCAAATCTCAAATACCAAAACGAAGTCTTTAGAAATCGGAAACCCAAAATCAGCAACTTGGAAAATCACTTCTAGATTCTACCCTAGGTCAAATTAGGACATTTAGCATATAGGGTAGGTCTACACAACAGATTATAGGGCCATGCACCAAAACCCAAACCAAAGCATCAAAACCAGGCCGCAATTTGCGTCCTGGGGGAATAAAATTGCAGCCTGCAATAGGAGTTGGGGTCTCGGGTCTTTGGGGAAAATTCTAAGTGACCTGCACACCTCTCTGTGATGGGAATTTATTTTATAGAGCTCTCGGGTCATAGCAGATTCTACAGAGATAACACAAATCGCCAAAAACCGACATCGGGAAACTTCTAAGTTTGTGTTTTGGGGTTTTAGTCTCAAGTTGTCCAGGATTATCATCACTAAGGGTTTTAGGTGTTGGATATAGTGCCCTCAAGTCAATTATTATAATCGCAGGCATGCGATTGTGATGATTGAGAGAGGACCTATACGGGTAGGACAGTCTTACTCAAAATGATAGTATGCTATCTGGTTTGTCTTATCATCATATACATGCATTATGTGGTATTGCATATCACTATTACATGTTAATAGAGCCCATAGGATTCTTTCTTTACTACCAGCATTATGATGGCGATCATATACGTGAGAGCTGGGTAGTCTATAAGCACATCCTTAAATGTCCCTAGTCGTGGGAGTATCGAGACTGGGCATCAATATTCTGGAGTAGAATAGTGTATACTCTTCAAGACCCCAACGAGGGGCAGTGGCCGTTCTCACAAGCCATTGGTGTTATGTCACCTAAGATAGTATACAGGTGCTCACTGGAGGTGAGTACACTAGACGGACTCGCCAAGAACTTCTAGATGGTATTATACGTATCGTCAGATAGAAGCTCTCAAGTGGCGTGAGTACAGGTTAGTCATTTGACCTGAAGTCATCATTTGTCTCGTGAGAGTTCCCATTGTACTTTGATTACTACCCTACCACGGCTCAAAGGAGTCGTGCAAACAGGTTTTAGTTGGGTACATTCCCGAACCACATGGAGGCAGTGGTCGACTGTAAGGGGTTCGTCTCTCCTAGTATTAGGAGTCGATGCCGCGCTGTGTTCAGTTAGATATCACCAGAAATCCATGGCCACGGTGTAGAGATTTACTGATAGTTGATCGGTAGTATCTCAGTTAGTTATGAGCTAGACTCAGACATGACTTATCGATTTAGTAGGGGTCTGACGTTGTCCACCCCTTAGACCTGATATGCGATACTCTTTGATGAAGAGACCAGACTGTACGGAGATTGTCATATTCAGGCTCAGTAGGGTAAGGACGTACTTGATTGTCAACCCCCCTTTCGATAAGTACCTAGGTAGCCGTTACGTACAGCTAGTGCCGCTGATGTGCTTATAGTTAAACCCACTGCCAGCGTATTGTCGAGTCTTTAGAGTCCCACACAGAGGGTTTTCCTAGTTCAGGCGACGGATGTAGGATTCGTACGGTGGTACGTGCAGGGGTCCGATTAAATAAGTGTACACGATACACGAACTTTAATCGGACGGTTGATAATACTGGCCGGCTTAGGATTAAGCCAGATTATTAAATCAGGTGATTTAATAATTTATATATGTATTTCAATACATGTATTTTAGTATTATTGTTCACTATTCATTTTCTCTCTTTGGTGATATCCGTATTTTTTTACGGATGCGCGTATGTGTAGCGATACATATACCAGGTGAAGTATTCCGTATATATATGGGAATGCTTCTAGAAGAAGGACACCTCATATTTGATTTTCTTGTTTTGGAAAATTAAATGGGAAATGAGGTGGTATGTGGAAGACATGAAGCATGGTTGTGGACTTATAGAAAGGCATGGCTTTGTATATAAAATGATTTATTCATTTATGAGCACTATTACATCATGGTTGATTTTTTGCCATTCTTTTCTACACTTGTGGACCTAATGAGATTTCTTCTTCACCTCCTCCACCATGGTTCATGCTCTTCTCTAGCTCCTTCTCCTTCTTCTTCTTACTTTCATTTTCAAGAAAGATTCTAGAGAGAAAAATATAGTGAAGTATTGCTACATCACCGTCCATCCAAACCTAGCAACTTTGGACCATCGGTCAGAGCCTCATCCGCGTTCCCTCATGTGGATCATCTTCGGCAAGGGTGGTCGATGCTCAAGAGCGTTCCCTCAGGTGGATCATCTTCAGAAACTCAAAATCGGAAACATGGAAAATCGCTCTCAGAGTCTACCCTAGGTCAAATTAGGAGATTTAGCATATAGGGTAGGTCTACACAACAAATAACAGGGCAATGCACCAAAACCCAAACCAAAGCATCAAGACCATGCCGTAATTTGCGGCCTAGGGGAATAAAATTGCGGCATGCAATAAGAGTTGGGGTCTCGGGTCTCTGGGGAAAATTCTATGTGGCCTGCACACCTCTCTATGATAGGAACTTATTTTATGGAGCTCTTGGGTGATAGTAGATTCTACAGAGATAACACGAATCGCCAAAAACCGATATTGGGAAACTTCTAAGTTCACGTTCCGGGTTTCTAGTCTCAAGTTGTCCAAGATTATCATCACTAAGGGTTTTAGGTTCACTAACTAAAACTCAATTACATCTCTACTACTCAAATCACACACTAAAACATCCTAGAAATTTCCAAAGTCGTTAATCTAGCTTAATCGAACTCTAAACATATCTAGGAGGTTAAAAAACTAAATAAAAATTAGAAAAGTGAAGTTTATAGCTCTTAGAGCAACTGAAGAAAATTCCAAGATGGTTGAAAGTGCTCAAAATCGAAACTTGGGCTTGCTACGGGATGTAGGATGAGGTGGTGCGCATTTTTTGTGAAGGAAGCCATGGGTTTTGATGAGGTTTTGGAGATGATTCCCATGAGTAGTGAGGTGAAGGGAGGAGGAGGAGATCAAGATGAAGGAGTTGAAGGAAGAATGAAATGAAGAAGGAATGGGGTAAGTGAGCTATGGTCAAGGGTCATCCCCCTCTCTCTCTTTCCCACTCTCATGCCCATGCCCCCATGTCCCCTCTTCATGTCATCTTTTGTTTTCTTTTTCTTTTCTCTTTTTTTCCTCTCTCATTTAAAAACCAAAGTCCACAAATACAAAAAAGCCATGCATGAATCAACACAACATGTCATGGTGCACTAGCCATGGTTAATACAAAGTGGATTTGGCTTAATCATGATTAATGTGCACTAATCAAGTTTAATATAAAGTTTCATATAATTAATTGCATAATTATTTATAAAATTTCCAAATCCAATAAGTACCTTTATAAATAATAATTCATATTAATATCCAAATATTTTCCAAAAATTGGTATTTAATTATACCATTTTACGAAAACCCCAAATTCATACTCGAATAGTTTTCGTGAAATATATTATTTTATTATTTAAATTCCAAAAATATTATTTTATATTTCTGAAATATTACAGCTCCTATCACAGAATAGTAAGCCACCCAATTGAGGATTACTACATTTTCAAATATTGGGTTGAAGAACAGTACCAGCAGGGACAGTTCGCGCTATCAAATAACTGGAGGGTAAACCCATTCCAAAAGCACGCTCCCAAAAAGGTGGACGCGCAGGGTGTATCATGCTCGCTTGTGGAGGAAGCTCTATAGGAAGTAGCTCTTTCAGCAAAACTGCTCGGTACGTCTTCTTCCTCCGCATTCATTTGTACATATTTTTGCATTTGCATACTTATTTGAAAACCCATAAAAATTGAAAAAAATTCAAAAATTATAAAAATTATTGTATTCAATTTTGGTCTTATTTGACTTAAGTTTGATAGATGGGTTAACTGGTTAGGAACAACTAGATCTTAGACTTAGTAAATTAAAAACCCTAAAAATAACCTTCCTTAAAGTTTAACGGTAGAAAGTATCTATTTTTGTAGTTTATTTAGAAATAGGCAAATTTTGAGTTCAGTTCTTGGGCTATGTTGAAACAAAGGAAAAGTATTGATATTTTTATTAAAGTATAAGTTTGAAAAATAATTCCTAGCTTAAGTCTAGATTCTGAAAATATATACCCTACAATTTGCATAATCACGCACCTTGAAACTTGGAATAGTAGAAGAGACCTTGAAATGCTCTTGTCTAAAGTCCTTAGTACAATGAAAATGAAAAAAATATATAAGTGTGAATGAAGAATAAAAAAAATGGACACTGGTTTTTGTGATTACTTAAGGCTGCAAAAATAGAAAAAAAATATTTAGCGAGGGTGCTTCATCACCTAGTGCCTTAGACCAACTGGTTTGGGAGTCACTGCTAAAAGCCTTGGGTGTTGCAAGACTAGGAATTACGCTTTAATGTGCAAACACATCTTGTAATCGGTTGTTGGTACCTCAAGAAGTATTAACGGTCGCATGAAGGATGTGTAAGCAAAATTCAATTATAAATTCACCAATTAAGAAGTGCTTTGGACAACGGACGAGAGTATGATTGCTTGATTTGAATTTCCAAGTGTAGGGGTGATCTATACACACACGTAGGGGTATGTGATTGGAGTTTAGATAAGAGAAAGGAATGAAGAATAGAACTTGTATCTTTAGTAGAGTTGATAAAAATTCCTAAGTGGAGATGGAACCCTAGTAGGAAAACTTAAGAGATGCCGAAAGCTAAGTAAGTCTATAGAACATATATAATCTTAAGTTAGATGATGAGGAAGTGTGAAGAATATGGGTGGATAATTTGCAAGTCGAAGATAATAGAATTCCTTTTTAGAAACCCTAATTGGAGAACAAAAGTCGAAAAGCCGAATTGACAGGATTTTGTGGGTAGTATCCGCTGAAAACCCTCAGGAGACAACACTCCTCCTACTAGGGACACCTAAAGGTTTAACGGCTTGTTGCACAAGCTCAGTGCAATCGCGTTTCCCTGCGAAAGTGTGGTTAGGATTTTAGTAAATAAAAATAAGTTTGCTCGAGGACGAGCAAAAGATAAGTTTGGGGGTATTTGTTCACACCATAATATTGTATTATTATATTCCCCATTCTTATTCGTTTTACAAATAAACAGGTGCTTTTGACGCATGTCTGCTACATATTACAGGTTACAGGTTCTTGGAGCGAAAACAGTGAAAAAGACATAAGACGGTACAAAAGAAGGACTTTTGACCAACAAATAGACGGATCTTGATCAAGCCCACATCGAAGGACAGTTTACAATTAACAAGGCAACTCAAGTTCCAAAATTACAAAGCGAACGGTTAAAAATCCATTGCAAATTGTTCACTGGAGATCTGGAACCAACGTAGAAGCCCAATTGATAAAAGAACCAAACAATCAGGAAGATTAAAAACCTCCGAACAGGCCCACAAAAAATCAAACAGTGATCTCATTATTGGGCCGCGGAACCGCGGTCTCAAGCCTACCCAGGCCGCGGTTCCGCGGCTGTATGGAGTCTGGAGGGAAGAAATCTTTTACCATAATTTGGGTGCTGCGCTGACTAGTCAACCTAAGGGCTATTTTTTTAATTTCAGACATGCGAATCAAATGTAACCTAGGGTTTCCTATTCTCTATAAATAGGAACTCTAAATCATTGTAAAGGCTATGCCTCCTTTTAATAATAAATTCAGAATTTTTATGGAGAGCATCGGTGCCTCTCTTCAATTCAGAAATTCAGATCTGACAACCATGCGTTGATGATTGGAGAAATGCATCTGTAAGTAGATTTAATTCATTGCCTTAGTTTAGATTTTAATTCTTTGCCCTAGGTAGATTTATTTCCTCGCCGTAGATAAATTGTTTAGAGTTAGCTTTGGGGAAGGCTTTTGAGAGATGAGATCTCTCATCCCTTTCTTACCCATTATATATTTACAATAGGACTCCATGAATACACGCACACACCGCGCCCTACGGCACCCTATCCCTCAAGGTAGCGGTGATACCGTAGTATAAAGGCCCGGTTGCGCGCGTTTTCCATGCAGGTTAGGGTAAGGATCTCTAAAGGAAGGACAAGAACCTAGAGAAAGGAACACCTTCCCGAATGGATCTAATCCCATTTATTGATAATTACCATAACTCCTCATAGATCTTCATTCGGGTATAGAAAGCGTTGAGATTTACCTGCATTTCCAAACCATCCCTAAACCTAGCCCTAGCAAGTTTAGATCTAGATAATCGTAGTATAGAATAGTTTAGGTTTTTAGATTTAATAATTAATCCGAACACCCTTCGGAATTAACTCGTTAGCGCGATTAGGAGATTCACAACATCCCTGTGGACCGACCCGTACTCACCGGCTAGCCACATGCGATGCCGTTCTTGATTGCGGTAATAGATAGTTTTCTATTTTTGCAGCCTTAAGTAATCACAAAAACCAGTGTCCATTTTTTTTATTCTTCATTCACACTTATATATTTTTTTCATTTTCATTGTACTAAGGACTTTAGACAAGAGCATTTCAAGGTCTCTTCTACTATTCCAAGTTTCAAGGTGCGTGATTGTGCAAATTGTAGGGTATATATTTTCAGAATCTAGACTTAAGCTAGGAATTATTTTTCAAACTTATACTTTAATAAAAATATCAATACTTTTCCTTTGTTTCAACTTAGCCCAAGAACTGAACTCAAAATTTTCCTATTTCTAAATAAACTACAAAAATAGATACTTTCTACCGTTAAACTTTAAGGAAGGTTATTTTTAGGGTTTTTAATTTACTAAGTCTAAGATATAGTTGTTCCTAGCCAGTTAACACATCTGTCAAACTTAAGTCAAATAAGGCCAAAATTGAATACAATAATTTTTATAATTTTTGAATTTTTTTCAATTTTTATGGGTTTTTCAAATAAGTATGCAAATGCAAAAATATGTACAAATGAATGCGAAGGAAGAAGACGTACCGAGCATACCCCCAAACTTGAACTTGACAATGTCCTCACTGTCATGCTAAACCAAGAGGGTCAAAAATGCCGATACTTCCCTGTTTATTTATTTATCAATTTTTTTTTTATTTTTTTATAGAAAAAGAAAACAAAAAAATATATATATACATATATACAAAAAGGTTCCCCCCAAACTTGAGCGTGGCCTTACACAAGCCAAAGGTTAGCACCAACCATTCAAAAATCTTATCGTGGTAATGGTATAGTTGGTGCAAGAATGGGGTGTGGAGGAAAGAAATGAGAAACACGCGAGACCGTGTGGAAAGAAGAATGGTAGAATATGGTCTCGGTGGGGGAGGAGAAAGGCGGAAAGGAGAAAGAAGGGTAGCACGATCTTGAGGGTGTAAATCGAGTGAATAAATTAGCGCAATTTGGGATGACCGAAGTGTGAAAACTTATTGTGCTAATCTATCAACTCGTCGTGCAATGGGGTCAAATCCCTCAAGGTTCACAAGAAAACATGGGTACGCCGAACTTGGTATAGGAGATGAAAGCGTAACGGTCACTTGCACGGTCAGAAAAATAGGAAGGACGAAAGGGAGTGAATTAGGGATAGTATCATTCTCACCGTAGTAAACTGTCTCGAACTTGAACGATTCCATTAATGGTTCGAAACTACTATAAGCAACCGAGTCTGATGGTTCAACTAACTCATCTGAAAATGTAAAGGACTCAAACTCGGGCGGTGAGTCATCAACATCGTGCGAAAAAGTGAAATACTCGTAAGTGTTATCGTCTGTGAGAAGTGTGTCAGATTCAAAAGAAAATTTTTCAAGCTCACAGTCTTCGACCATGGTCAGAACGATGGAAAGGAGGGAGGACGATATAATAGTTAAAGGTTTTGGAAGATGAATTGGAAAATCAGACACATCAAACAAAAATGGTTCAATCTCAATATGAACCTCAAAACTCTCCTCAATACTATCCTTATAATTTTCCTCAAAATTCAACTCATCCATGCCATTATCATCAAAATCAAGACGCATATGAGATTCGGGAGAAACATTTAATAACTCGGGATGATGATTTGAACATAAAATTTCAATTAAATCGACAGGTTCATCATCCGAAATATTCCCGGCGTCTATATCCTCAATCAAGTGAAAATCAATTTCTTTAGACACCTCATCAAAAAAATGGATATTTATCAATTTAGGTTCTAGAGTGGAGGTGTAAAAATCGAAAGGATTAAGTGCGGTTTCACTCGAAAGGGGTTCTTCACAATTTGGCAAATCAAACACTACAAAATCACACAACTCGTTTTTATTTTCAACAGGTGAACTATTTAGGGCAATCGATGGAAAACCAGAGTTGTAGGCTTCAATTGGGTAAGGGTAGGTTTGATTTGGAAATCCTCTCACATTCTCACTCTGTCCAACCGCCTCCTTATACATTGAAAAATTTTGAACTAGCGGGAAACTAGCTACCGGTTCACTAGGTTGCATAAGGGCGGCCACGGACGCTTCCACATTCCTAGTCATTTTGTTTGTTGCTGCAATATATGCCTCCAACGACTCTTCCAAACTAGACTTGGGTGGTAAAGGGGTTTCGGTAAAAGATTCGGAATTGTGTGGATATGCAAAACTCCCTAATGGCTGTGTAGAAACAGTGTCTAATGAGGGTGGTAAGGTCGGGTAGGACTGGTAGGAAGTGGGTGGTAGGACAGGGGTAGGGTCAACATGTGGATAAAAATATGAATAATCTTGTGGATCCCTAGAACTAGATGTGTGGAGAGGGGTGAAAGATCGGCTGGGAGATTGAGCAATGTGCTCAGCAATGGACATCGGCTTAGAAGTGACAGAAGGACTTAAAAAAGTAGTATCAACATATGGAGGTGGTAAGGGTTGACTTGGTTGACACAAAGTGGGTTGCAAAGTCAAACTGTTTCTCCTAGACGCTTCTATTCGATCTTTCAAAGAAATTTTTGGCAAAGAGGGATCGTCTTTAAATTGACCGAACAAATTGACGTACGACGCAAAATTAGGTTCGGGATACCAAAGTTCGGCAAGTGATTTATTATGTGGGGTACCCGTGTTAGAAGAAAGGGTGAAAAGAAAGAGTGTTTGTGGGGGTGCAAGGATTTATTTGGGGCAAAAAATTTGCAAGTTTCCTAATAACAATTTTCCTTTTTCTTTTTCTTTACTTGATAATTGTTGCAAAAAAGATTTTTAGTTAAAGATATGCAACCGAAAAATATTACTTGCAATCAGTTATTATTTTAAGCATATCACAAGAATCTTTATTTGGAAAAATTGTTGCAAAAAGATATTCGAGAAAAGATATGCAACAAAAAAGATTACTTGCAATCAATTTCTATTTTGAGCGGGGCCCAAAAATCCTGCACAAGATTGTTATTTGGAAGGGAATATATTTTTAAAGTGCACAAAATCCTGCAAGCATTTCCAGAAAAGATATTTCAAGAATTACAGAGGAGGAACAAAGGAAGCTTACAGAGCAAATTTCACGAACAGAGGACACCAAAAGGCCGTGTGTCCGCGGTATAAACGCGTTAATGCCGCGTTTTCGCGGCAGTCTAGTCAGCACGAGTCCCCAAAAATTTTCTGTTGCTCTGACTCGACAAGACGGCCGCGGTTCCGCGGCCTAAGGTAGGTTTTGGCCGCGGAAAGGCGACGCTTTGGGCGGTTCACTGCTCCAAAAAAAATCCACTGTTCTGTTGTTTAAAATATCTTCTGTTCCGATATCCCATTTTCTGTTTCGCTTTCTGGAAATTTCCAGATCCGAATTTGTATATCCTGCAAAATTCAAACAACAAAGTATCCCTTCCAACAATAACAGATTATATATATTTTTTTGGATTTTTTTTCAGATTTTTATGATTTTTTAATTTAAGATTAACCCGAAATTGCAAATAGGAAATTTCTACGCCATCCCCGGCAACGGCGCAATTTGAATCGATCTCCAAAACTATCTATTACCGCAATCAAGAACGGCGTCGCATGTAGCTAGCCGGTAAGTACGGGTCGGTCAACAGGGATGTTGTGAATCTCCTAATCGCGCAAACGAGTTAATTTCGAAGGGTGTTCGGATTAATTATTAAATCTAAAAACCTAAACTATTCTTTACTACGATTATCTAGATCTAAACTTGCTAGGGCTAGGTTTAGGGATGGTTTGGAAATGCAGGTAAATCCCAACGCTTTCTATACCCGAATGAAGATCTATGAGGAGTTATGGTAATTATCAATAAAGGGGATTAGATCCATTCGGGAAGGTGTTCCTTCCTCTAGGTTCTTGTGCTTTCTTTAGAGATCCTTACCCTAACCTCCATGGAAAACGCGCGCAACCGGGCCTTTATACTACGGTATCACCGCTACCTCGAGGGATAGGGTGCCGTAGGGCGCGGTGTGTGCGTGTATGCATGGAGTCCTATTGTAAATATATAATGGGTAAGAAAGGGATGAGAGATCTCATCTCTCAAAAGCCTTCCCCAAAGCTAACTCTAAACAATTTATCTACGGCGAGGAAATAAATCTACCTAGAGCAAAGAATTAAAATCTAAACTAGGGCAATGAATTAAATCTACTTACAGATGCATTTCTCCAATCATCAACGCATGGTTGTCAGATCTGAATTTCTGAATTGAAGAGAGGCACCGATGCTCTCCATAAAAATTCTGAATTTATTATTAAAAGGAGGCATAGCCTTTACAATGATTTAGAGTTCCTATTTATAGAGAATAGGAAACCCTAGGTTACATTTGATTCGCATGTCTGAAATTACAAAAATAGCCCTTAGGTTAACTAGTCAGCGCAGCACCCAAATTATGGTAAAAGATTTCTTCCCTCCAGACTCCATACAGCCGCGGAACCGCGGCCTGGGTAGGCTTTAGGCCGCGGTTCCGTGGCCCAATAATGAGATCGCTGTTTGATTTTTTGTGGGCCTGTTCTGAGGTTTTTAATCTTCCTGATTCTTTGGTTCTTTTATCAATTGGGCTTCTACGTTGGTTCCAGATCTCCAGTGAACAATTTGCATTGGATTTTTAACCGTTCGCTTTGTAATTTTGGAACTTGAGTTGCCTTGTTAATTGTGAACTGTCCTTCGATGTGGGCTTGATCAAGATCCGTCTATTTGTTGGTCAAAAGTCCTTCTTTTGTACCGTCTTATATCTTTTTCACTGTTTTCGCTCCAAGAACCTGTAACCTGTAATATGTAGCAGACATGCGTCAAAAGCACCTGTTTATTTGTAAAACGAATATGAATGGGGAATATAATAATACAATATTATGGTGTGAACAAAAACCTAAAAGAATTCTGAAGGATCGACATGCGTGTCCGGCAATCAGGTGGAAAAGCCCACTTGAACCTGAAATAATCGAAGGGATGCTAAAACCGTGTCCCGCGCCGAAAACCACCGACAAGGGGAAAATCCCCCAAGTCAAGCCTTCAAAGAAAAAGAAGAAGATCAAGAAACCTATGTAGCCTGCCGAGTATGATGACAAGCGCACAGATCTACAAAACTATATAGACTCGTTAGAGGAGTATAACCGAAGGAGCGGACACCAGTCACGCTCGAAGAATTCCTCAAGCATATTCTTGAGGACAGAAACAGTGACAATGATGAGGGAAATGACTCATCAGAAGAAGCGGAAGACTATGTAGAAAGTTGCCACATGGTCTTCTATTTGTTTTTATATGACGAAGAAGCTCCCACGGCGTCAGAAAACGACGTGGAGGAACTGGGGCAGAATCAGCACTAAAATCCCCGAAACTGACAAAAGAAGACCCAATTGAGAAACTTTTAAATGAAACCTTTAAAAAAAGCAATGAAGGCCGAGAACACGAGACAGCCATGTATGAAAAGGCTAAGCGACAGCGTCTGAATAAAGAAGCTGCGGTGAGAACGAGTCGTAAAGTGCTCCGACCAAACCAAAGCATACCTGCAACAAATACGAGCAGAATCAAAACTGAGAAGCGGTTTGCCAAAGCACTATCAATGGGGATGAAGTTACCACCTCTCATGAAGTATACTCCTGGAGTCCATACTCCGACGGAGGAGACTCACATCCAAAATACTGCCTATATCATCGAAGAGTCGCCCACTGTTCATACCATAATTTTGCATTATTTTATTCCCCATTCTTATTCAGTTTACAAATAAACAGGTGCTTTTGACCCGTGTCTGCTACATAGTTGCAGGTTACAGGTTCTCGGAACAAAAACAGTGAAATGATGAAAAGACGATGCAAAAGTGAGACTACGACCGACATATGGAAGAATCTTGATCAAGCCTACAGTTTAGAAAATAAACGAAGATCAATGGAAAATTTCACAAAGTATAAAGGCAGCGCAAGGTTCAAAGACTTCAACATGAAGTGAATGGTAAAGTCTACTACATTATTCACTGTGGAAATCTGGAAGAGAACCAGAAGATATTCTGAAGAAAAAAGTGAAGAAAACAGATGACAAATGCAACTTGACCAAGACCAGAAAAGATGAGCTCATGATCCCTCTATTTGGCCGCGGAACCGGGACCAAACAGGGGTTTTGGCCGCGGAACCGCGGCCATGAAGGACATGTGTCGGTGGAAATTTCTCTGGCGGTGCGTAGGCGCGTTGACTAGTCTTTTCTTAGGGGGTAAAATTGTAATTGCAGATTTGAGTCGATTGTAAACCTAGGGTTTCTATGTTCTATAAATAGAAATCCTAAAATCTATTTTAGGTCATGCCTCTTCTTATGCCTCATTTTATATCTAAAATTTAGATCTGTAAATTTCTGCAATGAATGAAGAGTGCATCAAATTAGAGTAAGTTTTCAATTCTTGCCCTAGTTAATTTTATTTCATTGCCCTAGTATAATTTCTTATCTGCCCTAGTTAGATATTTTATTCTCTGTCCTAGATAGATAGTTTAGAAATGTTTTTCAATTCCCTAATGAGCGAGTAGTCTCCTCGCTTGTTAGGGTTAGATTTAGGGAAGACTTGAGAGATGAAGATCTCTCACCCCTTTCTTGCCCATCATACGTTTTTATAGGACTCTATGTATACATGCACACACCGCTCCCTACGGCACCCTATCCCACGAGGTAGCGGTGATACCGTAGTATAAAGGACCGGTTGAGCGTGTTTTCTATGGAGGTTAGGGTAAGGATTAAGAAAGAAAGGACAAGAACCTAGAGGAAGAAACACCGTTTCTTCCCGATAGTACTAATCCCCTTTATTGATAATTACCATAACTCCTAGAGAGATCTTAATTTGGGTATAGAAAGCAGTGAGGAAATCTTCAATTTCCAAACTTAACCTAAACCTAACCCTAGCAAGATTTAGATCTAGATAAACTTAGTTTTTAGATTTAATCAATCCGACAAAAATCGGAATTAACTCGTAAGAACAATTAGAGAATACGCAAAATCCATGTGGACCGACCCGTACTCACCGGCTAGCTACCAAGCGACGTCGTTCTTGATTGCGGTTAACAAATATTTTTGATTCATCTTTTGAAAAGCGCAAGCGCGTTAAATCACATCAAATCAAATGGCGCCGTTGCCGGGGATGGCGTGTTATTTTCTTTTTGTAATTTCGGGTTAATATAAAATTGAAAAATCATAAAAACTGAAAAATTAAAAAGATAAAAAAATTTATCATCTTGTTATTTTGTGAAGGGTATTTTTGTTTGAATTTTGCGAAGGGTATTTTTGTTTGAATTTTGCAGGACCGAAGAACAAATTCAGATCTGGAAAAATCCAGATATCGAAACAGAAAATGGTAGATCTGAACAACAGAGGAAAATCAAACCATAGGGGCAGAAAAATGTTTGGGAACCGAGCCGCATATAGGACCGCGGAACTACGGCGGGAGGCACACTTTGGCGGCGGAACCGCGGCATTGGAGTGACGTCAGCACGTGAAAAAAATTGCTGTAAGCGCAGAACCGCGGCGGGAGGCACCTTTTGGCGGTGGAAATGCGGTCTCGGGGTCGAGTCAGCACGTGCAAAAATCTCTGTGAGCTTCCCTTATTCTTCTCTGAAAATCCCAATATCTCCTCTGTAAATTTGCCTGCAGGATTCTTTGCGCTAGAAAAAAATCTCTCCCCCTTCCAATAATTGATCTCGTGCAGGATTCTTTGCGCCGCGCTTAAAAAAAATTTGTTTGCAAGTGTTTGATTGTGTTTACTGCTTTGAATAATTTAATTTGACTTTAAGGGGCTTTTACACCAATCAGATTGGGTGGGGATTTCATTACCCTTCCCAGGACCCCAAAAATCACATAAGGCATATTGCATTGATTTACAATTAATTAAAAAAGATTAGACTCAGCCCTAAGGACTTCGCGCTCAATAGGACAAAGGACTAGTTGTAGGCATCGACCGTTGATCCTAACCTGACTTTGTGGTGCCTAGGCTAGACAGGTAGTGAAAGGTAACTTTAAAAGGCATGTCTCATGGTGATTCGTGAGCGGATCCCTCCTTTCTTTACTTGTGCTTATCTGGCCACAATTGGCGGTGAAGAGGCGGTTTGAGGTCCTACTTCTTGCCCTTTGGAACAGTTAGGAGCTGTCTAGCTAACCTAGGTGACCCTAGATCTAGGCCTGATTGTGCATTTGTGGTTGATTGAACGTGTGTCTAAGCCTTTTATCGAAAATCTTTTTGCAAAAAGCTCCATAAAAAAACACAAAAAGGAAAAAAAAATTTACAACAAAAAAAAAGACTTGCAAATTTTGTTGCTAAGAAATCCGTGCACACCACTTACAACCACCTTCTTTTTATTCTCTTTCTTACATTATGGGTACCCCACCTCCCAAAACTCTTGCCGAACTTTGGTACCCTCATCCAAACATTGCTTCATACGCGAATTGTTTTGGTCAAATTACGGACGACTCCTCCATGCCCAAAATTTCTTTGAAAGATCGAATAGAAGCGTCTAGGAGAAACAATTCGACTCCGCAATCCACCTTGTATCAACCATTTCAACCTTCACCACCTTCTTACGTTGATACTATTTTTTCGAGTCCTGTTGTAACTCCGAAACCCATGTCTATCGCTGAACACATTGAACAATCTCGTAACCAATCTTTCATTCCTTTCAACACTTCCAGTTCTCGAGTCAACAAGTCCATTCACCTTTTTATCCAAATGTTGATCCAACTCCTGTCCAACCATTCAATTCCTACCAGTCCTACCCGACTTTCGCACCATCCCTTGACACTGTTTCTACACAACCATTTAGGAGTTTCACGTATCCAAACAACTTTGAATCTTTTTCTGAAACCCCCTCACAACCCCTGTATAGTCTAGAACAGTCGTTCGAAGCTTATATGGTAGCGAAAAACCAAATGATGAGGAATGTGGATGCGTCCATGGCCGCCCTTATACAACCTAATGAACCGATAGCTAGTTTCCAACTAGCTCCAAATCTTCCAATGTATGATGAGGCGGTTGGACAGAGTGAGAATTTGAGTGGAGAGAGTGAGCTGTGCATACATCCAAATCAAACCTACCCATCAAAAATTGAATCCCACAACTCCGGTTTTGAAATTCTATCAAGTGTTCCAAAAGATTCACCCGTTGAAAATAAAACGTTTAATGAGTTGTGTGACTTTGTAGTGCTTGATTTGCCAGATTGTGAAGATCCCCTTTTGAGTGAAACCGTTACCATTCCTTTTGAATTCTACACCTCCAATCTAGAACCTGAATTGATAAATATCCATGCTTTTGATGAGGTGTCTAAAAAAATTGATTTTCACTTGATTGAGAATATTGACGCCGGGAATATTTTGGATGATGAACCCGTAAATTTGACTGAAATTTTATCTCCAATTCATCATCCCGAGTCATTAAATGTTTCTCCCGAACCTCATATGCGTCTTGATTTTGATGATAATTGCATGGATGAGATAACTTTTGAGGATAATTATGAGAATAGTATTGAGGAAAGTATTGAGGATGGTATTGAGGATGAACCTGTTTTGTTTGATGTGTCGGATTTTCCAATTCATCCTCCTGAACTTTTAACTGTTATACTTCCTAAATCACCCTCCCTCCTTTCCATCGTTCCTACCACACAAGAGATCACGCTTGAGGACTGTGAGCTTGAAAAATTTCTGTTTGATCACAACAGTTTTGACCCCACTAGTGTGTTCCTCTTTGAAACTGACACGGTTCTCACAAACGATAACGATTACTAGTGTTTCACTTTTTCGGATGATTTTGAAGACTCACGGCCCGAGTTTGAGTCCTTTGAATTTTCAGATGAGTTAGTTGAACCATCAGACTCGGTTGCTTACAGTCATTTTGAACCATTGATGGAATCATTCAAGTTCGAGACAGATTACTTAGGTGAGAATAAGACTATCCCTAAATCTTTCCATTTCGTCCTTCATATTGTTTTGACCACGCAAGAATCCGTCGCGTTTCCGCTTCCAATGGATGGTTTACCAAGTTCAATGTACCCATGTTTTCTCGCGAATCTTGAAGGATTTGACCCCATTTCTCGACGGGTTGATAAATTAGCACAAACGCTTTTAACACATCGGCCATCACAAATTGCGCTAATTTATTCACTCGATTTACACCCTCAAGTTCGTACTACAATTCTTTCTCTTTTCCGTCATTCTTCTCCTCTACCGAGACTATATTCCATATTTCTTCCCATACGGCCTCGTGTGTTTCTCTACTCCTTTCTCTACACTACATTCTTCTACCAACCCTACCATTATCACGATAGAATTTTTGAATGGTTGGTGCTAACCTTTGGTCTGTGTAAGGCCTTGTATAGTTTGATTTTTCTCCTCCCTAGCTATGAACTTTAACGCTTAAGACAATGGAAACACGGTCTCACTTAAGTTTGGGGGGACCTTTGTGTGTGTGTGTGTGTATTTAAAAAAACCCATAAAAATTATAAAAATTATTTAAAAAAATTATAAATAAATAAACAGGGGAGTGCCGACATTTTGACCCTTTTGGTATGGCCTGACAGTGAGGACACTGTCAAGTTTAAGTTTGGGGGTATGCTCGGTAAGCCTTCTTCCTTCGCATTCATGTGTACATTTTTGCATTTGCATACTTATCTTAAAACCCATAAAAATTGAAAAAATTTAAAAATTATAAAAATCGAAACATTCAATTTTTGCTATAATTGACTTAAGTTTGACAAAAATGTTAACTAGCTAGGAACAACTAGATCTTAGACTTAGTAAATTAAAAACCCTAAAAATAACCTTTCTTAAAATTTAACGGTAGAAAGTATATGTCTTTGTAGTTTATTTAGAAATAAGCAAATTTTGAGTTCACTTCTTGGGCTAAGTTAAAACAAGGGAAAAGTATTGATATTTTTGTTAAAGTATAAGTTTGAAAAATAATTCTTAGCTTAAGTCTAAATTCTGAAAATATATACCCTATAAATTGCACAAACACAAACCTTGAAACTTGGATTAGTAGAAGAGACCTTGAAATGCTCTTTTATAAAGTCCTTAGTATAAAAGGAAATAAAATAAAATTACAAGTGTGAATAAAGAGATAAAAAAATGAACACTGGTTTTTGTAATTACTTAAGGCTGCATTAATAAAAAAAATATTTAGCGAGGGTGCTTCATCACCTAGTACCTTAGACCAACTGTTTTGGGAGTCACTGCTAAAATCCTTAGGGATTACAAGACTAGGAATTATGCTTTAATGTGCAAACACATTTTGTAATCGGTTGTTGGTACCTCAAGAAGTATTAACGATCGCATGAAGAATGTGTGGGCAATTTCATCTAAAAATTCACCAATTAAGAAGTGCTTTGGACGACGGACAAGAGTATGATAGCTTGATTTGAATTTCTAAGTGTAGGGGTGATATATACACACACGTAGGGGTATGTGATTGGGATTTAGATAAGAGATATGAATGAAGAAAATGACTTATATTTTTAATAGAGTTGATAAAAATTCCTAAGTTGAGGTGGAACCCTAGAAGGAAAACTTGAAAGATGCCAAAAACTAAGTAAATTTACAAGAACATATATAATCTTAAGTTAAATGATAAGGAAGCGTGAAAAATACGGGTGGATAATTTTTGAGTCGAAGATAATAGAGTTCCTTATTGGAAAACCTAATTGGAGAATAAAAGTCAATATGCCAAATTGATAGGATTTTGTGGGTAGTATCCGCTGAAAACCCTCAAGAGATAACACTCCTCATACTAGGGACACCTAGAGGTTTAACGGCTTGTTGCACGAGATCAGTGCAATCGAGTTTCCCTACGAAAGTGAGGTTAGGATTTTGTTGAGAATAAAACTAGGTTCGAAGATGAGCAAAAGATAAGATTGGGGGTATTTGTTCATACCATAATTTTGCATTATTTTATTCCCCATTCTTATTCAGTTTACAAATAAACAGGTGCTTTTGACCTATGTCTGCTACATAGTTGCAGGTTACAGGTTCTCGGAACAAAAATAGTGAAATGATGAAAAGACGATGCAAAAGTGAGACTACGACCGACAAATGGAAGAATCTCGATCAAGCCTACAGTTTGGAAAATAAACGAAGATCAATGGAAAATTTCACAAAGTACAAAGGCAGCGCAAGGTTCAAAGACTTCGACACGAAGTGAACGGTAAAGTCCACTACATTATACACTGTGGAAATCTGGAAGAGAACCAGAAGATATTCTGAAGAAAAAGTGAAGAAAACATATGACAGTTGCAACTTGACCAAGACCAGAAAAGATGAGCTCATGATCCCTCTATTTGGCCGCGGAACCGCGGCCATGAAGGACACGTGTCGGTAGAAATTTCTCTGGCGGTGCGCAGGCGTGTTGACTAGTCTTTTCTTAGGGGGTAAAATTGTAATTGCAGATTTGAGTCGATTGTAAACCTAGGGTTTCTATGTTCTATAAATAGAAATCCTAAAATTTGTTTTAGGTCATGCCTCTTCTTGTGCCTCATTTTATATCTAAAATTCAGATCTGTAAATTTCTGCAATGAATGAAGAGTGCATCAAATTAGAGTAAGTTTTCAATTCTTGCCCTAGTTAATTTTATTTCATTGCCCTAGTATAATTTCTTATCTCCCCTGGTTAGATCTTTTATTCTCTGCCCTAGATAGATAGTTTAGAAATGTTTTTCAATTCCCTAATGAGCGAGTAGTCTCCTCGCTTGTTAGGGTTAGATTTGGGGAAGACTTGAGAGATGAAGATCCCTCAACCCTTTCTTGCCCATCATGAAGATCCCTCACCCATTTCTTGCCCATCACACGTTTTTATAGGACTCTATGCATACATGCACACACCGCTCCCTACGGTACCCTATCCCATGAGGTAGCGGTGATACCGTAGTATAAAGGACCGGTTTAGCGTATTTTCCATGGAGGTTAGGGTAAGGATTAAAAAAGGAAGGACAAGAACCTAGAGGAAGAAACACCGTTTCTTCCCGATGGTACTAATCCCCTTTATTGATAATTACCATAACTCCTAAAGAGATCTTAATTTGGGTATAGAAAGCAGTGATGAAATCTTCAATTTCCAAACTTAACCTAAACCTAACCCTAGTATGATTTAGATCTAGATAAACTTAGTTTTTAGATTTAATCAATCCGACAACAATCGGAATTAACTCGTAAGAACAATTAGAGAATACACAAAATCCCTGTGGACCGACCCGTACTCACCGGCTAGCTACCAAGCGACGTTATTCTTGATTGCGGTTAACAAATATTTTTGATTCATCTTTTGAAAAGCGCAAGTGCGTTAAATCACATCAAATCACCCACCCTATCGAGTAATGCGGTGCCTTCAAGAAATGGTGGCAAGGATATGTTGCCCATTGAAAACACTTCAAGAAGGGAAAACGTGAAGCTCGCACTCGTCAATGTAGGAACGGTGATACAAACGCGCATGAAGAAACAACTGGCAACTGTCATATGGTTGGTACTAGTTTGGAAGGAAAAAAACCTCCAGTTCTCACGTTCGGGAGCGATTCCGAGAATAAAACTCCCCTCAACCCTCTCTTCGAAGACTCCACCTTGAAAAAAGAAGAGGAGGAGAAGAACTACGAAAACATTCAGCTACGTAACTGTACGCTACCTGAGAAGGACTTCGAACCTGCAAGCAAAAGTTCGAACAAAAAGGAAAAGGTGAAAAGGAAAATGCCCGAAAAAATCGCCCTCGATGAAGAAGCATTCAAAGAGCTCGTCGGAAAGGACCCGCCTAAGAAAAACAGGTGGATTACAATGTCCTAGCACATCTGAGGAAAATACCCTCGCAGCTAAGCATATTGGATGCTCTCTTCCTATCCAAAGAGGCACGGGATTCACTGATCAAGGCGTTACAAGTGCCCGATAAGTTCCAAGCTTTCGTCGCAGAAAAGAAGATGAAAAATGAACTGGCAGAGATCCACACAGCCGATATCATATTCAGCGATGAAGATCTACTCCTTGGTATGTGCGAACATAATCGACCGCTATACGTCACCGGGTACTGCAGCGACATCAAGATAGGGAAAATTCTTGTCGACAACGGATTCTCCGTTAATCTTCTCAACATGAGAATGCTGAATAAAATTTGTATGAATGTTCAGCACCTTGCCTGAGATAAAATTACTATCTCTGGGTTCGACTTACAGTCGTCACGGACACTCGGGTCCGTAATACTTGAAAGTATGCCTTAACACCACTACTAGGTTTTTAGAAACATCAAGTATACAATTTTAAAAAATCTAGTGTGCTATTGCATGCTATCCTAGAATCGAACTAGAGAATTAGGGTTACATTGCATGTAAACAAACTTTACACTAAGTGAATAAGGAAAACAACCTTTGTAGGCCGGTCCTTCACTTATAAAGCTCCAAGTAGTAATCCCTTAGCTCCAAGTAGTGGTCCCCGGAACTCTTCTTAGGCTCTACTTGGTGAAAAGAAAAAGCTTGCTTAAGGATCTTCGAGGCCGAAGATGATTTATCTTGAGGAATCTCTAACTCAAGCTACCTCTTCACTAATTGAGAAATTGGTGAAGTAAACAACCTATACTGTATAGATTGATGAAGAAAAAATTTTGCTCACTTTAGAATTTTCTTTCTCTTTTTCTTTTCTCACCTCACTCAAAGCTAGAGAGCAAAGAAGGAGATGAAGAAGATCTACTAATGTGAACCATAGGTGAGAAAATATCTCAAGAGATATTAGTAGAGAGTTAACCATGGCTAAAGATAATGGTTGGGTTAATAAATATCTAGAGTAAAACAAAATTAGTGCACTAAGTCAAGGCTTCTACATACTTCCACAAGTATCTTGAACCATGGCATTTTCCACCTAATTTTGGTTTATCCCTTAATAATTAAATCACCCAAATAATCTTTAGTTTGGTGTGAATCTCATACACCCATGTCCAATGTATCAATTAGCATGACACAATAGTAAATACATTAATATATATCATATATATTTAAACGTATTTGTAGAAAATAAATTCTCAAGTGAGCTAATATTAGTTAATATATATATTAATATATCAAATATCAAATTATTAAATCAACTTTTGATTTAATAATCCGGCTATATCATATATAACCGACTAATATCATTTATATGTATATCAAATATACATATAACCAATTATCGAATCAACACTTGATTCAATAATCCGGTTATATCACATATAACCTATATCGCTAGATTAGAATATTGTATCATATACACGTATTAATCTCAGTCCCGCACATATCACATATGTGCCCTACTTCATTTCGTTTAAGCTAGGAAACCTCTGTGTATGACTCTAAAGACTCGTCAATACGCCAGCAGTAGGTGATGATCACATCAGTCATCCATAAGCCATCAACGGTACTAGCTGGACGTAACGGCTACCCAGGTATTGAGCGATCAGAAGATCAACAAGCAAGCTTGTCCAAACACCCGTGAATCCTGTAAGTAACACTACTGTACAGTCCGGTCTCTTCGTCTAATATGTCGCATATCGACTCTGGGGGTGGTAAACGTCAGACCCTAATAACTTGATAAGTCATGCCGATGTGAGGCTCATACGGGTCGAGAAACTACTGATAACACTTCCCGGTAAATCTCATGATCAGCCATGGCCAGGGACTTCCTGTTATAGCCAATCCAGCATAGCGCAACATCAACTCCCAATACCAGGAGAGACGAAACCGCTCCTATCGCTCATTGCCTCCATGTGACTCGGGACTGTACCCAAAATTCACCTGTTTGCATGACTCCTTTGAGCCGTGGTAGGAAGGAAATCAAAGCATAGTGGGAACCACACAAGACTCTATGACGATCTCGGATCTATAGACTAACATGTACCAGTGTCACCAGAGAACAACTATCTGACGATAGGTATAATACCATCTAAGAGTTCTCGGCGAGTCCTGTTGAGTGTACCTGATCAGTCGAAAATACTGCATTTTTAACACGTCAATTTTCCTATCATTTGCACTCATCTAGAAGTGTTCGGTATTCATATTGCACATATTAGCAAAACAGTCGTAAAATAACAGATTGCATGTGTTATACTTTAAAACCGGCACTTTAAGGGAAATTGACTATTTATCATGGCATCGCATCATTCTTGTGTAGCACAACACTTGTTTCGAAGTCTGTGCAGGAAATTCCAGAAGAATGGTCAAATTTATATAACAGTGCTGTTAAAGAATACGCCAACTCAAGGATTTGAAATCTGGAAATGATCTAGAAGGAATTCAGGGAATCAATATATCAGAAAATACACCTAAAGACAGAAGAAGACAGTGCATGAAGTGTCAAGCCCTAAAGCTGCTATTGTGCCGCGGATCCGCGGTAGGAGCCAGCTTGCGCTGCGGATCCGCGGTCACGTGACTGCCACGTCAACCCATTTCAGCTGCAGAAGTCTTCCCTCATTCAGAACACCTCATCAAGCCACTGCAAATTCTAGATTATTCTAGAACCTTCTGCCAGATCAGCAAACCTTGGGTTGAAAGCTAATGATGTCCAAGCTTCCTAAACAAGCTTCACCTAAACTACCTTAAGAGCCTAGTACCTTCTCCCTAACCTCCTAGCTTAAGCTAGAAGCTAAACCCTAACTAACTAGTTCTAGAGGCTTCTACCTAACTAACTAGCTTACAATGGAAGCTAACCTAGTCCAAGCTTCTTAAGAAAGCTAATCATTCCTAAACCTATAAAAAGGACCCTGGGCCTCACTTGAAAAGGTTGTTCAACAATTCTCCCCACAAGTTGGGTGACACGACTTGTGCCTCAAACCTTAACCCTAATCCAATCAAAAAGCCAAAAGTTCAAGATCTTTGAGTTCAATCGAAGCAAGAATCCTTCAAAGCCTTTAGAAGCGAAGCCGGACTTCATCGGAGCAAGTGATCAAGCCGATCCGCGACTCAAGGAGCCGAAGCGACGCCAAATTCGACGATCTAGTTCCTTCCTTTTGTAAATTCAAGAGAGTTGTAACGAATTTGTCGATAAATAAAGGTGAAATTCTTTTATCTTGCTTTCATTAAATTCAAGCATTATGATTCAATCTAGATTCTTGAATGTGTTCTTTGTGATGATGCTTGAGTAAACTCCGCTCGTGGAGGAGTCGAAACAAATCAATAGATGATGAAGTTGACGAATCTTTAAACATTTTCTTAAGTCCTATAACGTTTGTAAATTCTTGAAAATCGAATGATCGATGATCTAGTTTCGAGGCGAAATGCTTTCTTGATTATTTTTGCACGGAATTAGAGATCAACGATCGATCATTTGATTTCCTAGAAGCTATCTTGTGAATGAGATTCATCGAAAGGACAAAGGATAAGATGAGGAAACCCTAATTCTTCACAAGATCCTTAATCTTCGATAAATCTTCATCGATCTAGCATCAATTCGTTAATGGATAAGAAAAGATAATTGCTAATCTTCTTCACATCTATAGATTTAATCGACTCCTACGAGCTTCACTTCAATTCTTGAAACTTAAATCGATTGGAATTCTATCACTTCTTGATTCTTGATTTTTAATGCTTTCTTGATTCTTGATTAGATCTAGTTGATTCTTGAAATTCATTGATATAAATCTTGAATCGTTTTCTTTTCTATTCTATTAAATTTTCAATTCAAACAAAACAAATACGAACGAATCTCACAATCCCTGTGGACGATCCGCACTTACTAACGCGCTACATTCGACACCATTATTGATTGCGGTCAAAATATTTTTTGTTGTGATTTCTATACAATTTTCTATAAACCGACACAATCGGAGAATCATTCAATCAAATGGCGTCGTTGCCGGGGATCATGCGCTAATTCGTTCTTTATTTGAAATTTGAATTGAAAGATTTATTCCATTACAATTTTGAGATCAAAATTCGCGCAAAATCTAAACGTGTTGTTGTGATTTGATTACGAGGAAATCTGGTGTTAGTGTATATGCCCTAGAGGCCATTGCTGTATCATACTAGTTTGTATATTACTTAATGGAAGCTTGGGATATTCACCTTGTATAAACAATCTTGCTCAATATAGTAGTATGCTACTTGGTTTGTTTCTACTTCAATGTGTACATGTGTTTATTTTAGTATATCACCTATACACATTAGTGGAGCCCTTAGGATCTTTGCTTGATTACCAGCGTTGTGATGGCAGTCACACTAGTGGGGGCTGGGTAATCTATAAGCACATCCTTATACAGGTCCCTAGTCGCAGGACTATCGAGACAGGGCATCGATACTCCGGAGTAGACTAGCGTATGCGCTTCTCATCCCAGTGTGGGAGATGGTCTGTCCCACAGCCATCAGTACGTCGTACTGGAGATAGTATACGGGTGCTCGTTAGGTTACGAGTACACTGGACAGGACTCGTCGGGAACTGACAGGTTGGTATTATACCTATCGTCAGTTATCAGTTCCCAGGTGACATGAGTACAGCTTAGTCCGCTGACTTGATACTGTCACTTCGCCTCGAGTGTGTTCCCACTGTACTTTGATTACTACCCTACCACGGCTCAAAGGAGTCGTGCAAACAGGTGGTAGTTGGGTACATTCCCGAAGCACTTGGAGGCAGTGACGGTTAGACAGGATTCGTCTCTCCCGGTATTGGGGGTTGACATCGCGCTGTGTCTAGGAGAGCCATTACACGAGTAGTCCCTGGCCAGGGCAATCGAGATATACTGGTAGGTTTCCAGGGTTATCTCAGGGTGTTTTGGGCTTCACTCGACACGACTTGTACCGCTATTAGGGGACTGACGTTTACCGCCTCCTAGGCCCGCCATGCGATGTATCAGACGAACAGACCGGACTGTACGGAGACTGTCACATTCAGACTCAGTAGGAGTTCAGATGGGGTTCACCTCATCAGTCTTCTTATCGACATCTACCTGGGGACCGTTACGCACAGCTAGTGCCGCTTGCGGTCTGTGGTAAACCCACTGCCAGCGTAGTGTCGAGTCTTTAGAGTCCCACACAGAGGGCTATTCGCTTTTGGGCAAAACAGAGTAGAGGTCGCATGGTTTTGCGACAGGGTTCGTTCTCATCCGCGCACTTGTGCACGTTTGGAGTCCGGACGGATATTACTAGCAGGCTCTGGTTTGAGCCAGATACTAGTATATGTTTTGGGGTTAGATTTATCTCATTGTATTCATGTTCCTCGGAACAAGAATACGGGTGTGTATGCACAATTGATTGAGGCGGAGGAAGAGGATTTTCATTAGGGTTTCGGAACGGGTGTGTATGCACAGTTGACAGTCGTCTTTTTCCAAACCCTAATGAATTTATGATATATCAATTAATAATATTAATTAAATGAAATTGTGTCATGGTTGGGTTTGTTGACTTCTTGACCAAGGTTGACTAGTTGACCATGGTTGAAACTTTGACTATCATCATTACATATCAAAGATGCTCTTTGATTCTAGCAAAACCATTTAATGTGTGTAATGATAATTGTCATTCCAAACCATCCATCAACTATTTCATTTAGATTATTATTATTAATTTTATAATTCATTTCATATTATGTTATGGTTGTAAAAAAGTTATCCATTCTATCATAACACTTCTCTCTCCTCTCTTCTTCTTCCTCCTCCTCTACTTCAAGGAGACTCACTCTCATGTGTTGAGAAACCCTCTCCTTAAGATAAAAATACCCCAAAACCACTCTCCACTCACTCTAGGGTAAGAGGTCTAGCAAGCCAAAGACTCTAGTTCTCTCAAAGTTCGAGAAAGGAGCCCGAAGGTTGAACCCTCAGGTGGATCCATCTTTGACGGAAGAAGGCGACGAGGAAAGCACCATCCAAGCTCTACAAAGGTTTCAAGAAGAAGGAGTTCAAGTTAGGTATAACATCTTTTCCGAGTAGCTAACTCCTTTTAGCTTGGTAGCTAGTTTAGTTTAGAAAAGATCCCGACTTTTGTTAGTCCATGTTGCCTAATACGCTAAAATTTGTTTTTTTATACCGTTTCCGCCTCCCCGCAAGAACCGGGGTTGGCAACGTGGACTTACATCTGGAAGCTGTGGAGCAAGTGAAATTTTTTTCAGAATATTGCAGAGGACTCAGGGGTGAACAGAAGCTCTCTGTAAAAATCTTGTGCAGGGAACTATTCACAGCGCGGCGATTCCGCGGCATTAGGTGACAACTGCGGCATTTCCGCGGCAAGCTTGCTGAGTTACTGCACCAAAATTTCTCTGTAAACTTCTAACTTTCTTATCTCCTTCCTCATCTGCTCCAATTAACAATTTTCTGCAGGATTCTTTGCAAAAATCGCAGCGCTGCAAAAAGCAAAATAAATTGTGCATGGTTTTTATTTTCGTGGTTGTTTGCATATTAATACGGAATTAAGGGGCACGGCCAAATCCAGATTAGGTGGGGAGTTCATTACCCTTCCTAAGCCCCAAAAATCACAAACTGGCATCTGCATTACCCTCATTAACTAAAAAATATCTAGAGATGACTCTAAGGACCGTCGCGCTCACTTAGGACAAGAGAAGGCCGTGGGTAATTCATTGCTTATCCGCGTTTCTTTTGTGGTGTCTAAGGCAAGTGTGTCGAAGGCTAGTGGTTACTTAATTAGGCCCACTACTTACGTAGTGGAGAACCTCCCACTTACCTGGCACTTACCTAGCCACAGGAGAGACAAAGAGGCAGTGGAGGATTTATCCTGCGACTTGTTTTTTGGCAGTTAGGAGCGGTTTAGAGCTTTGACCTAGGTCACCCCTAGAATTAGGGTTTTGCTTGTTGCATTTGATGTGATCGCATCATATTTTCAAAAATCCGTATCATTTTTCAAAACAAACACCACATTCATTCATTTCCCCAAATTATAAGTCACGCTGCCACTTGTACTAACCCTTTTTTAGTGCAAGATAGGCTGGACACGGGATTCTAGTGCCCGTTTAGTCCGCGTCCCCCCGATCGACCCTAAAGTCGGTATTTCTACATTTACCTCTCATTTACCCACCACCACAACCACATTGATGGATCCGTCTCCATCGAATTTCTTTACCACTAATCCGCCGCCGTCCGTTGGTGCGCAGAATCCACCCCGCATCTCTCTCCAAGAGAGGTGCTATCCTTTGCGAGGTCCTCTTTCGACCTGCTTATCCATTCCACCAGCCAACGGGGATAATTTTGAGATTAAACCCCAATACATCAACTTTCTACCCAAATTCCATGGGTTCGAGACTGAAGACGCATACGTCTTTATCACCAAATTTGAAAATGTATGCGCAATGATGGGTACGTCACAACTTTCAGTGGATGCTATGCGTCTACGTCTTCTTCCATTTACCTTGTGCGATATAGCCGAGAAGTGGCTGTATAACACTACCGCATATTCCATTACGAATTGGGAAGAATTCGTTGCGGCATTCCTTAAGAAATTCTACCCTATGCAAAAGACAGCTCGAATCCGTAGCGAACTAAATCAATTCACCCAGCTTCCGACTGAACCATTCTCGAAATGCTTTGAACGCTTCAAGGATCTTTTGGTTCAATGTCCTCATCACGGCATCCCAAGATGGGATCTGTACCGAATCATTTATGAGGGCATTAACCCAAACACTAAACAGAACCTTGAAAACATGTGTCAAGGCACATTTATGACCAAGGATGATGGGGAAGCGTGGAAATTTTTAGAAGAGTTCGCTGAAAAATCCTTACAGTGGGAAAGTGGAACCCAGTCATCTTCTAAGGGTGGCGTACACCAAATTGACGTGTCCATAGGTGTTTGAGCTGAGATGGCAGCAATGCAAAAGAAGCTCGAGGTTATGGAACACAAATTTTTAGCAGCCTCCCTAAATCCGATGTCGCTCCCCAAAACTGTATGTGGGTGCTGTTCTGATCCTTCTCACTTAACGGAAGAATGTCCATTAAACTCTCCGTTTCAAGGTCACGAGCATACCAATGCCGCATTTCAAAGACCTAGAAACGATCCATATTCTTCCACGTATAATCAGGGTTGGATGAATCACCCGAACTTTGCTTGGAACCAATCCCAATCTCAAAACACGGTTCCAAACCCGAATCAATTCCAAAGGGCTCTTCCACCACAACAGCAACCACTTCAACTCACTCAGCACCCCTACCAGTCACAAAATTTTCAAAACCAGGTCAACACTCCTGCACCGTCTAATCCTATGCAGTCGGCCTGTTCTGACGAGTTCTCTCAATTCACTCAAACCATGAAATCACTCTTGTCAAATTTCATAGAGGTGTCGGCTGAGGTTAGATCTTCCGTCAGTGAAATAAAGAAAAAACTCAGCGTCCCAAGCTGAGATTATCAAATCGATGGAAGCTGAAATTGCACGACTTAAAGCCGAAATGAGTGCGAGAGAAAAAGGGAAACTTCCATCTCAACCCCTACCGAACCCTAGGCATTACAATGTAAATCCCGTCACAACGTTGAGATCAGGAAGAATGCTGAATAACCATGTTGGGGAAGAAATTGATGGTATTGAAAATCCTATCAATAACACCCCGGCTGAGACCTTTCCTCACACACACACTTCTACTTCTGATTCTTGTTCTTCTACCCCACCGCCTTCTCACGAGCCTATTCTCCATTTCCCTCTGGGCTCGACACCTCAGCAACCCTCTTCTAGTTCTCCACAGACGATCCCCACTCCTCTTCTGGGATCACGTCTACCCCCACTTCCTTCTCCTATGATGGACCCAGCGCTTATTGCTAAAGCTCCTTACCCGAATCGGTTAAGGGATAACAAATCAAGTCCACATATGGAGAAAATTATGGAAATGTTCAAACAGATTAACATCAACATCCATCTCCTAGATGCTATTCAACAAGTCCCCACTTTTGCGAAATTTCTTAAGGACTTGTGCACTAGGAAGAGGAAGACTCAAGTGCCGAAGAAGGTCTTCATGTCTAATAACATTAGCACTGCTTTTATCCCACAGCTACCAAAGAAACGTAAGGACCCAAGATGTCTTACGATATCGATTTCTATTGGGGGTAAAAAATCAACCGTGCTCTTTTAGACCTCGGCGCAAGTGTTAACCTACTTCCATATTCTGTCTATGAGCAGCTAGGGATTGGAGAGTTGAAACCAGCCCACTACACTCTCCAAATGGCAGACCGTTCGATCACTAAAACTAGGGGTGAACTAGAGGATGTGTTGATAAAGGTCAGGGAATTTGTATTCCCTGTAGACTTCATTGTTCTCGATACACAACCTGTAGCAAACCCCCGGAGCCAAATTCCGGTGATTTTGGGTTGACCATTCATTGCCACTTCCAATGCTGTCATTAACTATAGAAACGGTTCAATGAACTTATCCTTTGGAAATATGACTATTGAACTGAAAATCTACAAAGTTGGAAGTCAGCCATCAGAACCCTCTGCTCATATACTAGATGTGTGCTCTGTCCATGAGATTGTTCCCGAAAGTTGCGGAGTTGATGAACTTTGCTTTACAGATCTCGACGACACTACCACATCACTGTTTGATCTTGCACATGATCTTAGTGAGGACACCAATTCCATGCTTGAGTCCAACACTCCTGACTTATCACCACCCGAGTCTGTATCTTTCACAGGCTATGAGCTTTTTTGTGACTCCGAAAATCACTCGATGATCCCAACTTCTATTATTTCTCCGCCAGCATTAGATCTCAAAATTTTACCTTCTCATCTTAAATATGCTTATTTAGATGAGAATGAGTCGTTACCGGTTATCATATTCACTTCTCTAGCATCAGAGCAAGAGAATACACTTTTGTCGGTATTGAGATCTAATACGGAGGCGTTTGGTTGGACCATGGCGGACATCAAAGGGATTAGTCCCTTGATAGTAGAACATCATATACATGTGATGGATGATGCCAGAACAACTCGAGAACCACAGAGACGGTTGAACCCCGTCATGAAGGAAGCGGTGAAGAAAGAGATCGTCAAATACCTTGATAATAGTATTATTTACCCAATCTCCGATAGCCAATGGGTGAGTCCTATACATGTCGTCCCTAAGAAATCTGGCATCACTGTCATTACCAATGAGGCAAATGAGTTGATTCGGACACGCGCCCAAACTGGGTGGCGTGTATGTATTGATTACAGAAAACTCAATGCCGCCACGAGGAAAGACCGCTTTCCTCTACCTTTCATTGATCAGATGCTGGAACGCTTAGCTGGACATGAGTATTATTGCTTTATGGACGGATACTCTGGCTATAATCAGGTCCCCATTGCCAAAAAGGATCAAGATAAAACCACTTTTACTTGTCCTTTTGGTACCTTTGCTTACAGACGCATGCCCTTTGGGTTATGCAATGCTCCCGCTACATTTCAGCGGTGTATGATGGGGATATTCTCTGACATGGTCGAGAATTTTTTAGAGATTTTTATGGACGATTTCTCGATTTTCGGAGACTCTTTTTCTGACTGCCTAACGAATCTTGACGCAGTTCTTACTCGTTGCAAAGAGAAGAACTTAACCTTGAATTGGGAAAAATGCCATTTCATGGTCCAAGAGGGAATTGTGCTTGGACATGTTATTTCACGGAAAGGCATTGAGGTTGACAGAGCTAAGATAAATGTCATTCAAAACCTTCCTCATCCCAAAAGCGTCAAGAATATCCGATCATTTCTTGGCCATGCGGGCTTTTATAGGAGATTCATTAAGGATTTTAGCAAAATTGCTAGACCTTTAACTCTTCTCTTGGCCAAGAATACGACCTTCCACTTTGACTCGGATTGTGAGACGGCATTCGACTCACTCAAACACTCCCTCACAACAGTCTCCAGATTGGGACTACCCCTTTGAGCTTATGTGTGATGCATCAGATTTTGAAGTTGGTGCAGTCTTAGGACATCACATTGAAAAGATGCCACACGTGATCTATTACGCAAGTAAGACCCTGAACGATGCTCAAATTAACTATACAACCACCGAAAAAGAACTTTTGGCGGTTGTATTTGCATTAGAAAAATTCAGGCCTTACTTGATTGGCTCACCAATAGTTGTGTACACTGAACACTCTACCTTGAAACATTTTCTGGCGAAGAAAGATGAAAAAGGTAGGCTAATACGTTGGATCCTTCTATTACAAGAATTTGATCTTGTTATCAAAGATAAGAAAGGATGTGAAAACGTTGTAGCCGACCATCTTTCATGCATCTATTCTTCACCCGTGACCCTGCCGATCAATGATTCGTTTCCGGACGAACAACTCTTGAGCGTATCCAATGAACCTTGGTTCAGGGATATTGTGAACTATCTTGTCACGGGATTGATACCCCGCAATTGGTCAAAACAGGACAAACACCGCTTTCTATCCCAAGTAAAACACTTTTACTGGGATGATTCATATCTGTTTAAGTATTGTCCTGATCAGATCATGTTAGTGTATATGCCCTAGAGGCCATTACTGTATCATACTAGTTTGTATATTACTTAATGGAAGCTTGGGATATTCACCTTGTATAAACAATCTTGCTCAATATAGTAATATGCTACTTGGTTTGTTTCTACTTCAATGTGTACATATGTTTATTTTAGTATATCACCTATACACATTAGTGGAGCCATTAGGATCTTTGCTTGATTACCAGCGTTGTGATGGCAGTCACACTAGTGGGGGCTGGGTAATCTATAAGCACATCCTTATGCAGGTCCCTAGTCGCAGGACTATCGAGACAGGGCATCGATACTCCGGAGTAGACTAGTGCATGCGCTTCTCATCCCAGAGTGGGAGATGGTCTGTCCCACAGCCATCAGTACGTCGTACTGGAGATAGTATGCGGGTGCTCGTTAGGTTACGAGTACACTGGACAGGACGCGTCGGGATCTGACCGGTTGGTATTATACCTATCGTCAGTTATCAGTTCCCAGGTGACATGAGTACAGCTTAGTCCGCTGACTTGACACTGTCACTTCGCCTCGAGTGTGTTCCCACTGTACTTTGATTACTACCCCACCACGGCTCAAAGGAGTCGTGCAAACAGGTAGTAGTTGGGTGCAGTTCCGAAGCACTTGAAGGCAGTGACGGTTAGACAGGATTCGTCTCTCCCGGTATTGGGGGTTGACATCGCGCTGTGTCTAGGAGAGCCATTACACGAGTAGTCTCTGGCCAGGGCAAGCGAGATATACTGGTAGGTTTCCAGTGTTATCTCAGGGTGTTCTGGGCTTCACTCCGACACGACTTGTACCGCTATTAGGGGACTGACGTTTACCGCCCCCTAGGCCCGCCATGCGATGTATAAGACGAACAGACCGGACTGTACGGAGACTGTCACAGTCAGACTCAGTAGGAGTTCAGATGGGTTTCACCTCGTCAGTCTTCTTGTCGGCATCTACCTGGGAACCGTTACGCACTGCTAGTGCCGCTTGCGGTCTGTGGTTAAACCCACTGCCAGCGTACTGTCGAGTCTTTAGAGTCCCACACAGAAAGCTATTCGCCTTTAGGCAAAAGAGTAGAGGTCGCATGGTTTTGCGACAGGTCGCATGGTTTTGCGACGGGGTCCGGTCACATCCGTGCACTTGTGCATGTACAGTGTCCGGACAGTTAACACTAGCGGGATTTGGTTTAAGCCAGATCCTAGTGTACGTTTTGGGATTGGTTTTATCCAGTATGTATTCGTGTTCCTCGGAACGCGGACGCGGGTGTGTATGCACAGTTGACGGAGAGACAGAGGCAGAGGATTCTCATTAAGGTTGCTGACCATTGACTGTTGACTATTGACTTTTTGCTCAACCCTAATGAGAATATGATATGTAATTAACAATAATATTAATTAAGTATTATAATGACATGGTTGTTGAGAGGTTGACTTTGTTGACTTGTTGACTTTGTTGACCGGTTGACTAGGTTGGACTAGTTGACCATCATGATGACAATGGCTATCATTTCATGGCAAAGACTTTTGCTTGCTTGTTCTCTTATGCAAAATGAGTGCATGAAATGATATGTCTATTGTAGCTTAAACCATCACTAATACTTGATTGCTATTATTGGTTATGATGGATTTGGATTATGAGAGCCAAGAGAGAAAAGTCTTGCTCATTCTTTTCATTTCCTTTCTCTCTCTTATGTTCTTGAGCTCTCATCTTCCTCCTCTTGCTCTCCCTCTCTTTAGTCTATGGTTCACTTGTCTCATGTGTTGAGAACCAAGAACCATAGAGAAAATACCAACACACTCTCCTCTACTCACTCTAGTTCACAAGGTTTGGCAAACCGAGTGAACTAGTTTCTTCAAAGATCGAAGAAGAAGCCAAAGGTAGAAGCTTTCAGGTGGATCGATCTTCGGCGCAAGGAGACGACGGGGTGAAGCCGATCCGGACAACCATCGAGTGTAGAAGATGAAGGAGTTCAAGAAAGAAAGGTATAACCCCCTAACCGAGTAGTTAATAACTCCTAGTTAGGTTGTTAGTTAGATGTTTAACAAAGATCCGGTTTTGAGTCCATGTTACCGCCTCTAGAAAATTGTTTTTCACCAAATTCCGCATGCCCGAAAGTACCGGGAGAGGTAGCATGAACTTACAGTGGTATCAGAGCCTAGTTAAACACTACCTAACATGTTAGCAAAGTAACTAGAAGATCGATCAAAGAAAAAGTCACGAAACGAACCCGATATGTCAAGTTTCTGCCGATTTTTTTTCTGTTCAAAAATTGATAAATTTCATCTTAAAAATCGGCTCAGGCTTTTTATTGAAAAACCACAAAATTTGGTCCCACGAACCGATCAAAGCGCCGCGGAAACGCGGCGGGAGCACGCTCCCGCCGCGGTTCCGTGGCCGAGTTGACTCGGCCGAGGTCCAAATTTAGTGCAGTGTATTTCTGGGGTTGTTTTGGGATTTTTGGAATGTCTTTTCAGCCCAGATTTTCCAGAACGAAAATTTTGTGTTTGGGGCCTAAAAATCCGTATTTTTTTATCGAACTTCTAAAGACTTAAGCTGACGGGTTTTTATCTGTGATGTGATATTTGTATTGAACGTCTGCTAATCGCTATATGTCGATTAGTGGAGGTTATACAAATCTGTGATCTGTAATGTCATTGGAATGTGTATATGAATTCATTGGATTGTCGCAGGTGAATAGCCGGGGGTTGTGAGACGAGAGTTTTCTTTTCTTTCAATTCATGTAAATTTGTAAATTGATGTAATAATTATTTGTATGGCCGCACAACCGGGTCGGGGTTGTGGCCGTCATTGTATAATTTCTTTTTACTGTTTTTGCTCCTAGGATAGACCCATGGAGGGGGTGCACAAACTACCGGATATGCCGAAGTGCCGAGTGGCCTACTCACGGAGTTGAGGGAGGTTGCTTCGCTTCGGGTACTTGGCGGGTAGTTTGCCGCACCCGTAGGGGTCTTGGGTGGGGTATTGGCTATTCACCGCGACCGTGTAATCTGCTTTTCGTTACAGGCTCGTACGAATTGCGGATTCCTAGTATATCCAATGTGTTCATCTGTGATCTGAAATGTCTATCATTGCAATATATCTATATATGATATTATTTAGGCGTTGCTTATGTTTTACAGCCGTGCTAGCCCAGCCCCCGCTCTGTCGTTAGTTAAGTAACCTAACGGGTAATGACGGGGCCCCGTGGTGAATGCGAATGGCATAAGAGTACGTCATATTTTGGTTGTTTTCTGCAATGGTAGGATTAAATTATGGGACGCATTAAAAGAACTAATGCAAGAATATCACGCATTAAAATAACTAATGCAAGAAAATAAACCATGTAAAAGTCGTTGGAACACTTTCGAAAAACCAGTCAGTTCTTTTCAAAACTAACTTTTAAATGCGGAGCTTCAGCCACTCCTTTTAAAAGCTATCTCATTCCATCGATTATATCAAGTTCACTACGTTCACGGTTTCGCCAAAACCATTCGTAGCCCTCCGTCGTTTCACATGAATGGTCAATAGTATTCAAGCTATGTTTGTTGGCCAAAGTCAAGGCATAGTGATTGGTAGCTATTGGGCATTCATGTGCAGCATAGATAGATGCGTTGGTTTGGAACAGTCGTACTGCCTTATTGGCCAAAGTCAAGGGTAGGTACGGGTGGATTCAAATTAACCTGGAGAACGACGGGTAGAACTTGACATGTGACTTATGATTTGTTGGCCAAAGTCAAGGTCATAAGAGCATGGGGCAAAAAAATCCACATCGGGAGTTTCAAAAGAACTGAAACTTGCTAGTGTTGCATACCATTTGGAGTGTGATGATTCTGGTAGGATTCCTTCAGTTTCGTCACGCGATGATATTTGGATCCCGATCCTACTGTGAGTATATGCTACTCCTCGGGAAATTTCTCACTTAACGATCAATGCTATAAACCTAGTAGGTGTCTAGAAAGGTGTTAGCGGGGCTACGCCCCCAGAAAAAAGAGGTTCTTAAATTAAGGAACTTCGCGAAAGCGTTGGAAAACCTCCCTCGAAGTACCGACACCAGCCTGGCCGAACGGTTAAGCAAGTATTATACGGTGAGATTGATCCTGACTAATTCTTCCTTTTTGGTTTGAGGAGGGATTCGAGAAACTGTGGGAGCCATCCTGTTTAGACAAACTAAAAACCACTCTAAACTTGCAAGAGCGTCATGCTGAGTGTTTCTTCTCTCTCCTAATTGCAGCAACCAATCGACATGACTGGACTTAAGTTACTTCTAGATAAAAACATACTGACAGGGCCAAACTACAAAGATTGGCTCAGGAATATCAAAATGGCAATCACTTATGACAAGCTGGGGTATCTTCTTACCACCAAAGCTCCCCCTGTCCCAGGTCCCACCTCTAGCATCGCGGATAAGGAAATCCGTAAGACTTGGGAGAATGATAGCGCGAAGGCCAAGTGCCTCGTACTTGCCTCTATGGACAACGAACATCAGAGGAGGCACGAGAATATGGACCTCGAATCCATATTTCTCCATACAAAAGAACTGTATGGAGAGCAGTCTCGTATCGCAAGATACGAAGTGTCGAAGAAGTTATTTTCGGCAAGGTTGGCCGTTGGATCATCGGTAGCGGAACACGTGCTTAAGATGATTGGCTATATAGAAGAGCTCGCGGACCTTGGGACCACGTTGGAGAATGAGCTCTATACGGACTTGATTCTCCAGTCCCTTCCTTCCACTTACGCCCAGTTTATCCTGAACTTCAACTTATAAGAAAAGGAAGTTGAACTTTCAGAACTCCTCAACATGCTGAGGAGCGCAGAGGGCACCCAACAGAAAGGTAGGGAAACATCCACTTTGTTTGTAGGAGGATCTTCCTCTTCTAGGTCCAAGGCGAAAGCCAAGGGAAAGAAGAAGAAAGCCCCCGCCAAATCAAGGGGCGGTGTTAGTAAGTGGATACGAAGGGAAAGGCAAAAGCAACAAAGAAAGTGGGAAAGCTTGTGGATAAGGAAGAATGCTTCTATTGTCATAAGAAGGGACACTGGATGAATGATTGCAGGGCTTGGAAGGCCAGAACACAGGATCTGAAGCAAGTTGCGGCTTCAGCTTCAGGTGTGTATGTTATTGAAAACTGTCTTTCAATAAACTCTACTTCCTGGGTATTGGATACCGGATCAGGATCTCATATCTGTAATTCTTTGTAGGCGTTGAGAAACCGTAGGGTTTTGAAGGCAGGTGACTTGACCCTCAAAGTTGTAAACGGAGCTAGCATGGATGCTAAGGCCGTGGGGGACTATCACCTGGGGTTGTCAGATGGACACGTTTTGGTTTTGCGTAATTGCTATTTTGTACCCAACGCAACTTGTAATATCATTTCTGTATCTTTGACTTCTAAAGAAGGTTATGAATTTGCGTTTGTAAGTAATGTTGTAAACATTCACCTTAATCAAATTCTGATTGGGTCAGGTACATTAAGCAATGGTATATACGTATTAAACTAACCACAGATTTTCAATGTCCAGAATACACACAAAAGAAAGTCTCCGGAAATAAATCAGACTTTCTTATGGCATTGTAGACTGGGTCACATCAATGAGAGAAGGTTGACGAAGTTACATACAGAAGGATATTTGAATCCGTTCGAATATCAATCGTATGCCACTTGTCAATCCTGTCTCAAAGGAAAGATGACAAAGACTCCGTTCACTGGACACGGAGTAAGAGCGAGCGAGCTCTTGGGACTCGTACATAGCGACGTGTGCGGTCTAATGTCTACACATGCGCGAAGCGGTTATTCTTACTTCATTACTTTTACGGATGACTTTTCAAGGTACGGTTATGTCTTCTTAATGAAACATAAGTCCGAAGCCTTTGGAAAATTCCAGGAATATAAGAATGAAGTAGAAAAACAAACCGGCAAAAGTATCAAGATTCTATGATCGGATCGAGGTGGTGAATACTTGACTGCCGAGTTCCTGGACTATTTAAAAGAGAACGGAATTCTCTCTTAGCTTACTCCTCCATACACTCCGCAACATAACGGTGTATCGGAGAGACGGAACCGAACCCTATTGGATATGGTACGGTCCATGATGAGTAACGCTGAGTTACCACGATCATTCTGGGGGTATGCGCTAGAATCAGCTGCATACCTTTTGAACCGAGTTCCAACTAAGACTGTGCCTACTACACCATATGAAATGTGGTGTGGGAAGAGACCCTATCTTAAGCACATTAAGACATGGGGATGTCCAGCTTTTGTTAAAAAGCAGCATGCGGATAAGCTCGAGGCACGCTCAGTACAGTGTAAGTTCGTGGGATATCCAAAGAACACCAAGGGATATTTCTTCTACTGCGAAGAGGAACAAAAGGTTTTTGTTTCTCGTCATGCCTACTTCTTGGAAACTGAGTTTTTGGAAACCCAGATAAGTGGGAGCACAGTAGAACTGGAAGAAATTCCAGAACCACGAGCTATTACTGAAAGCTTAGTGGAACCAGAGGGTTCAAAAGAACAGGACATTCCTACGCCGCTCCGCAGGAGTAGTAGGCAGTCTCATCTGCCCGAGAGATACTACGGTTTTCTCATAGACGGGGATAGAGAGGATTGCATCATAGATTATGATGAGCCTACTAGCTTCCAGCAGGCCGTTCAGAGCGTTGACTCGGTAAAATGGCTGGATGCAATGCGGACCGAAATGGAGTCCATGTACACCAACAAAGTATGGACGTTGGACGTTGCTCCAGACGGGGTAAAACCCGTAGGATGCAAGTGGATCTTCAAAAGGAAGATTGGTGTAGATGGACAGGTTGAGACCTATAAAGCTAGACTGGTTGCAAAGGGCTTTTGTCAAAGACCTGGTTTGGACTATGACGAGACCTTTTCTCCAGTAGCTATAATGAAATACATTCGGATCCTTCTTGCCATTGCTGCCTTCCACGATTATGAGATTTGGCAGATGGACGTAAAGACCGTTTTTCTAAATGGAAATTTAGAGGAGTGTGTCTATATGGACCAGCTAGAGGGTTTCATTCAGAGTGGGAGCAGCGGAAAGGTGTGCAAGTTGCTTAAGTCCATTTACGGACTAAAGCAGGCATCGCGGAGTTGGAACATCTGTTTTGATGAGACGGTCAAGGAATTTGGCTTTATCAAAAATCCAGATGAACCATGCATCTATAGTAGATTTGTAGCGAGAACTGTAGTATTCCTCGTTTTATACGTGGATGACATTCTCTTAATAGGAAATGACATTCCTATGCTACAATCTGTCAAGGGGTTCTTGTCACACAGGTTCTCCATGAAAGACCTGGGTGATGCCTCATACATTCTGGGATCCGGATCTATCGTGACAGATCCAAGAGGATACTGGGACTTTCACAGTCCAGGTACATCGACACCATACTGAAAAGATTCAGTATGGAAGATTCCAAGCGCTGTAATCTACCGGCTTATCACGGGATCACCCTCTCCAAAGAGATGTCTCCCAAGACTGATTTGGAGAGGGATCGCATGTCTATTATACCCTACGCTTCTGCAGTGGGCTCTATAATGTATGCGATGTTGTGTACCAGACCGAATGTAGCTTATGCACTGAGTGTGGTAAGCCGGTATCAGTCAGACCCAGGGGAGAAACACTGGATAGCGGTAAAGAACATTCTCAAGTACCTGAGAAGGACTAAGGAGATGTTCTTGGTGTATGGCGGAAAAGACCTCCAGATCGAGGCCTTTGCTGACTCCAGCTTCCAGAGTGACAAGGATGATTCCAAGTCCATGTCGGGTTTTGTCTTTACCCTCAATGGAGGGGCGGTGTGTTGGAAGAGTTCCAAACAGGAAACCGTTGCAGACTCGACGATGGAAGCGGAATACATCGCTGCATCTGATGCCGCAAAAGAAGCTGTCTGGATGAGGAAGTTCTTGAAAGAACTTCAGGTGGTTCCGTCCATTGTTGATCCAATACCTCTGTATTGCGACAACAATGGAGCTATAGCTTTAGCGAAGGAACCCACGTCCCATCAGAGATCCAGACACATCTTGAGGCGGTATCACCTGATCAGGGAGATCGTGGATCGCCAGGAGATCGAGGTCCGGAGGGTTGCTTCAGAAGATAACACTGCAGATCCATTCACCAAGGCCTTGCCGCAGACTCAGTTCGAGCGGCTGATCGAGATGATAGGTCTTCGATACACCAGTACATAGCCTTAGTGCAAGTGGGAGATTGTTAGTGTATATGCCCTAGAGGCCATTACTGTATCATACTGGATTGTATATTACTTAATAGAAGCTTAGGATATTCACCTTGTATAAACAATCTTGCTCAATATAGTAGTATGCTACTTTGTTTGTTTCTACTTCAATGTGTACATGTGTTTATTTTAGTATATCACCTATACACATTAGTGGAGCCCTTAGGATCTTTGCTTGATTACCAGCGTTGTGATGGCAGTCACACTAGTGGGGGCTGGGTAATCTATAAGCACATCCTTATACAGGTCCCTAGTCGCAGGACTATCGAGACAGGTTATCGATACTCCGGAGTAGACTAGCGCATGCGCTTCACATCCCAGAGTGGGAGATGGTCTGTCCCACAGCCATCAGTACGTCGTACTGGAGATAGTATGTGGGTGCTCGTTAGGTTACGAGTACACTGGACAGGACTCGTCGGGAACTGACCGGTTGGTATTATACCTATCGTCAGTTATCAGTTCCCAGGTGACATGAGTACAGCTTAGTCCGCTGACTTGACACTGTCACTTCGCCTCGAGTGTGTTCCCACTGTACTTTGATTACTACCCTACCACGGCTCAAAGGAGTCGTGCAAACAGGTAGTAGTTGGGTGCAGTCCCGAAGCACTTGGAGGCAGTGACGGTTAGACAGGATTCGTCGCTCCCGGTATTGAGGGTTGACATCGCGCTGTGTCTAGGAGAGCCATTACACGAGTAATCCCTGGCCAGAGCAAGCGAGATATACTGGTAGGTTTCCAGTGTTATCTCAGGGTGTTCTGGGCTTCACTCCGACACGACTTGTACCGCTATTAGGGGACTGACGTTTACCGCCCCCTAGGCCCGCCATGCGATGTATCAGACGAACAGACCGGACTGTACGGAGACTGTCACAGTCAGACTCAGTAGGAGTTCAGATGGGTTTCACCTCGTCAGTCTTCTTGTCGGCATCTACCTGGGGACCGTTACGCACAGCTAGTGCCGCTTGCGGTCTGTGGTTAAACCCACTGCCAGCGTAGTGTCGAGTCTTTAGAGTCCTAGATAGAAAGCTATTCGCCTTTAGGAAAAAGAGTAGAGGTCGCATGGTTTTGCGACAGGTCGCATGGTTTTGCGACAGGGTCCGGTCACATCCGTGCACTTGTGCACGTACAGTGTCCGGACAGTTAACACTAGCGGGCTTTGGTTTAAGCCAGATCATAGTTTATGTTTTTGGATTGGTTTTATCCAGTATGTATTCGTGTTCCTCGGAACGCGGACGCGGGTGTGTATGCACAGGTGACGGAGAGACAGAGGCAGAGGATTCTCATTAAGGTTGTTGACCATTGACTGTTGACTATTGACTTTTTGCTCAACCCTAATGAGAATATGATATGTAATTAACAATAATATTAATTAAGTATTATAGTGACATGGTTGTTGAGGGGTTGACTTTGTTGACTTGTTGACTTTGTTGACCGGTTGACTAGGTTGGACTAGTTGACCATCATGATGACAATGGCTATCATTTCATGGCAAAGACTTTTGCTTGCTTGTTCTCTTATGCAAAATGAGTGCATGAAATGATATGGCTATTGTAGCTTAAACCATCACTAATACTTGATTGCTATTATTGGTTATGATGGATTTGGATTATGAGAGCCAAGAGAGAAAAGTCTTGCTCATTCTTTTCATTTCCTTTCTCTCTCTTGTGTTCTTGAGCTCTCATCTTCCTCATCTTACTCTCCCTCTCTTTAGTTTATGGTTCACTTGTCTCATGTGTTGAGAACCAAGAACCATAGAGAAAATCCCAACACACTCTCCTCTACTCACTCTAGTTCACAAGGTTTGGAAAACCGAGTGAACTAGTTTCTTCAAAGATCAAAGAAGAAGCCAAAGGTAGAAGCTTTCAGGTGGATCAATCTTCGGCACAAGGAGACGACGGGGTGAAGCTGATCCGGACAACCATCGAGTGTAGAAGACGAAGGAGTTCAAGAAAGAAAGGTATAACCCCCTAACCGAGTAGTTAACAACTCCTAGTTAGGTTGTTAGTTAGATGTTTAACAAAGATCCGGTTTTGAGTCCATGTTACCGCCTCTAGAAAATTATTTTTCACCAAATTCCGCATGCCCGAAAGTACCGGGAGAGGTAGCATGGACTTACAGATCATTCGCCGGTGTGTCCCGAATGAGGAGTTCAAGAGTGTTCTATCTTTTAGTCATGATTAGGCCTGTGGGGGTCACTTCGGTCCTAAAAAGACGGCGGAGAAGGTTTTGCAATGCAGTTTTTATTGGCCGACCTTGTTCAAGGACGCATTTGATTATTGCGAAACCTGTACACAGTGTCAACACACGGGTAGGATTTCCCGGAGAAATGAGATGCCACAGCAACCCATCTTAGTGGTTGAAATTTTCGATATTTGGGGCATTGACTTTATGGGTCCCTTTCCCAACTCCTTTGGGAATTTGTACATACTGCTTGCGGTTTATTACGTCTCGAAGTGGGTTGAAGCCATTCCATGTCGCACTAATGACAAGAAAGTTGTCATTAAGTTCTTAAAAGAAAACATCTTTTCGCGATTTGGACACCCACGCGCTATCATTAGCGATAACGGGACACATTTCTGCAACAGGTCTTTTGAGACTCTGATGCGGAAATACGCAATCAACCATAGACTTTCTACACCCTATCATCCCCAAACGAGCGGGCAGGCTGAGATTTCGAATAGACAGATCAAACAAATCCTGGAGAAGACTGTTGCGAAGAATAGAAAAGATTGATCGACCAAACTGACGGATGCTCTTTGGGCATTCCGAACTGCATTTAAAACCGATCTAGGGATGTCTCCATATAGGTTAGTGTTTGGGAAGGCATGTCACTTGCCAGTCGAGATTGAGCATAAAGCATTGTGGGCTATTAAGGAAATCAACTGACTTAAACCAAGCCTGCAACTTTCAGAAGCTGCAATTAAATGAGCTAAGCGAACTCCGTGATGAAGCTTATGATAACGATGTAATCGTAAAGAATAGGACTAAGGTTTTTCACGATAAAAAAATTTTGAGGAAAACATTTACACCTGGTCAGCATGTCCTTCTTTATGATTCACGACTACACCTTCACGCGGGTAAGCTTCGATCTCGGTGGAAGGGACCTTTTGTTGTGCGCTCTGTATACCCGCACGGGACAGTAGAGGTAGAAAATGTTAAAAACGGCACACTTTTCAAAGTGAATGGACATAGACTAAAGCCATATTTTTCCACTGACCCCACGGAGAAGCTCCTATTCTTACAGGAGCCATTTTATTTGGATTAAAATTCCTCCGTCTCACCTCCATGTCCTGTATATTACTGCATCATCTTTTGAATCGAGGTGAGTGAAAAGAATAAGTTTGGGGGAGGATCTTCACTTATATATTTTGCCCCCACTAATAAATTCCTCCCAAGCTTACAGGTTTTTCGAGATATAGCGGTTGGCAACAATGAGGACACTATTGAAAACAAGTTTGGGGGAGGTTTGTGCTTATTTTTTCATCATTTGCATATCATTTGCATAAGCACAAAACATTTCTTTAAAAACCTATAAAAATTTAAAAATTTTCAAAACCCATAAAAAAATTTAAAAATTTCAAAATATTTAATATTTAACATTTTTGTACATAAATAAGATAATAAAATATTATATAGTGAAAAATTACATCCATGAGATTAGAAAAATTTAAGAAAACCAAGAAAATGAGAAGTTTTCTTAAACGAACTAGTAATAAGTAGTTATGAGCCGTTGTCCCAAGGGTTAGTAAGATGAAGGAAGTCACTAATCTGAGAATAAAAATAAGTCTGAAAAATAGTTTCTATTCTGGAAGCCAAACATTTTGAACGTTGATACCCTGCTATACGCACTTACACACGTCTTGAAGCCCGGGATAGTAGAGGATACCTTGAAATGCTCTTGTCTAAAAGCCGATGTATGAAAGAAATATAAATGAAGGAAATATAAAATGGTGAGAAAAATGGACACTGGTTTTGTTATCGCCAAGGCAGCAATAAAAAAATATAGCGAGGGTGCCTCTTGACCTAGTGCCCTAAGGCTAACTGGTCTGGGAGTCACTTCTAAGCCTTAGGTGGTGCAAGACGAGGAAAAACACCAAATAAGCAAGCACATGAGTAATCGGTCGGTTAGTATCTCAAGAAGTATTAACGGTCGCATGAAAGTGTGTGAGCAATCTCATCTAAATATTCATTAATTAAAAAGTACTAAGGCGGATGGGCAAGAGTATGATAGCTTGAATTGAATTCTCCGGGTGTAGGGATATCTTTACACACACGCAGGGTTATATGATCGATGTTTGGAAGAAAGATAGGAATGAAGAATAAGACGATGTTTTATTGAGGGAGGACGTGATTTCTAACATTTTTTCATGACTATTAAGATAGGGCTCATGACAACCGAAAAGCTAGCTTAGTTGGAAACCCTAATTTTCAAAGTCTTTCTTTTAGAATTCTTTTCTTTAAATGTAATATTCATGATCTTTCTTTTATTATTGGATTTTGTGGGCGCAATCCGCTGAAAACCCTCAGGAGACAACACTCCTCCTACTAGGGACACCTAGAGGTTTAAATGCTTGTTGCACGTGCTCAGTGCAATCGTGTTGCCTACGAAAGTGTGCTAGTTAGTTTTTTTCTCTTTCTTTATTTTATCCTTCTCTTTTTAATAAAACAATTCGCTCGAGACGACCGAAAATAAGTTTGGGGGAATTTGATCAGTCGAAAATACTGCATTTTTAACACGTCAATTTCCCTATCATTTGCACTCATCTAGAAGTGTTCGGTATTCATATTGCACATATTAGCAAAACAGTCGTAAAATAACAGATTGCATGTGTTATACTTTAAAACTGGGACTTTAAGGGAAATTGACTGTTTATCATGGCATCACATCATTCTTGTGTAGCGCAACACTTGTTTCGAAGTCTGTGCAGGAAATTTCAGAAGAATGGTCAAATTTATATAACAGTGCTGTTAAAGAATACGCCAACTCAAGGATTTGAAATCTGGAAATGATCTATAAGGAATTCAGGGAATCAATATATCAGAAAATACACCTGAAGACAGAAGAAGACAGTGCATGAAGTGTCAACCCATTTGATTGAATGATTCTCCGATTGTGTCGGTTTATAGAAAATTGTATAACACATGTCTTCTTTAGGGCTTGACACTTCATGCACTGTCTTCTTCTGTCTTCAGGTGTATTTTCTGATATATTAATTCCCTGAATTCCTTCTAGATCATTTCCAGATTTCAAATCCTTGAGTTGGTGTATTCTTTAACAGCACTGTTATATAAATTTGACCATTCTTCTGGAATTTCCTACACAGACTTCGAAACAAGTGCTGCGCTACACAAGAATGATGCGATGCCATGATAAACAGTCAATTTCCCTTAAAGTACCGGTTTTAAAGTATAACACATGCAATCTGTTATTTTACGACTGTTTTGCTAATATGTGCAATATGAATACCGAACACTTCTAGATGAGTGCAAATGATAGGGAAATTGACGTGTTAAAAATGCAGTATTTTCAACTGATCAGTACCCATTCTCCAATGAGCACCTGTGTACAATCTCTGATGTCAAACACCAATGACTGTGGGATCAACCATCGCCCCATACAGGGTCAAGAAATGTACACATTAGTGTACTCTGTAATATCGATGCCCTGTCTTGATACTCCCTCAACTAAGAACAATTAAAGTATGTACTTATGAACTACCCTGGCCCCACTAGTATGATCTGCATCATAGTCTTGGTAGTCAAGTTGTAACATCCTAGTTCGATCATACGTTTCTTTTTCTTTTTCTTTTGGATATATTGGGTTTTGTTTTATTTTTATTATTATAACTTGGAATTTAATACTTTTAATCAAGATATATACATATAATTATGGTTTTTCAAGTTTGTTAAATATGCATATTATTAGTATTTAAATATTTATTTGTCTAACACTATTTTATAACCATATTTATATTTTAGTATCATAGTTTAAACAAAATATATTTTATTTGGTATTTCTTTAAACAATACATATACATAAGATTTTACCCCTTTTTAAATTCTATTTATAAGATATTTTGTTTTACGATATTTATTTGGTTAAAATATTTAATTTTGAAAAGTCATGAGAGCCGCTGTTAAATCTTTTAAGTATATAAATATTTTTCCTAAACTAACAACTCAATTTTCTCTCTCCAATCACCATATATGTCTCACCTGATAACTTTATTCTTTTAAAACAAATACCATTCTCTCTCTCCAAACAAATATCTTTTCCAACAGATTTCTTTCTCCCCATATTCTATTCTATCTACATATATTTTTCTATATCACTAGCTATATTTCACTAAACCACCGCTCTCTTTTTCTATATATATTCCCTAACAAAATCCCCCTCTCTCTCCAATCTAATCTAATCTCTATCAGCAGATTCTCTTTATCAAATCTACTCTCTCTTTAATTATTTTTCTACAAACCTATATACATACATACATATATATAATTGAAGATGTTTTGTTATGATAGTTTAACTGAAAATATATTTTAGTTGTTTGATATCATAAAATCCTATATATATAACTAATTATATTTATTTTCATTAACCCATAACCATATACATATCTACATATATTTTCACTATTTACTAATATGTATATATACATATACTTTTCTATTATTCTAACTATATACAAACTAATATGTATGTATACAACTTTTCTAATATCTTATAGAAGTATATAACAACCCATCATATCTCTCTTTTATAAAATCAAATCCAAATCTCATCTCATCAGAATATTTCTCTCTCTAATTATAATAATCTCTCCAATCTTTAACATCAACTCTCTTCCCTATAAATAATAACCTAATTATTATCATCTCTCCCCTTCTCATATAAATCAACCTTCTCTTTTTCCCATCACAATATTTTCTTCTTCTTCAAAATTAGCCGAGCAATCAAACCTTGGAGTTGTTCTTCGTGTCGCCGTGTTTATCTGTCTCCGAGGCAAGTACTCTTACTCTTTTTTTAGTCGATGCAACATCAGCAATTCTCTAAATAAATTATTAACATACAATATTTAAATAAAATTGTAATATTCTGTCGCTTTATTAATATATCTTATAATACTTATAGATATGATGAAAACCCCAAGATCTAGAATACCTATTAATCCTTTCATCAAGTGAACAACTGTAAAAGTGCAAGCGTAATAAAATAACTTTTAATATGTAAATGTGGTTTAATATATAAAAAGCTTTATAAGTAATTATAAGTTTCTGTTGCAACAATATTGGTATACACTAGCATGCAAAATATCAACACTTATATCCTAATCTAAAACATTAAAATATACCATTATTACTGTTAATCAATAAAAGCTTTGGGCTTAATATTTTATATATATAAATTAAATTTTCTACACTATCACTCCTTATAATATCGCTGCACTCTATGTGCCCTAGTCATATAAATTATTTTGATACTATAATTTGTATTAATATTTTCTATTATCACATGATTATAAAACTTATTATTAGCACTTACATGATGACTAGTCAATATGTCATTTATTTTACCTTACTTATTATTATCTCGTAATTATATTATTACCACTATCCGCTTTATGCATCCGTAATTTGTCATTCCTATTTAACTATATTAACCCTTTAAAACCATATTTCAGTTTATTATTCTTTTCAATAAGTAAACTCGGATATTAAATACAGATGCTTGCATATTTATGTTGAGTCTTTTTTACATTTTGACCTTATCATATCCTATCGTCTATATTTAATATTTTACTTGAGACTATCATTGTCGGCATGCTTGAAAAACCTTAACATGCGAGTCTTGTTTATGGACACTATCATTTTATAACTATTGTACTTGACATTCCATGATTACTCATTGTTCCAGACTACTCATTGTTGGGGTAAAAATTTACACTCCCGTTGACCGAGTCAAAGTCAAGGTCAACCCCAAGCCAGGTGGGCCCAAGCCCAGGTCAAGCGGGCCCATGCCCAAGTCGAGCCCGCGGCCAGCCTCCTCCATGCTAAAATATAGATCATGTAATAAATAATTTTCATGTAATTTTTTATACATGAATGTATGCAAAATAGGCATAATGCCAAATTTTTGTAAAGCCCATGGCTTATGTGCAAAAAGAAATGGCACATGAGCCATGGGATAGGCAAAATGCCATTTTGTGAAGCCCAAGGGGCTATATGTAAATATGTAAGCCTATATAAGGCAACATGATGATGAATAAAGCATACACTTTTTCATTCTCTCCACAAAAAATTTTAGATCTGAGATCTTTTGTACCTCCTTCTTCTTCAAGGTTCCAAAACCTTCTTCTTTCTTTTGAATTAAATCAAGAGTTCTACTCTCATTTTTATAAAACAAATTAGTTTTCACCACAAAACCCATCAAGGGGAACTCAGATCTTCCATCAGATCTCAAAAAGAAAAGATTTTGAAATCCCACATCTCTTGATCTTCAAGATCCAGCTAACAGAGGAGGAAGAAGAAGAACATCTTTCACTAATCCCTCAAAAAAAGAAGAAAAATACATTCAGGAGTCCAACTCCTCTCTGATTTCTCTTCTGAGAAATTTTTTCAGGCTAAAAGCCTCTTGTGCCTCTCCGGCGCGCAGCGCAAGTGCGCAAGGCGACAGCGTGCCGACACGTGGCGCGCGCGCTTGCGCACCTGCGCGCTTGCGCAAGTGCGCAATGCGCCCGCGTGCCGACACGTGGCGCGCGCGCTTGCGCACCTGCGCAAGTGCACAAGGCGCCCGCGTGCCGACACGTGGCGCGCGCGCTTGCGCACCTGCGCAAGTGCGCAAGGCGCCCGCGTGCCGACACGTGGCGCGCGCGCTTGCGCAAGGCGCCCGCGTGCCGACACGTGGCGCGCGCGCGCTGAGCGCACAGCACCTAAGCGCACAGCGCTCAAGGCGCTGGCCCCCACGCATCCCTTGGATGCCTTTTCTCTCTCTTTTTATGTACATACATATACACATACATATGTATACAAATTCACACATATACATACTCCGCCACATTCTCCCCCTCCAAAAAATTTTCAGGCCGGGGCGCTGCCCCGAACCCCGCAAGGGGGCTGCTAGCTCCCTTGACCCCCAGCCCGCTATCCGGGTAGCGGGACCCCCGTAAAAACTCTGCGTGGCTCCCGATATATCCAAAACCCCCTTTCAAAACAAAACACACGCACACCGCACATTGGGTTCGCATGACCAGTTTAACCCGTTAATCGGAGGTTCCCTCGCCCCATAGGCGAGGGGTAATTAACGGCAGCTTAGTCCGCGGCTGCCGGAGATTCGGATCCCCACAATCATTAAACCCCGCCCTACCCTAGGCAGGGGGAATCTGTAGTGCGCCTGATAAGCGCGCGCGTATTCCCATCTCACTGGGGTGACGAAAAACACCCTACACTCATTAAAACGAGTTCTCTAATTTAAATGCTGAATTACATGACATAACACACTACTATTCACCAGTTTTATTTCCATACAATTACCATACCAAAAGTTTCTGTATTTTCAGTATTCTTAATTAGTGGTTTAGTCTTTACCATAATAGCTATAAATACGCGGGTGTTGGGGTAGTTTGAGTGTGCGTTCGTACAGCAAGATCTCAGGAGTCCCATGCCGGCAGCTCGTACCGGGCTATATCGGTCTTATGTTTACAGCTCGTACCGAGCAATATCGGTCTCATGTTTACAGCTCGTACCGGGCTATATCGGTCTCATGTTTACAGCTCGTACCGGGCTATATCGGTCTCATGTTCATTCCACAGTTGGGCCCGTGTTTCCTAGCCCCTGGGGCACCACTCTTGGGTTAGGAATACTCCTGCAGAGGTTGACGCACACACTCGAGCTTACGATAGGATAGTTTACCTTTTAGTGACCAGTTAGGTTATGACTTGACCCCTTACATATATGTTTCATAGTGTTAATGCATCTAATTATTTATATACCTGATTTTCTTGCGCACCGGGCTTCACTATTTTCATATATTCATGTTATTATGCTACACACACTTTATACGTTGAGTACTTGCTGGGATGTTCTGACATCTCTGAGATTTGTCATCTCAGGTTTAGAGACAGATTTGCAGGCTGAGCAGGATCAGAGCGGCTACCAGGACTTTGCTGAAGATCAGTAACCGTAGGTTTATTTTCCTTTTCAATTAGTTTTTAGCATGTGCGCCCTTAGGGGACATTAGGACTTATGTATCTCTTTCAGATCTCATTTTATTCCGAATCTTTTGTTTTGGATTTTTAATTACATCAATTATCTAGTGGACCCATTTTTAGGATTTCTTATGGTTTCATTGCAGCATGATTATCAGTATTATTTCTTTTGGTATTGGATTTTATTTTTGACAGGTTCATCTAGACAGCCTTATGTGACTATGGAAGGATTTTTCCTTACCGTAGGTAACACGGCTGGCCTTCGTCGCTTTCCGTATTCCGTATTTTTGGAAGAGGGGCGTGACACAAGTACACATCCTAAGGGTTTTATCAACATGTAACGGAGAGACAGTATAATGATACAAGTGTGCATGTTAAGATAAAGAGCAACCAGATAGCATACTATCATGTCGAGCAAGAAAGTCCTCTCTATATATGTCCAAGCGTCCACTATAATATACAATCATGTACAATAATGGCCTCTAGGGCATACATATAACTAACAATACTGATACTACGTTTCGGGCTGCTCGTCACCGACATCAAATTTCATGTCATTGATGCCAAAACTTGCTATAACGCTTTACTCGGTAGACCTTGGTTACATGAGTACAACATTGTCACGAACAATCGATTGATGCTTTTCAGATGTGAAGCTTTCGGTCTTATTTATAGTCACAGAAATTAGAAACCCTAGGTACCATCTGTGATTATATCCTGATATGATCCAACTCCTAAAATCTCAGATCCTACGGCCTAAGATGTGTCGCAGATCCACCGCGAATAGTGTGATTGGCAGCTCAACTGCGGCTCTTTGGTGTGATCAAGTTCTGGGATTTTTTGTGTTTTGTCTTGTGTTGACATTTAGAGATTTCTTCGATATCTGTATTTTGAGAATACTGCTCTGAATCTCTTCCGTTGCTAAATCTTACAATTTGCCTCCATATTTCGGCAGATTTGATTCTGATATCTCGGATCTCCTGATCGGTTTCCAGACCTGAGCTAATATTTGCACAATATATCAAATCAAAGTGTTGGTAATATTTGGTATTTTTGAGATATTATCCTAACCATTTTATATGATATTATATGTTAAGAATATTGATTAGAAATATTTGATATCATATGCATATTTTAATTATAATATTTCATTTAAATATTATATGCATGTATTTTCCCTCATTATGTTAATTATAATGTAGAAACATATGATAATAAAAATTTTACACATAAACCCTCATATGTTCTATAATTACAATAAACACCTTTTAGAACTTAACAATAATGAGAAAAACAATCATTCAGATATACAAAATTTCGGTTGCCATGAGCCCTATCTTAATGGTCGTGAAAAGAACTTGAAAATAAGAATTTCAAACTACACTAGCTTTTCAGTTGCCATGAGCCCTATCTTAATGGTCGTGAAAAGATGCCAGCAATCACATCACCCCTCAATAAAACTTCTCCTTTAGTCTTCCTCCATACCTTTCTTCCAAACATCGATCATATATCCTTTCGTGTGTGTAAAAGATGTCCCTACACTTAAGGAATTCAATTCATGCTATCATACTCTTGTCCATCTTCCTTAGAACTTTTTAATCGGTGAATATTTTAGATGGAATTGCTCACACATTCTTCATACGACCATTAATACTTCTTGAGATACTAACCGACCGATTACCAAATGTGCTCACTCATTTAGGCGTAATTAGCAATTTCCTCATCTTGCAACACCTAAGACTTAGCAGTGGCTCCCAAACCAGTTAGTCAAAGGCACTAGGTGATAAAGCACCCTCGCTATATTTTTTTTATGCTGCCTTAAGCAATTACAAAACTAGTGTTCACTTTTGTTCACCATTTTTTCATTTATATTTTTGTTTGTATATTTATTTTCCTTCATACTAAGGCTTTTAGACAAGAGCATTTCAAGGTATCCTCTACCATCCCAAGTTTCAAGATGTATGAAAGTGCATATAGTAGGGTATCAACGTTCAGATTTTTGGACACAAGAATAGGGACTATTTTTCAGACTTACTTCTATTCTCAGATTAGTGATCTCCTTCATCTTACTAACCCTTGGGACAACAGCTCATGACTACCTATTACTAGTTTCATTATAAAATATCTAATTTTCTTGCTTTTCTTAAACTTTTCCTTCCTATCATATGTATTTTTCACTTTCTAACTTTTATTATCAAAAAAAAAATTTGCTTTTATTTAGTATAATGCAAAAAAAATGATGCATGAATAAGAACAAACCTCCCCAAACCTATTTACAGCAGTGTCCTCACTAATGTCATCTGTTAAGCTTAAAACCTGTAGACTTTGGAGGAAAAGTTAGTAACGGTGACAAGAATTAATGACAGTGAAATCCTCCCCAAACTTATTTTTGGCTCACAATTTTGTAAAAATTGTTTTTCTTTCAAGAGCCAAAATATTTTCTCCCCCCTCCCCAAACTTGAGTATTAAGCATTTAAAATTATGGGGGGGGGGGTAAAGTTATTGGTCTATGCAAAACTTTACAAAGACCAAAAGTCAACACCAACCATTCGAATATTTTATAAATGTAACACCATGGTTGGTGGAAGATCATAGATATGCAGAAATGGGGAGATTGGAGGCGGAATCGATCGGGTTTACGTCTCGGTTGGTAAAAACGAAATGGTGATGGTGTGCTACTCGCATTCTCGTTCTTGATAAGAAGAAGGGGTGGCGGTTCGACTTCTTTGGGTGGTTGATTCATCACAACTCCCATGTCTTCTAGGAATACGAGTTCTTCAACAAAAATATCTTCAAAACTTTCATCAAGATTCCGAATGATAATCTCATTGAAAAGGAAGTTTTGAAACTAGGATAGCTCGAATAAAGCATTCAACAAGTGAAAGGGTTCGGACTTAAGTGTGGACTTGTCGACAGAAGGGTCTTCACGTGTATAATAAATAGTAGAATCAAACCCTAACACACTAGTGGCGTCGAAATCGTGAAGCTCCTCAAATTTGCAACTGTCGGAAGCTATCTTTTTGACAGAACAAACATGATCATAGGGTTCTGATGGTTGACTTCCTAGCTTGTAAATGTTAAGCTCAATTGTCATCTTCCCAAAGGATAGGTTCATTGAACCGTTACGACAATTGATTATCGCGTTTGAAGTTGCTAGGAAAGGTCGATCTAGAATCACCGGAATTTAGTTCCATGGGTTCGCTACAGGCTGTGTATCTATAACTATAAAGTTCACTGGGAATATAAATTCCCCGACTTTGATTAACATGTCATCTAGCTCACCCCGAGGTTGGGTGATAGATCGATCAGCCATCTGGAGAGTGCAAGGCGTAGGTTTGAACTCTTTTATCCCTAATTGCTCATAAACAGAATATGGAAACAAGTTAACATTAGCATCTAAATCGAGTAGAGCACGATTGATATTTTTACCCCCAATAGTTATAGATATTGTAAGACAACCGGGGTCCTTACGTTTCGTCGGCACCAATTGGGTAAGAGAATTGCTCATATTGCTCACTAAGAAAACCTTTTTAGGTACTTGAGTTTTCCTCTTCCTAGTGCACAAGTCCTTTAAAATTTTCGCATAGGACGGAACTTGTTTGATAGCATTCAGGAGAGGGATATTTATGTTAACTTGCTTAAAAATTTCCACAGTCTTCTCCATTTGGGGACTTGGTTTGTTGGCCCTCAACCTATGTGGAAAATGAGCTTTATCGATAAGGGTTGGATCCAACTTTTGAGGAAAAGTTTGTGGGGATGGTGTTCATATCAGATTTTTGCATTTTTATATCACTCATTCTTAATCACATTGCATATAAATAGGTACTTTTGGTCCATGTCTGCTAAATAGTTGCAGGTTACAGGCTCTCAGCTCTTTACAGTGAAATTCATGAAAAGTCGCAACAAATGTGGGACTACGACCAACAAACAGAGAAATACGGGTTTCCGCACACTATCCGTATAATGCCTCCTACCAGTTCAAGGAAAAAATGGAAAATCATTGAGCATTTCAATACACAAAACACAAGGGCAGCACAAGATCCAAGACTTCATACGCGGAGCTCAAGGAAAAAGTCCAATGTTGAATATCTGGAAAAGAACTGAAGAGATTCTGAGAAACCAAGTAAAGAAAACAGAAGATAAAAGCAACATAAAGAATCCCTAAAAAATTGATCACACAAGACCACCAATTGGCCGCGGAACCGCGGCCAAACAGGCATATCTGCCGCGGTTCCGCGGCCGGGCTCTGCACGTATCGGTGGGTTGTCGGTGCTTTGACTCAGTGTTTGAGGTTGTTTTGTAATTTCATATATGGATCAGAATGTAAACATAGGGTTTTTCCTATCTATAAATAGGAGAGCTCAATGCCTTTCTTAGAGTGCCTCTTTTAGGGTGCCTTTCTTAGGATGCCTCTCTTTAGTTTTTACTCTTTTTAATTCTTAAATCTAGATTTTAATTCCAATGTAATGCGTTGTTGAGAGGACATCAATAAAGTAAGTTTTCTTTTTCAATCTTGCATTCTTCTTTGCATATTTTAATTCCTGCAATTTTAATCTGTTCTTTATTTATCTGCAATTTAGTTTGTCTAATACAAAAAATATAAAAATGAATTTTATTGTCACCTTTCTAATGAGTGAGTAATTCCTCACTTGTTAGGGGTGGGATAGGGAAGGTTTGAGAGAAAGAAATCTCTATCATTTCTTTCTTTGCCCATATAATTTTAAAATATGGACTCTATTTAATTCAACCACACACCGCTCACTACGGCACCCTATCTTACATGATAGCGGTGATTCCCTAGTTAGACCAGTTGTGGTTGAATTAACCGGAGGTTAGGGTTAAGAGACAAGAATGGACGGACAAGGACCAAAAGGAAGAAACTAAGTTTCTTCCCAGTCGTGCTAATCTCTGTTGTTGACTATTACCCTAACACCTAATTTCTTAACTAGGGCATTGAAAGAAGTGAGAAGAATCCTTATTCCGAACTAACATAATCCTAACCCTAGCAAGCTTTTTATCAACTTATTCTCATTCATAGATCTTCAAACAAAACAACCAATTTTTTGGACATAACTCGTTATAACATACAGAAAAAGATTCCATCTCCCTGTGGATCGACCCGTACTCAACCGGTTAGCTACCAAACGACGCCGTCTTGATTGCGGTATTCTTAAATTTTTAAACGTATACACAAAAAAAACAATCAAATGGCGTCGTTGCCGAGGAGACGGTAGTCTCTTTCTTTGTGTAATTTCGGGTAAAAAAATTTAAATTATAAAAATTGAAAATTTTTAAAAAATAAATAAATAAATAAAAATCATTTTGTTATTTTTGAAAGGTTTTTATGCAAGTGTGCAGGCTTGGAGAAAACTCTGTTTCAGATCTGGAGCAAACTCAGTGAACAAATCCAGAAACAGGAGATCTGAACAGGTAGAGGAAAACCAACTCAGCACAGAGACAAAGTCAGAAGATCCAAACTCATTGATCCTTCGCGGAACCGCGGCAGAATCAAGGGTTTGACCGCGGAACCGCGGTCAACTGGTGACGTCGGCACCCAAAAATCTCTGTGAGTATCTCATTTCTCATCTACTATCCTCTGCACTCCACTGAAAAAAAATTCCTGCAGGTTTCTTTGCACAGATTCTCTTTCTCCTATCCAATAAATTGTTTTTGTGCAGGATTATTTGCGCTGCCAAATAAAAAAAATTGCAAGTGTTTTAGATTTTTGGTGTGTTAACTGCTTTGCATAATTAATACGGAATCTAAGGGGCTATAACACCAATCAAGATTGGATGGGGATTTCATTACCCTTCCTAAGACCCCAAAAATCACTAAAAGCATATGCATCACTCTTGAGTTAATTAAAAAATATTTAGACTCAGCCAACTAAGAACTGTCGTGCTCATTAGGACAGAGGAAGGTTGTGAGCATTCAATCGTTTATCTAAACTTGACTTTGTGGTGCCTAGGCTAGACAAGTGAGAAAGGTATCTTTAAAAGGCCTGTCTCACGGTGGTTCATGAGCGGAACCCTCCTTTCTTCATTTGTGCTTAGCTGGCCACAATTGGAAGTGAAGAGACAATTTGAGGGTTATCTCACAACTTGTCACTTTGGAACAGTTAGGAGTCTAGTTGACTTAGAAGACCATAGCTCTAGCTTTGATTGTGCATGTTTTAAACTGTGATTGTTTGAAGTAAGTCCGTACACATTCTTGCAAAAACTCTTTCTAAAAAAACACTTTCAAAAAAGAATTCTAAACTCCAAAAAAAAATTTACAAAAAAAAAATCACATTCTTTTTCTTCTCCTTTCTCTCATTACATCATGCGTACCCCACCTCGCAAAACTCTTGCCGAACTTTAGTACCAACAACAGGACATTACATCTTACAATTCTTGTTTTGGTCAAATTTCGAACAACCCCTCCATGCCCAAAATTTCTTTGAAAGATCGGATAGACGCGTCTAGGACAATCAATTGGACTCCGCAATCCACCTTTTATCAACCATTTCAACCTTCGCCACCTTCTTACGTTGATACTCCTTTTTCGAGTCCTGTTGTAACTCCGAAACCCATGTCTATTGCTGAACATATTGAACAATCTCGTAACCGATCTTTCACTCCTTTCACCACTGCGAATAGATTGTTATATTTTCTTGATTGGATGTAAAAAGTATCAATTCAAATATTCCCCGGTTTCGGCGCCATTAGATTGATCGTAAAATTCGAGACTGAGTAAGTAAATCAACTCAAATGATTCCCGATAACGGTTTCATTTGATCGATAAGAGTCTCTTTGTGTCGGTAATTAGAAAATTGAATAAAGTTCACAATCAAAGAATTATATTTGACCGCAATCAATTACGGTGTCGGTTGTAGATCGTAAGCGAGTGCGGATCGTCCACAGGGATTGTGCGATTCGATCCTGTATTTAATTTGTTTGAATTGAAAAGTTAATCGAAAATAAAAGAAAACATGATTCAAGAATTTATCGATTGATTCAGGTGTCACTAGTTTAATCAAGAATCAAGAAACTGATAAACAATTGAGAATCGTGTTTCGGTGATATTTCCAACCAAAATGTCAAGAATCTAAATGAGGCTCGTAGGAATCGATCGGATCTATAGACGTGATGTAATCTCAAAATTTCGTGTTCTTGTCCTTCGAAGGATTGATACTAGATCGATGATGATCGACGAGAGTTAGGGCTTTCTTGATGAAACTAGGGTTTCATCATTTAACCCTTGTTCTTTCGGAGATATCATTCACATTCTAGCCTCTAGCAATTTCAAGAAACGGTCGTAACTCCCCAATCTCGAGCGATATCAATCAAGAAAGCATCGCAACGAATTGGGTTGTCGATTCTTGAACTTGCTAGGGTTTACAAAAATCGTAGGACTCAAGAATCGATTTAAGATATATTACATCATCATTCTATTGATCGTCTCGACTCCTCGACGAGCGGAGTATTACTCAAACATCACAACAAGAATTACAACTAGAAATATAGATTGAATCATGATGCAAGAATTTAAAGAAAACAAGATAAAAGAATATCACATTTTATTTATATCAACAATTTGATTACAGTCGCTCAAGAACTACAAGAGGAAGAACTAAATTGTCGTCTTGGCTTTGCTCGGCTCCGTGAGTCGTGGGTCGGCTTGGACCACTTGCTCTGTTGAAGAACGGCTCGGCTCCTAAAAGGTTGCAAAGCTTCTTGCTTGAATGGGTACTCGGGATCTTGGCTTTTGATTGGAATTAGGGTTAGGGTTTCACACAAATCCTCTCACTAGACTTGTGGAAGAAGAAGATGAAGAAAGAGAGTGAATGGATCTAAATTGGCTACTAAAATGAACTAGTGGATCCCTTCAATAATCCTTTTACAAATGAGCCTAGGGTCTTATTTATAGATCACCCAAACCCTAAGCCTTGAGAAGTTCCCTCCAAAAGTTTGTTTAAAGACTTCTAGAAGTAGTTAGTTAGGCTTAGCTTAGGGTTTAAGCTAGGGTTTAGGGAGAAGTTTCTAGAATACAAAGCTAGTTTAGTGTTGATCCCAAAGCTTGCTGATCTGGCAGAAGTCTCTGGAGTCTTCTGGAATTTGTTGTGTCATTCTGAGCTGTAGGCCTTGAAGTAGGAATTATGGTGCAAAGATTAAGTGATGATGTCATCAATACGCCGCGGAACCGCAGCCTAAGCCGGCTTGCGCCGCGGTTCCGCGGTCAAGTTGTGGCTTCATGGCTTGGTCTCTTTGGTGTCGTCTTGTGATGATATTTGGGGCTTCATCTGATATGTTGAATTGTATTTTACCTTTTGAATTGCTACCAGCACTAAAATCATTGAGTTGGCGTAATGTTTGATCGACACCATGTAAATTTTTGGCTTTTCTTCTGGGTTTTCCTGCACAGATCTCAAAACAAGTGTTGCGCAATATAGGGATGATGCGATGCCATGAAATGCAGTCAAATTCCTTTATAGTGTCGGTTTTAGAGTCTTATACATGCAATCTGATATTTTGCGACAGTTTTGCTAATATGTGAAATATGAATACCGTACACTTCTAAATGAGTGCAAATGATAGGGAAATTGCCGTGTTAAAAATACAATATTTTCGACTAATCAAATTCCCCCAAACTTAATTTCGATCGTCTCGAGCGAACTGTTTTATTAAAAAGAGAATGAGAAAATAAAGAAAGAGAAAAACTAACTAGCACACTTTCGTAGGCAATACGATTGCACTGAGCACGTGCAACAAGCCTTTAAACCTCTAGGTGTCCCTAGTAGGAGGAGTGTTGTCTCCTGACGGTTTTCAGCGGATTGCACCAACAAAATCCAATAATAAAAGTAAGATCATGAATATTACATTTAAAGAAAAGAATTGTAAAAGAAAAGCCTTGAAAATTAGGGTTTCCAACTAAGCTAGATTTTCGGTTGTCATGATCTTAATGGTCATGAAAAAATGTTAGAAATCACGTCCTCCCTCAATAAAACATCGTCTTATTTTTCATTCATATCTTTCTTCCAAACATCGATCATATAACCCTGCGTGTGTGTAAAGGACATCCCTACACCCGGAGAATTCAATTCAAGCTATCATACTCTTGCCCATCGACCTCAGTACTTTTTAATTAATGAATATTTAGATGAGATTGCTCACACACTTTCATGCGACCGTTAAAACTTCTTGAGATACTAACCGACCGATTACTCCTCTGCTTGCTTACTTGGTGTATTTTTCTCGTCTTGCACCACCTCAGGCATAGCAGTGACTCCCAGACCAGTTGGCCTTAGGGCACTAGGTGAAGAAGCACCCTTGCTATACATTTTTTTATTGCCCTTGGTGATAAAAAAACCAGTGTCCATTTTTCTCACCACTTTATATTTTCTTATTCATTTTTTTTTATTTCCTTCATACATCGTCTTTAAGACAAGATCATTTCAAGGTATCCTCTACTATCCCAGGCTTCAAGACGTGTGTAAGTGCGAATAGCAGGGTATCAACGTTCAAAATGTTTGGCTTCCAGAATAGAAACTATTTTTCAGACTTATTTTTATCCTCAGATTAGTGACGTCCTTCATCTTACTAACCCTTGGGACAACGACTCATAACTACTTATTACTAGTTCGTATAAGAAAACTTCTAATTTTCTTAGTTTTCTTAAATTTTTCTAATCTCATGGATGTAATTTTTCACTATCTAAACTTTTATTATCTTATTTATGTACAAAAAAGTGTAAATATTAAAATTATTTTTATACTTGAAAATTTTTAGATTTTTATGGGTTTTGAAAATTTTTCAATTTTTATAAATTTTTAAAAGAAATGTTTTGTGCTTATGCAAATGATATGCAAGTGATGTGAAAATAAGCACAAACCTCCCCCAAACTTGTTTTCAACAGTGTCCTCACTGTTGCCAACAGCTATATCTACAAAACCTGTAAGTCTGGGAGGAATTATTAGTGGGGGCAAAATATATAAGTGAAGAACTTCCCCCAAACTTACTCTTTTCACTCACCTCCATTCAAAAAAATGATGTAGTGATATACAGGATATGAAGGTGAGACGGAGGAATTTTAATCCAAATAAACTGGCTCTTGTAAGAACAAGAACTCCTCCATGGGGTCAGTGGAAAAATACGGCTTTAATCTATGTCCATTTACTTTGAAAAAGGTGCCGTTTTTAACATTTTCTATTTCTACCGCCCCGTGCGGATATACAGACCGCACAACAAAAGGTCCCTTCCATCGAGATCGGAGCTTACCCGTGTGAAGGTGTAATCGTGAATCATAAAGAAGGACTTATTGACCAGGTGAAAATGTTTTCCTCAAAATGTTTAACCTTAGTCCTATTCTTTGTGATTACAGCGTTATCATAAGCTTCATCGCGGAGTTCGCTTAGCTCATTAAGTTGCAGCTTCCGAAAGTTGCAAACAAGGTTTAAATCAAAATTTATTTCTTTAATAGCCCACAATGCTTTATGCTCTATCTCGACGGGTAAGTGACATGCTTTTCCAAACACTATCCTATATGGAGACATCCCTAGGTCGGTCTTATATGCAGTTCGGAATGCCCAAAGAGTATCCGTCAGTTTGGTCGACCAGTCTTTTCTATTTTTAGCAACAGTTTTCTCCAGGATAAGTTTGATTTGTCTGTTTGAGATTTCAGCCTGCCCGCTTGTTTGGGGGTGATAGGGTGTAGAAAGTCGATGGTTGATTGAGTATTTCCGCATCAGAGTCTCGAAAGATCTGTTGCAGAAGTGTGTCCTATTATCGCTAATAAAAGCGCGTGGGTGTCCAAACCGCGAGAAGATATTCTCTTTTAAGAACTTAATGACAACTTTCCTGTCATTAGTGCGACATGGAATGGCTTCAACCCACTTTGAGACATAATCAACCGCCAGCAGTATGTACAGATTCCCAAAGGAGATGGGAAAGGGACCCATAAAATCTATGCCCCAAACATCGAATATTTCAACAACCAAGATGGGTTGCTGAGGCATTTCATTTCTCTGGGATATTCTACCCGTGTACTGACATTGTGTACAGGTTTTGCAATGCTCAAATGCGTCCTTGAATAAGGTCGGCCAATAAAATCCACGTTGCAAAACCTTTTCCGCTGTCTTTCTAGGACCGAAATGACACCCACAGGCCTGATCATGACAAAAAGAAAGAACACTCTTGAACTCTTCATTCGGGACACATCGGCGAATGATCTGATCAGGACAATATTTAAACAGATAGGGTTCATCCCAGTAAAAGTGTTTTACTTGGGAAAGAAAACGGTATTTGTCCTGTTTTGACCAATCGCTGGGTATTAGTCCCGTGGCATGATAGTTTACAATATCCCTGAACCATGGTTTAGTGGATATGCTTAAGAGTTGTTCGTCAGGGAACGAATCATTGATCGGCAGGGTCACAGGGGAAGAAATGATGCGTGAAAGATGGTCAGCTACTATGTTTTCACATCCTTTCTTATCTTTGATAACAAGATCAAATTCTTGTAACAGAAGGATCCAACGTATTAGTCGACCTTTTGCATCTTTCTTCGCCAAAAGATGTTTTAAAGCGGAATGGTCAGTATACACAACTATAGGTGAGCCAATTAAGTAAGGCCTGAATTTTTCTAATGCAAATACAACCGCTAAAAGTTCTTTTTCTGTGGTTGTATAATTGATTTGAGCATCATTCAAGGTCTTACTTGCATAGTATATCACGTGTGGCATCTTTTCGATGTGCTTTCCTAAGACTGCACCTACTGCAAAATCAGATGCGTCACACATCAGCTCAAAGGGGTAGTCCCAGTTTGGTGATGATAACACGGGGGCTGAAGTGAGTGAGTGTTTAAGTGAGTCGAAAGCTGTCTCGCAGTCCGAGTCAAAATGGAAGGTCGAATCCTTGGCCAGGAGAAGAGTTAAAGGTCTAGCAATTTTGCTAAAGTCCTTAATGAATCTCCTATAAAAGCCCGCATGGCCAAGGAAAGAGCGAATATCTTTGACGCTTTTGGGATGAGGGAGGTTTTGAATGACATCTATCTTAGCTCTGTCAACCTCAATGCCTTTCTGTGAAATAACATGTCCAAGAACAATTCCTTCTTGGACCATAAAATGGCATTTTTCCCAGTTCAAACTCAAGTTCTTCTCTTTGCAACAAGTAAGAACAGCGTCAAGATTCGATAGGCAATCAGAAAAAGAGTCTCCAAAAATCGAGAAATCGTCCATAAAGATCTCCAGAAAATTCTCTACCATATCAGAGAATATCCCCATCATACACCGCTGAAAGGTAGCGGGAGCATTGCATAACCCAAAGGGCATGCGACTGTAAGCAAAGGTACCAAAAGGACAAGTAAAAGTGGTTTTATCTTGATCCTTGTTGGCGATGGGGACCTGATTATAGCCTGAGTATCCGTCCATAAAACAATAATACTCTCGTCCTGCTAAGCGTTCCAGCATTTGATCAATGAATGGTAGAGGAAAGTGGTCTTTCCTTGTAGCAGCGTTGAGTTTTCTATAATCGATATATACATGCCACCCAGTTTGGGCGCGTGTCTGAATCAACTCATTCGCCTCATTGGTTATAACAGTGATGCCGGATTTCTTAGGAACGACATGTATAGGACTCACCCATTGGCTATCGGAGATGGGATATATAATATCATTATCTAAGCATTTGACGATCTCTTTCATGACAGCTTCCTTCATGACGGGATTCAACCGTCTCTGTGGTTCTCGGGTTGGTCTGGCATCATCCATCACATGTATATGATGTTCAACTATCAAGGGACTAATCCCTTTGATGTCCACCATACTCCAACCAAACGCCTCTTTGTTAGATCTCAATACCGATAAAAGTGCATTCTCTTGCTCTAATGCTAGAGAAGAAGAAATTATAACCGGTAAAGACTCCTTCTCACCTAAATAAGTATATTTCAGATGAGAGGGTAAAGTTTTGAGATCTAATTCGGGCGGAGAAATGATAGAAGGAGGGATCATTGAGTGATTTTGGGATTTACAACGAAGCTCAGAGCCTGTGAAAGATACAGACTCGGGTGGAGAAAAGTCAGAAGTGCAGGACTCAAGTGTAGGTAAAGTGTCCTCACTAAGATCTTGAGTGAAATCAAACAGAGATGTGGTAATGCCATCGAGATCAGTAAAGCAAAGTTCCTCAGCTCCACAACTATCGGGAGCGATCTCATGGACAGAGCACACATCTAAAATATGAGCAGAGGGTTCTGATGGCTGACTTCCAACTTTGTAGATATTTAGTTCAATGGTCATAATTTCAAATGATAAGTTCATTGAACCATTTCTACAGTTTATAACAGCGTTGGAAGTGGCAAGGAAAGGACGACCCAGAATCACCGGAATTTGGCCCCGGGGGTTTGCTACAGGATGTGTGTCGAGCACAATGAAGTCTACAGGGAAAACAAATTCCCCGACCTTTATCAACACATCCTCTAATTCACCCCTTGGTTTGGTGATAGATCAGTCTGCCATCTGGAGAGTGCAGTGAGCAGGTTCAGCTCTCCAATCCCTAATTGCTCATAGACAGATTAAGGGAGTAGGTTAACACTTGCGCCAAGGTCTAAAAGAGCACGATTTATGTTTTTACCCCCAATAGAAATCGATATTGTAGGACATCCTGGGTCCTTTCGTTTCTTTGGTAGCTGGGGAATAAAAGCAGTGCTGATATTATTAGACATGAAGACCTTCTTCGGCACTTGGGTCTTCCTCTTCCTAGTGCACAAGTCCTTAAGAATTTTCGCATAAGCGGGGACTTGTTGAATTGCATTTAGGAGAGGGATATTGATGTTAACCTGTTTGAACATTTCCAAAATTTTCTCCATATGAGGACTCGTTCTGTTACCCCTTAACCGATTCGGGTAAGGAGCTTTCGCAATAAGTGCCGGGTCCATCATAGGAGAAGGAAGAGGGGGTAGACGAGGTCCCAAAAGAGGTGTGGGGACCGTCTGTGGAGAACTATAAGGGTTGGGTTCAGGTGTCGAGCCTAATGGGAAATGGAGAATAGGCTCGTGAGAAGGTGGTGTGGTAGAAGAAGAAGGATCAGAAGGAGAAGTGTGTGTGTGTGGAAAATTCTCAGCCGGGGTGTTGACATGATTTTCAGTATCATCAATACCTTCCCCGACATGGTTGTTCAGCACTCTTCCCGATCTCAACATTTTGATGGCATTTACATTGTAATGCCCAGGATTCTGTAGGGGTTGAGAGGGAAGTTTCCCTTTTTCTCTCGCACTCATTTCGGCTTTAAGGCGTGCGATTTCAGCTTCCATCGATTTGATACTCTCAGCTTGGGACGCTGAGTTTTTCTTTATCTCACTGACGGAAGATCTAACCTCAGTCGAAACCTCTATGAAATTTGATAAAAGTGATTTCATGGTTTGAGTGAATTGAGAGAATTCGTCAGAACAGGTCATAGGATTAGACTGTGCAGGAGTGTTGACCTGGTTTTGGAAGTTTTGTGACTGGCAGGGGTGCTGAGTGAGTTGAAGGGGTTGCTGTTGTGGTGGAGGAAGAGCCCTTTGAAAATTATTCGTGTTTGGAACCGTTTTTTGAGATTGGTTTTGGTTCCAAGCGAAATTCGGGTGATTCTTCCAACCCTGATTGTACGTGGAAGAATATGGATCGTTTCTAGGTCTTTGAAATGCGGCATTAGAATGCTCGTGACCTTGAAACGCAGAGTTTAATGGACATTCTTCCGTTAAATGAGATGGATCAGAACAGCACCCACAAACAGTTTTGGGGAGCGACATTGGGTTTAGGGAGGCTGCAGAAAATTTGTGTTCCATAGCGTCGAGCTTCTTTTGCATTGCTGCCATCTCAACTCGAACGCCTATGGACACATCTATTTGGTGTACGCCACCCCTATTCAATGGTTGGGTTCCACTCTCCCACTGTAGTGATTTTTCAGCGAACTCTTCTAAATACTTCCAAGCTTCCCCATCATCCTTGGTCATAAAAGTACCTTAACACATGTTTTCAAGGCTCTGTTTAGTGTTTGGGTTAATGCCCTCATAAATGATTCGGCAAAGCTCCCATCTCGGGATGCCGTGATGAGGACACTGAACCAATAGATCCTTGAAACTTTCAAAGCATTTAGAGAATGGTTCAGTAGGGAGCTGGGCAAATTGATTCAGTTCGCTACGGATTCGAGCCGTCTTTTGGATTGGGTAAAATTTCTTAAGGAATGCAGCGACGAATTCTTCCCAATTCGTAATAGAGTGTGCGGTAGTGTTATATAGCCATTTCTCGGCTATATCGCACAATGTAAATGGAAGAAGTCGTAGACGCATCGCATCCACTGAAAGTTGTGACGTACCCATCATTGCGCATACGTTTTCAAATTTGGTAATGAAAACGTAAGCGTCCTCAGTCTCGAGTCCGTGGAATTTAGGTAAAAGATTGATATACTGGGGTTTAATCTCAAAGTTATCCCCATTGGCTGGTAGTGTGGATAAGCAGGTCGAAAGAGGACCTCGAAGTGGATAGCATCTCTCCTGGAGAGAGATGCGGTGTGGATTCTGCGCACCAACGGACGGCGGCAGATTAGGGTTAAAGAAGTTTGATGGAGTCGGATCCATCGATGTGGGTGTGGTAGTGGGTAAAGAAAAGGTAAATGGAGAAATATCGACTTCGGAGTCGATAAAGTGTACGCGGACTAAACGGGCACTAGAATCCCGTGTCCAGCCTATCTTGTACTAAAAAGGGTTAGTACAAGTGGCAGCGTTGACTTATAATTAGGGGTAAATGAATGCGGTGTTTGCTTTGAAAAAGGGACGGATTTTTGAAAAAATGATGCGACACAACAAATGCAGCACACAAACCCTAGAATCTAGTGGTCACCTAGGTCCGGCTCTAGACCGCTCCTAACTGCCAAAAGACAAATCGCAGGATAGAATCCTCCACTGCCTCTTTGTTCCCCTGTGGCCAGGTAAGTGCCAGTAAGTGGGAAGGTACTCCACTACGTAAGTAGTGGGCCTAATTAATAACCACTAGCCTTCGACACACTTTCCTAGGCACCACAAGAAAACGCGGATAAGCAATGAATTACCCACGGCCTTCTTCTGTCCTAAGTGAGCGCGACAGTCCTTAGAGTCATCTCTAGATTTCTTTTAGTTAATGTGGGTCAATGCGGATGCAAGTTTTGTGGTTTTCGGGGCCTAGGAAAGGTAATGAAATCCCCACCTAATTTGGATTTGGCCGTGCCCCTTAATATCCGTATTTAGAATGCAAAAAACCAAGAAACAAAATCACGCACAAATTTAATTTTGCAATTTGCGAGCTGCTATTCTTTGCAAAGAATCCTGCAGAAAATTATTAGTTGGAGCTAAAAAGAGGAGAGAGGAGAAGGTAAGAAGTCACCTGAGAAAATTTGGCACAGAGATGAGGCTACAGTGCCGCGGAACCGCCGCAATAGGGGCTCCCACCGCGAAATCGTGGTCTTCTGTGCAGATCACTGCACCAAAATTCTTCAGAGAGGCTCTGTAGACTTCCTCTGCTCTCTGGTATATTCCAAAAAAAAATTTCCAATTTCCCGCAAGCTCCAGATCTCCTTGCAATAAACCACAACAAATTGTTTAGGGTTTACACGAATTTTGATCTCAAAAATCTCAATGAAATAAATCTTTCAAATCAAACTTTAATATGAAACGAATTAGCGCGTAATCCCCGGCAACGGCGCCATTTGATTGTAATATTTTCTTGATTGGATGTAAAAAGTATCAATTCAAATATTCCCCGGTTTCGGCGCCATTAGATTGATCGTAAAATTCGAGACTGAGTAAGTAAATCAACTCAAATGATTCCCGATAACGGTTTCATTTGATCGATAAGAGTCTCTTTGTGTCGGTAATTAGAAAATTGAATAAAGTTCACAATCAAAGAATTATATTTGACCGCAATCAATTACGGTGTCGGTTGTAGATCGTAAGCGAGTGCGGATCGTCCACAGGGATTGTGCGATTCGATCCTGTATTTAATTTGTTTGAATTGAAAAGTTAATCGAAAATAAAAGAAAACATGATTCAAGAATTTATCGATTGATTCAGGTGTCACTAGTTTAATCAAGAATCAAGAAACTGATAAACAATTGAGAATCGTGTTTCGGTGATATTTCCAACCAAAATGTCAAGAATCTAAATGAGGCTCGTAGGAATCGATCGGATCTATAGACGTGATGTAATCTCAAGATTTTGTGTTCTTGTCCTTCGAAGGATTGATACTAGATCGATGATGATCGACGAGAGTTAGGGCTTTCTTGATGAAACTAGGGTTTCATCATTTAACCCTTGTTCTTTCGGAGATATCATTCACATTCTAGCCTTTAGCAATTTCAAGAAACGGTCGTAACTCCCCAATCTCGAGCGATATCAATCAAGAAAGCATCGCAACGAATTGGGTTGTCGATTCTTGAACTTGCTAGGGTTTACAAAAATCGTAGGACTCAAGAATCGATTTAAGATATATTACATCATCATTCTATTGATCGTCTCGACTCCTCGACGAGCGGAGTATTACTCAAACATCACAATAAGAATTACAACTAGAAATATAGATTGAATCATGATGCAAGAATTTAAAGAAAACAAGATAAAAGAATATCACATTTTATTTATATCAACAATTTGATTACAGTCGCTCAAGAACTACAAGAGGAAGAACTAAATTGTCGACTTGGCTTTGCTCGACTCCGTGAGTCGCGGGTCGGCTTGGACCACTTGCTCTGTTGAAGAACGGCTCGGCTCCTAAAAGGTTGCAAGGCTTCTTGCTTGAATGGGTACTCGGGATCTTGGCTTTTGATTGGAATTAGGGTTAGGGTTTCACACAAGTCCTCTCACTAGACTTGTGGAAGAAGAAGATGAAGAAAGAGAGTGAATGGATCTAAATTGGCTACTAAAATGAACTAGTGGATCCCTTCAATAATCCTTCTACAAATGAGCCTAGGGTCTTATTTATAGATCACCCAAACCCTAAGCCTTGAGAAGTTCCCTCCAAAAGTTTGTTGAAAGACTTCTAGAAGTAGTTAGTTAGGCTTAGCTTAGGGTTTAAGCTAGGGTTTAGGGAGAAGTTTCTAGAATACAAGGCTAGTTTAGTGTTGATCCCAAAGCTTGCTGATCTGGCAGAAGTCTCTGGAGTCTTCTGGAATTTGTTGTGTCATTCTGAGCTATAGGCCTTGAGCTAGGAATTATGGTGCAAAGATTAAGTGATGATGTCATCAATACGCCGCGGAACCACGGCCTAAGCCGGTTTGTGCCGCGGTTCCGCGGCCAAGTTGTGGCTTCATGGCTTGGTCTCTTTGGTGTGGTCTTGTGATGATATTTGGGGCTTCATCTGATATGTTGAATTGTATTTTACCTTTTGAATTGCTACCAGCACTGAAATCATTGAGTTGGCTTAATGTTTGATCGACACCATGTAAATTTTTGGCTTTTCTTCTGGGTTTTCCTGCACAGATCTCAAAACAAGTGTTGCGCAATATAGGGATAATGCGAAGCCATGAAATGCAGTCAATTTCCTTTATAGTGTCGGTTTTAGAGTCTTATACATGCAATCTGATATTTTGCGACTGTTTTGCTAATATGTGAAATATGAATACCGTACACTTCTAAATGAGTGCAAATGATAGGGAAATTGCCGTGTTAAAAATACAATATTTTCGACTAATCACGAATTCTTTGGATCAACAATTCCATTCATCTTCTTATCCAAATGGTTATCCTACCCCTGTCCAACCATTCTATTCCTATCCATCCTACCTAACTTTTACACCTTCCCTGGACATTTCTTCTACATAGCCATTTGGGAGTTTCCAGTATCCAAACAACTTTGAATCTTTTACTGAAACTCCTTCACAACCCATGTCTAGTTTGGAACAGGCGTTGGAAGACTTTAGGGTAGCGTCATGCCAACAGATGATGGATTTGAATGCATCCATGGCCGCCCTCATACAACCTAGTGACCAGGTAGCTGGTTTCCAACTAGCTCCAAATTTTCCAATGTATAATGAGGCGGTAGGAAAGGTTGAGAATTTGAGTGGAGAAAGTGAGCTGTACACCCTTCCAAATCAAACCTACCAGTCCCCGATTGAATCCCATAACTCCGGTTTTGAATGTCTATCAAGTGTTCCAAATGATTCACCAGTTGAAGATAAAACGTTTAATGAGTTGTGCGACTTTGTAGTGTGTGATTTACCTGATAGTGAAGGGTCCCTTTCGAGTGAAACCATCACCAATCCCTTTGACCTCTACACCTCCACTCTAGAACCTGAATTGATTAATATCCATGCTTTTGATGAGGTGTCTAAAAAAATTGATTTTCACTTGATTAAGAATATTGACGCTGGGAATATTTTGGATGATGAACCCGCAGATTTGACTGAATTTTTCTCTCCAATTCATCATCCCAAGTCATTAAATGTTTCTCCCGAACTTCATATGCGTCTTGATTTTGATGAGAATTGCATGGATAAGCTAAATTTTGAGGAGAGTATTGAGGAAATTATTGAGGATGAAGCAGTTTTACTTGAGGAGTCGGATTTTCCAATTCATTATATCCCTTTCATTGACTGCGCACACCCTCCTGAATCTTTAACCGATACCCTTCCTCAATCTCTTCCCTCAATCCTCGCTCCGACCTTGGAAGAAACCGTTACACTTCCATTTTCAATGTCTGGTTTACCAAGTTCGACGTACCCATGTTTTCTCATGAATCTTGAGGGATTTGACCTCATTTCTCAGTGGGTTGATAGATTAGCACAATCGCTTTTTACACATCGGTCGTTACAAATTGTGCTAATTTATACACTCCATCTCCACCCTCAAGTTCGTATTCAATTTCTTTCTCCCACTTTCTCTGGTTCTTCTTCTAATCTTCATTTAATGATAGCGAGTGTTAATGAATCACAATCCGATATTTTGAGTTCGATAATTCTAGAAAAACAACTTGATTTAGACTCTTTTGAGAATAAGGTAGATGAGACTTACGAGTCTCCTACCTCCATAATTTTTGAAAAATCAAGTGTGTTGAATTCTGGCGCGACACTTATTGACATTGAAACGTTCAATCAGACCATCGATGAAAGTTTCGAAGATATTTTCGCCCACGAACTCGCATTCCTAAACGACACGGATTTTGTGATTAATCAATTCCACCTGAAGAAGTCGAACCATCACCATTTCTTCTTATCCCATACGAGAATGTGATCATTCTTCCCATTCCTAATCATCCACATTCTCGTTTCCGTTCACCATTATTGTTTCGTCTCTACAAATCGAGATGTAAACTTTTTCCATTACACCCCTTATCTTTACCCCATTTCTTCCTGACTCTATACAACATGTTCTTCCACTAACCGGTGCGCTTCACTGATAAATTCTTTGAATGGTTGGTGCTAACCTTTGGCCTGTGTAAGACTTTGTATAACTTGATACTGTGTTTTCCTCCTCCCTAACTCTGAACTTTAACGCTTAAACAGTGGAAACACTGTTTCACTTAAGTTTGGGGGGGCCTTTTTGTGTATATATATTTTGTTTTCTTTTTCTGTTAATAATAAAAAAACATGGGAGTACCGACAATTTCGACCCTCTTGGTGTAGCCTGACAGTGAGGGCACTGTCAAGTTTAAGTTTGAGGGTGTGCTCGGTAAGCTTTCTTCCTTCGCATTCATGTGTATATTTTTTGCATTGGCATACTTATTTTAAAATCCATAAAAATCAAAAAAAAATTTAAAAACTAAAAATTGAAAAGTTCAATTTTGGCCATATTAGACTTAAGTTCAACATGATAGTTGACTAGTTAAGAAAAACTAGATCCTAAACTTAGTAAATTAAAAACCGTAAAAATAACCTTTCTTAAAGTTTAACTGTAGAAAATATACGTCCTTGTAGTTTATTTAGAAATAGGCAAATTTTGAGTTCAGTTCTTGGGCTAAATCGCAATAAGGGAAGAGTATTGAAAGCTCTAATTGAAGTATAAGTCTGAAAAATAATTCTGAATCTTAAATCCAAATTCTAAAAATATATACCCTACTTTACGCACTCACACACATCTTGAAACTTAGGATACTAGAGAATACCTTGAAATGCTCTTGTCTAAAATCCTTAGTATGAAGAAAAATAAAATAAAAATATAAGAGGTGAATAAAGAGATAAAAAAAATGAACACTGGTTTTGTAATTACTTAAAGCAGCATAAATAAAAAAAATATAGCGAGAGTGCTTTATCACCTAGTGCCTTAGACCAACTGGTTTGGGAGTCACTGCTAAGCCTTAGGTATTACAAGACGAGGAATTACGTCTAAATGCGCAAGCACATTTTGTAATCGGTCGTTTAGTATCTCAAAAAGTATTCACGGTCGCATGAAGAATGTGTGAGCAATTTCATTTAAAATTCACCAACTAAAAGTACTTTGGACAATGGACAAGAATATGATGGGTTGAATTGAATTTCCATGTGTAGGGGTGAAAAATTACACACACGTAGGAATATATGATTGGGGTTTGGATGATAGATAGGAATGAAAGATAGGCCTTATATTTTCAGTAAAAAACGATAAAAATTCCTGAGTTGAGATTACACCTTAGAAGGAAAATTCAAAAGATGCTGAAAGCTTAATAAATTTGCAAAACATATACGATCTTAAGTTAAATGAAAAGTGAGTGTGAAAAATACGGGTTGATGATTTCTAAGTTAAAGATAATAGAATTTCTCGCTAGAATACTGAATTGAAGAATTAGAGTCAATGGCCAAATTGATCGATTTTGTGGGCAGTATCCGCTGAAAACCCTCAGGAGACAACACTCCTCCTACTAGGGACATCTAGAGGTTTAACGGCTTGTTGCACGAGCTCTGTGCAATCACGTTCCCTGCGAAAGTGAGATTAGGAATTTTTGAGAATAAAATTGGCTTTGCTCGGTACGAGCAAAAGATAAGTTTGGGGGTATTTGTTCATATCAGATTTTTGCATTTTTATATCATCCATTCTTAATCACATTGCATATAAATAGGTACTTTTGATCCATGTCTGCTAAATAGTTGCAGGTTACAGGCTCTCAGCTCTTTACAGTGAAATTCATGAAAAGTTGCAACAAATGTGGGACTCCGACCAACAAACAGAGAAATACGGGTTTCCGCACACTATCCGTATAATGCCGCCTACCAGTTCAACGAACAAATGGAAAATCATTGAGCATTTCAATGCACAAAACATAAGGGCAGCACAAGATCCAAGACTTCAAACGCGGAGCTCAAGGCAAAAGTCCAATGTTGAATATCTAGAAGAGAACTGAAGAGATTCTGAGAAACCAAGTGAAGAAAACAGAAAATAAAAGCAATACAAAGAATCCCTAAAAAATTGATTACACAAGACCACCAATTGGCCGCGGAACCGCGACCAAACAGGCACATCTGCCGTAGTTCCGCGGCTGGGCTCTGCACGTGTCGGTGGGGTGTTGGTGCTTTGACTCAGTATTTGGGGTTGTTTTATAATTTCATGTATGGATCAGAATGTAAACCTAGGGTTTTTCCTATTTATAAATAGGAGAGCCCAAGGCCTTTCTTAGAGTGCCTCTTTTAGGGTGCCTTTCTTAGGATGCCTCTCTTTAGTTTTTACTCTTTTTAATTCTTAGATCTAGATTTTAATTCCATTGTAATGCGTTGTTGAGAGGACATCAATAAAGTAAGTTTTCTTTTTCAATCTTGCATTCTTCTTTGCATATTTTAATTCCTGCAATTTTTATCTGTTCTTTATTTATCTGAAATTTAGTTTGTCTAATACAAAAAATATATAAATGAATTTTATTGTCACCTTCCTAATGAGTGAGTAATTCATCACTTGTTAGGGTTAGGATAGGGAAGGTTTGAAAGAAGGAAATCTCTCTCACTCCTTTCTTTACCCATATAATTTTAAAATACGGACTCTATTTAATTCAACCACACACCACTCACTACGGCACCCTATCCTACATGATAGCGGTGATTCTCTAGTTAGACCGGTTGTTTTTGAATTAACCAGAGGTTAGGGTTAAGAGACAAGAACGGACGGACAAGGACCAAAAGGAAGAAACTAAGTTTCTTCCCAGTCGTGTTAATCCATGTTGTTGACTATTACCCTAACACCTAATTTCTTAACTAGGGCATTGAAAGAAGTGAGAAGAATTCTTATTTCGAACTAACCTAATCCTAACCCTAGGAAGATTTTTATCAACTTATTCTTATTCATAGATCTTAAAACAAAACAACCAATTTTTTGGACTTAACTCGTTATAACATAAAGAAAAAGATTCCATCTCCCTTTGGATCGACCCGTACTCAACCGGCTAGCTACTAAGCGACACCGTCTTGATTGCGGTATTCTTGAATTTTTAAACGCATACACGAAAAACACAACAATCAGATGGAATAGATCCCAAAATTGGATTTGGGATGGTTGTAAATGGTAATTCCTTCAAGGAAGTGGGATGAGGTTCGAGCCTAGTGGGAAACAGAGAATAGGCTCGGAAGAAATTAGTGGACTAGACGAAGTAGGATTAGAAGTAGTAGCCGGGTTTCATCTGATTCATCCTCAACAACTTATTTACCAACATCGTTGTTCAGTACTCTTCCCGATCTCAATGTGCTTACGGCACTCACGTTATAATTTTGAAGGATGATATTTGTGCTTTGTGAGTGGCCGGGATTTGGTAGAGCTTGAGATGGAAGTCTCCCTTTCTCTCTCTCGCTCATCGCGGTATTTAACTGTGCAAGTTGTGCTTTTATCGATTTTATGCTTTCACTATGGGAAGCAGTGTGTTGCACTAATGTTTGGATAGAAGACATTAAATTAGCCGTCGTTTGCATGGATTGTTTAATGAACGTTTCTAAGTTACGTTCGAGCGCAGAGGATTTTTCGGTACCGGTCATTGGGAAAGAATTATTATAAGGTGAAAAATTGTTGGCCGGATTTTGAAAAGGTTGCGGTTGAAAGGGGTGTTGATTTTGTTGTGGTGGCTGCTGTTGCTGTGGGGGAGGCCTTTGATAGTTGCTTGGGAACTGGTTTTGATTTTGAGTTTGGTTTTAGTTCCAAGCAAAATTAGGATGATTCCTCCATCCCTGATTGTATGTGGAAGAACAAGGATCGTTTCTAGGTCGTTGCTGAAAAACGGCATTAGTTTGTTCTTGAAACGGAGGATTCAAAGGACATTCTTCCGTTAAGTGTGATGGGTCAGAACAGCAACCACACACGGTTTTTGAGAGCATAACTTGGTTTAGGGAGGCTGATGAGAATTTGTTTTCCATACCTTCGAGTTTCTTTTGCATCGCGGCCACTTCGGATTTCACTGCGATGGAAACATCGAGCTGATGAATACCTTCCCTAGAGGAAGTTGGTCTAAGCTATTCCACTGTAAGGTTTGTTCAGCGAGATCTTCCAGGAATTGCCAAGCTTCACCATCGTGTTTTAACATGAAATGGCATTGACAAATGGTTTCAAGTATCTGTTTCATGGCAGGATTAGCACCCACGTATATAATTCGGTAAAGTTTCCATATATCAATTCTGTGATGAGGGCATTGTAGAAGAAGATCCTTAAACCGCTCAAAGCATTTAAAGAATGGTTCGTTGAGAACTTGTGTAAACTGGTTAATCTCGCTTCAAACATGAGCTGTTTTGTAATTGGGATAAAATTTCTTAAGGAATGCTATAACGAATTCGTTCCATTTGGCGATAGAATGTGGGGCAGTGCTATAGAGCCATTTTTCTGCTAGGTCGCACAAGGTAAAAGGGAGAAGACGTAATTGCATAGCATCCCCTAAAAGTTGGGTTGTGCCCATCATTGCGCATAGTTTTCAAATTTGGTGATAAAAACGTATGCGTCTTCGGATTCAAGCACGTGAAATTTGGGCAACAAGTTGATGAAGTGGGGTTTAATTTCGAAATTATCCCCATTTGCCAGTGGAAGAGACAAACAAGTAGGAAGGGGTCCACACACAGGGTAGCATCTTTCTTGGAGAGAGATGCGCGGTGGATTCTGCACACCTACGGGTAGTAGCAATGTGGTATCGTGAAATCCTGATGGAGATCCATCCATTTCGGGAGATGTGTTGGGTGGAGGGGAAATAGAAGATGAAGAAGTACCGACTTCGAAGTCGATAGCAGAAACGCGGATAAGACGGGCACTAGAATCCTGTGTCCAGCCGATCATTCACTAAGCGGGTTTGGCGCACGTAGCAGCGTGTGTAAGAACGATTTTAAAAGGTTTTTTTTTTGAAAAGGTGTCGGACGTGAGGCTTGACTCAACAAATCACAAAAATGCATAATCAAACCCTAGAACTAGGGTCACCTAGGTCAAGTCACTAGACCGCTTCTAGACTTCTAAAGGATGAGTCGCGGGATCAATTCTCTAGCACCTCTTTATCGCTCTTGTGGCCAGGTAAGTGCCAGGTAAGTAGGAGGTATCTGCTATACGAATCACCGAAAATAGCGGGCCTAATTAAGTAACCATTTTTCTTAGTCACACTTGCCTAGACACCACAAGAGAAATGCAGATAAGCGATAGATTACCCACGACCCTCCTCTGTCCTAATTGAGCACGACGATTGTTAGAGGATTGGTCTAGATATTTCTTTATTAATGTAGGGTGAAAGTATGCTTGTTTTGTGATTTGTGGGGCCTAGGAAGGGTGATGAAATCCCCACCTAATCTTGATTTGGGTTATTGCCCCTTAATGTCCGGTTAACATATGCACAAACAAACCAATATCAAAACACGCAAAAAGATTTTTTTGAGCGGCGCTTTTTGGAAAGAATCCTGCAGAAAAATCTGATTATTGGATCTTAAAGGAGAGAGGAAGATCAGAGAAAGATACCAGTGGATTTTAGGGAAGCAACTCCTCCACTTTGCCGTGGTTCCGCAGCAAAAAGCACTCTATTGTCGTGGTTCCGCCGCACTTTTGAGGGTTCTTTTGCTAAAAAAATTTCAATGCCCTTCTATTATCCTCTGGGCTACGATGAAAGTATCTGAATCTCTTTTCCTTTGCTCCAGTTACTCCAGATTTCCTTGCAAAACTCGCACAATAATCGTTAAATACACAAGCTGCGGTTTTGGTTCTCGTTTATAATATGTCTACTGGATTTTATAAGAAATCAACCTGAATAACAAGAAAAAAATTACAGTCGTTTCCCTGGCAACGGCGCCATTTGATTGATCTTTTTAAAAGAAAGAAGTGTTTGAGAAGTAATCGCAATCAAGACGGTGTCGCTAGTAGCTAGACGATGAGTACGGGTCATCTGCAAGGAAACGTGAACTTTTTTCTTGTTTTAGACGAGTCGATTGAAAGATTGGTTGATTGGTTGTAAATCTATTTTAATACGGATATAGATTTTATAAAGAAGAGGCTTGTAGGGTTCATATGACTTAGTAGTAATGGATGACTAATTAAAAATGAATTCTTTTATTTTTTTAATAGTTTAAAACTAGATCGATAGTGATGAATGTAAATTAGGGTTCTTTTGGAAGAAATTAAGGCTTCCCCACTCTTAACCCTTGTCATTGCATTAATCTCTATTCATGTCTAGCCCCTAACAAAACAAGTGTTAATCTAATCTCAAATCGTGGTCGAGACTATCAATAAATTGGTAGCGCGCCCGATAAGGATGTTAACATTTATTTTGCTAAAGTTTATAAATTTTAAAACGTATAAAAGAACTTAAAATATTTTATCATACATTGATCTACCCCTAGCCTACGAACCCTAGCAAGATAGGAATTACTCACGCATGGTTGGAGAAGAAAGGATGAAGAATGAGATCATAATGTAAGACACAGAAATTAAGTGCAGAAAGTAAGTACATAAATTAATTGCGAAAAAATTAATAAAAACTCTACCTTTATTAATCAATTATATCATGTACAAATCCTTTTAAAGCAGAGTACAAGAACCCTAGTTTTTGCTCTCGATCTCTATCTTATTGGAAGTAGATGAGCAGCTGATGATCAACTCAGATGCGTGGATCGTCTTAGACCTCTTGATCTCTTCGGTTGATACTTTTTAGATATGAAGCTCTCGGTCCTATTTATAGTTACAGAAATTAGAAACCCTTGGTACCATCTGTGATTATATGCTGATATGATCCAACTCCCAAAATCTCAAATCCTATGGCCCAAGATACGCCGCGGATCGACCGCGAATAGTGTGATTTGGCCGCCCAACTGTGGCTCTTTGGTGAGATCAAGTTCTTGGATTTTTTGTGTTGTCTTGTGTTAACATTTAAAGATCTCTTCGATATCTGGATTTTGAGAATACTGCTCTGAATCTCTTCCGTTGCTAAATCTTACGATTTGCCTCCGTATTTCGGCAGATTTGATTCTGACATCTCGGATCTTCTGATCGGTTTCCAGACCTGAGCTAATATTTGCACAATATCTCAAATCAAAGTGTTAGTAATATTTGGTATTTTTGAGATATTATTCTAACCATTTTATATGATATTATATGTTAAGAATATTGATTAGAAATAGTTGATATAATATGCATATTTTAATTACAATATTTCATTTAAATATTATATGCATGTATTTTCCCTCATTATGTTAATTATAATGTAGAAACATATAATAATAAACTTTTTACACATAAACCCTCATATATTCTATAATTACAATAAACACTTTTTAGAACTTAACAAGAGTGGGGAAAACAATCATTCAGATGTGCAAAATTTCACACTAATCAATAAGGAACCGATATAATTGGCCCTATCGAACCGGCATCATCCAAAGGACACCGGTTTATACTGGTAACAACCGACTACTTATCTAAGTGGGCAGAAGCGGTACCGCTAAGGGAGATGAAGACGGAGAATATCCTCCACTTCTTTAAAACCCATGTCATATATCGGTTCGGGACTCCGCGGCGGGTTATCTCGGATAATGGACAAGCTTACAGAAACCACAAAATAAGTCACTTCTCACAACAGCATAAAATTAATTTGAGATACTCTTCAATCTATAATCCTCGGGCCATCGGTCTAGCTGAAACCTTCAACAAGACCTTGACCAAGATTATAAAAAAGATGGTGTCCAGAAACAAAAGGTACTGGCACGAAAGGCTGCATGAAGTTCTTTGGGCATATCGAACAACGTTCAAGACGGCCACAAATATAACACCATACGCACTGGTGTTTAGTGCGGAAGCAGTGCTCCCACTGGAGATAGAACTACCCTCTTTACGAGTGGCAGTTCAATATGAGCTGATAAATGAAGAAAATACTCATCTTAGGCTCGAGGAGCTCGACGCCCTCGACAAAACCCGCCTTATAGCACAGCAAAATCTAGAAGCTTATAAGGCAAGGATGACCCGGTCATATGAAAGACTGATCAGGCCGAGAACATTCCGCCAAGGCGAACTCGTGTTGGTTATCAAAAGACCGATGATTCCCAATCGTGCAAAACGGGGAAAGTTCGAGCCAAATTTTGAAGGCCCGTACATCATAGTCAAAGTATACTAAGGTGGATCCTACCTGCTCAAGAATATGCATGACGAAAGACCATTTCGGCCAATAAACGGCCGTTCCTTAAAAAGTACTACGCTTGACGAGTCATGACTTAGGTCAATGATAGATGATGACAATTGTGTCCGCTCGCTATCTTCCTGAGTCAGAACTCTTAAAGTAGTGCCAAAAAAGGCCTCGTCGCCCCAAACACAGTGGTATTGGACCGAGACGTCCCTAAACTAACGCATTTCCCCCAAACACGAGAATGCTGGACCGAAAAGTCCTTAAACTTAAAACCCACCCCAAAATATGGTAATAATGGACCGTCATGTTCTTAAACTAACACTTTTAGCGCTACGGTAGATCCCTATATTGATCACCGTATACAATCCACGGGCATAAACAATTCATAGCTCCCCCACGTCCTACATGATGCGGTCCTTCAAAAAAGATCGGGGGCTACAGCTAATAGTGTGTTACCTTACGGGCCGCCTAAAACAAGGTATGTCCACAAGATAAATAGGGACGAATGAAAACCCGAAAGGATGCCGTGAGTAAAAATAGCAGAACTACCGGCAAGCTAGTGAAAACCCGAAAGGGTGCGAACTTGTTAAAAGAAAAAAAAAGATGCACTTGAAAAGTTCCCATGACTTTATAAGGAGAAAACACCCGCATAAGATCCTTACGGCTCATAAAAGAGCAACACACTTAGGAATACATACGATTCCTAAAGAGAAATTGCACTTACGAGATCCTCACGACTCGTAAGGAGAATATACCCTCTATAAGACCATCACGGCTTATAGAATTCAAAAGTCTTAGGTTACAGGGATCCAAACCTGTTCTTAAGCCATCAAAACCCTACAAAGTTTTTCTGCCCTACAAGTGGTCCAATATCGACTCTTGTATACAATCCACGGGCATAAATAAATATAGTGCCCGCCAAGTCCTACCAATGGTGAGAAATATCCCCATATGGTGAACAACGGCTAAGTCCTCTCGACTTATAAAAAGAAAACACTCCTGAAAGATCCTTACGACTTATAAGAAAAAACACACTTAGAAATCCCCATGATTCCTAAGGAGGAGGAGGAAGAAGAAAACATATGAGATCCTTACGGCTCATAAAGTCAAAAAAGCTTAGTCGACAGGATCCTAGCTCTGTTTGCTAAGACTCCTTTGTTCAAATCAACAAAGGCAAATGATGATTCGCTTCTGGCAATATTCCAGCTGTAGCAATGCTGATGCCAAGACTGGTATCAGATTCTAAATGCTCAACTCGCAATAAAAAGTAGCGAGTAAAAAAATGACATAACCGAAATAATTGGGCACCACGAAAAATAGCCAAAATGATTGGGCAATCACGGCTTTCTCGATATAAAAGCTGAAAAGATAGTGCATCATGGAAATAAATAATAAACTGAAATTTTTCTGCCCTGCATATAGTTCCATACTGACTCTTGTATACAATCCATGGGCACAAATGAAAGGAAACCATATTTTCCCACCATACTTCGGCTAAAGAAGAACAGAGTCTTGATGGCACATCTACAGATTAAGACTATTTGGACGTCCTTCTTACTCCAGCAAAGTACAGACGCGGCGTCAATAGGGACCCAACAGTCGAATAAAAGCGGAGTGACGGCAAAATCCTAACTCCAGATCCTAATGGCAACATCTACAGCTTAGAGATTATCTCGACATTCCCCCTCATTCAAGCAGGGTGCGGACATAACTATTAAATGAAATTGGAGTAATGGCATATTCCTAGCTCCAGACCTCGATTGCGATATATACAGCATAGAGATCATACAGATGTTTTCCCGACTTCAGCAAAGAATCGGTACGGCATCATCAAAACAAAAATGAAATGACGGCATATTCCTAGCTTCAGGTCTTGACGGCAAGCCTAGAGACCATTAGAGATCATCCCACCCCGGAAGGGTATAGTTATGACTCATCGGGGCTTCAAATTAAGCCTAATCTCAAGTAAAAAGCGCCACAGCAAATACCTAACGCTTGACCTTCTAACGGTAATACGGATATTCCAACCTAAGAAGATTACTTGAAGACTTCTTGTCCATCCTCAGAAGGGATCAGAGACATGAAAGTCACGGGGCTACTCGAGGAGCAATCTAAGGGACTGCATATCAAGAAATACATCAGCCAATACGACGGTACAATGGACTTAAACCTAGTACTACAAACCTAACGGACCGCTGTCATAAAAATAATGGGGGTTATCTACATCCAACGTTTAGGGTGAGTTTTCCTGTAAACCTAAGGGAGGTAAACTAAAAACACTCCGAAGTGAGTGCATAAACTAAGAACACTCCGAAATGAGTACATAAACTAGAAACTCCAAAATGAGTGAATAAACTAGTCCCTGCCAGATCAAGACAATCAAGAAATAAAGACGCAAATTTGAAACCAAGATATCTTTTATTCAAAAATAAAATGTTTAAAAGATGCAATCCATAAAAAGGGGGATACAATGACAATTTTTAAGAAGGTGGGGTTTGCAGCAAAACGGAGACCCGCTCATTTTCTTGTCGAAGCTCATTTTCGCGCTCCGTTAATACGGCCATTAACGTTTCGGTCTGAGCTTGTTGTTGCAAGAACGCATTAAGCTTCTCAGAAAGCTCCTGTTTCACAACCTCATGGCCCTGCATTCCTAGCTCTATAAATTCAAGGTCCTTCTTCAACTCCATTCCTCTGAGAATACAGCGTTGAAGATTTTGAAAGATGACTTGGAGGCACACAACATTAGCATCCATCTAGGCTCGTAATTGTCTTAACTCTCTCGAAGCCGCCTCATACGCCTCTTGCTCTCTGGTTAGCTTCTGCCCGTAACGTTGAACGAGGGCGGCACACTGTTTGACTCACGCAATTAGTTGGTCCCTTGAACATAAAGCCTCAGGCGAGAGACGTTGGCGCTCGATCTAGTGGAGGCAAGCCTCAATCTGCTTGCAATAGTCAACCTAACTACGGACGAAATCTTTATTATGGAATGTCATGAGAGTCACCGGCATAGAGTTGACTTTATCCGCAAAGTCATTAGCAGAAGTGAAGGCCGCAATGTCAAGGTCTTCAATAAATTCGCTCAGTATGCGCCTGCTATTTTCCGTACCTCTAGAAAATTGACGTTTATTGAAGGGTCCTGCGGGCATTGATATGCGAGATTCAACAGGAATCAAGACCAGCGGAGCTGCTATAGATAAAGATGGGTTAGATCTCTATTTAAAAAAAAATGAATAAGATCTAACCTAGTTGGAAGAGGAAAATCCAGGAGCATAGAGGGCTCAGCCATTTCTTCAATTTCTCCTTCGAGCCGTAGGACTGTAGTCAATACAGAAAAATTCTTATTAGGAAAAGACTACTTGTAGAAAGTTGAAATAAGAAATGAGAGATATACTAACCAATTCCAGAATGAGGGACAGGTCCTAATCAGAGGGCAAAGTGAGAGATTAACACTTAGCACAGATGGTCGAAAAGCACTCCAACAAGATTGCGACAGTATACGCCAAGCAATTAATATAAGGATCAATGCTTAAACGAAGAAATAAAAAAATCGAAGAAAAAATACCTTTCATCGCTAAGCCTAAGAAGACTTGGGAAAGCGCAAAGAAGATAGGTGGAGCGACAACGGTCATGGTGCCGGCTGACAGGGATTCTTCAATCGGTAGATCGCCAGGGTTTGTCGTACCTATACCGGAAATAAAGAAATCGTTAGCAACTATGTCTAGCAGAAATAAGAATTTGAAAATAATAACACGTAAAATACTTGCGATCCCATGAGAACCGGAAATGTAGGAGGCATAATTGTGTCCGAAGCATTGCTGGTCGCGACAGCTTCTTCGATTTCCATCACCACAGAGGAGACGGATTCAAGATCTGCACCATCGTCTTCCGAATCAATAAAGGCTGTCGCTATGCTAGCGTTACCGGCAGATACTGGAGATCCACTAGGGGAAGGAGTGGCACTTGGAGTGATATTGACCTCGGGGTTGTAATCCTTCGTCTCGGAATCTCTAAATGTCGCTACTACATTCGCTTCTCCGTGATCAGTGGAAAATATTGCATTCTTAACACATCAATTTCCCTACTCTTATTTATCATCTAAGGGTGTTTATTGTAAATATAACACGGATTACAAATTCATCTGTAAAATACCAAATACCACATGTTATAGTTATAATCAACATTCTAGAGGGAAATTGAGTATTTATTACTACACGCATGATATTGTATATCTCAACACATTTTATCGAGATTGTATGCAGAAAATTCTTTAGGTAAAAGAACCGGAATCGCAAAAGTGCTGATAAAACGCATCAAGTCAAAGGCTTAAAATCTGGCAGCAACTATGAAAGGATAATAAGATTCCAGACATCAGAAAAACATCCTAAAGCCAACACAAGAATTACCCCTGTGAAATAATGCAGAAAGCTCCACAAATGGCCGTGGAACCGCGGCCGATCCTGGCCGATCCGCCGCGGATCCGCGGCCGTATTGACTCATCGGCGATCCAAATTTCTCCAGAGACTTCCATGTAACGGCCTAACTTCCAGAAGACTCTCTTTAACGACTTAGCTTCTTCGAGAAGGCTCTGCATTGAAAGAAGATTAATTTAGGGACTATAAAAGGGAATCTAGATCTACAATTCAAGTGTTGTTCAATTAGTAATTAGTTAGTTACACAATCGAAGCCATAATTCAAAATTCAAATTCAAGTTGAGTGACACAACTTAAGATCCAATCCAAATCAAAAATCAAGATCCATTGAGAAGAAAATCAAGCGAGCAATCAACGATCCTTCATCGCAACGCCGGTCGTCATCTGAGCAAGAGATCCGCATCCGATCCACGACTCACGGCGATCGACCTTCGCAAAGATCGACGACAAATTCACCTCTTCAAAAGAGCTATCGAGAGCTTAATCTTGAACCTCGAATTGAGGAGTTGTGTAAATTTGAAGAAGATTTAATGAAGGTGATAAATTGTTAATTCTCATTTTCATTACATTCTTGCATTCTGAAATATCTCATTTGTGATTCTTTAATTTTCATGTGTGATTGAAATCTCTGCTTGTAAAGGAATCGAGAGAATCGGTAGATCAAGTGATGATAAAATCCTAATACTAGTCTTAAGTCTTATGAGATTTGTGAACTTTAGGAAAAAGAATCATCAATGACCTAATTTGGATTGAGATCACATTCTTGATAATTTCGTTGCAAATTAGGAATCAAATGATTGATGATTCTCTTTGTTAAAGGCTAGATCCGAATGATGATCAATGAAAAGACAAGGGATGGAGAAGGAGAAACCCTAGTTTTTTCAGTAGATCCCTAATCTTCATTCATCACCATCGTCCTAGCCACAATTCATCAATAGATAAGATTAGTCATTGTTATATTCATCATTGCTACTAATTCAATCGATTCCTACAAGCTAATCTACATAATCTTGATAATTCAAATTGATTGGACATCTTCTTAATTTCTAATTCATGAATGTATTCTTGATTTTCTTGAAATGACAACTCAATTAAACCTTGAATTACATTCTTGAATTTTCTTTTATTTTTCATTTCGACTCATCTAAAACAAGATCGAACAAGTACTCGCATCTCAGTGGACGATCCGTGCTCACTAACGATAGCTACAAGCGACACAGATAATTGATTGCGGTATAAATTTCTTTGGTTGTGATAAAACTTTTCCATACATACAAAAGAAGATCAATCAAATGGCGCCGTTGTCGGGGATTGCGTGCTAATTTGTCCGTTCTTGTTACTTGAGTTGAAATATTATTATTCCATCAAAAATTTGAATCAAAATCGCATCAAGTGCTTAATGATTAGTTGTGAATTTTGCAAGGAAATCTGGAATCTCTGCAGCACGGGGAAAATTATTCAGATCATTCCAGTTAGGACAGAGGAGCAATAGGAGCAACAGTACAAAATCTCATTCAAAGAAACATTAATTCAACCGCGGAACCGCGGCAGTATGCAGGTTTTAGCGGCTGATCCGCGGTGATCTTGAGGAATCAGAGCTCCATTTCTCTGTGGTAATTTCTATACTTTCTTATCTCCTCCCTGCTCTTCTCTAATAACCATTTTCTACAGGATTCTTTGCAAAAATTCGCAGCGCCGCTAAAAGAAATTTGTTGCGTGTTTTGATATTGGTTGTTTGCATATTTTAATACGGAAATTAAGGGGTAAAGACCAACTTCAGATTAGGTAGGGATTTCATTACCCTTCCTTAGCCCCAAAAATCACAAAACTAGCATCCGCGTCACCCTCATTAACTAAAAAATATCTAGACAAGACTCTAAGGACTGTCGCGCTCAATTAGGACAGAAGGAAGTCGTGGGTAATCTATTGCTTATCCGCGTTTCTTTTGTGGTGTCTAAGGCAAGTGTGTCTAAAGCAAGTGATTACTTAATTAGGCTCACTACTTACGTAGTGGAGAACCTCTCACTTACCTAGCACTTACCTGGACACAGAAGGGATAAAGAGGCGGTAGAGGATTTATCCTGCGATTTGTCTTCTGGAAGTCTAGTGCCTTGACCTAGGTGACCATTAGATTTAGGGTTGCTTGTGCATTTTTTGTGTGATTTTTTTTCAAAATCCGTCATTTTTCAAAACAAACACCAAACCACATTTTCTCTAATTATCACTTGCGCTGCCACTTGTGCTAAACCATTTAGTGCATGCTCTGCTGGACACGGGATTCTAGTGCCCGTCATGTCCGCATTCCTTCTATCGACTCCAAAGTCGGTAATTCTACATTTTCTTTTTCTTCACCCACTTCCACATCCACTTCTATTTCCGATCCTACTTCACGTACCCCACCACCTTCTTGCGAGCCTATTCTTCGTTTTCCTCAAGGCTCGAACCCTCAGCATATTTCTTCTAGTCCACCAAAGACGATCCACACTCCTATTCTGAGATCAGTTCCACACACACCACCTTCTCCAATGTTGGACCCAGCTATTATTGTTAATGCTCCTTATCCGAATCGGTTAAGGGCAAACAAACCGAGTCCACATATGGAGAAGATTATGGAAATGTTTAAACAGGTAAACATCAACATCCCTCTCCTAGATGCTATTCAACAAGTCCCGTCTTATGCGAAAATTCTTAAGGACTTGTGCACTAGGAAGAGAAAGACTCAAGTGCCCAAATGGTATTCATGACAAATAATGTTAGCACTGCTTTTACCCCACAATTACCAAAGAAACGTAAGGAACCTGGATGTCCTACAATATCGATTTCTATTGGGGGTAAAAACATTAACTGTGCTTTACTTAACCTTAGTGCAAGTGTTAACCTGCTTCTATATTCTGTTTATGAGCAGTTAGGGATTGGAGAGTTGAAACCAGCTCATTGCACTCTCCAAATGGCTGACCGATAAATCACCAAACCTAAGGGTGAACTCGAGGATGTGTTGATTAAAGTTGGAGAATTCATATTCCCTGTGGAATTTATTGTTCTAGACACACAGCCTATAGCGAACCCACAGAACCAAATTCCGGTGATTCTGGGTCGACCATTCCTTGCCACTTCCAATGCTGTAATAAATTGTCGAAACGGTTCTATGACCCTATCTTTTGGGAAGATGTCAATTGAACTGAACATTTACAAAATTGGAAGTCAGCCGTCTGAACCCTCTGCTCACATTCTTGATGTCTGTTCTGTCCACGAGATAGCTCCTGAAAGCTGCGAGGTTGATAAACTTTGCTTTGAAGATCTCGACGACATTAGCACATCAATGTTTGTTCTTGCACATCTTAGTGAGGACACTTTTGATGAGTCCACTCCCGAGTCTGAAACTTTTGACTCATCACTTTCCGAGTATGTATCCTTTGCAGGCTACAAGCTTCTTCGTGAATCTGAATGTCATTCGCTTACCCTACCTTCTATTATTTCTCCGCCGACATTAGATCTCAAATTGCTACCTTCTCATCTTAAATATGCATATTTAGGTGAGAATGAGTCTTTACCCATGATCATATCAGCTTCTCTAGCCTTAAAGCAAGAGAATTTTCTGGAGATTTTCATGGACGATTTCTCGATATTCGGAGATTCTTTTGATAACTGCCTATCTCATCTTGACGCAGTTCTTACTCGTTGTAAAGATAAAAACTTAACTTTAAATTGGGAAAAATGCCATTTCATGGTCCAAGAGGGAATTGTGCTTGGACATGTCATTTCACGAAAAGGCATTGAGGTTGACAAAGCTAAAATAGATGTCATTCATAACCTTCCTCATCCCAAATAAGTCAAAGATATACGATCTTTTCTTGGCCATGCAGGCTTTTACAGGAGATTCATTAAGGATTTTAGCAAAATTTCTAGACCCTTAACTCTTCTCTAGGCTAAGAACACAGCCTTTCACTTTGACTCGGATTGTGAGGCTGCATTTTACTCACTTAAAAATTCACTCATTACAGCCCACGTTCTATCATCTCCTGATTGGAATCACCCGTTTGAGCTTATGTGTGATGCATCAAATTTCGCTGTTGGTGCAGTCTTAGCACAGCACATTGAAAAGATGCCACAAGTGATCTATTATGCAAGAAAGACCCTGAATGATGCTCAAATTAACTATACAACTACCAAAAAAGAACTTTTGGCAGTTGTATTTGCATTAGAAAAATTTAGGCCTTACTTGATTGGCTCACCAATAGTTGTGTACACTGACCACTCCGCCTTAAAACATCTTTAAGCGAAGAAAGATGCTAAAGGTAAGCTAATATGTTGGATCCTTCTATTACAAGAATTTGATCTTGTCATTCTAGATAAGAAGGGATGTGAAAACGTAGTTACCGACCATCTTTCGCGCATCTCTTCATCGCCTGTGACCCTGCCAATTAATGACTCTTTTCCGGATGAACAACTCTTGAATGTATTCACCGAACCTTGGTTCGTGGATATTGTGAATTATCTTGCAACGGGACTTATTCCTAACGAATGGTCTAAACAGGACAAACATCGATTTCTATCCCAAGTAAAACATTTTTACTGGGATGAACCTTATCTATTTAAGTTTTTTCCTGACCAGATCAATCGCAGATGTGTCCCAAATGATGAATTCAGGAGTGTTCTATCTTATTGTCATAATCAGGCATGTGGGGGTCACTTTGGTCCTCGAAAGACAGCGGAGAAGGTTTTGCAATGCGGTTTTTACTGGCCGACTTTATTCAAAGATGCATTTGATCATTGCAAAACCTGTTCACAATGTCAACACACGGGTCGGATTTCTCAAAGAAATGAAATCCCTCTTCAACCGATCTTGGTTGTAGAAAATTTTGACGTTTGGGGTATAGATTTTATGGGTCCTTTTCCCAACTCCTTTGGGAATTTGTACATATTGCTTGCAGTTGATTACCTCTCGAAATGGGTGGAGGTTATTCCTTTTCACACTAATGAAAACAAGGTTGTCATTAAGTTCCTCAAAGAAAATATCTTTTCGCGATTTGGACACCCTCGCGCTATCATTAGCGATAACGGGAAGCATTTCTGTAATCGGTCTTTCAAGACTTTAATGCGGAAATATGCAATCAACCAAAAACTTTCCACACCCTATCATCCCCAAACAAGCAGAAAAGCTGAGATTTCCAACAGAAAAATCAAACAAATTTTGGAGAAAACTGTTTCTAAAAATCGAAAATATTTTTCAACCAGATTGACGGATACTCTTTGGGCATTCCGTACTGCTTTTAAAACCGATCTAGGTATGTCTCCTTACCGTCTAGTGTTTGGTAGGCCTTGCCACCTTCCAGTCGAAATTGAACAGAAAGCATTGTGGGCCATTAAAGAACTGAAGTTTGACTTAAATCATGCCTGCAACTTTCGGAAGCTGCAATTAAACGAGCTAAGCGAACTCCGCAATGAAGCTTATGATAATGTTGTAATTGTAAAGAATCGGACTAAGGTATTTCATGATAAAAACATTTTAAGAAAAACTTTTACACCTGGTCAACAAGTCCTTCTTTATGATTCACGTCTCCATCTTCTTGCGGGTAAACTAAAATCTCGGTGGAAAGGACCTTTTTTTGTGCGGTACGTATACCCGCACGGAGCAGTTGAGATTGAAAATGTTGAAAACGGTACAATTTTCAAAGTAAATGGACATAGATTAAAGCCGTATTTTTCCACTGACCCCTCGGAGGAGCTCCTGTTTTTAAAGGAGCCACTTTATAATGACTGATTTTCTCCACCTCACCTCCATGTCTTGGTAATATTGTCTCATCTTTTAGAATGGAGGTGAATCAACTTGTACATACATATAAAAATATTATAATAAATAAATAAATAAATACAAAAATAAAAATAAATAAAATAAAATAAAAAAATTGTACATAAATAAAAAAATAAGTTTGGGGAAGATTTTCACGTACATTTATTCTTGTCCCCATTAATAACTTTTCCTCCCAAGCTTATAGGTTTTCGAGATTTAACAGATGACAACAGTGAGGACACTGTTATAAACAAGTTTGGGGGAGGTTTGTACTTATTTACGCATCACTTTGCATCATACTTTGCATAAGCACAAAACATATAATAAAAAAAATTGTACATAAATAAGATAATAAAAGATTAGAAAGTGAAAAAATTACGTCTAAAAGATTGGAAAAATTTAAGAAAACCAAGAAATTTAGAAGTTTTCTTAAACGAAACTAGTAATAAGTAGTTATGAGCCGTTGTCCCAAGGGTTAGTAAGATGAAGGAAGTCACTAATCTGAGGATAAAAATAGTTCCTATTCTGTAAGCCAAACATTTGAACGTTGATACCCTACTATATGCACTTACACACGTCTTGAAACTCGGGATAGTAGAGGATACCTTGAAATGCTCTTGTCTAAATGCCAAAAGTATGAAAATTATAAATGAAGCAATAAAATATAAAATGGTGTAGAAAAATGAACACTAATTTTGTAATCACCAAGGCAGCATAAAAAAATATAGCGAGGGTGCTTCATCACCTAGTGCCTTAGACCAACTGGTTTGGGAGTCGCTGCTAAGTCTTAGGTGTTGCAAAACGAGGAAAATACTAATACGCCTAATAAGCAAGCACATGAGAAATCGGTCGGTTAGTACCTCAAGAAGTATTAATGGTCGCATGAAGAATGTGTGACCAATTCCATCTAAAATATTCACCGACTAAAAAGTATTGAGGTAGATGGACAAGAGTATGATAGCTTGAATTGAATTCTCCGAGTGTAGGGATGTTCTTTACACACACGTAGGGGTATATGATCGATGTTTGGAAGAAAGGTAGGAATGAAGAATAAAGACGATGTTTTATTGAGGGATAATATGATTTCTAATATCTATTCATGACTATTAAGATAGGGCTCATGACAACCGAAAAGCTAGTGTAGTTGAAAACTCTGATTTTCAAAGTCCTTCTTTTATAGTTCGGATCTTTAAATGTAAATTTCACAGTCTTCCTTTTATTATGGTATTTTGTAGGTGCAATCCGTTGAAAACCCTCAGGAGACAACACGCCTCCTACTAGAGACACCTAGAGGTTTAAAGGCTTGTTGCGCGTGCTCAGTGCAATCGTGTTGCCTACGAAAGTGTGCTAGTTAGTTTTTTCTTTTCTTAATAAAATTTTCTCTTTCTCTTGAATAAAAGATGTTTGCTCGAGACGATCAAAATTAAGTTTGGGGGAATTTGATCAGTCGAAAATATTGCATTCTTAACACATCAATTTCCCTACTCTTATTGATCATCTAAGGGTGTTTATTGTAAATATAACACGGATTACAAATTCATCTATAAAATACCAAATACCACGTGTTATAGTTATAATCGACATTCTAGAGGGAAATTGAGTGTTTATTACTACACGCTTGATATTGTATATCTCAACACATTTTATCGATATTGTGTGCAGAAAATTCTTCAGGTAAAAGAACCGGAATCGCAAAAGTGCTGATGGAGAGAATCAAGTCAAAGGCTTAAAATCTGGCAGCAACCAAGAAAGGATAATAAGTTTCTAGACATCAAAAGAACATCCTAAAGCCAACACAAGAATTACCCCTATGAAATAATGAAGAAAGCTCCACAAATGGCCGCAGAACCGCGGCCGATCCAGGCTGATCCGCCGTGGATCCACGACCGTATTGACTCATCAGCGATCCAAATTTCTCCAGAGACTTCCATGTAATGGCCTAGCTTCCAGAAGACTCTCTTTAACGGCCTAGCTTCTTCGAGAATGCTCTGCATAACAACCAAGCTTTTGAAAGAAGATAAATTTGGGGGACATAAAAGGAGATCTTGATCTACAATTCAAGAGTTGTTCAATTAGTGGTTAGTTAGTTACACAATTGGAGCCACAATTCAAAATTCAAATTCAAGTTGAGTGACACAACTTGAGATCCAATCCAAAGCAAAAATCGAGATCCATTGAGAAGCAAATCAAGCGAGCAATCAACGATCCTTCATCGCAACGCCGGTCGTCATCCGAGCAAGAGATCTGCATCCGATCCACAACTCATGGCGATCGAGCTTCGCAAAGATCGACGACAAATTCACCTCTTCAAAAAAGCTATCGAGAGCTTAATCTTGAACCTCGAATTGAGGAGTTGTGTAAATTTGAAGAAGATTTAATGAAGGTGATAAATTGTTGATTCTCGTTTTCATTACATTCTTGCATTATTAAATATCTCATTTGTGATTCTTTAATTTTCATGATGTGTGAGTGAAATCTCCGCTTGTAAAGGAATCGAGAGAATCGGTAGATCAAGTGATGATAAAATCCTAATACTAGTCTTAAGTCTTATGAGATTTGTGAACTTTAAGAAAAAGAATCATCAATGGCTTAATATGGATCGAGATCACATTCTTGATAATTTCATTGCAAATTAGGGATCAAATGATTGATGATTCTCTTTGTTAAAGGCTAGATCCGAATAATGATCAATGAAAAGACAAGGGATAGAGAAGGAGAAACCCTAGTTTCTTCAATAGATCCCTAATCTTCATTCATCACCATCGTCCTAGCTACAATTCATCAATAGATAAGATTAGTCGTTGTTAGATTCATCATTACTACTAATTTAATCGATTCCTACAAGCTATTCTATATAATCTTGATAATTCAAATTGATTGGACATCTTCTTAATTTCTAATTCTTGAATGTATTCTTAATTTTTAATTCTTGAATGTATTCTTAATTTTCTTGAATGACAACTCAATTAAACCTCAAATTACTTTCTTGAATTTTCTTTTATATTTTCATTTCGACTCATCTAAAGCAAGATCGAACAAGTACTCGCATCTCAGTGGACGATCCGTGCTCACTAACGATCACTACAAGCGACACCGTTAATTGATTGCGGTATAAATTTCTTTGGTTGTGATAAAACTTTTCCATACACACAAAAGAAGATCAATCACTCCGTCAGCTAAACATGACCCTACTATATCAGGTGTCATCATAAAAAATGAGAATGTTATAATTCAAATAAGTTGCTATGGGAAGAAACCTGGAAAATAAATCCTGCCGAATATTGTCGAGGTACCATGCATTGTTTCCTTCTGAAGTGAATGCTCCGCCTCTCATGAGCTGCACACGCAATCTACCTGTGAGTTGTTGACAAGGCCGGGGGGATATCCTCCATAGGAGCATTAGGGGTTCGTGTTTCGCTCGAGCCTGCACTTATGGCCAAGGTAGCCTGATGCTCCCTCGCTACATTCTTCTGGCGCTTCTCCTCGGCTTTAGCCGTACAGAGAGATCTCTCCTGGACAACTGATAAGGGAAAGTCTCATCTGAATCGGATTCAACCTCGGGATCTGCTCAACGATGCTTCCCATAATGCTACAGAGGAGGCCTAAGCAACAGTTGGCGGCTCTGAAGATTCCACAAGGGTTGTCGAGTGAAGAATATCCTCTGTGTTAACACCCAAAGATGGCACCACGCTCAAAGTAGCGCTAGTTACAAAGGTTCCTATAATAAAATAAAAGGAAAAGGAGTTAAGGTATAGCGAAATGAATTAAGCGTGTAAAATAAATCGTTCTAAGTCCCATGGAAGCATGAAGCCTCTCCTCTTTCTCGTATGTCCTAATGGATACCTGGAGAGCCTCTTCAATGGAAATGCCTGTTGGAAAAATAAAATGTTAAATAAGAACACAATATCATTTTCTTCTAAGATATGTAAAGAATGTAAATGAGATGTACCTGACACCGCGAGAGCAGCAAGCGCTGCTTCCTCATGGGCTAATCGTTCAGAAGCCTCAAGAGTGGCTTGGAGATTAGTCGCCGCATTCTCATCGGTAAAAGCTTCAAAAAGATTGTCATTGGTGCCATATTCGGACAAGCCTTCGCTAAAGGGAGCATGAGGTTCTTGACCAAATACAAAGTCAGTCGAAAACATAGATTTCTTCTTCTTCTGAGAGCCAAGAGCAGCACCTGACTATAGGAGCTTTCGCTTTACAGGCATCTTAGGACAATGTGTCCCGATTTCTGAGCCAACATCCGACTCAAGAGACGCTGCAGCCGTCATACCGCCATAGGTGGTCACATCGGGTCTTGGTTTAGCTATTGACACCATTGGAAAAGAACGTGGGACTACCACCACACTGCCTTCCCTTAGGGAAGGGAGGACGACTGTGCATAGTCTCAATGGGACCACGGGGTTTCTGGCCGAAATGGAATCCTTATGGTCAAGGAGCATCCGCCTCTCTTCTTTGATAACAGCACCCATTGCATGTTGATACCATGCTACATAGACATTAGAGGCCTTTGGAATATGATCCGATTCAGCCATGAAGGAGTAGGATCTCGTGTTCAATCACATGAAATGGTGGACCGCATTGCAAACGGTCTCTTCTGAAGCAACCGGATTGACGAGAAACGGCTCGAGGGGAACGCCCTGATCATAGCCCAGTTGTTGAGCGAAGCGATGCGGGTTATACCTCATGAACAGCACGAAGGCATTTCACTTGTACACCAAGAATCCAGGTCTGATAGAGTACAAATGTACAATTTCCCTGGAACGTAAAGTAGAAACCCCATCCTTAAACACATCATGAAGCGGCTGGATCACTTTAGAAAGTTCTTTACCAGTAGTCAAAACCCTATCAACAAAGGTCATGCTGTCCCCAACAAGGCGTGGACGCAAAAGCAATCTCCAAGCTTCTCGTTGTGTTGGATCGGGAGAAGAAGCATCGACCAACTTCATAACTCTGGGAAAATTGTACCCTTCATAAAATTTGGGTCTTTTATGCTCACCGAAAGCACCTAGCATATGCATCTCCACCCATGAAGTGAAATAATAGAGGGGGAAATTCACGGGCTCCACACCCGGCTAGGCGGTATCGGCCGCCATGCTCAAGCCATTATACAGATGGGCTAATCCCGCAACTCCAACAGCCATACGTGTTCCCGCGGCAATACGATGAGCCGGGTAGAAGAAGGACGGTCTCATGTACCGATGATGTGTTGGGAGTGTGAACCAATTAATCCATAATCCGATGAAGCCCACCAGAAATGCCTCCTCATCGATGTCTACAGCAGCAATTTCTACAAAGGAGATGACTGGGATGTCTGGAATGTAAAACTGCTCCAGATCCGCATCGGCAGTCGACAGCTTGTCCAAACCAAACTCGAACGAATCAAGTTTGGCAAATTTCGCGGCCTTTTTTGAAAAAACTTCCGGGCGGAGGAAACAAGCAATAAAATGTGCAAAGCTAACCCCAAGCCTCCCTGATTCCAAATACATGCTCTCATTAATGTTCAGCACCTTAATTAGACTCGGGAATTTGTGTCGAATAGCATTCTCTGGCGTAATGCCAACGACAACCAATTCATTGTCAATAATATACTCATCAGGAGGAAAGATCTCTTCATAATTCTCCCCCCGACAGGTAATCCAGAGATTTCTAAAAATTCCTCCAACAAAATCGATACCTCCCGGTCCAATAGCAGAAACCTGTGCTTTGGGATGTTCCATTGTTCCAAAAAAGACTTAACCCACCACACGTGAAGAGTGTGGTAATAAAATAGAGATGCATAAACCGCCAGATACAACCCGGTCTTCAGCAGCAACGATTTCTTTGTAGATAAGATGTAACAGGCCCAAACGAGGTAACCTGTCGGATGTCGAGAGGTCACTCCTATGGTATAGACCTGACCCTATAGCCGCGCCTCTCCCTGATACATCCGACACCCCAAAATATCTAGAGTCATCGGTAGTTGGGCCGGTATTGATGCCATGGATGGTTGAAGATGACCATCTGCAATCCAGTCGATCTCCTCCACGGTATAAGCAGTCGACGGAGGATTAGTATATTGAATCGAGGGGATTGGCTCTGACGGCACCTCGCAAGTAAAGCTGCGTTGGCCCTGAATGATTTAACTATACCATGCTCCCCACAGATAAAGGGAGGACCTCACGGTCAATAGGTGCAGCGAAACCGCTTTCCAAATGAACATAAGGAGAAAAGGAACCGGATGGAGAGTTAGCAATAAAAAATGCTAGGGTCATCAAGTCTAAAAAACAACGGCCCCACAGAATCAAGATGGCGACTCATTTATAAGGGAACATGTGCCCATTGTGAGAATCAAAAAGAATTCTCATTAAATGAAAAGCGGGGATAAAATTTCTAGTATCAAAAAAAAAAGGGCGGGTATTTTAAACAACAACAGATTCAAATCTGTGAAATGGGTATTAAAACCCTAAAAATCGTAAAAACCAAGAATGGTAAAGGGAATAAAATTCCCAAAGTTTATAAGAATCAAACCAGAGCCAAGCTCTACAAAAAAAGAAAACAATAATAGAATTAAATTCCCACAATGATGGGATTAAAATCCCAGAGATCCCCAGGAAACTTATGAGCTAAATAATAGAATTAAATTCCAGAAATCCTCAAATGTTGGGATTAATGATAGGGTAAAATCCTAAGAAGAGAATCAACGATTCTTAAGAATGTCCATCAACTCAAACCCTTGATATGGACATCAAGATCTACAATCGACATTAAAAAGATTTTTTTTAAAGATCTCCAAGTGATCGGTTCCAGAAAAGAGCTAAACTCTGTCAAATATGTTAATGGATTTAAAATCCGAAAAAAAATACCCAAAAAGTGTTAAGAGCTAAGCTCTGTTCATAGTCCTTACCAAAAATTTTGGCAAAGTTTACTCTATTCAAAGGTGTTTTTTAGGGCAGAGATCTAAGCTTTGAAACGAGAATTAAATTCTCAAAGAAAGGAAAGCTCAAGGAAGAAATGAAAAAACAGCAGTCATGTCAAGGGCCAAAGGCATTTATAGGACATAATGGGGTCGGTTCTGATTTCCCGAATCCCAAGATGGATCGGATGGCTCAAAATTGTGCACCATTGCACTCACGTGCAAGCCACGTAAGAACAACGGTGGGGGACATTTTTCCCTCATAAAAAAAATAATAAAATACTTTTTAATTAAAAATCAATCAGGCAGTGCCTCGCGTATTTCAGCACCAGCGCTAGCATTTATTAGGATTAAAAAAATCCTATACTGACGCCTCATGTGAAACACACGTGAGCGCCGGCATGCAAGGCATATGAGCGCCTGTTTATATAAGAATTAAATTCTTAGACGGTGTCCACGTGCATAGCATGTGAGCGTTAGCGCCCAAATTAAAGAAGGTAGAATTAAATTCTATATAGGGAATTATTTCCCTAAAATCTGGGGATATTCTCTGTCAAACAGAACCGTTGGATCAAAAATCTAATGGTGATTAAGAAATCATAAAATGATAGAATTAAATTCTATTAGGGGAAAATATCTCCCTGGCCTTTTTTTTAAATAAAAAAGATCTTCTCTGTTAAACGGAGAGCTGTTGCATCAAAGATCCAATAATAGAATTAAATTCTAAATTTGGGAAAATATTTTCCTAATCTTTCCAAATGAGAAAAATAAACTCTAAACTCTTGCATTAAAAATCAAATGCTGATTAAAAATCACCGTTTGATAGAATTAAATTCTATCCATGGGAAAATATATCCCTTATTTGGTTAAAAATAAGAATATATATTCTGTAAAACTGAAATTCTCTGGATCAAAGATCCAACTGTGGATAAAATACCCCAAATAATCTTTGAGACCAATTAAAATCAATTGGTGTCTTTCAAATGAGAGATTTTCTCAAATTAATTAACAATTTACTTCCTGTATATAAAGAACCCGAGAATTTAAGTCTCAGGCACGAAAACACAACAAAAGGATGAAAAAAAGGAGAATCTACCCCATACGTTTTCTACAAAATGAGAATTTAATTCTCCTTCAAAGAAGGTCTCCTCGTTCTCTCCAACCCTACGTAAAGAAAAAGCAGAGATAAAACATATCTCTTTTGCCAGGCATAAGTAAAAATAAGGGTTTAACCCTTCATTAAAAGAACTTAGTTCTGTCTCTGGATCTGAGATCTGTAAGACAGATCTCCCCAAAAGTTGAGAATTTAATTCTCATCGAAGAGATCCTATTCTGCAAACTCAAATTTTAGGGGAAAAATTACATAAAAAGAACATCGAGAAAAGACATATGTTCTACGAATTTAATTCCTCTGAAAACAAGGTTTAACCCTACATAAAGAACTTAGTTCTTACAAAAAGAACAGAACAACTTAGTTCTCCAATAAAACCGATCCCAGATCTTCAAAACAGAGATCTTGGTGATTATTAATGGTCAAAATGCCATTAATAAAAGTTAAAACTTCTTCAAAAAACATTAACAGAGATTAAAATCTCTAAAACAAAAGATTCAATGTCTCACGTGGGTCTCATGTGAGCTCCTAAAAACATAAACTCGGCACCTCACGTGCTTCCCACGTGAGCGCCCAGAAGTGAAGACTCGGCGTCTCACGTGAAACATACGTGAGCGCTATATAAAAGTGTTGTGCGCTATATATATGTAATCAAAATGACTAAGTGCTTAGCATTAATTGGGCAGTGCCCATGTCTGAGCGCTTCGCGTGCTTCCCACGTGAGCGCCAGAGTAACAAATAAGTGCTTAGCACTTCTGAATAAAAGGGAAAAAATCCTAAGACCAGGCTCAAATTGGCTAAGTCTCTCTGAAGTTTTTCTTGCAGCTGGGCCCAAATACTCTGTTATTGGATCTTAACTAAATGTAATGATCCTTAAAATATTTTAAGTTGATCTTAGTCTCAAAATAAGACTAATGTATTCTTAGTTAAAATAAATTGAGCCCAAATGCTCATATATTTAAGTTGACGTTAATCTAAAAACAGATTAACGGTACTTAAATAAAATATAATATTCTTTGAACTAATGGAATATACAACTTAAGTTCAAACCCTAAATCTAAAATATACGGATTTGGACTAGTCCGCGTCCTACGGGCGACGACATAAACTAGTCTCCGTATACAATCTACAGGCAACCAAAATAAACCAAATATAACACGACACGAAGTGAACTACTGGAGCATGAGAAAGTTTTTATAGCAACGCGATAACGTAATTAACTGCATGAGCTTGCGCCTGCAGGGAAGAACGTCCCCACAATCAAAAACCCCACACAAATGAGGGGGAATCTGATAAAGTCTGCTACATCTATCGCATCTATCCAAACCTTCGATATATGGTGCCATAATTCAACTTGGTATCTTCGGAGAGGTGGGTGGATTTGTCCAAATAGCATCTACCCCCAAATTCAGGCTAGACGCCCCCAACATCTCAGTCCGGTCTTCGGTGGTAAAAAGGGTATTTGTATTTTTATACAAATACGGGTATTACGAATACGGTATTCGTATTTTGATACTAATACGGGTGTATGTATTTGTAGCATATACTTGTATTAGTATATGTGTATGTACAAATATGTATATGTGTACACTATAGCATGGCTCATATCTTCTCATTCTTTCTTGTGTTAAGTGGAAGTGTGTGGACTTGTGACTTACAATTCCACCCACTTCACACTTAATAAAGAAAGAAAGAAAGAAAGAAAAAAGAAAATGAGGTGAGGTTTTCATTTGGTAGCTATACTGGCTCTTTACCCATTACTTCTTCTTCCTCTTCTCTTGTGTTTTTAGAAATTGAGAAAGGAAAAAGAAAAGGAGAGAACACTTAAAGATTAGCCACTATTACATCTTAGTGATCAATTCTTAGTAAATTTTGATCACTAGTTACTTCACTTTGATTTTTTGTGTGAAGTTAAAGCTTAGGTTAGGATTCTTTCAGGTGGATCATCTTCGACGAGGAAGACCAACTCCCAAGCTCATTTTCGACGATCTAGGAGCTAAAAAAATAGCATAGAAGATGAAAGACACAACTATAAAGGTTGTAATTACTAACCTAGTAGCTAAACTCCTTATAATGTTTTCTCGTTTAGTGTTTGGATTCGATTCTAGGTCGTAGAGTTCGTGCTCTTGATTCAGAAATTTTTGTTTTGTATTCCGTATTGGCCGCAAGTTAGCGGCACGAGCATGAGCGTCTACCAACAATATATTATTAAGTTAGGTTAATGAACTTACCGGAGGTACTGGGATCCCTCTTTGTGCATACATCCTGATAAAACGAAGCCTCCGGCCTGTGCTAAAGCCATTAAATAGATCGCTGGGGGGGAGCGGGGGGCGATCGGTCGGAAGAAGTGCTGGTATCCGGCGTCCGATCAGTCTGAGATCCATTATACGTCGGAGTCCTGGTCCTACACGACATCTCCGATTCCACGTCATGTGCCCGACGATACATAGGAGGTGGATGCGCAATCGACCTTTAAAGAGCGTTATATTAGGTGGGAGAGATTTTGGCAGACACACATTGGGCTCTCCTATGAGTATCTGGTAGATACGTCGTGAAAGCCCTATCTGCAGCGAACAGTCTCTACCCGTCATCTACCGGATTGTAACATTTCAAAAAATGAAAAATATTATTTTAGAAATTAAATAATAAAATGATGAGTTTTCATAAATTGGTATAATTATATACCTTTATTTTTGGAAAATAATTGGAAATTAAAATGAATTATTAGTATGAAAGCATTTATTTAATTTGGGTTTTTCATAAATTATTATATAAATATATTCATGCAAGATTAGTATGTTAAAGTTAATTTGTGTTATCTCATTTTATGCATTAAACCAATTGTATTAATCATGTTTTAAAGTGCCATAACACATTTTTTGTGAAAGAGTTAACATTTCATTTGTGATATTTGATTTTATATTTTTCAAAAGAAAAGAAAAGAAAATGATATGAGAGGGAGACAAAGAGGTATGGGCATGTGAGAGAAAAAGGGGGAGGTATGGTTGCTACAACCATTGCATTTCTTTACCTCATTTTCATTATCTCTTCATCTTATTCTTATTCTCCTCGTCTTTCTCCACCTCCTCCATCCTCACTACAAACCACAAAACACCCCCACAAAGCTCATTAAAACACCATGAACCCTTCACTAAAATTGTTCCTAATCTCATCTTAAGCATCATAGTGTGATCAAGTATCCATTTTGATGTCCTTTGCCATCTTAGAACTTTCCCTAGTTACCATTAGGATGTAAAATTCTCTCCTTAAACCATGTTTTAAGTTTGTTTGCCTTGACATGTTAGTTTTAGAGCTTAAAATGTATGTTCTCTAAACTTGAAAATTCTAAAGTGAGCTTTTGTGGATTTAATGAGTAGTGGTGATATAGTAGAGAGTTGATTAATGACTGCAACCTTATTAAGTGATAGATGCGGGCGTGTTAGTGCAAGTATCATTGGTTTAGATGAGTTTAGAATTTCAAATATCGGTTTTCATTGAGGTTTTGGTATTCAAATGGAATCTGGAGCTACTAGAGAACTCTGAAAATTTATTTAGAGGATACAGAAAGTTGTTTAGACTATTAGAAGACCACCGTAGAAGCCCGAGTCTCCAATTCTCTTTCATGGCCGCAAATTTAATCTCTTTTGTCATAAATTGCGGCCCTGTCAAGGAGTTAGGATCTGGGGTTTGTTCTATAATCTACACACACGATAACTAAGCCCACCTTATATGCTAAATAGTCCCAGATCACCTGAGTAAAAATCTGGAGTTGTTTTAACTTGGTTTTGGTAATGTTTTACGATATTTGAAACTTGGTTTTTGGATATTTGTGTCTTGACTCGGTCGTTTGATGTTCTTACGTCGACGTCGAGGGGTATTTTGTCGTTTTAGCATGCGTTGACCAGAGGTTCTAACTTATGTGTGCTTCGCTCGTGATTTCAACTTTGAATTGGGTTTTATGCGATTTTGGTTATGATTTCGATTGTTGGTACAATCGCGTAGAATTCCGAGACAATGAAGAAGAGCAAGGCATTTGTCAGCTTCGACTAGGACGGGCATTTGAGGTGAGTAGATATATATTTATGAGGAAAGTCGGGTGGATGGCGTTTAGCAGCCCCGCAACCGTAGAATTAGGATACGATATATATATATATATATATGTTAGAATCGTATACTTAGCCTATAGGGTCTACTAGAATACCATATTCGTATATGTCTATACTTAGTAGAAATTATACCCCTAGTCTCTATTTCTTGCCATTAGGCTATACATATATACACGCATATATATATAAGGATATTTACATTATGATGATATGATGAGATGAGATGATGTATGCTACTATAGATCCGTACCATATTGATTGGATGATATCTTACAAGGGATATTCCATACGTGATATGATGAGAATGGATCGCCGACATTTATTTCGACTCGAGAAATCTTGTTTAAATTCACAAATTGGATATTATGAGATATTTAGAGCCATACCTACTTTCAAAATTAACAAATCGTTGTGTACTTTAAATAATAATGTCACGCCCCGCTTCTCAAAATACGGAATATGAGGGGTTGACAAGGCCAGCCATGCTCCTACGGTCAAGGAAAAGTCCTGCCGTAGTCACACTTTGGCTTCTAGCTTTACGTGGTAAACAGTAAATAATGCGCAGGTAATGAGAAATGCAGTAACTGAAACAAAACAATATAAAGAACTGACCTGACGGGAAACAAAAGGGTATAACTCTGGATAGCAAATTAAGATGTCCGTGATGTACGTCTAGTCCTGGTCCAGGCTAAATCCTCTCCTCACACTGAGCATGCATACTCAGGTCGTCAGAGCGACACAATAGAAATATAATATATAAATCCAAGTGACAACTCTAACAGTGATAATAAATATAGATAACAGTAAATCAATGACGGTATAGGTATGAACATGCTGTAATCAATGCAGTGGAACAGTAAAAGCAGTAAACTAATATGCCAAGTATGTCAACACAGTAAGTATGTATATCGATGCTATCATCCCTATCAGTCTCTAAGTCTCACTGTACAGGTCACTAAGCCTATCGTCAGTCCAAGTGTGAGAGTCAACCACTCACGAGTGTCCTCCACCCAAAGGTAGGACCCAAGGGCAAGGGACCACGGGCCCAACATGTAACTCACGGTAATAATCATGTACCCTGTAAATCTCCATATATATAAGCCGGTATGGGACTCCCGAGATTCTGTTGAACTCACACTCAAACTACCCCACACCCCGTAGTGTACATCAAACGCTAACCATAACCTCAAATACCAGTCGGTCGGTGACAAGTCTGAGCGAGAACTGGAGACAGGATCTCCATCAAGCACGTCCCAACTAATACTCAAGATAAATGGCAGTGTCTGGTGCCTTATCTGTAACACCCATGCAAGAGCTTCCATAAGTGTCCCATACCACTTATAGTCACACGTACACGCGTCCCACAGATGTCGACAATGCAATAGAATAATAAGGTTCACTAATTGTGTACAAGTACGTGTCATTTTCACTTATTCACTTATGCACGAACACTAACGTACTTGCCACAATCATCACTAATACCTAACACTGGGTAATGTACATGATCACTAGGTTATCAATGCAGTGACGCACGTATGATATGATGAGTAAACAGTATGTAAAACATGATTAGGATGTCATAAATCAGTAATCTACCACTTGTATAATTTTATCATAAATCATATGTTTACAGTTTAGCGAAACAATGAATGGGGAATAAATAGTATGTTTGATTATCTATCCAGCTAATTTGGTTTCACGTCAATCGGGTTTCAGGATCACTAGTTATGGCCATTTCATTTTAAGCGTTCACGGCTGGAAATCCGGTTCCAGAATCAGAAGTCCGTTTCGCAACGCATTTTAATCCCAGTTGGGCTCAAAATTTAGCGATTCTACAGTTGAATGAAACCTAGGGTTTCCAAAAAGGTTTTCAACTCAATAGACAAATTCTTAATCGCGTCTGTATGTCAGGAGATATACACTGTTCAATACTAGTATGTCAATTCTGATTCTGTTGGGACTGTTAAACGTCCCCATCTTTTAAATTACAGATTAAATAGCAAACGATGACGAAACAGAATGAAACCACTTGTGTTATCTAGCTAACAGTTTCACCACTTATAAAAAGTGGAGTTCCGCAACATATGAGTTAAGTAAACAAGGTGGTACCCATTACTGGACAGTAAACAACTACTAGATTCGCTCTGGACTACAGTCCAGAGTCGTACTCCGACCCAAATATTGTCACAATTTAAGTACAGAAATCATTAGAAACTTGCATAAAGTTATAGTTCGTCGAGTCGTCTTCGATTTAAGCCCTCTAACGCATCATTCCAGTATGTAAATAATTTATGGTGATTTTAACGGTTTTCAGATACGGGAAAATTCCAGTTTTACAGGTATATTTGGGGGTAATCGTTTTAGTCGTTAACAGTCGTATCTTCCAATGAGATTTACACACTAGGTTCACTACCCTACGAGCCAGACCATGCAATCGAGTTCCGTCAAATCAGATGAGGATTTCCATAGGGATCATGCATCGAACAGTTACACCGTATAGTTTAGCGGAAAAGTAAAATATGGAATCTATATGATTGTAATTTGTAATTAACATAAAGTAGCATGTAGCAAGTAGGGAACTTTTCTGGAGACGTTTTGGGGCACACGGCAGCGGCAACGACACACGCGCGGCACGGCAACGACACACGCGCGGCACAACAACGTCGACGGCAGCGGCTCAGGGTGAGCTCGGGTCTGTTCTGCGGGCAGCGAAAAGCGACGTTAGTTTGCCGGAGTAGGGGAGAGGCGTTGCAGAGGGAGGGAGAGTGAGATTTAGAGAGAGAGAGAGAAGGGATTAGAGAGAGAGAGAGAGAGACACAGAGAGAGAGAGACAGAGAGAACAGAGAGAGAGAGAGAGTGAGAAAGAGAGAGAGGGAGGGAACAGAGAGAGATAGAGAGATTGAGAGAGGCCAGAGGGAGATGTTGCTGAGGAAGAGGGGGTGAGGGAGACGTCGACGACGTGCTGGGGAGATCGCCGGCGTTGAGGTGCAGGGGGCCGAGGTGGGTATGCAGGGAAACTTTGTGGCGGCTGAAGTTGCAGGGGCTCGGTGAGGGGGTGAGGTGGAGAGAGAGAGAAATAGTAGCTTGGGCTTGGAAGTTGTGGAGGCGTTGGTGATGATGCCGATGACGAAGAGGGTGCAGGGGGTCGACGATGAGGTGAGAAGCTAACCGACGTCGAGGGCAGGTGGTAGTCGCGCTCGGGTGTAGTGGGTTGGGAGTGCAGGGGAGTCGATTGGTAGGTGCAAGGGCTTGTGAGGAGTGAGTTGAGTGTGAGGGAGGAAGTATAGGGTCGCCGAGGGGGTTGTCGTCGTCGGAGGGGGTCGAGCGGAGTTGGGTGCTCGGTGGGGTTAATGGGTTTTCGAGAGAGAGAGAGAGAGAGAGATGAGGAATTTGGAAAATGAGAGAGGAGCGAGGGTGTGAAGGAGAATGAGGAGTGTGCGTGTGGGGTAACGGCGCTCGAGCGCGAGCATGGGCGTCATGGCCGCGAGCGTTGGCGAAGGAAGCGGATCGCGAGCGGGAGATAGGGAAGTAGCCGTTAGGAAGAAGAAGGGTAGTTGGGCCAGGTCGGGTTGGCAGCTGCGGGCTGGAGGAAGTGGGCCGGAATTCTTTTAAATAAAAATAAATTCTTTTCAAATTCGAGTGGGCTGAGGAAATTGCTGGGCCGGCTTCTGAGAAAAGAAAATATGGGAGTTAGGCTGGGTTTTTAAGAAAAAGGGATTAAGTTTAAAAAAGAATGGGCTGAGGGAATGAGTTGCTGGGCTTTAGGGAATTTATTAATAAAAGGGAAAGAATGGGCCTGGCTTGGAAATAAATAAGAATAGGGAATTTTAGAGAAGAGGGGCCGGCTTGGAAAATAAGATAAAAGAATCTGTAAAATATAGGATCGATAGGTAATTGGGGCTTGAAATAAATTAAGGCTAGGGAAAGTTATAATACAAAAATAATTGTAAAATAAAATAAATAAATTTTAAGAGTAACAAAATACGGATATCGGTATAAAAAGGGGCTGGGTATTACATCATACCACCCTTACAACAATTTCGTCCTCGAAATTTAAAAAAACGACAAGCTATAAAATAATAAGCAGAAGCTACTATATCGCAAACTAACACATAATGATTTACTTGAAATAGGCGGATGAAGAAATTTGAAGGTATATACTATATAAGAACAACATACACAAGGATAGTTCTAAATAAGTAATAGGAAGGAACAATTATAAGGGCAAACTACATGTATACGAGAATATAAATAACAATAACGAACAATAATATTCGAGGCGTGCTCGATAAAATCGAAACCCAAATATATGCACATATAAGTATATCAAAAGTAGCACATCAGAAATAATAAGTATAAGGCACAACCATTGATAATAGTAACCATAGGCACAATACTCGAAAATAATGTAATGACAATAAAGTAGTGAAAGATTTGTCGGTAGGCTAAAACATTTTAGGATAACGTATCAATCAAATAACTTAGAAAACTCACATAGTGAAAATAAGGAACATGGGACAAAACATGCGCGGTGTAAGGTTGCGCTGCTGAAAAATGCGGATAATAGTACTGTGCTTAAAATACATAAAACTAAGTAGTCAATAACACGCACTCTTCGATAAATACAAAATAGTGAAAACCAAATTTCGAATAATAATGTCCCTAAATATATTTAGGGTAATAGGAAAAGCACAAAAAAATGTATAGGGCTAGCTAGGGTAAGAATTACAATGGAATGTGGCTCATACAAAAGGTCGGAGTGTGACGGCTTTAGACTGAAAGTCAAAGAGATCGAGGTCGGGTCAGCACAGACAGTAAGGATGAGCAGCAAAGGGCTACAAGGGAAAATTGTATGGGGAGGGTAACGGTCGATACATTTTGTGAATCAGAAATTTCGAAGGGTCAGTCAACTTGGAAATTTTACTATCAATATCCCCTCCCAAAAGGATTTCAAACGAGGCATATACGAAGGATGAAGGGTGGACCTCTAAAAGATCGGGTGCGGTACTCGTTAATTTCAGTGAGGGTTAAAACAATGTAAGGAGTAGGGGTGGACAGTCAGGGATCTCAGGAAGAAAACGGTAAAGGAAAAATCAAAGCATCGAGTGAACCAGTAAACCAAAAGATTTGCGAACTCAGAAGGTTTATTTCATTCAAGAAAATTCGAAACAAAGCACTCTCGAAAAGTAAAAGATGGCCCTAAACTATACACAGAATTAATTGGCCAGAGAAGACAACATCTAAAAAATCCCGTCAGTCGCGGTTGTGGAGGTTCAGCAGATTGCGGTAGGCTCACGCGCTCAGGTAGGGGCGTCCACTTCCATAGCGCCTCGCGCGGACCGCCATTGGGAGTTCTTCCACCGCAGGGTCTTGTTCTTCTGGTCCTTCTTCCTCGGCTGGAGCTTCTTCATCGAGGTCTGCCTCCATGTGGTTCTTTCCTTCTGGATTCTCATCCATGGGATTTTCCTCCACTGGATTTTCTTCTATCGGTTCTTCCTCGGGATCTTCCTCTATCGGGTTTTCTTCAGGGTCTCCTTCTTCTTCGTCGGAATTGCCTACCATGTCAAACTCTGGGGCGGCTGCTCCTTCGTCCTCGGAATCGCTGTTTCCGAAAATGACCTGGGGACCGTTGATCTCATCGTCAGAACTCATCAGCCTGCGGTCTATGGAAACACATGACTGTGCATCCTCATTTAGATGCGGCGCTGCTCCAGGGTGGGCCATGGCCTGAAAGGAAAGAGTCATGATTAGACAGTGGAATACATCAAGAAAATAGCTAAGTGTACGAAGTATAGGAAAATATGCGGTGGGCAGGAACTGAAAAATCAGAATTAAAATGCTGTGGTAATGAATAGTATAAATAAGGGGAAAGCAAGAGAATGATACATATATTACGAATCAAAGTTTTTTATTGCATTCGATTAAAAGTTCGACGGATACAAGATTTCAAACGAAAAGAAATATTTATAAGAGGATGATAAAGTTACTACTGAAAGTAGAAAACATGAAAATTCTTCTTTGACTACGAGACCGCTGCATTCTCGTCAAGCGAGTTGAATCCTGAGCTGGGTCCGCCTTATCCTCGAGGTTCGAACTACGCAATAATCATCACTTGGCAGGAGTGGAGAGTGTGGATGAGTCTTCTTCTTGTAGCTCTTTCCTTTTTAGGCAACCGTTGATGAGATGTTCGCTGGATCCGCAAATCAAACATTTCCCTTGGGCGCGGCGACAATCCCTCTGAAGATGTCCTGGCCTCTTACAGTACCCACAACATGGGGTCTTCTGCTGCTTCTGTCGCGGGGAAAAAAATTGGCGCTTCATCTTCTTCTCTTTTCCTCGTCTAACAGGGATCCCTTTACAATTTGAGACTCCCGCTGGTGCCTGATTCACCTGCCTTCTCAGTCCTTCAGCTAACAAGTCGTTCGTTCGCTCCTGGGCTTCCTTCAGACCTTGCAGTACACTCAGAATTTCAATGGTCTGATTCTGGGGAGTGGAGATAGAGGAAGAGTCGTTGGAAGACATGATCCTGAAACAATAATTTTGAGGATGATATAAAGCACAAGCTATAAGAATCAAAATATGGATTGGAAAAAGATTCAAGAATATCAGATGTGATGAAATTCATTACAAGTGGAAAATCGACTGCATGACTCTAAGTCACTTAAACAGAGTATGGTAGTGTAACCGTGATGTAGTTCATAATTACAACCACGAAACTTTGCCAAGTCAACTGAAACCCTAGCGAATGGATAGCGGAACACACAATGTGAATATGGATAAAAAAATAACAAGTTTACAACCTAGATCAAGGAATGTCTTAGATTGCCAAGCTATACACAGAAAACTGCAATCCCAATCGAAACAAAACCTGGCTCTGATACCTACTAAACCATGTCACGCCACGCTTCTCAAAATACGGAATACGAGGGGTTGACAAGGCCAGCCATGCTCCTACGGTCAAGGAAAAGTCCTGCCGTGGTCACACTTCGGCTTCTAGCTTTACATGGTAAACAGTAAATAATGCGCAGGTAATGAGAAATGCAGTAACTGAAACAAAACAATATAAAGAACTGACCTGATGGAAAACAAATGGGTATAACTCTGGATAGCAAATCAAGATGTCCGTGATGTACGTCTAGTCCTGGTCCAGGCTAAATCCTCTCCCCACACTGAGCATGCATACTCAGGTCGTCAGAGCGACACAATAGCAATATAATATATAAATCCCAGTGACAACTCTAACAGTGATAATAAATATATATATAACAGTAAATCAATGACGGTATAGGTATGAACATGCAGTAATCAATGCAGTGGAACAGTAAAAGCAGTAAACTAATATGCCAAGTATGTCAACACAGTAAGTATGTATATCGATGCTATCATCCCTATCAGTCTCTAAGTCTCACTGTACAGGTCACTAAGCCTATCTTCAGTCTAAGTGTGAGAGTCAACCGCTCGCGAGTGTCCTCCACCCAAGGGTAGGACCCAAAGGCAAGGGACCACGGGCCCAACATGTAACTTACGGTAATAATCATGTACCCTGTAAATCTCCATATATCTCCATATATATAAGCCGGCATGGGACTCCCGAGATTCTATTGAACTCACACTCAAACTACCCCACACCCCGTAGTCTACATCAAACGCTAACCATAACCTCAAATACCAGTCGGTCAGTGACAAGTCTGCGCGAGAACTGGAGACAGGATCTCCATCAAGCACGTCCCGACTAATACTCATAAATGGCAGTGTCTGGTGCCTTATCTGTGACACCCATGCAAGAGCTTCCATAAGTGTCCCATACCACTTATAGTCAAACGTACATGCGTCCCACAGACGTCGACAATGCAATAGAATAATAAGGTTCACTAATTGTGTACAAGTACGTGCCACTTTCACTTATTCACTTATGCACGAATACTAACGTACTTGCCACAATCATCACTAATACCTAACACTGGGTAATGTACATGATCACTAGGTTATCAATGCAGTGACGCACGTATGATATGATGAGTAAACAGTATGTAAAACATGATTAGGATGTCATAAATCAGTAATCTACCACTTGCATAATTTTATCATAAATCATATGTTTATAGTTTAGCGAAACAATGAATGGGGAATAAATAGTATGTTTGATTATCTATCCAGCGACTTTGGTTTCAAGTCAATCGGGTTCCAGGATCACTAGTTATGGCCATTTCATTTTAAGCGTCACGGCTGGAAATCCGGTTCCAGAATCGGAAGTCCGTTTCGCAACGCATTTTAATCCCAGTTGGGCTCAGAATTTAGTGATACTACAGTTGAATGAAACCTAGGTTTTCTAATAAGGTTTTCAACGCAATAGACGGATTCTCAATCGCATCTGTACGTCAGGAGATATACACTGTTAAATACTAGTATGTCAATTCTGATTCTGTTGGGACTGTTAAACTTCCCCATCTTTTAAATTACAGATTAAATAGCAAACGATGAAGAAACAGAATGAAACCACTTGTGTTATCTAGATAATAGTTTCACCTTTTATTAACAGTGAAGTTCCGCAACATATGAGTTAAGTAAACATGGTGGTACCCATTACGGAACAGTAAACAACTACTAGAGTCGCTCTGGACTGCAGTCCAGAGTCGCACACTGAACCAAATATTGTCACAATTTAAGTAAAGAAATCATTAGAAACTTGCATAGGGTTATATTTCGTCGAGTCTGCTTCGATTTAAGCTCTCGAACGCATCATTCCAGTATGTATATAATTTATGGTGATTTTAACGGTTTTCAGATACGGGAAAATTCCAGTTTTACAGGTATATTTGGGGGTAATCATTTTAGTCGTTAACAGTCGTATCTTCCAATGAGATTTACACACTAGGTTCCCTACCCTACGATCCAGACCATGCAATCGAGTTCCATCAAATCAGATGAGGATTTCCATAGGGATCATGCATCAAACAGTTACACCGTATAGTTTAACGGAAAAGTAAAACATGGAATCTATACGATTGTAATTTGTAATTAACATAAAGTAGCATGTAGCAAGTAGAGAACTTGCCTGGAGACGTTTTGGGGCACACGGTAGCGGCAACGACACACGCGCGGCACGGCAACGACACACGCGCGGCACGGCAACGTCGACGGCAGCGGCTCAGGGTGAGCTCGGGTCTGTTCTGGGGGCAGCGAAAAGCGACGTTAGTTTGCCGGAGTAGGGGAGAGGCGTTGCAGAGGGAGGGAGAGTGAGATTTAGAGAGAGTGAGAAGGGATTAGAGAGAGAGAGACAGAGAGAGAGAGTGTGTGTGAGAAAGAGAGAGAGGGAGGGAACAGAGAGAGATTGAGAGAGGCCAGAGGGAGATGTTGCCGGGGAAGAGGGGGTGAGGGAGACGTCGACGACGTGCTGGGGAGATCGCCGGCGTTGAGGTGCAGGGGGCCGAGGTGGGTATGCAGGGAAACTTTGTGGCGGCTGAAGTTGCAGGGGCTCGGTGAGGGGTTGAGGTGGAGAGAGAGAGAAATAGTAGCTTGGGCTTGGAAGTTGTGGAGGCGTTGGTGATGATGCCGATGACGAAGAGGGTGCATGGGGTCGACGATGAGGTGAGAAGCTAACCGACGTCGAGGGCAGGTGGTAGTCGAGCTTGGGTGTAATGGGTTGGGAGTGCAGGGGAGTCGATTGGTGGGTGCAAGGGCTTGTGAGGAGTGAGTTGAGTGTGAGGGAGGAAGTATGGGGTCGCCGAGGGAGTTGTCGTCGTTGGAGGGGGTCGAGCGGAGTTGGGTGCTCGGTAGGGTTAATGGGTTTTCGAGAGAGAGAGAGAGATGAGGAATTTGGAAAATGAGAGAGGAGCGAGGGTGTGAGGGAGAATGAGGAGTGCGCGTGTGGGGTAACGGCGCTCGAGCGCGGGCGTAGGCGTCGTGGCCGCGAGCGTTGGCGAAGGAAGCGGATCGCGAGCGGGAGATAGGGAAGTAGCCGTTGGGAAGAAGAAGGGTAGTTGGGCCGGGTCGGGTTGGCAGCTGCGGGCTGGAGGAAGTGGGCCGGAATTCTTTTAAATAAAAATAAATTCTTTTCAAATTCGAGTGGGCTGAGGAAATTGCTGGGCCGGCTTCTGAGAAAAGAAAATATGGGAGTTGGGCTGGGTTTTTAAGAAAAAGGGATTAAGTTTAAAAAAGAATGGGCTGAGGGAATGAGTTGCTGGGCTTTAGGGAATTTATTAATAAAAGGGAAAGAATGGACCTGGCTTGGAAATAAATAAGAATAGGGAATTTTAGAGAAGAGGGGCCGGCTTGGAAAATAAGATAAAGAAATCTGTAAAATATAGGATCGATAGGTAATTGGGGCTTGAGATAAATTAAGGCTAGGGAAAGTTATAATACAAAAATAATTGTAAAATAAAATAAATAAATTTTAAGAGTAACAAAATACGGATATCGGTATAAAAAAGGGCTGGGTATTACAAATAACTTCAAGGGTACATTGCGAATTTTCAATGGTATCTATTTCTAAAACATCATAGCCCCTATTTCTAAAACAACGTTTCGTATTATTTTAAACTATAACTGTATGGCTCATACATAGTTGGATATTTTTATCCTTGTTCACGTTATGATTTCTTTATTCCGTTTTCGCTCGTATTTCAATCATTTACGATATATACTACGTTTATACATTTAGCTTTACTTGACTTCGTTGCTAGGACACGCGCATCATTACTGTTTATCTACATGTTGCACGTACATATACTCATATGTGTAGGGATTCTTTAGCACCACTACTAGGGTTTGGTAGCATCACACATGCCATAATTTAAAATTTTAGAGGGTGCTAAACAATCTAACCTAGGAATCGAACTAGAAAAGCTAGGGAAACAAGAAGTAGTATCGCATACTATAAGTAATATAGCAATAAGTTAAGAGATTACAACCTTTGTAGATCTCTTTACTTGACTCCTTGGCTCCTTGAGAGTTGGAACGGGCTTGCTAGTGATCCTCCAAGTCCACGATGATCCACCCGGAGTCCTCTTTGTCCAAGCTCCTAGCTCCACTTGATCATAAGATGAAGATGAAGCTAACACTCTAAACTAATTGGCTAGACTAGTGAAGAATGATGATGTGGTTTATTTTCTCAATTCAAAACCCTATCTTTATCACTCTCTCACTCACAAGAAATCTCAAAAGAACAAAAGAGAGGAGGAAGAAGATGATGGCAAGAACAAGAGCTCAAAGAGATAAAAGATGAGATCAACAAATGAGAATGAAATAATAATATATATTAAATCATTCTCACTTGGAACCATAGGTTAATAAATATCTAGATATTTATCATTGAGCAATGAGAGCCATAGAAGATTAACTCATGGTTAATGCAAGGTTAAGTGTAGGATGTGAATAAATATCAACCATGAATTAATTCTATTTCTTTTAACTCAATAAATAAATATAAAGATAATTATACCATGTGAGTCTTGCATTGCCACCACTTGTGTATCAACAACCATGATACACAGAAGTGTATGCATGTATGTGTGCATGCACATCAACATGTGCATCAACATAAACATATGCATACATGCATGCATACAAGAAAGAAAAGGGTTTAAACAAAGTGAGCTATATAGTCAATGTTAAATCAACACTTGATTTAACAAACCGGTCATATCTCATATGACCCGACCAATAGAAAAATGCCTGATTAAAATACATTATCACATACTTGCATTTAAATGGGTCCCCGCGCATATCTCATATGCACACCACATCTTTTTGCCTGGGCTAGAAAACTCCTTTGTGGGACTCTAAGGCTCGTCAATACGCCGGCAGCAGGTGATGATCACATCAAGCACCCACAAGCCGTCAGCGGTACTAGATGGACGTAACGGCTACCCGGGTATTGAACGATCAGAAGATCAGCAAGCAAGCCCGCTCTAACTCCTGCAAAATCCTGACAGTAACACTACCGTGCAGTCCGGTCTCTTCGTCTGATATATCGCATATCTAGTCTAGGGGTGGTAAACGTCAGACCACAATAACCGATAAGTCATGCCGATATAAGGCTCATAACGGGTCGAGAAACTACTAATAACACTTACCAGTAAATCTCAAAATCAGCCCTGGCCAGGGACTTCCCTGTTATGGCTAATCGAGCACAGCGCAACATCAACCCCCAATACCGGGAGAAACGAAATCCCTCCTATCGCTCATTACCTCCACGTAACTCGGGACTATACCCAAAAACCACCGTTCTACACGTCCTCTTGAACATGGTAAGGTAGAAATCAAAGCACAGTGGGAATCACATAAGACTCTATGATAATCTCGGGTCTACAGACTAACCTGTACCAGTGTCACCAGAAAACTTCTATCTAACGATAGGTATAATACCATCTAGGATTTCTCGGTGAGTCCGTCCAGTATACCCAGTTTCCACTGAGCACCCATATACCATCTTTGATGTCAAACACCAATGGATATGGGATCATCCATCGCCCATCAAATGGGTCGAGAAGCGCATACGCTAGTCTACTCTGGTATATCGATGCCCCGTCTCGATACACCCACGACTAGGAACATTAAAGGATGAACTTATGGACTACCATGGCCCCACTAGTATGATCCGCATCACAATCCTGGTAGTCAAGTACACATCCTAAGGGCTTTACCAACATGTAACTATAAGACAGTATCAAGAGACAAGTATACATGTTAAGATAAGAGCAACCAGATAGCATACTATCATGTCGAGTAAGAAAGTTCTCTCTATATATGTCCAAGCATTCACTATAATATACATCATATGTACAATAATGGCCTCTAGGGCATACATACAACTAACAGTATGCTCACATACACCATCGGTAATTGTCATGCCATGTACACATATATATTACTGTTTAGTACCCAGCACCATGTACTGTTCAGATATTGCACTTTCTTTACATTGCTATACGACACGCTTATAAGAACACACTTGACATGCATTACAGTATTGTTTTGTGCCTTTACATGTTGTTCCATTATTTTCATGCTCTTATGGGAGTTTGTTTTCATGAGATTTCTGAATTTGAGAAACCGCGGATATGATTTTATAAACTGTGAATGTTTTAAAAATGCGGTTTTCTCTTGATATGATATTTCGACGTCCACCATGAGATTTCTCGGTTCTGAGCTATGATTATTACCCGATTCAAGGAGTGAGGAGTTGCCATCTGCGGGTACTTGGTATACCAAGTACGGTACCCAGGGACAAGAAGATCGTATAGAAAGGCATTGAGCCTAGCTGGGAACACTACTTACCAGTGAAAGTATAGGACTCGACGTATATCCGTAGAATACCGACCGGAGTGATATGAGACAGATGGATATGAGGGATGATATGATAAGACGGCACCTGAGATATGAGGGCCGATCCGATGAGATGAGGGCTGAGATATGAGGATTAACATGTTGATGCTAGAAACGGGATTTATGATGATTTCAAGTGTCGATACTGGACACTCAATATTTTATGATGATTTTGAGTGTCGTTGATAGACACTCAGTGGATGATATATATAAATATGCTATGGATGACATGTTACCACATATTGAGACAGGCACGATATTTCATTTATATATATATAGAGAGAGAGAGAGAGAGAATAATGGAGGAAAGATGCCATAGGAGAGAATTTCCTCCTATGGCGTCGAAAAAACACACCCTCCATCATGTTTTCCGACGATCGAAATGCATCATCTTCATCGTTATCATCTAAGATATGGGAACACCAAATTTCATGTGATTCTACAACTTTTTCACTGTTGAATTAGTGGGTTCAAAATTAACGGTTTACCGACAATAGAACTTTTTACATTGCTAAATCAACGGTGAAAAAGTTGTAGAATCACATGAAATTTGGTGTACCCACATCTTAGATGATAATGATGAAGATAATGCATTCCGATCGTCGAAAAACAAGATGGAGGGGGTGTTTTCTCGATGCCATAAGAGGAAATTCCCTCCTATGGCCTCTTTCCTCCATTATTCACACACACACACACACACACACGTTCACTTACACACACACGTTCACTTTCGATACCACACGATATGATATTATTATATAGTATGACCTAGGTATAGCGTTATGCATTTGATTTCTACCTGATGATGTCTTCTACTCACGAGTTGGCATCTCATCCCTGTTGTGCCATAGTTTTCTTGCAGGACCGACCACTCGGATCAGTAGCGGCTTTCTGGTACACTTCTTCTTCGGGTGATTGCTTGGTAGGTGGGTTACATTCCAGATCGTGACCACCGCTTGTATATTTTTATATTCATTTGTATCTAGTTAAAAACTCCATCAATCAGACTATGTATATTTGTGGACTTAGAACGAGACTTGTATATATTCTTTCATATGCCGAGTTTGGTCATTGTTGAGTTGATGTTTTGATATTTATTTTACTTTCTTTCTTATGATGATCTTCGGTTTGGGCGTCGTATATTGTTCACACCATAATATTGCATTATTATATTCCCCATTCTTATTCTTTTTATAAATAAACAGGTGCTTTTGACACATGTCTGCTACATATTACAGGTTACAGGTTCTTGGATCTAAAACAGTGAAAAAGATAAAAGATGATGCAAAAGTGAGACTTTGACCAATAAACAGAAGACTCTTGATCAAGCCTACATAAAGATCAGTTCACAAAGAAGGTTCAAGACGTCGACACAAAGCGAACGGTTAGAAGTCCATTGCACTGCTCACTGTGAAGATCTGGAGAAGAAATAGAAGTCAATATGAGAAAAGACCTGTAAAAACAGAAAGGACAAATCAAGAAGAGCCAGCCCAAGAAATATAACAAGCCAACTCTCATATCGGGCCGCGGAACCGTGGCCAAACAGGGCCTCGGGCCGCGGTTCCGCGGCAGGATTGCGCAATCAGGAGTTTCAAAATTTTACCAAGTTTCTTGGCGGCTTTGACTGGTCAACCTAGGGTATTTTGGTAAATGTAGACGTGCGAATCAATTGTAACCTAGGGTTTCCTATCCTCTATAAATAGGAACTCTAAATCATTGTATTAGCTATGCCTCCCTATGCCTCTTTCTATGAATAAAATTTAGAATTCTTTTGGAGAGCATCGATGCCTCTTTTCATATCATGAATTCAGATCTGACAACCCTGTGTTGATGTTTGGAAAGAGCCATCTGTAAAGTAAGTAGGTAATTTCAATTCTTGCCCTAGGTAATTTTTTATTCTTTGCCCTAGATAAATGTTTTTAAATTCCCTAATGAGCGAGTAGTCTCCTCGCTTGTTAGGGTTAGCTTTGGGGAAGGCTTTTGAGAGATGAGATCTCTCATCCCTTTCTTGCCCGTTATATATTTTAATAGGACTCCATGCCTACATGCACATACTGCTCCCTGAGGCACCCTATCCATCGAGGTACCGGTGATACCGTAGTATAAAGGCCCGGTTGCGCGTGTTTTCCATGGAGGTTAGGGTAAGGATCGATAAAGGAAGGACAAGAACCTAGAAATAGGAACACCTTCCCGAATGGATCTAATCCCTTTTATTGATAATTACCATTGTAGGGTTCCTAGGCACACTCAAAAGGTCTCACAAGGCATCAACCATGCCAATTTCTAATTTTTCCGGTGCCGAGAAACCCTAATATAGATCATTAACTAGAGATTAGGCGAAAACGATAACTAGTTAACAACTTAACTTAGAGTGAACGGAAAATACAACCTTTGTAGATCCGGTCCTCCACTTCCTTAGCTCCATGATGATGTCTCTCCGCTGCGATCATCGGATCCTGGACTCTAGGGATGGTTTCGTCGAAGAAATGATCGGGCTAGGTCGTCGACTTCGATGCTGAAGATGATCTACGTCGAGGAGACTCAAGATCAAGCTCCAACTTCACCAAGTCATGAAACTTGTGAAGAAAACACCCTATACTACATGGCAAGTGGTAGAGGATGAAGAAATAGGAAGTGGGTTCACTTTGGATTTGGATTTCTCACTAGGTTTCAACACTTGACAATTTTCTAGCAATGGTTTTCTTTCTTCTTCAAGAAAGAAGAAGAAGAAAGAAAATAGAATGAATTTCCTAAATCGAAAATTCAAGTGATGCTTATCATATTTGCAACCATGGGTTAGTGTTAACTCATGTAGAGAATGAACAAGGGTTAAGTAAATGGTTAGGGTTTAGGAACAAAACAAAATGGCATGACTTTTTCAAAGATGCTTTGAAGCTTCTTGAAGCTTCAAGCCAAAATAACAAAAAGCCACCATCTAGTTTTGTCAAAAAAAAATAAAGAAAGAAAATAAGAACTTAACCACTAACCTAAACCATGGTTTAAAATAAACACACACCCAAGTTTGCATGTATCATCAAACATGATACAAACTAGTGCACAAACATATATCATATATACAATGTGCACATTCAAGTGAGAAAATAATCTTAAGTGAACCAATACTAGTTAATGTAAATTAATATATCAAATATATAATTATACATTAAATCATTAAATCAACACTTGATTTAACGATCCGGTCATATCGCATATAACCGACTAATATCAATAGTAACAACTTATCGAATCAACACTTGATCCGATAACCCGGCTATATCGCATATAACCGATCAATGTCACAAATCGTGAGAATCGAATACAGTATCACATACTGGTATTATTCTCGGTCCCGCACATATCTCATATGCGCTCCTATTTCATTTCTCTTGAGCCAGGAAACCTCTGTGTAGGACTCTAAAGACTCGTCAATACGCCGGCAGCAGGTGATGATCATATCAAACACCCACAAGCCGCAAGCGGTCTGCTAAACGTAACGGCCACCCGGGTATTGAGCGATCAGAAGATCGACGAGCAAGCCTGCTCACACTCCTGTGAATCCAATCAGCAACACTTACCGTACAGTCCGGTCTGTTCGTCTGATATGTCGCATATCTCGCCTAAGGGTGGTAAACGTCAGACCCCGATAGCTCGATAATTCGTGTCGATATGAGGTCTATAACAGTTCGAGAAACTACTGGTAACACTTACCAGTAAATCTCAGCAACCCTGGCCAGGGATTTCCGGTTATAGCCAATCGAACACAGCGCAACATCAACTCCCTATACCGGGAGAGACGAATCCCCTCCTATCGCTCATTGCCTCCATGTGATTCGGGATTGTACCCAAAAACCACCGTTTTGCATGCCCTCTTGGACGTGGTAAGGTGGAAATCAAAGCACAGTGGGAATCACACAAGACTCTATGACGATCTCGGGTCTACAGACTAACCTGTATCAGTGTCACCAGAGAACTGCCATCTGACGTAAGGTATAATACCATCTGGGAGTTCTCGGCGAGTCCGTCCAGTGTACCCAGTCTCCACTGAACACCCGTATATCATCTCTGATGTCAAACACCAATGGATATGGGATCATCCATCGCCCATCTGTATCGGTCAAGAAGGTATACGATAGTCTACTCTGGTATATCGATGCCCCGTCTCGATACACCCACGACTAGGGACTTTGAAGGATGTACTTATGGACTACCATATCCCCACTAGTATGATCTGCATCATAGTCCAGGGAGTCAAGTACACATCCTAAGGGCTTTACCAACATATAACAGAGAGACAATCAGTGTACACGTTAAGGTAAAGAGCAACCAGATAGCATACTATCATGTCGAGCAAGAAAGTCCTCCCTATATATGTCCAAGCATCCACTACAATATACATCCTATGTATAGTAATGGCCTCTAGGGCATATATATAACTAACAATCTCCCACTTGCACTAGGGCCATCTGATAGCAGTGGTTGTAGTATCTCATACTCAACCATCCCATGAAAGTCTCTCTGTGGGAAAAGGCCTTTGTGAGTGGATCCGCCGTGTTGTCCTCTGAGTCTGCTCTCCTAACCTCGATCTCCTTGGAGATCAACCATCTCCAGGATCAGGTGATACTGCCTTAGAATATGTCTGGATCACTGATGGGACGGACGTTTCTTGGCATAAGCCACAACTCCATTGTCACACAATGGGAGGAACTAAGTTCATCTCATGAACTAATATACACCCAGACAGCCTCTTTGGTAGCATCTTAAGTAGCGATATATCTAGCCTTTATCATCTAGTATGCCACGTTATCTAGCTTGGAACTCTTCCAACATACCGTCCCTTTACTGAGGGTAAAGACAATGCATGTGACTGACATTCAGTCGTCTTTATCATCCTGAAACCCTTCCAGTGATTCTCCCCAGGATCGATTGATACCATCTCACTACATCTAGTGAGTATCCTAACATCCAATTACATCTATCTCATAGATGAAAACTCAGAATTTAGGAGGTATCACTTTAATCCTATATGGAGAATCCTTGTGATGAGCGGAGATTGACCGAGTGTAGCATAGGAAACTCCTTCCCTATCAAGAGTATGTCATCCACGTACTCTACGAGGATCACTACCATACTCCCTACTACCTTTTTGTATATACAAGGTTCATCTACCATTTTGATGATGTCAAACTGTTTGACTAACTCATCAAAATAGATGTTCCAACTCCGCGATGCCTGCTTTATCACATAAAACATCTTGCACACGTTTCCGCTGCTCCCACTGTCTACGAAGCCCTCTGACTGTGTACTTACAGACTCTCTCTTCTAAAAAATCATTTAGAAAAGCAGTCATGGCACCCAACCGCCAGATATCGTAGTCATGGTATGTAGCCGTGGCAAGTAGGATCTGGATGGACTTAAGCATAGCTGCTTAGAAAAGGATTCATCACAATCCATAGCTGGTCAATGATGCAAACCTTTAACAAGTCTATCTTTGAAAGTCTCAACTTTTCCATCTACACCAAGTAATCTTCTCAAGATATACTTGCTCCTGATGGGGATTTAACCCTTCAGATATAGCAACCAAAGTCCATACTTTGTTGGTGTATAAGGATTCCATCTCAGATCGATAAACATCCAGCCATTCTTACAGAGTCTCACTCCTGATGGCCAGCTCGAAACTAGTTGGGTCATCATCTCATGATGCAATCCTCGCTCCCACTGTCATAGAGAAACCGAAGTAACTCTCAGGTGGGTGAGGAACCCTACTAAATCGGCGGAGAGGCTGAGGTTCGTTGGTTACTATTGAATTCTTCGGTTCTACCAAATCATCAGCTGCAGTTTGTATAGCTGAAACATTTCCAGTTCTTCATAACAGACCTTGCCTCGTGCTTATCCGGATTTTGCTTTTAGACATAGGCCGGACAACCCCAAATCTTAACTAACTTAAGATATGGGCTCTTCCCTTTCCATATCACATATGAAGTGGTAGGCAACTGATTTGATCGGAACCCTATTCAATAGGTATGCAAATTCATAAGTGCATAACTCCCAAAAGGAAATAGGAAACTCAGTAGTACTCATCATAGAGCGCACCATATCATATAGGGTGTGATTGCTCCGCCCCGATACAACGTTGTGCTATGGTGTATACGGAGGAGTAATTCTGAGAGAGAATCTCATTCTCCTTTAGAATAGTCCAGGATATCCGTGCTCAAGTATTCTCCTCCTCGATCACATCAAAGGACATAATACTTATACCCGTATTTTGGTTCTCTACTTCTAAATCATATTCTGTGAATATCTCAAAAGGTTCGGACTTGTGTTTCAACAGGAACATATGTCTGAATCTTGAGAGATCATCAGAGAATGTAATGAAGTACAAAGAACCGGTCTTGGCATTTGTAGACAGGGGACCTTACATACATCAACATGTATTATCCCAAGAGTTCACTTACTCTTTCTCTGTTTCCAATAAACAGAGCTATGGTCATCTAATCTTTGCGACATGACTGGCAAGTTTCACAAGATGTAAATTCAAACAGATTTAAATATGCATCTATGTGCAACTTAGCTAGTCGGGTCACATTGATATGACCTAGTCTACAATACCTCAAGAATGATCCATTCATTTCTGAACTCTTCCTCTTGTGTGTGTTCCGTATACTAAGAATGTAGTTTGATTTAGAACATCAATGCTTTTAGATAACGTGCCTGAACCGATCAACTTTTGATATAGGAAATGTTCAAAGCATTATCCAACAATACAAAATTTTATCATTTCTTTACTAATAAAGAGACTGATATGATTTTGTATATCAGGTTCGGTATCTAATAACATTCGTTCAGAATCAATGTATTTGGAAATACAGAGTGACAGTGACCAACAGACTTGGCTGCAACACTTGCACCGTTTTCTGCCTCATGAAACTTATCACCCGTTCTCAGTTCTCTACCTTTCTGTAGCCCTATGTAACAGATTACATATCTGGGATCCTGATCTGGTATCAAATACCCAGGACGTACAGGATACAGAGAAACAGTTCTTTGTAATGAACACACCCGAAGGAGATGCATCATATGCACTTTCTTCGTTTGGGTGGCATAGAAATTCTGGTATTCCCCAATTTCTTGCTATGTCTTATAACAATTATAAGTCGGAGCGGGACCAACGTTCCCCAGCACAATATAACAAGCGGATTCGGTTAATACATCCGTATTATTATCTTGATTAAGGCGTGATATGGTCGCTACCTGGAGAGAGAGAGAAGAAAACACTCAGCGTATGCTCTTGCAAGATCAGATTGGTTATTATTTTATCTAATCAGGATGGCTCCCACTGTTTTTATCAAATCTTCCTTCAAACCCTAAAAGGAAAGACTAGCCGGGATTAATTACACGCTACAAGTTCGCCAATCTTTCAGTCAGGCCAGTGTCGGTACTTTGAGGGAGGTTCCCCGTGCTTTCGCACGGACCTACAACAACAACAACAACTGAGCCTATCTAAACACCTACTTACAGTAAACCTCATTTTCCCAGAGGCGTAACCCCGTTGACATCTATCTAAACACCTACTTGATCAACTAATTGTAATGTGTAAAACTCTCCCAGGAGTAACTCTTACTCGCAGCGGGTATCGGGATCCAACTATCTCATAGAAGGTATGCAATCTCATTGCAAATTTCAACACTTGAAATTCTCGATAATGTTTTGCCCCTAGCGTGCTATGACCTTGACGCATGCCAAACAACCCATAGTCCACTAGTCAAGTTCAACCCGTACATTTCTTGATTGAATTAAACCCACCCACACGACCCTTGACGCATGCCAAACAACGCCGTGCGAATACCCTAATCCAATCGCATCGTATGCAAGCAGATAAGCACTAGTTAGCTACCGTACACTGCGCCTTGACGCATGCCAAACTACAGCAGCACGAATACTAAATAGTACTTATCTGAAATGACGGAGGGCTACGACAGGTTTTTCTGAAAACCTATTGCGTAATGAACTTGATATCGCTGTAGAATCAAATGATTTTTGAAATGGAGTGTTTTTTAGGCTTTTCTAGTTTTGCTAAAGGGGTCACTCCCGGTGAAGGGATCGTCGGCCCTTTCCTTATCGAATGAGGTGCGGGATATATCACATATATCACTATGCAAAGCAGAAACTATAGAAGCAATCAAAAGACAAACCGAGTGTGTAGCATCTGCCAGTTATTGCTAAAGGGGTCAGTCCCGGTAAAGGGATCTCGGCCCTTTCCTCGTCGAATGAGGTGCAGGATATATCATATATACCGATGTGCAAAGAAAGAACTGTAGCTACCTGTTTTATTTTTGAAATTCGATTCCACAACATCTTAGGTTTCTTTTCTTTCATTAATCACATTAATGAAGTCCCATAATTTAAGTCCACCTAAACATCACAGATAAATACAACGTACGCTTATGCCATCCGCATTCGCCTCGATGTCCCGTCTGCACCGTTAGGTTAGGAAACTAACGCCAGAGCGAGGCAGGGCTAGAGCGGGTGTAAAACATAAGCAACGTCTATATAATATATCATATATACTATATACTATATCTATCTGAACATATCACATGATCACATCACAGATATCGCAGCAGAAGAAACATATGAAATATTGGATATACTAGGACGTCCGTGTTTTAGTACGAGCCAGTATAAAACACGGATTCCATGGTCGCGATGAATAGCCAAACCCACACCCCTAGACCCCTACGAGAGCGGCAAGCAACCCTACCAATTCTAGGGTTAGGAGACCCGGACTCGACTCCTCAAGTTGGTCTCCCACTGGAGCCCAGAACCCGGTTACTTGTGCTCCCCTCCTTGGGTCTATCCTAGTGCGGAAAAGTAAATAATATACAAAAGGTGACATCTTCCGCAACCTGGAAGTGCCCCAATAAAAGAATATTACATACAAGTTTTTACATGAATGAAAATGAAAAACACTCATCTCAAATAAAAAAAAACCCGGTTATTCAAACACGACGATCCAATATAACATATCCAGCAACACATAACATCACATGTTATCAACGTAAGTAAGTATGCATACACCGATTGTCGTCGACGTATAGCAACGACAATCGGCAATACCACTACATACTACACTTACGGTCACAGACAAGAAAGTGTAAAACTACAACAGTTGGAATCCGCAACCATCCTTAAACGTCGCATGCCTAACCAAATGAATTCCTTAGACATCGCATGCCTAACAATTATAAACCCCGCATTTTAGTCTCATTATCGAAAACTCTTTTCAATATCAAGTCGGGCAATTCAACAAGATTCCCGACATCCTGATCGAATGCTCGTCGCAAACTTTAGTAGATGGCCGCACCCCCGATGTCGTCGACGAAGTGCACTAAGGCGGAACACCGCTGCCGCGAGCACCCGAACGGATGCTTTCGGCGATGGAGTTCTCCTACAGTCACTTGGTCGGGGCTAAGGGGTGTAGCTGTCTATTAAGTTTATCCGGCAAGTATCCATGTACGCTACTTGATTGCGACGGACTTTTGATCGCATCAAAATTCCGTGGCAACCGATCATTTTAGACTAAAGTGCTATGTTTATAACATTTATATTAGTTATCTCATAACTACTTGCGAATTCCAATTATTGTATCACATTCCAGATAAATAGAAAATGTTAAACTTTCCGATCTAACAATCAAACACCCAAGTTTTCCCGAAACAGATCAACACATGATATAAGTTTAAAAACATCCATTTCATGCCATAGTACCAACGGTCCAGCCGTAGAAGGGTCAAGCCAACGCCTCACATGTGGCACACCGTACTGCCCCAAACCCTAAGGTTCAAAGGGCAGTTCAAGACGGTCACATAATCAAGTTAAGGTTTGTTGTCTTCTAGAGGGACCATCGCGTTACTTGCACTACTTTGAACGTTCTTAAACTACGGAAAGATCCAACACTTGGAAATTTCCTGACAGGGGAAAAAGTGGGTATTTATATCCGGTCGAACTTTTTAACAGTTTCTAAAATATCCGGAAAAACTTAAACGAAGTAAAATTATCCGATCAAATTAACGAGTCCCCAATAAAACCCTAGAATACTCAACACTTAAGTGGAATTAAAAAATTCCCATAACAAATTGCCAAGAAAGGACCTAAGAATAATTATAAGAAATTTCAGGGACTAAGTCCAAATTTTGGCCGCGGAACCGCCGCAAAACCCATGGTTTCGCCGTGGTTCCGCGGTCAAATTATTGACTTAGTGGACCGTACTTCACAATAATTCTTAGTTTTTCCTGCTTAATTTTTTGAGAATTTTTAATTCACAAAAATCCACTGTTTGAAAAAATGTACAGAGAGGGTTGAAATCGGAGGATATCGGGTTCGATCGGACTTCTAGCTTCGTCTACACATCGCCTAAAGCTCTAGCTAGGCTCTGATACCATTGTAGGGTTCCTAGGCACACTCAAGAGGTCTCACAAGGCATCAACCATGCCAATTTCTAATTTTTCCGGTGCCGAGAAACCCTAATATAGATCGTTAACTAGAGATTAGGCGAAAACGATAACTAGTTAACAACTTAACTTAGAGTGAACGGAAAATACAACCTTTGTAGATCCGGTCCTCCACTTCCTTAGCTCCATGATGATGTCTCTCCGCTGCGATCATCGGATCCCGGACTCTAGCGATGGTTTCGTCGAAGAAATGATCGGGCTAGGTCGTTGACTTCGATGCCGAAGATGATCTACGTTGAGGCAACTCAAGATCAAGCTCCAACTTCACCAAGTCATGAAACTTGTGAAGAAAACACCTTATACTACATGGCAAGTGGTAGAGGATGAAGAAATAGGAAGTGGGTTCACTTTGGATTTGGATTTCTCACTAGGTTTCAACACTTGACAATTTTCTAGCAATGGTTTTCTTTCTTCTTTAAGAAAGAAGAAGAAGAAAGAAAATAGAATGAATTTCCTAAATCGAAAATTCAAGTGATGCTTATCATATTTGCAACCATGGGTTAGTGTTAACTCATGTAGAGAATGAACTAGGGTTAAGTAAATGGTTAGGGTTTAGGAACAAAACAAAATGGCATGACTTTTTCAAAGATGCTTTGAAGCTTCTTGAAGCTTCAAGCCAAAATAACAAAAAGCCACCATTTAGTTTTGTCAAAAATAAATAAAGAAAGAAAATAAGACCTTAACCACTAACCTAAACCATGGTTTAAAATAAACAAACACCCAAGTTTGCATGTATCATCAAACATGATACAAACTAGTGCACAAACATATATCATATATACAATGTGCACATTCAAGTGAGAAAATAATCTTAAGTGAACCAATACTAGTTAATGTAAAGTAATATATCAAATATATAATTATACATTAAATCATTAAATCAACACTTGATTTAACGATCCGGTCATATCACATATAACCGACTAATATCAATAGTAACAACTTATCGAATCAACACTTGATCCGATAACCCGGCTATATCGCATATAACCGATCAATGTCACAAATCGCGAGAATCGAATACAGTATCACATACTGGTATTATTCTCGGTCCCGCACTTATCTCATAACTCTCCTATTTCATTTCTCTTGAGCCAGGAAACCTCTGTGTAGGACTCTAAAGACTCGTCAATACGCCGGTAGCAGGTGATGATCATATCAAACACCCACAAGCCGCAAGCGGTCTGCTAAACATAACGGCCACCCAGGTATTGAGCGATCAGAAGATCGACGAGCAAGCCTGCTCACACTCCTGTGAATCCAACCAACAACACTTACCATACAGTCCGGTCTGTTCGTCTGATATGTCGCATATCTCGCCTAGGGGTGGTAAACGTCAGACCCCAATAGCTCGATAAGTCATGTCGATATGAGGTCTATAACAGTTCGAGAAACTACAAGTAACACTTACCAGTAAATCTCAGCAACCCTGGCCAGGGATTTCCAGTTATAGCCAATCGAACACAGCGCAACATCAACCCCCAATACCGGGAGAGACGAATCCCCTCCTATCGCTCATTGCCTCCATGTGATTCGGACTGTACCCAAAAACCACCGTTTTGCACGCCCTCATGGACGTGGTAAGGTGGAAATCAAAGCACGGTGGGAATCATACAAGACTCTATGACGATCTCGGGTCTACAGACTAACCTGTACCAGTGTCACCAGAGAACTGCCATCTGACGTAAGGTATAATACCATCTGGGAGTTCTCGGCGAGTCCGTCCAGTGTACCCAGTCTCCACTGAGCACCCGTATATCATCTCTGATGTCAAACACCAATGGATATGGGATCATCCATCGCCCATCTGTATGGGTCGAGAAGGTATACGCTAGTCTACTCTGGTATATCGATGCCCCGTCTCGATACACCCACGACTAGGGACTTTGAAGGATGTACTTATGGACTACCATGTCCCCACTAGTATGATTTGCATCATAGTCCAGGGAGTCAAGTACACATCCTAAGGGCTTTACCAACATGTAACAGAGAGACAATCAGTGTACACGTTAAGGTAAAGAGCAACCAGATAGCATACTATCATGTCGAGCAAGAAAGTCCTCCCTATATATGTCCAAGCATCCACTACAATATACATCCTATGTATAGTAATGGCCTCTAGGGCATATATATAACTAACAACCATAACTCCTCATAGATCTTCATTTGGGTATAGAAAGCGTTGAGATTTATTTACATTTCCAAACCATTCCTAAACCTAACCCTAGCAAGATTTAGATCTAGATTAATTTAGTTTTTAGATAGATTAAGTTTTTAGATTTAATAATCAATCCGAACACCCATCGGAATTAACTCGTTTGAGCGATTAGGAAATTCACAACATCCCTGTGGACCGACTCGTACTCACCGGCTAGCTACCAAGCGACGCCGTTCTTGATTGCGGTAATATATTTTTGATCGATAAAATCTCTCTAAATCATATATACTGCGTGTTTTTGTTTCCGCTAATTGGCAATGAGTATGCTCCCGTTTGGGGATGCCAATATTATATATGTATATGTTCTGTTTTTTATCAAAATATACAAAGAAGGTGCTGCCAAAATTTAAAATGACGAAAATGTTTTCAAACTATAGTATGCGGTCCACTTGTATTTCAACGAACTTAACTTATTCTTTGAAAAGAAAGAACTTGATTTCATCGATACCCTTTTTTCAAAACTTCACCTCCGCTATTTACTTTAAAAAGATTTAGATTCCTGGTTTTTGGCAAACTTGAATCCGGTAGGGTCCTATAGACTTCACATAATTTATGTTCCGGTCACTTGTCGTTTCCGGATCGTGACAAAGTTGGTATCAGAGAGTTAGGTTTAACCTTTGTTCGAGTCTAGGTTTGACTATGCAGAGTCTAGGGAGTATATTTCGGAACCTAGGCTTGACCTTACTGAACTTAAACTTGACTGAGAGGGTATTAGACCCGAACCTTGGTTGATGGAGTAGGTAAGTCAAGTAGAGTAACGTACCGTGCATATGTTCCGTGGCATACTTACGATACGATGCTCCGCTTAAATAACCTTAGGATGTATATATCTTGAGATCCGTTATTCTATTCATTCTTGTGATCTATCTTCATCGATGTTTGTTTGTGGTTCCTGTCACCATGGATACACGAGCTGAGAAGGCTGCAGCTAGAGATGCAGTCAGAACGAGCTTGTCAGGGACAAGGACTGACCATGGTGTTATTCCGGTGATACAGGAGCAGATTGATTTCTCGTTTATGCTAGGATTTCTCATTGGAGTCGAGTGTCTGGATCCGCACCGGATGGTCGGATCATTTCTTGAGACTAGATGAGATGATTGTTGACGTACGGCCTACTTCGGGGATCGTTGTGTTATCCACCGTGCATACAGATGTACCAACCGTTGCTAAGATTGACGAAGTGTCGCTTCCAGAGCTCATGAAACTGAACCTACATGAGTTTACAGGCAGAGATGTGACAGAGGATCCCTAGTCATTCTTGGATAAGTTACTAGGATATTTCGTTCGTTAGGACGCTTCGATGGGAGATCAGTAAGTTGGCTAGTTTCAATTTGAAGGGTCTTGCTCAGACCTGGTGTGAGTCGATCGAGAGAGGATGAGCAATGTGTATTCCTTCGATGGCTTGGACGAGTTCCCGAGGACATATTTTGCCAGATTTCTTCCATAAAGTGTTGGAGATACCGAATTCGTAGCTTCGAGTCTTTGCGTAAGATTCCGAATATGACCGTAGCCGAATATGAATTGCAGTCTATGCAGCTATCAAGATATGATTCAGATTTGGTCAATATTGAAGAAAAGTGGATTAAGAGATTCGTGTAAGATCTCAATGAGTCGTTCCTCTCCGTTGATGCCAGAGATTTGATACGTACGCAGAGGCATTGGATACGGCCACATTTCCAAAGGAAAGTCGTGATGAGATTGCAGCTGTTCTGGAACGAAAACGGATTAATTTAAGAATACCAGTTCTGGGCAGTTCAGCAGAAATGAGATCGGAAGAGGCCGAGACGGGTTCTTTTCATGATACTACGGCGATAGAGATTGGGACGCGGTATCGATTGTATAGCACGTATTCAGAGGGCCAGAGGCCGCCGTCGTTGACGTGCTACATTGCGAGTAGCCAGGTTACTTTTCCAGGAGATGTTCAGAGAGGCGTCAGAGCGAGATTTTTTCCGTCGCTACTGTTAGATATGTATGCCCGAGAAGCCTGTATTGTATAGGATGATAGGGATATGTATGTACAGGACAATCTTGCTCAGATGTATATAGTATATTATCTGAGTTATCTTTGTCTTAATATGTGTATTTTTTTCTCTTGCTACTTTATATTGTTTACATATATTGATAAAGAATCGATACAGTAGTATACTATTTTGGTTTGTTTTTATCTTAAAATGTGCATATGTTATACTCGATATTACATATGACGGATACATGTTGATAAAGCCCGTAGGATTTGGCTTGACTACCAGCGTTATGATGGCGATCATACTAGTGGGAGCTGGGTAGTCCATAAGCATATCCTTAAAGGTCCCAAGTCGTAGGAATATCAAGACCGGGCGTCGATAATCCAGAGTAGACTTGTGTATACGTTTCTAGACCCCAACGAGGGTCGGTGGTTGGTCCCACGGCCATTGGTGTGATCACCTAAGATTGTATACAGGTGCTCACTGGGGGTGAGTACACTGGACGGACTCGCCGAGAACCTCTAGATGGTATTATACCTTTCGTCAGATAGTGGTTCTCAGATGACATGAGTACAGGTTAGTCTTTAGACCTAAGATCATCATTTATCTCGTGTGAGTTTCTACTGTGCTTTGATCACTACCCTACCACGGCTCTACTGAGTCGTGCAAACAGGTTTTGGTTGGGTACAGTCCCGAGCCACATGGAGACAATGAGTGATTGTCGGGGATTCGTCTCTCCCGGTAATGGGAGTCGATATCGCACTGTATTCGGTTGACTAGAACCATAAGACCTTGACCAAGGCAGTTAAGATTTACTGATGGTTAGATCGGTAGTTTCTCAGATTGGTCCTAAGCCAAATCGACATAACTTATCAGGTCAGTAGGGGTCTGACGTTTAACATCCCCTAGACTCGGTATGCGATACTCTTAGACAAAGAGACCGGATTGTACGGAGATTATCATGGATAGGCTCAGTAGGGATCTGGATGAGCTTTCTTGTCAGCCTTCTTTTTCGACAGGTACCTGGGTAGCCGTTACGTACAGCTAGTGCTGCTGACGTGCTTATGGTTAAACCCACTGCCACGGATTGATGGCCGGGGCCCTGCCGTAACCCACTGCCACGGATTGATGGCCGGAACCTTAATCGATAGATCGTACCATTAACCCTATACTAGATATACAAAAGGAGTTTAAAGAGGTTATACCGATCGATCCATGTCCTTCGGTCTTCAATCTCTGTACCAAGCTCCTCGCGGCTTCCCCGATCAAGTTTGATCTCCGGTCTCCCTCCGTCGAAGAAGATCCACATCGAGGGTTCGTAATACGGGCTCCCGCCTCAAAACTGAAGCAACTCGAGCATCCAGTTTGCTAGCCTAGATACCCAAGATGAAGTATAGAGTGTATGATCATTTTGTCTCAATACACCCAATGATTCTCAACACATGAGATGGAATGGGTGGAGGTGAAGAAGAGGCCATTGGAGGAAGTTGTGAGCTCAAGACTTGGCACAAAAGAAAAAAACCAAGTGAAAAAATAAGTCTCTGTTCTTTTCTTTTGTTGTAAGTGTTGTAAGAAAAATTGTGAGCAACTAAAAAAAATCCTAGCACAATAAAAGATCTGCCATCTCACAATCACATCTCACCAAACCCATACAAGACCCAACACCATAAGTCATAGGCACCATTCAATGCCAAATGCTAAGACTTAACCTCACAATTTCCATATAATAAACATTAATCCAAATGTTTAAAGCAATAAAGAGAATGACAACTTCTAAAGTAAACTCGTAACGAATTACAAGAATACCCCTCATCGTTATATACATACCTGCATCCGTATTTCGATTGAATACAAATACAACGAGACAAAAATAATCCAACAATATAATACTAGGATCCGGCTTAAACCAAAGCCCACTAGTAATATCCGTCCGATCATGATCCGTGCACAAGTGCACGTATATGATCGAACCCTGCTGTAAAACCATACAGCCTCTACAACGTTTCGCCCGAACCAGGGAAACCCTCTGTGTGGGACTCTAAAGACTCGTCAATACGCTGGCAGTGGGTTTAACCACATGCACGTCAGTGGCACTAGCTGTACGTAACGGCTACCCAGGTATTGAGAGAAAGGGATGCCGACGAGCAAACTCATCCTGAAACCCTACTGAGCCTGACAGTGACAATATCCGTACAGTCTAGTCCGTTCGTCTATGAGTATCGCATATCGAGTCTAGGGGGTGGATAAAGTCAGCCCCCTAATAACTTGATATTCAGTGTCAGTATGAAGCCCATCACCACCTGAGAAACTACTGATTCGAATCAGTAATTCTCGACTACCTTTGCCAAGGATTTCTGGTGATGTCCACCAGTGCACACCACGACATCAACCCCCAATACCGGGAGAGACGAATCCCCTGACGATCGGCTCACTGCCTCCATATGGCTCGGGACTGTACCCAACTAAAACCTGTTTGCACGACTCCTTTGAGCCGTGTTAGGGTAGTAATCAAAGCACAGTAAGAACTTACACGAGACAAATGACAATCTCAGGTCGATAGACTAACCTGTACACATGTCACCAGGGAACTACTATCTGACAATAAGTATAATACCAACTAGCATGTTCCCGGCGAGTCCATCCGGTGTACTCAAAACCCAATAAGCACATGTATACATCTTAGGTGAACCAACTGACACCAATAGTGTGTGAGACCGGCCAGCGCCCCTCGTCGGGGTCTCGATCCGTATACACTAGTCTACTCTGGAGTATCGATGCCTAGACTCAAAACTCCCACAACTAGGGACATTTTAAGGATGTGCTTATAGACCACCCAACTCTCACGTATACGATCGCCAACATACTGCTGGTAGTCAAGCAAGAATCCTAAAGGCTCTATCAACATATAATAGTGATCTGTAATATCGCCTAAAGCATATACACGATGATAAAGACAAACCAGATAGCATACTATCATCTCGAGTAAGACTGTCCTACCGGTATAGATCCTCCCTCAATCATTGCAATCATGTGCCTGCGATCCAATAATTGACTTGAGGGCACTATAGCCAACATTATGCACAGTTTCACTTAAGGCTAATTATTGCGATATCGCATACTCACAGCCCGTGTGATACCGAACACCCAACTCCTTTACTAATCAGTTTCACAAAGCTCGTTTGTGAAACTATCACGTTCGAGAAATAGCCTCAGTGAGTGGATCCGCTCCAATATGTTTCTTTCTATATCTCTCTTTATCTCAAGTTCGTGGAGAAAACCATCTCCCGAAATGAGCAATACCTATCTTAGAATATGTCTGGATATCTGATGGGACCCAGTTCACAAATGAACTCCAAATCCAGCAAAACTTCTTAGACTGTATCATCCACTGAATTTAATCAATATCCTGTGCCATGCCTCCCTCAGTATCCGTATGGACCACCTGTCCAAACTACTGCCCCTCAAAAGAGGGAAAACTATAACTCTGACAGTCACTCTGTCATCCAGGTCACGTTGGAAGCCTGGAATGATTACCGTCTCCCGAAGGAGGCTGTAGTTATCATATCCCTAGAACATCAACTTATGTTCATAAACTGCTTCCGAACGTTTCTCCTGGATTGGATTAATATAAACTTATTGCAACTAGTGCAAAAACAACATCTGGTGTGGTAATTGACATTCATGATTGACTCAATTGCCTAAGCAAGTGATATGCCAATCATGCACATCCCTCTCCCCTTTATTCTGTAAGACACCTTTAGAGAGGGTGACTCCATCACCTGCAGGTACACTACCATGCCAGGAGTCGTCCATTCTAAAACACCTTTAGAATACTATCTAAGTACCCAGATTGGGAAACTACCTAAATCTAGATATAAAACCATAGATCTAGTAACCAGAATGCCTGATATTATATCCATATCATATGTGGAGAAACCACTGTGTGACAACCACGGTATAACCGACTATAGTATAGGAATTTCACTTCCTACAAAGTGTATGTCATCCAACTACCAGGACATCACACCCTATTACCTTCTTAACATATCCATCCCTTATTCTGATGAAGTCAAAAAACCTATGACTGTCACATCAAAAATAGATGATCTATCTCCGCCATACTACTTTAGACTATAAATAAACACAAGCTACTTGTCCACTATGCTTCCGCTGCTCCCACTGACCACAACAACCTTCTAACAGAGTCATATACACGTGCACTTCTAAAATAAATTTTAGAACGACGCTATACTCATCCTCCTGCCGGGTCTCATAGTCTAGAATAGCAGTAATGACTGAGTAAACAAGAACCTCCCTGTAACCGTCTTTGAGTATACCGAAGCACCTCTCGGGTGCCTGAGGTTACCCACCATATCTACAGAGTGGCTAATGGAATGTCAAACCCGATTGAATCTATAGGTTCTATTAAATTTTCAGTAATCGTTTGTGGTTCTGGAATCACTTCCAGTTCTACCATACTCCCACTACTATTTTCTGAAAAAGCCCATTTTACTAAAACTGTGGTGAGTCAAGAATAATATCACTATTGATCTTCCAAATGGTAGAAAGTTAACCCTCGTCATAGCCCGGGATAACCCACAAACTGCCATTACAGAAACATGCCTTGAGTTATCCAGAATCTGGTTTTAAGCATAAATCGAAAAACTCCATATATCTTAACATCGTTAAGATATGAACCATTCTATATACAATATAGAAACAGAGGCACTAATTTAATTGGAACCAGATTCAAATCATGCAGCTGTCTCCAGTGCATGTCAAATAAATGGAGAGATGCTAATTAGCATTACTCAACTTAGGAGTACATCCAGATATGAGTAACCTGAAAGAGAAGCAAGTTCTCAAAACCATTACTTATCAACTAAATACCAAACACAAGTATCTACATCTTCGATCGCCTTGAAGGATCCTGATACTTGCAACACATGGTTCTCTATTTTATTCTTGTACCTATAACTTCTCAAAACTTGCACCTTCTATTTCTACGAAACACTTGTCTAAAACTGGAGAAGTCACAACTAAACAGAATATAGTACGAAGACCAACCCCTTTGTCCTAATAGACGCTGGACAACATACAATATTTTGTATAAGTCCCCTGAGTTGAATAACTCAAACCCTGTGCATCGTAGGTTGAAAACTGTACTATGGTTAAGAAGAATTACATCGCTGTTTAATGCTCCTTACCTAACCATCAACTGATATAGATAAATGTCATGGACATAATTTTAAAAAGTTATATCTCACTTTATAAAAGAAACGTACAGATATATCAGTTTGAAATTGGTGCATAACAATGGATATTCAAAACCAAATATTTACCGTCAGGCAAAACCCCAGGTGATTTTCTCAAATATCACCAATTACAACGAATTCGGATATAATGAGAATATAATCACCTAATTCGCAATAACTTACTCCCACTCATCATCTGTACAACCATACAGATGTGAGAATCTAACCTGGTAAATACATACCCCGGAGTAAGAATCTAATTGGGAAATCAGTTTTCAATTAACAACGCATAGTGAATCTAAAACATGAAAATGTTTCGAAGGGGTAGCCGGGTATTCCTAGTAATGCCTCTTCCATTATCCGGATTCATGACTATAACCTTATATTTCCTTGCTATCTCTCCAAATCCCTTTATTTGTCTTTACTCATTACCTTCTATACACCACTCTTAGGCTAAATGGTTTTCTTCCTTCCCTACCGTTCGGCACCAGCCTATGGTTTGGAAGAAGACTATCCAATAAGCGTAATAGGTATACTCTCATAATCCTAGGAGCCTTCGCAACCTGAGAGAAGGTAAAGATAAAAGACAACTGAATAATCCTTATTCTATTTCTCCTGAACCAGAATCCATCCTCGAACTGGAACAAGTTCCTTCGAGTACGATGGAATATCCAATAACTGTGGATCTTCGTAGTGATACGGGGTGTTCTGGAGAAAATCAAAGGTGAAGTAGGAGTGGCGATGAAATACGTGGTTTGGTCGTGAATGATAGCAGTCGCAATTTATTTTTCTCTCTTTCTAATCCCTTTATTTGTCTTTACTTATTACCTTCTGTACACCTTACTTAGGCTAATTGGTTTTCTTCCTTCCCCGCCTTTCGGCACCTGCCTATGGTTTTGAAGAAGACTATCTAATAAGCGTAATAGGTGTACCCTCTCCTAATCCTAGGAGCTCTCGCAACCTGAGAGAAGGTAAAAGGAAAAGACAACTGAATAGTCATATTCAATTTCTCCAGAACCGGAAACCATCCTCGAAACTGAAACAAATTTCTTCGAGTTCGTATGTAACTATATGATGGTCATATCCAATAAAAGTGGAACTTCGTAGTGATACGGAATGTTCCGGAGAAAAGCAAAGGGTAAAAGTAGGAGTAGCAATGAAGTATGCAACTCTGACAATCCAAAACCCAGTGTTTTAAGAAGGTTCGGTTAACTTGGTTTCTGAGTTATAATCTAGGGTTGGGACATGATCGCTGCCAAAGAGAGAGAGAAAAGAAACACTCAGCGTGCACTCTAATCTAGATCAAAATGGTTAATCACTTTATCTAATCAGGATATCTCCTACTGTATCCTCAAATTCTCCTCCAAACCTAAAAGAAGAATTAGTCGGGATCATCTAAAATCACCTAAGGAGTAAACCAACTCATCAGTGGGTATCGGGATCCAACTATCATCGCATGATAACCTGATGGAATCCACTCAAGTTATCACACTCCAGAAGGTATACGCATGCCTGGCAAGTTTCCTGTATGTTTGAAACTCCCGATGTGATTTTTACCCCATGCTCTTATGACCTTGACGAAGGTCAACAAATTATAAGTCACATGTCAAGTTCTACCTGTCATTGTCCAGGTTAATTTGAACCCATCCGTACTCGATCTTGACGAAGGTCAACAAGGTTGTACGACTATCCCAAAACAACGCATCTATCTATGCAACAGAAAAGTAACAAACAGCTACCATACACTATACATTGACGAAGGTCAACAAACATAGCATGAATACTAAGTGCTACCTGTTTGAAATGACGGAGGGCTACGAATGGTTTTAGGCGAAAAACCTTTAACGTAATGAACTTGATATCATTGAAGGAACCGGATAGCTTTTTACAGAAATATAGTGGTGAAAACCTTTGCTAAAGAGATCATTCCCGGTGAAGGGATCTCGGCTCTTTCCTCATGGAATGAGGTGTAGGATACTCTCACTGAATACCACGATGCAAAGCAAAAAGTAATCGACTATAATGAAATTATTACCCTGACGCAAACTTCTGCCTAAGGGATCACTCCCGGTGAAGGGATCTCGGCCCTTGCCTCGTCAAATGAGGTGCTGGATATTCATAACCGAATACCACTGTGCAAAACAAAAGAGAACGTCTTTGTAATAACAGCTTTTAAAAATTTGTTCTAACAACATCGAATAGGTCCGTTTTCCTTGCATTGATCTGAATCAACGCAGTCCCATCAATTAATCACACCACAAAAAACGAAAATATGATGTACGTATATGCCATCCTCATTCGCCACTGGGTCCCGTCATCACCCGTTAGGTTACTTAACTAACGACAGAGCAGGGACTGGACTAGCGCGGGTGAAAAACATATACAACATCTACTAGTGTATATATATAGCAATATATAATAATCGCTCCAGGTATGATAAATGCAACATCACAGAAAAGTGATAAGCATCACAGAACAATACAGATAATCTGAGAGCCCGGCTTTCCATTGAGCCGCAAGTGAAACCCGACGTTCTCTTGGTCGTGTGGATAGCCAGTGCAATGAAAACCTAGACCCCCACGAGCGCGGCAAGTTACCCGTCAAAACCAAAAGCGAGGCAGCCCCCTTCATCAAAGTGAATGGGCCACCCGGCACTTCACGGAATCCGGTAACTTGAGCGCCCTACCTTGGGTCAACCTGTACCCCTACGAGTGCGGCGAATAGCCCGCCAATTCTAGATTGAGGCCCCCTCCTTCTCAACGCCATGAGATGCGGACCCGTTGCCCTCTAGAACCCTGCTATCCGTGAACTCCACCGCGGGGTAATCTTAGTACAGAAAAGAAAATATGTACAACAGTGACATCGACCTTAACCCGGTCGTGCCCCAAACAAATAATATACAAGCAGGCAGTGACGGCAGTCCACATGTCGGATACTTGCCCTGCGATATCAAATGTACAAATAAATCCAAACTGTACTAACATTGCACCCAAGCTATCTACCACGACAAATCCGCAACAAACACAGCACAACACAGAACATCAACGTGAATGTCACGTTCGCAAACCCATCTAAAAGAACTATAGCAATTAGACAAGTTGTACCGCTCTAATGACATTCATGGTCGTAAATAGTAATGCAAGTACTGTAAACTTTAAACAATGTTAGAAGTATCGACTTCGAAATAACCCCGAACAACCCCAAACAACTAGATAAAACCATATCCAAACTGGGCTAAACTAGCAATACCACTGAATCAATATTCCAGAGACTAGACAGCACACCAAAACTCAAGTCCCAGATCCATTAAAAAACCATCCACGCCGGATTTTACCTCAATATGGCCGGTCCAATAATGGAGTTAAGGGCTCGTGTTTGGTGTGTAGTCTAGTTGTCACCTATGTAGTCTTCTGCAGTTGCTAAAATATTTTTAGAAGACCATAAAAATTTCAACAGAGAATGGAATATTCAGGGTATTGATTTGGAGTTGTTTCGGTTTCGATACTTTAACATCATCTAAACAAACTAGTATGTGGTTAATGGGTTGGCTCTGATACCATGTTGGGTTACGGCAACGCCCCGAGCATCAATCTGTAGACAAATGCGGAACAAAAACTTTCAAAACCCGGCGCTAACGGAACCCTAATCGACGGATCGTACAATTAACCCTATACTAGTTATACAAAAGGAGTTTAGAGAGGTTATACCGATCGATCCGTGTCCTTCGGTCTTCAACCTCTGTCCCAAGCTCCTCGGGGATTCCCCGATCAAGTTTGATCTCTGGTCTCCCTCCGTCGAAGAAGATCTACATCAAGGGTTCGTAATACGGGCTCCCGCCTCAAAACCAAAGCAACTAGAGCATCCAGTTTGCTAGCCTAGATACCCAAGATGAAGTAGAGAGTGTGTGTGGTCATTTTGTCTCAATACACCCAATGATTCTCAACACATGAGATGGAATGGGTGGAGGTGAAGAAGAAGCCATTGGAGGAAGTTGTGAGCTCAAGGCTTGGCACAAAAGAAAAAAACGAAGTGAAGAAATAAGTCTCTGTTCTTTTCTTTTGTTGTGAGTGTTGTGAGAAAAATTGTGAGCAACTAAAAGAAAATCCTAGCACAATAAAAGATCTGCCATCTCACATTCACATCTCACCAAACCAACACAAGACCCAACACCATGAGTCACAAGCACCATTCAATGCCAAATGCCAAGACTTAACCTCACAATTTCCACATAATAAACATTAATCCAAATGTTTAAAGCAATAAAGAGAATGACAACTTCTAAAGTAAACTTGTAACGAATTACAAGAATACCCCTCATCCGTATATACATACCTGCATCCGTATTTCGACTGATTACAAATACAACGAGACAAAAATAATCCAACAATATAATACTAGGATCCGGCTTAAACCAAAACCCACTAGTAATATCCGTCTGATCATGATCCGTGCACAAGTGCACGTATATGATCGAACCCTGCCATAAAACCATACAGCCTCTACAACGTTTCGCCCGAACCAAGGAAACCGTCTGTGTGGGACTCTAAAGACTTGTCAATACGCCGGCAGTGGGTTTAACCAAAAGAACGTCAGTGGCACTAGTTGTACGTAACGGCTACCCAGGTATTGAGCGAAATGGAGGCCGACGAGCAAACTCATCCTGAAACCCTACTGAGCCTGACAGTGACAATATTCGTAAAGTCCGATCCATTTGTCTATTAGTATCGCATATCGAGTCTAGGGGGTGGATAAAGTCAGACCCCTAATAACTTGATATTCGGTGTCGGTATGAAGCCCATCACCACCTGAGAATTTACTGATCTGAATCAGTAGTTCTCGATTACCTTGGCCAAGGAAATCTGGTGATGGCCACCCGTGCACACCGCGACATCAACCCCCAATACCGGGAGAGACGAATCCCCTGACAATCCGTTCACTGCCTCCATGATGTGGCTCGGGACTGTACTCAACTAAAACATGTTTGCACGACTCCTTTGAGCCGTGGTAGGGTAGTAATCAAAGCACAGTGGGAACTCACACGAGACAAATGACGATCTCAGGTCGATAGACTAACCTGTACACATGTCACCAGGGAACTGCTATCTGACAATAGGTATAATACCAACTAGCATGTTCCCGGCGAGTCCGTCCGGTGTACTCATTACCCAATGAGAACCTGTATACATCTTAGGTGAACCAACTGACACCAATGGCTTGTAAGACCGGCCACCGCCCCTCGTCGGCGTCTCGATCCGTATACACTAGTCTACTCTGGAGTATCAATGCCCAGTCTCGAAACTCCCACGACTAGGGACATTTTAAGGATGTGCTTATAGACCACCTAATTTAAGAGATTTTATCAATCAAAACTATATTAACGCAATCAAGAACGGTGTCGCTTAGTAGCTAGCCGGTGAGTACGGGTCGGTCCACAGGAATGTTGTGAATTTCCTAATCGCTCTTACGAGTTAATTCCAAACGGTGTGAATGGATCAATTAAATCTAAAAACTAAATTAATCTAAATCTAAATCTTGCTAGGGTTAGGTTTAGGTTAAGTTTGGAAAGTCAATAAATCTCACCGCTTTCTATACCCATATTAAGATCTTATTAGGAGTTATGGTAATTATTAATAAAGGGGATTAGAACCATTTGGAAAGATATTTCTTCCTCTAGGTTCTTGTCCTTCCTTTATCAATCCTTACCCTAACCTCCATCGAAAACACGCTCAACCGGGCCTTTATACTACGGTATCACCGCTACCTCGTGGGATAGAGTGCCGTAGGGAGCGGTGTGTGCATGTATGCATAGAGTCCTATTAATTATATGTGATGAGCAAGAAAGGGGTGAGAGATCTTCATCTCTCAAACCTTCCCCAAATATAACCCTAACAAGCGAGGAGACCACTCGCTCATTAGGGAATTGAAGAACATTTATCTAGGGCAGAGAATAAAAGATCTAATTAGGGCAAGGAATTAAAATTACCTAGGGCAAGGAATTAAATTTATCTAGGGCAAGAAAAATAAATTAAGAACTTACAAATTGATGCTCTTCAAAAAGAAATCTAAATTTTATTAATGAAGGGAGGCATAAAAAGAATACAATGATTTGGGCTTCTATTTATAAGACACAGAAACCCTAGGTTACAATTGACCCGCATGTCTGTATTTATCAAAATACCCATAAGTAGACCTAGTCAGAGTAGATTCCAAGCATTGGCAAAAAAATATTTCCATCATGGGCTCTAGACGGCCGTGGATCCGCGGCCGCAACAGGGGTTGGGCCGCTGTTCCGCGGCCCAATGGAGAGTTTATGTCTTCATTTTTCTTCTGCTGACTTTGGGCTTTCTGGGCTTCCTTATTCTTTGGTTCTTTTATTAAAATAGCTTCTCCAGTGAACAATTGCAGTGGACTTTTAACTGGTTGCTTTGTAATCTTAGACCTTGCGCTGCCTTATGCTTTGTGAACTTTATCTTTGTGTAGGCTTGACTAAGTCCCTTCTATTTGTTGGTCAAAGTCCCTCTTTTGTATCGTCTTTTATCGTTTTCACTGTTTTCGCTCCAAGAACCTGTAACCTGTACTATGTAGCAGACATTTGGTCAAAAGCACGTGTTTATTTGTAAAAAGAATAAAAATGGGGAATATAATAATACAATATTATGATATGAACACCACCCAACTCTCACGTATATGATCGCCATCATACTGCTGGTAGTCAAGAAAGAATCATAAGGGCTCTATCAACATGTAATAGTGATCTGTAATGTCACCTAATGCATGTACACGATGATAAAGACAAACCAGATAGCATACTATCATCTCGAGTAAGACCGTCCTACCGGTATGGGTCGTCCCTCAATCATTGCAATCACGTGCCTGCGATCCAATAATTGACTTGAGGGCGCTATAGCCAACATTATGCACAGCAGTTGCACTCGATTTATGTTTCCATACATCCATTATACTTGGTTTATGTTTTCGTGCATACCCATTGCACTCGATATTGTTTTGTGCACGTCGTTGCACATATTTATGATTTCGTGCACCCCGATAAACTTGATTTTGATTTCGTGCACGTTGTATGCACCTGATTTTTACTTTTGTACTCGATGTTGTTTGCATGCACCTTCGATGCATTGATATGGTTTTCGTGCACGCCAGTTGCACTAGATTTACGTTTTCATGCACCAAGTTGCATTTGATATCGATTTTCGTGCACCCTATTACACTAGATGCTTTTATGCAAACCTGATGCACTTGAATTAGATTTTCGCGCAAACTCGGCACACTTGACACCTTTGATGCACTTAAGGATTTTCGTATACATCAGTTGCACTTGATTGAGATTTTCGTGCACTTTAAATGCACTTGATGTTGTTGTCGTGCACAGCCGATGCACTGGACAGATACTTTCGTGCACACCTGTTGCACTCGGTTTTTATTTTCATGCACATTCGTTGCACTTGGTTTTAACTTTGATTTTCATGTGCACCAGTCGTACGTGGGTTGATTTTCATGCACACCGGTTGATATTGATTGCTTTTCGAGCATCGTATTTTTATGATATAGATTATGTTATATAGAAGTAGGGCAGGACTGGTCTGAGGGACAATGCCTGAATGTTTTTGCATATATCAATATTTACAGAAGAGATTTTTAAAGGAGCTATAGTCTCGTTATTTTCCTACGTGTTAGTGAGCGACACAAGATTCTTCAAAAAGAAACCCCTTCTAAGTCAATTTCAAAAAGGTAGGACGTATATCTTATATATATAATGAATGTCCGCTACTTGTGCCATAATATACGCATCATACGGCGATTTTGAAAACGATTTTTCATACATTTTTCAACTACGTAGATGATTTTATTTGATGTGTACTATATACGTGTTGTAGCCTTGATTATTTTGAACTTGATTTTGTAAGTTGATGTCGCGCACCATGCGGGTTTGCGGGGAGGCGGACTACGTAAAAAAACGATTTTTACGGGTGTCGCAACACCGACTTGAACTCCAGGATCGATGTTAAACCCTAGCGAACCAAACTTGTGTGAGGTTTAACTACTCGAATAAAAGTTATACCTCACGATACCATGTCCTTCGGGTCTTCTTGTCGATGTCCTCATCCTCGTCATAAGCTCCGAGAATCGTAACGGATCGATGCCTCATCGTCGGACTCCTCGAGTCAAAGAAGATCCACCCGAGAGTCTATAGTCCGAGCTCCAACCTCAAATCCGAGGTAACTACAACATCTAGTTCGCTAAATTAGATGTCCTAGATGATGTAGAGAGTGTGGATGGATTAGTATGTCTCTAAGTACCCTAGGATTCTCAACACATGAGAGATTTAGGGTTAGAGGAAGAAGAACAAGCTTAAGGAAAAGCTAGTGGAGAAAATGAGCAAGGGAGTGAGAATGGCTTATTTCTGATGAATAGAAAATGAAGCATACCATAATTGATAAGATAAATATCTTAACAAATATCAAGCATGCTTCATAAAATATCGAGGAGTGAGTCATGCCATGAGTCACCAAGAGCCATGTCTCACTTAATGCAAACCCCCACCTCATTTCCTCCACCTCATTAATCTTTTAATCAAAAGATTAAAAACCCTAATGAGGTGCCTTCTTCTAGAAGCAATCCCGAGTAAATTACGAGAATGCCCCTCATCCGTATATACATACTCGTATCCGTATTCCTAAAAATACGAATACAATGAGACGAAAATAATCCATCAATATAATACTAGGATCCGATTTAAACCAAAGCCAACTAGTATTATCTGTCCAAATCATCATACGTGCACAAGTACACGTATGTGTTCGAATCCTGTCGTAAAACTATACGACCTCTACATCTTTTGCCCGGTGCAGGGAATCTCTCTGTATGGGACTCTAAAGACTCGACACTACGCTGGCAGTGGGTTTAACCATAAGCAACAAGCGGTACTAGCTGCACATAACGGCTACCCAGGTATCTGTCGATAAGAAGGTCGATGAGCAAACTTATCCGAACTCCTACTGAGCCTATCTGTAACAATCTCCGTACAGTCCGGTCTGTTCGTCTAAGAGTATCGCATATCGGGCCTAGGGGGTGGTAATCGTCAGACCCCTAATAGCGCAATAAGTCATGTCGGAGTGTAGCCCAAAACACCCTGAGAAACTAATGGAGTACCTACCAGTAAATCTCACTTGCCTTGGCCAAGGACTTTGTATAATGTCTTTCCGAACACAGCACGATATCAACCCCCAATACCGGAAGAGACGAATCCAATCTAACCGCCACTGCCTCCAAGTGCTTCGGGACTGCACCCAACTACTATCTGTTTGCACGACTCCTTTGAGTCGTGGTAGGGTAGTAATCAAAGAACAGTGGGAACACACTCGAGGTGAAGTAGCAGTGTCAAGTCGATGGACTAAGCTGTACTCATGTCACCTGGGAACTGCCACCCGACGATAGGTACAGTACTCACCAGCAGTTCCCTATGAGTCCTGTCTAGTGTACTCATAACCCAATGAGCACCTGCATACTATCTCCAGTACGACGTACTAATGGCTATGGGACAGACCATCTCCCATATTGGGATGAGAAGCGTATACACTAGTCTACTCTGGAGTATCGATGCCCCATCTCGATAATCCTATGACTAGGGACTTATATAGGATGAGCTTATAGACTACCCAGCCCCTACTAATGTGACTGCCATCACAACGCTAGTAATCAAGCAAAGATCCTGAGGACTTTACCAATATGTATAAGCGATATGCTAAAATAAACACATGCACATATTGAGGTAGAAACAATCCAGGTAGCATACTACCGTTTCGAGAAAGACTGTTACTATATCTGTATGGTTTCCATAGCACCTTATCAAGGGTTTGGAAGCATCACACATGCCACAATAAAATTTTAACGAGGTGCTAAGCAAACTTAACTAGGAATCGAACTAGAATATTTAGAGTAACAAGTTCTAGTATCATATACTAGCCAGTGTCTAACACTAAGTGGGGAGAGATACAACCGTTGTAGACCTCCTAGCAACTCCTTGGATCTCTTAGGGTTTGAACGGGCTAGCTTAAACTTCCTCCACGTCCACGATGATCCACCCGGAGTACCTTTGCTCAAAGCTCCTTGCTCCACTAGATCACAATAATAATGAAGCAAACAAACTACACCAATGGGCTAAACAAGTGTAGTGTGATGATATGGTTGTGTTCTCATATGAAAACCCTTTCTTTCTTTTACCCTCACTCACTTTGGAAACTCAAGAGAGAGCTAGAGAGAGGAAGAAGAAGATGGCAACCTTGAGCACATTTTTCTTTTGGATAAAGATAATGATAATAGATCATGAGAGAAAGATAAATATCAAGATAAATATCTTCATCTCAAACCATGGTCAATAAATATCTAGATATTTTAGAATGAGAGAAAAATAACAAATGAAAATGAAACCATGGTTTAAGCTAGGTCAAGTGAAGAATAGTCAACCATGATTTAAAATCAATTTTCTTTTTCTCATTCTAATAAATATAAAGATATTTACTTTCCATGTAATTCTTATATTTCCATCTTTGTTGTATCATCAACCATGATACAAATGCATGTATGTATGTGTGTATGCACATCAACATGTACATATACATCCATGCATCCATCATAAAGAAAAGGTTTATTTAAATGAGATAAAAGTCAATATCAAATCAACACTTGATTTAATAAACCGGTCATATCTCATACGACCCGACCAATAGAAAATGCCCGATTAAAACACGGTATCAAATACACGTATTTAATCGAGCTTCCGCACATATCTCATATGCACACCACATCATTTCGCCTGAGCCAGGAAACTCCTGTGTGGGACTCTAAGACTCGTCAATACGCCGGCAGTAGGTGATGATCATATCAAACACCTACAAGCTGCAAGCGGTCAGCTAAATGTAACGGCCACCCGGGTATTGAGCGATCAGAAGAAGAACAAGCGAACCTGTCAAAACTCCCGTCGATCCAACTGGCAACACTTACCGTACAGTCCGGTCTCTTCGTCAAATATATTGCATATCGAGTCTAGGGATGGTAATGTCGACCCCAATAACTCAATAAGTCATGCCGGTATATGGTCTACAACAGATCGAGAAACTACTGATAACACTTATCAGTAATATCTCAGCAGCCCTGGCTAGGGACTTCCTGTTATAGCCAATCGTGCATAGCGCAACATCAACCCCCAATACCGGGAGAGACGAAACCCTTTCTATCGCTCATCGCCTCCATGTGCCTCGAGACTGTACCCAAAATCCACATGTTTGTACGACTCAGTAGAGCCGTAGTAGGGTGGAGATCAAAGTACAGTGGGAGGACACACAAAACTCTATGACGATCTCGGGTCTACAGACTAACCTGTACCAGTGTCACCTGAGAACTGCTATCCGACGTATGATATAATACCACATAGGATTTCTCGATGAGTCCGTTCAGTGTACCCAGTCTCACTGAGCACCCGTATACAATCTTTGGTGTCACCACACCAAATGGATATGGGATCATCCATCGCCCAACATATGGAACAAGAATACTATACGCTAGTTGATTGTTACGAAAAAGTGTTTTTGTAGAATAACCGCAATCAAGACGGTGTCGCGCGTAGCTAGACCGAGGTGAGTACGGGTCGTCCTCTGGGAAACGTGGAACCTTTTACTTTTACCTTAGATGTGTTGAGAAAGAGAGGAGGGATAAAGAATTTTATAGAAAGATTTCTAGATCTACGTTAAACAAGAATGTAAAATATAGATCTAGATTATTTTAAAGATGTAATTAATATAATAAGAGGGCTTGTAGGGTTCGTTAGGATTTAGTAGTTATGGACGATTATTTAAAAGTTACCCTTTTTATCCATTAATAGATTTAGAACTAGAACGACGGTGATGCGTGTAGATTAGGGTTTCTGGAGGGAAAAAGGAATCCCACTCTTAACCCTTATCTCGACACGGAACTCCGTTCATATCTAGCCTTTACCAAAACAATCATTAATCTAATCTCTAATCGCGGTCGGAACTACCAAAGAATTGCTAGCGCGCCCGATTAGGATGTTAATGATTCTTTTGATAAAGTTCCTAAACTTTATAGGACTTAAAAAGGGTTTAATTATTTTCATCATCCATTAGCCTACCCTAATCCTACGAACCCTAACAAGCGGAGAATTACTCGCGCATGTTGGGAAAAGAAGATGAAAAGATAGAGAGGGAAAACATAATGTAAAATGCAAAAGAATTAAATAAAACAACTACCTTTATTAATCAACTTGAACAATCTACACTTTGATTCCTTAAAAAATGATTACAATGACTAGTTTGCTTCTCGATCTCTTCCGAAGGAAGTAGATGAACAGTTGATGATCAGCCTGGATGCGTGAGCCGTCTTGGACTTCGTGATCTCTTCGGCTTGATACCTTTTCCAAGAGGCTCTCGGTGCCCTTTTATAGTGCAAAGCCAGAATCTTATTGTTGAAAACTTGCTAAAATATAGCATAGATTTACCCCAAAAAATCTTTTTCTCTAATTCCATAATATTGCGGCGGATCCGCGGCAAATGGGGGCTAAGGCCGCGGATACGCGGCCAACGGGTGAGATCTCTTGATCAAAATTCTTGTGCTTGCATCTTGTAACATGTGGCAATCCTAGGCACCTTCATAATTCAGAAATCTTCTCTCGGTTGCTTCCAGACTTGGTCTCCAAGTTTTGCTTCTTAATTTGGCAAGATTTCTTCAACAGCTTGATTTCTTTGATATATTCTGCATAACAACTTGAAAAATTCTGCACAACAACTCAAATAAGATTTTAGTAGACTTTGTTCTACTAGGATTAGGTCAATAATATTTGCATACATTTTCCATATAAACCCTCATATGTATAATATATTATAATAAAGTCCTTTTTTAATATGAAAATGGTAGGAAAAATATAATACAAATGTGCAGTTTTATCAACTGAACAAATATCCCCAAACTTATCTTTGATCGTCCCGAGCAAACTAGTTTATTTAAGAGGAGAAAAAGAAAAAGAGAAAACTAAGCACACTTTCGTAGGCAGACACGATTGTACTGAGCACGTGCAACAAGCCGTTAAACCTCTAGGTGTCCCTAGTAGGAGGAGTGTTGTCTCCTGAGGGTTTTCAGCGGATTACACCCACAAAATCCAATAACAAAAGAAAGATGGTGAAATTTACATATAAAGACAAGAACCATAAAAGAAAGGCCTTGAAAAGAAGAGTTTCCAACTATACTAGCTTTTCAGTTGTCATGAGCCCTATCTTAATAGTCATGAAAAAATGTTAGAAATCACATCATCCCTCAATAAAACATCGTCTTTATTCTTCATTCCTACCTTTCATCCAAACATTGATCATATAACCCCACGTGTGTGTAAATAACATCCCTACACTCGGAGAATTCAATTCAAGCTATCATACTCTTGTCCATCTACCTTAGTACTTTTTAATTTGATGAATATTAAAGATTTGCTCACACATTTTCATGCGACCGTTAATACTTCTTGAGGTACTAACCGACCGATTACTCATGCGCTTGCTGATTTGGTGATAATATTTTCCTCGTCTTGCACCACCTAAGGCTTAGCAGTGACTCCCAGACCAGTTGGCCTTAGGGCACTAGGTGAAGAGGCACCCTCGCTATATTTTTTTTATTGCTGCCTTGGCGATAACAAAACCAGTGTTCATTTTTCTTTTCACCATTTTTATATTTTCTTCATCATCATTTTTTTTTATTTCCTTCATACTTTGGCTTTTAGACAAGAGCATTTCAAGGTATCCTCTACTATCCCGAGTTTCAAGACGTGTGTAGATGCATATTGTAGGGTATCAACATTCAAATGTTTGGCTTTCAGAATAGAAACTATTTTTCAGACTTATTTTTATCCTCAGATTAGTGACTTCCTTCATTTTACCAACCCTTGGGACAACAGCTCATAACTACTTATTACCATTTCGTGTAAGAAAACTTCTAATTTTCTTGGTTTTCTTAAATTATTCCTATCTTTTTGATGTAATTTTTTTCTTTCTACTCTTTTGTTATAAAAGAAATTTTTTTTAAAATTTTTTGAAATGTTGTGCTTATGCAAAATATGATGCAAATTGATGTGTAAATAAGCACAAACCTCCCCCAAACCTGTTTACAGCAGTGTCCTCACTGATGTCATCCGTTAAGCTCAAAAAACCTGTAGACTTGGGAGGAAATTATTAATGGGGGCAAGAATATATGAAAGTGAAAATCCTCCCCCAAACATATTTTAGGCTCACAATTTTGTAAAAATCATTTTCTTTCAAGAGCCAAAATATACCACCCCTCCCCCAAACTTGAGTTAAACAATTTTAATCTTTTAAAATCACATGAGGGGGTCAAGGTTATTGGTCAATGCCAAGCTTTGCAAAGACCGAAGGTCAACACCAACCATTCAAAAATTTTATCAATGAAGCACCAAGGTTGGTGGAAGAACATGTCACCTATTGACGTGAAGAAGTGGGGAGGTGACAAGAGGTGTATTAGAAAAGGATTGCGTCTCAATTTGGAGAGACGACACAGTGATGGTAATGATGGATTACTCGCATTGTCATGACTGTCCAAAAGAGGGGGTGGAGGTCCAATTTCTTCATCTTGGAGTTGATTCATCTCAACACCCGTGTCTTGTAAAAATGCGAGTTCATCAGCGAAAATTTCCTCAAAGCTTTCATCGATACCCCGAAAAATAATGTCATCAGAAAAAATGGGGTGATCGTCAGACTCAATATAAAGTTCCTCATTAGATGTTGACCCGGACAACTCGGTGGAAGAGTAAATGGTTGGGTCAAACAACAACATATGAAAAGAGTCTGTATCATGAGGTTGATCAAATTCGCTGCTGTCGACATCCATTAATTCGACAGAACACACATGAGCATAGGGTTCGGAGGGTTCACTTCCCAACTTGTAAATGTTAAGCTCAATTGACTTCTTTCCAAAGGATAGGGTCATAGAGCCGTTTCTACAATTGATTACTGCGTTGGAAGTGGCCAAAAAGGGTCGACCGAGTATCACCGGGATTTGATTGCGTGGTTTTGCCACAGGTTGTGTATCAATAACGATAAAGTCCACAGGAAATATGAATTCCCCGACTTTGATTAACACATCCTCTAGCTCACCCCTAGGTTGGGTGATAGATCGATCGGCCATCTGAAGAGTGCAATGCGCCGGCTTTAACTCTCCGATCCCTAATTGCTCATAAACAGAATACGGATGCAAGTTAACACTAGCACCTAGATCGAGTAGAGCACGATTAATATTTTTACCCCCAATAGAAATTGAAATTGTAGGACTTCCGGGGTCCTTTCGTTTCTTGGGAAGTTGTTGTGTAAAAGCTGTGCTCACATTACTCGCAAGGAAAACTTTTTTAGGTACTTGAACTTTTCTCTTCCTAGTGCACAAGTCCTTTAGGATTTTCGCATATGACGGAACTTGTTGAATAGCATCTAGGAGAGGAATGTTTATGTTAACTTGCTTAAAAATTTCCACAATTTTCTCCATTTGTGGACTTGGTCTGTTGCCCCTTAACCTGTTTGGATAAGGTGCTTGATCAATAAGTTTTGGGTCCAACGTTTGTGGAGAAGACTGTGGCGACGGATTCGATCCCAAAATTGGAGTGGGCATCGACTTAGATAGATTTGGCGAAATGGGCGAAGGGTTCGAGCCTTGGGGAAAACGGAGAATAGGCTCGGGTGAAGGTGGGAGACTAGACGAATTAGAGGAAGAAGAAGAAGAAGAAGGGGTATCAAATATGTCACTATCATCAAATTGCTCACCCACTTGGTTATTCAGCACTCTCCCCGATCTCAACGTAGTAATGGCATTCACATTATGACTTTGTGAATGGCCAGGATTCGGTAGGGGTTGAGATTGGAGTTTCCCTTTCTCTCTCACACTCATTGCGGCGTTTAACTGTGCGATTTGGTTTTCTATTGATTTAATACTCTCACCATGGGAGGAGGAGTTTTTCGTTAGGGTATCAATAGAAGACCTTATCTCAGCCGAATTTTGCATGGATTGTTTCATGAACATATCCAAAGTTTGTGCAAGTGAGTTGTCAGTACCGGCCACTTGTGGTGTAGAAATGTTGGCCGGATTTTGGAAATTTTGTGACTGAAAGGGGGGCTGATTCTGTGGTTGTGGTTGCTGTGGAGGAGGTCTTTGATAATTACTTTGTTGGTTTTGATTCCAAGCAAAGTTAGGATGATTCCTCCATCCTTGATTATATGTGGAAGAATAAGGATCATTTCTAGGTCGCTGCTGAAAAGCAGCATTCGCTTGAAACGATGCATTCATAGGACATTCTTCCGTTAAGTGTGAAGGATCCGAACAGCAACCACAGACAGTCTTAGGAAGCGTGACCTGATTTAGGGAGAATGTTGAGAACTTGTTTTCAATAGCATCGAGTTTCTTCTGAATCGCTGCCATTTCGGCTTTTACTGCGATAGAAACGTCGAGCTGATGAATACCTCCCTTAGTTGAAGGTGGTCTTACGCTTTCCCACTGCAACGTGTGTTCAGCAAGGTCTTCCAGATATTTCCATGCTTCACCGTCATCTTTAGACATGAAATTGCATTGACACATTGTTTCAAGCATCTGCTTTGTCGCTGGATTAATGCCCTCATATATAATCCGACATAAATCCCATCTTTGTATTCCGTGATGGGGGCATTGGACAAGCAGATCTTTGAAACGTTCAAAGCACTTCCAAAATGGTTCATTGGGAAGCTGGGTGAACTGGTTGATCTCGCTCCTAACATGTGCAGTCTTATGATTTGGGTAAAACTTCTTAAGAAATGCTACGACGAATTCATCCCAATTAGCGATAGAGTGTGCGGCAGTATTATAAAGCCATTTTTCTGCCAAGTCGCACAGTGTGAATGGGAGAAGACGTAAGCGCATAGCATCTAAGGTCAATTGTGAAGTACCCATCATTGCGCATACGTTTTCGAATTTGGTGATGAAAACGTACGCGTCTTCCGACTCAAGCCCGTGAAATTTGGGCAGCAGATTGATGTAGTGGGGTTTAATTTCGAAATTATCCCCGTTAGGTGGTGGAAGAGATAGACAAGTAGGAAGAGGACCACGAATAGGATAGCATCTCTCTTGGAGAGAGATGCGCGGTGGATTCTGCTCACCTGCGGGCGGTGGCAGCGTGGTGTTATACTCTGATGGAGTGTCGTCCATCTCGGTTGTGGTGTGTGGTGGTGGAAAAGAAGATGAAGAAGTACCGACTTCGGTGTCGATAGCAGGAACGCGGACAAGACGGGCACTAGGATCCCGTGTCCAGCCGAGCATGCACTAAGCGGGTTTAGTGCAAGTGGCAGCGTGTGTTTGATTTTAAAATTGGCTTGTTTTGAAAAAGTGGGACTCAAGACAAATCTCCCTAATATGCACAAGCAACCCTAGAACTAAGGTTACCTAGGTCCAGTCTCTAGACCGCTCCTAGACTTCCAAAGGACAAGCCGCAGGATAAATCCTCTACCGCCTCCGTACTACCCTTGTTGCCAGATAAGTGCCAGGTAAGTGGGAAGGAACCACGTCATGGGCCTAATTAAAAACCACTAGCCTTTGTCACACTTGCCTAGGCACTACAAAAGTAATGCGGATAAACGATAGATTACCCACGACCTTCCTCTGTCCTTATTGAGCGCGACAGTCCTTAGAGTTTGGTCTAGATATTTTTTAAATTAATGAAGGGTTAATCTATATGCTCGGTTTGTGATTTGTGGGGCTTAGGAAGGGTGATGAAATCCCCACCTAATCTTGATTTGGTCCTTGCCCCTTAAAGATCCGTATTAAAATATGTAAAAACAAACCGAAAAAAAAAACTTTGCAAAAAGATTTTTGAGCGGCGATATTTTGCAAAGAATCCTGCAGAAAAAAGATTTTATTGGATTTTAGAGGAGAGAGAAGGGAGTTAGAATCTTACCAGAGAAGTGTGAACCCTAGATCTCCTGTTTCCTCAAGTCCGTGACTCCAGATTTCCTCGCAAAAATTCACACAATAATCGTTAAATATACAATTTGCAGTTTTGTTTTAATAATGATATGACTCGTCTAAGAATTCAACACAAATAGTAAAAATAAAAAATTACGCACGTTTCCCCGGCAACGGCGCCATTTGATTGTTACGAAAAAGTGTTTTTGTAGAATAACCGCAATCAAGACGGTGTCGCGCGTAGCTAGACCGAGGTGAGTACGGGTCGTCCTCTGGGAAACGTGGAACCTTTTACTTTTACCTTAGATGTGTTGAGAAAGAGAGGAGGGATAAAGAATTTTATAGAAAGATTTCTAGATCTACGTTAAACAAGAATGTAAAATATAGATCTAGATTATTTTAAAGATGTAATTAATATAATAAGAGGGCTTGTAGGGTTCGTTAGGATTTAGTAGTTATGGACGATTATTTAAAAGTTACCCTTTTTATCCATTAATAGATTTAGAACTAGAACGACGGTGATGCGTGTAGATTAGGGTTTCTGGAGGGAAAAAGGAATCCCACTCTTAACCCTTATCTCGACACGGAACTCCGTTCATATCTAGCCTTTACCAAAACAATCATTAATCTAATCTCTAATCGCGGTCGGAACTACCAAAGAATTACTAGCACGCCCGATTAGGATGTTAATGATTCTTTTGATAAAGTTCCTAAACATTATAGGACTTAAAAAGAGTTTAATTATTTTCATCGTCCATTAGCCTACCCTAATCCTACGAACCCTAACAAGCGGAGAATTACTCGCGCATGTTGGGAAAAGAAGATGAAAAGATAGAGAGGGAAAACATAATGTAAAATGCAAAAGAATTAAATAAAACAACTACCTTTATTAATCAACTTGAACAATCTACACTTTGATTCCTTAGAAAATGATTACAATGACTAGTTTGCTTCTCGATCTCTTCCGAAGGAGGTAGATGAACAGTTGATGATCAGCCTGGATGCGTGAGCCGTCTTGGACTTCGTGATCTCTTCGGCTTGATACCTTTTCCAAGAGGCTCTCGGTGCCCTTTTATAGTGCAAAGCCAGAATCTTATTGTTGAAAACTTGCTAAAATATAGCATAGATTTACCCCAAAAAATCTTTTTCTCTAATTCCATAATATTGCGGCGGATCCGCGGCAAATGGGGGCTAAGGCCGCGGATACGCGGCCAACGGGTGAGATCTCTTGATCAAAATTCTTGTGCTTGCATCTTGTGACATGTGGCAATCCTAGGCACCTTCATAATTCAGAAATCTTCTCTCGGTTGCTTCCAAACTTGGTCTCCAAGTTTTGCTTCTTAATTTGGCAAGATTTCTTCAACAGCTTGATTTCTTTGATATATTCTGCATAACAACTTGGAAAATTCTGCACAACAACTCAAATAAGATTTTAGTAGACTTTGTTCTACTAAGATTAGGTCAATAATATTTGCATACATTTTCCTACCAAATGATAATTAAAATATATTAACACATGGAAAATAATGTTTTTACATATAAACCCTCATATGTATAATATATTATAATAAAGTCCTTTTTTAATATGAAAATGGTAGGAAAAATGTAATACAAATGTGCAGTTTTATCAACTGAACACTAGTCTACTCTGGAATATCGATGCCCTATCTCGATATACCTACGACTAGGAACATTTCTGTTGGAGATAGTGCCCTCAGAGTCAATTATTGGGTCACAGGCACGTGATTGCAATGATTGAGGGAGGACCTATCCCGGGAAGACAGTCTTACTCGAGATGATAGTACGCTATCTGGTTTACCTTTATCATCATGTACTGCTTTAGGTGACCTGATAGGTCGCTATTACACGTTGATAGAGCCCCTGGGATTCTTGCTTGACTGCCAGCAGTATGAGGGCGATCATATAAGTGAGAGCTGGAGTCTATTAGCACATCCTTAAAAGGTCCCTAGTCGTGGGAGTTTCGAGACAGGGCATCGACACTCCAGAGTAGACTAGTGTATACAGTCGAGACCCCGACGAGGGGCGGTGGCCGGTCTCACAAGCCACTGGTGTCAGTTGGTTCACCTAAGATGTATACAGGTGCTCATTGGGTTATGAGTACACCGGACAGGACTCGCCGGGAACATGCTAGTTGGTCTTATACCTGACGTCAGATAGCAGTTTCCTGGTGACATGTGTACAGGTTAGTTCATCGACCTGGGGATCGTCATTTGTCTCTTGTGAGTTCCCACTGTACTTTGATTACTACCCTACCACGGCTCAAAGGAGTCGTGCAAACAGGTTTTAGTTGGGTACAGTCCCGAGCCACATGGAGGCAGTGAGCGGATCTTCGGGGGTTCGTCTCTCCCGGTATTGGGGGTGAGGTCGCGCTGTGTCTAGGAGAGCCATTACACGAAGACCTTGGCCAAGGCAGGAGATTTGCTGGTAGGTATTCCAGTAGTATCTCAGGGTGTTTTGGGCTACACTCCGACACGACTTGTACCGCTTTTGGGGGTCTGACTTTTACCAACCCCCTAGGCCCGACATGCGATGCTCGTAGACGAACGGACCGGACTGTACGGATATTGTCACTGGCAGGCTCAGTAGGGTGTCAGGATGAGTTCGCTCATCGACGTCCCTTTTAGTCAATAGCTGGTGGCCCGTCACATATTGGCTTATACCTCTGACGTGCTAGTGGTTAAATCCACAGCCATAGTATTGACGAGTCTTTAGAGTCCACCACACTTTCAGTTACTCAAGTTTCGGGCGAAACGCTGTAGAGGCCGTATGGAGATATGGCAGGGTCCGATCAGATACGTGCGGTATTGCACGGATCAGGATCGGACGGTTTGTACTAGTGGCCGTATGGTTATATGGCAGGGTTCGATCAGATACGTGCGGTATTGTACGGATCAGGATCGGACGGATATTACTAGCCGGCTTTGGTTTAAGCCGGTCCTAGTTTAGTACAGTGTAGATTTTGTCTCTTTGCATTTGTATCCGGACGGAATACAGATGCGGGTGTGTATGCACAGTATCGGGGTTTTCCTGTAGTTTATTACGGGACCAGTTTTCTGGAGTTGCCAATTTGCATTCCGTTCCGGCCGGTTTTCCTTTGTTCTTTCCCGGCCGGACTTTTCCGATGGAGGGGGTTATTTGCAATTGTGCAAATAACTTTTGTGGAGGGGGTTTTATTGCATTAGTCTTGATATGATAAGCATCTTTGCTTTTTCATCCATGTTGCTTTAATGAGATTTGAAATGGGTATGGTTTGGAAAAGGGTTTGTGATGATTATGTTTGTTTAGGGTCACCACTTGCTTTATCCTACACTCACCTCCCTCTTGATTCCCTTCATATCTCTTGATCACCCTCCACCATTCCCCACTTGGTTGTGGCCGGCCATTCATGAGAGGGAGAGAGAGGTTTTTCATTTTGGGTATCATTTTGGTTCATCTCATTTTCCTTGCAAAATGGATAGCATCATTTGCCTCCAAAGTTTCATTCTTCCCTCCATCTAAAGGCAACTCCAAAACCCCAAATGAGACACATAGATCTACACTACACTTACTACAGCATATCTTGGACGCGTCGGGTAGCCTACTTCGCGTCCGAGTTGCCTCGGTATTGAGGTGGGAGCCCGTAAAAGCTACAGGCGATGTGGTGCCCTTCCGGCGAGGAGGTGACGACCGGAGATCCCGCGAGGAGATCGGAGTGGAGATGAAGACCGGAGGACTCGGATCAGTCGGTACATCTCTAACCTATCTTGTTACTTTGCTAGATCTAGTTTAATGGCACGATCCGGGGTTTAGTGCGCGGTGGTGCCGGTTTGCTAAGTCCGCAAAAATTAAAGTTTATCACCGTTTCCGCGTTTGGCCGTCGGATTGACGGCCGGGGCGCCACCGTGCACTTACAGTGGTATCAGAGCCTCGCCATTAACTTCGTCTAGCTTCGTTTGATGTGTTTTGCGTTTCCGATCGACCAAAATTCCAAAATCTACATTTTACCTCACATCAGTTTTCTGTTAAGATTTTTGGTGTCTAAAAATTTTTCAGGTGATCTCAGAATGATGTGCAGGGAATTCTAAGCATACTGGAAAAATTCGACGCAGTGACTCAATCAATGGAGCGCGGAACCGCGGCCAAAACCCCCTTTGGGCCGCGGTTCCGCCGCGCATTGATGTCCTCACTGAATCAAAATTTCCCAGTAGGCTTCTGGGATAGTGTTAAGGGTTTTGGAATATTAAAATTGGGCCCAGGTTTTCTGTGAGTGCTACAGTTTTTGTTTGGGGGCCCACTTGTTAATTTTTGGTCAATCGGAAAATTTTAAACACATTTTTCACAGTATTTACATTATATCTGCGACCGTGAATGTCACTCGATCGGTAAATCCTATCTAGCTGCTATAGCCCGGTTAGACGGATTTGCGAACGTGACTTTCACGTTGATGTTCTATGTTTATGCTGTGATGTTGCGGATCGGTCGTGGGGGATAGCCTGGATGCAATGCTAGTACTGTATTGTTGTATTTTGTACATTTGATATTGCGGGGCGAGCGTCCGACATGTGGACTGCCGTCACTGCCTGATTGTATTATTCTTTTGGGGCACGACCTGGTTGCGGTCGATGTACCCGGTGTATGAATATTTTACTTTCTGTACTAGGTTTACCCCGCGGAGGAGTGCACGGATAGCCGGGTTCTGGAAGGCAACAAGCCCGCATCTCATGGCATTGAGACGGAGGGGGCTTCACTCTAGGATTGGCGGGCTATTCGCCGCACTCGTAGGGGGTACAGGTTGACCCAGGAGGGGTGCCCAAGTTGCCGGATTCCGTGGAGTGCTGGGTGGTCCATTCACGGAGCTGAAGGGGGCTGCCTCGCTTCAGGTTTTGGCGGGTGACTTGCCGCGCCCGTAGGGGTCTAGGATTTCATTGCATAGGCTATCCACACGACCAGGGGAACGTCGGGTTTCAGTAGTGGCTCTGTGAAACCCGGGGATCCCAGATATCTGTATTGTTCTGTGATGCTGTACATTTCTGTGATGTTGCATTTCTTTTCACGCCTTGAGCGAAAAATAATATATTGGTATATATATTAGTAGATATTGTATATGTTTTTCATCCGCGCTAGTCCAGTCCCCGCTCTGTCGTTAGTAAGCTAACCTAACGAGTGATGACGGGACCCAGTGGCGAATGCGGATGGCATATACGTACGTCAGTATATTTTCGTTCTTTGTGGTGTGATCAATTGATGGGACTGCATTAATTCGGATCAATGCAAGTTAAACAAACCTATTCTGATGTTGTTGGAACACTTTTCAAAAGGCTGTTATTGAAAGGACGTTCACTTTTGTTTTGCATCGTGGTATTCATTTGGAATATCCTGCTCCTCAGTCGACGAGGCAAGGGCCGAGATCCCTTCACCGGGAGTGACCCCTTGGACAGAAGTTTGCGTCAGGGCATTAACTTCACTATAGCCGATTACTTTTGCTTTGCACCGTGGTATTCAGTTGGAATATCCTGCACCCCATTCTACGGGGAAAGAGCCGAGATCCCTTCACCGGGAGTGACCTCTTTAGTAAAGGTTTTCGTCACTATATTTTCTATAAAGCTATCCGTTCATTCAGCGATATCAAGTTCACTACGTTAAAGGTTTTCGCCAGAAACCATTCGTAGCCCTCCGTCGTTTTATATGGGTAGTCAATAGTATTCAAGCTGTGTATGTTGGCCAAAGTCAAGGCACAGTGATTGGTAGCTATTGGGGTATTCATATGCAGCATAGATAGATGCGTTGGTTTGGGACAGTCGTACTGCCATTTTGGCCAAAGTCAAGGGTATGTACGGGTGGGTTCAAATTAACCTGGAGAATGATGGGTAGAACTTGACATGTGACTTATGATATGTTGGCCAAAGTCAAGGTCATAAGAGCATGGGGCAGAAATCACATCGGGAGTTTCAAAAGTACTGAAACTTGCCAGATATGCGCACACCTTCTGGAGTGTGATACCGTGAGCGGATTCCGTCACGTTATCATGCGATGAGAGTTGGATCCCGATTCCCACTGATGAGTTGGTTTACTCCTCGGGTGACCCCGACTAATTCTTCTTTCAGGTTTGGAGGAGAATTTGAGGTACAGTGGGAGGTTTCCAGATTAGATAAATTGGTAACCATTCTGATCTAGGATAGAGTGCACGCTGAGTGTTTCTTCTCTCTCTCTCTCTCTGGCAGCGACCATTGACCCGACCCTAAGACTATGACTCAGTGACCAAGTTGACCGAACCTACTTAACACTGGCTTTTGGATTGTCAGAGTTGCGAACCTCATTGCCACTCCTACTTTTACCCTTTTCTCCAGGACACCCCGTATTACTACGAACGTCCACTTCCATTGGACAAAACCATCGTATGATTATATACGAACTCGAAGAAATTTATTCGAGGATGGTTTCCGGTTCTGGAGAAAACGGATAGGACTATTCAGTTGTCTTTTCTTTTCTCCTTCTCTCAGGCTGCGAGTACTCCTTGGGTTAGGAGTAGTACACCTATTACGCAAATTGGATAGTCTTCTTCCAAACCATAGGCTGGTGCCGACCGGTAGGGAATGAAGAAAACCAGTTAGCCTAAACGGTGTGCAGAAGGTATTAAAATTAAGACAAAGCAAGGGATTAGTAAGAGGGCAAAGTAAATTGCGACTGATATTCACGACCGAACCAAATATTTCTTCGCCAATCCTAAATCACCTTTGTATTTCTCCAGGACACTCCGTATCACTACGAAGATCCACAGTTTATTTGGATACTCCATCGTATGGTTATATACGAACTCGAAAGGAACTTGTTCCAGTTCGGGGATGGATTCTGATCCAGGAGAAATACGAATAAGGTTTATTCGTTTGTCTTTTATCTTCACCTTCTCTCGCATTGCAAGTGCTCCTAGGATTAGGACAGTACACCCATTATGCTTATTGGATAGTCTTCTTCCAAACCATAGGCTGGTGCCGAACGGTAGGGAAGGAAGAAAACCATTTGGCCTAAGGGGTGTGCAGAAGGTAATGACTAAAGACATATAAAGGGATTTGGAGAGGTGGCAAAGAATTATACGGTTATAGTTGTGAATCTGGATAATGGTGGAGGCATTACTAAGAATACCAGGATACCCCACCGAAACATTTCAATGTTTCAGTTTCACTGTGTACTGTTAAAAGAAAACTGATTTCCTGATTAGACACTTGCTCCAGAGTATGTATTTACCAGGTTTGATTCTCACATCTGTATGGTTTTACAGATGGTGAGTGGGAGTAAGTTATTGGGAATTAGGTGATTATCCTCATTTTATCGGGATTCGTTGTAATCGGTGATATTTGAGGAAATCACCTGGGTTGTTTGCTGGTCGGCAAATATTTGGTTTTGAATATCCGCTGTTGTGCACCAATTTCAAATTGATATATCTGTACGTCTATTTTCATAGAGTGAGATATACCTTTTGATATTATGTCGATGACATTTACCTATATCAGTGGATGGTTAGGTAAGGAGCATTAAACAGCGGTGTAATTCTTCTTAACCACAAGTACAGTTTTCAACCTACGACACACAGTGAAAGAGTTGTTAGACTCAGCGGACTCATACAGAGTATTGTATGTTGTCCAGTGTCCATTAGGACAGAGGGGTTGGTCCTCATACTATATTCTGTTTACTTTTGACTTCTCTAGTTCTTAGACATGTGTTTCATAGAAACACAGGGTCTAAGTTTTGAGGAGTTATAGGTATTTGAATAAAGTAGAGAACCAGGTAGCAAGTATCGGGATTCTTCAAAGTGATCGAAGATGTAGATACTTGTGTATGGTATTCAGTTGATAGTAATGATAAAGAGAAATTGCTTCTCTTTCAGGTTACTCATAATTGGAAGCATTCCTAAGTTGAGTAACGCTGATCGGCCTCCTTCCATTTAGTTGACATGCACTGGAGACAGCTGCATGATTTGAATCTGGTTCAATTAAATCAGTGCCTCTGGTTCTATATTGGATATAGAACAGTTCATATCTTAACGTTGTTAAGGTACGGGGAGTTGTCTGGCTTATGATTAAAACCAGACTCTGGATAACTCAAGGCACGTTTCTGTAATGGCTGTTTGTGGGTTGACCCAGGCTATGACGAGGGTTGACTTTATACCATCTGGCAGATCAATAGAAATATTGTTCTAGACTCGCCACAGTTTTATTAAAAATGGATTTTTTCAAAAACAGTAGTGGGAGTATGGTAGAACTGGAAGTGATTCCAGAACCGCAAACGATTACTGAAGATTTGATAAGGAACCTAAAGATTCAATCTGGCTTGACATTCCATTGGCCACTCCGCAGATAAGGTGGGTAACTTCAGGCACCCGAGAGGTACTCCGGTAGCCTCAAGGACGGTGACAGAGAAGTTCTTGTTTACCCACACTTGCCATTGTTGTTGTTCCAGGCTGCGAGACCCGGCAGGAGGATGAGTATAGCGTCGTTCTAAACTTGCTTTAGAAGTGCACGTCTATATGACTCTGCCAGAGGGTTGTCGTAGTCAGTGGGAGCAGCGGAAGCATTGGTGGACATCAGGCTTATGTCTATTTATAGACTAAAGCAGATGTAGCGGAGATAGATCATCTATTTCTGATGTGACAGTCATAGGTTTGACGTCATCAGAATAGGGGATAGATCTGTTGAGAAGGTAGTAGGAAGTGATATTCCTATACTACGATCGGTTATACTTTGGTCGTCACACAGTGTTTTCTCCACATGGGACTTGGACATTATATCAGACATATTGGTTACTAGATCTATGGTTTTAGATCTAGATTTGGGTGGTTTCCCAATCAGGGTACTTTGACAGCATTCTAAGAATATTTAGAATGGACGACTCCTGGCACGGTAGTGTACCTGCAGGTGATGGAGTCACCCTCTCTAAAGGTGTCCTATAGACTAAAGTAGAGAGGGATGTGCATGATTGGCAGATCACTTGCTTAGGCAATTGAGTCAATCATGAGATGTCAAGTACCACACCAGATGTTGTTCTTGCACTAGATGCAATAAGTTGATATTGATCCAATCCTGGAGGAACAGTCGAAAGCAGTTTTAGAACATAAGTGGATGTTCTAAGGATATGATAACGACAGTCTCATTCGGGAGGCAGTTATCACTCCAGGCTTCCAAGGTGACATGGACGACAGGGTGATCGTCAAAGTTATAGTTATCCTTCTGACGAGGGGCAGTATTTTGGACAGGTGGTCTAAGGGAATACTGAGGGTGGCATGGCGCAGGATACTGATTAAGTTCAGTTGACGATACAGTCTAAGAAGTTTGGATTTGGAGTTCATTTATGAGCTAGGTCCCATCAGACATCCAGACATTCTAAGACAGGTATTGCTCATTTCGGGAAATGGCTTTCTCCGCGAACTTGAGATACAGAGAGACATCGAAAGAAACATCTAGGCGGATCCACACGCTGAGGCTATTCCTCGAACGCAATAGTTTCACAAACGAGATTTGTGAGACTGACAAGTAGAGGAGTTGGGTGTTCGGTATCACACAGGCTGTGAGTATGCGACATCGCAATAATTAGCCTTGAGTGCAAGTGGGAGATTGTTGGAGATAGTGCCCTCAGAGTCAATTATTGGGTCACAGGCACGTGATTGCAATGATTGAGGGAGGACCTATCCCGGGAAGACAGTCTTACTCGAGATGATAGTACGCTATCTGGTTTACCTTTATCATCGTGTACTGCTTTAGGTGACCTGATAGGTCGCTATTACACGTTGATAGAGCCCCTGGGATTCTTGCTTGACTGCCAGCAGTATGAGGGCGATCATATAAGTGAGAGCTGGAGTCTATTAGCACATCCTTAAAAGGTCCCTAGTCGTGGGAGTTTCGAGACAGGGCATCGACACTCCAGAGTAGACTAGTGTATACAGTCGAGACCCCGACGAAGGGCGGTGGCCGGTCTCATAAGCCACTGGTGTCAGTTGGTTCACCTAAGATGTATACAGGTGCTCATTGGGTTATGAGTACACCGGACAGGACTCGCCGGGAACATGCTAGTTGGTCTTATACCTGACGTCAGATAGCAGTTCCCTGGTGACATGTGTACAGGTTAGTTCATCGACCTGGGGATCGTCATTTGTCTCGTGTGAGTTCCCACTGTACTTTGATTACTACCCTACCACGGCTCAAAGGAGTCGTGCAAACAGGTTTTAGTTGGGTACAGTCCCGAGCCACATGGAGGCAGTGAGCGGATCTTCGGGGGTTCGTCTCTCCCGGTATTGGGGGTGAGGTTGCGCTGTGTCTAGGAGAGCCATTACACGAAGACCTTGGCCAAGGCAGGAGATTTGCTGGTAGGTATTCCAGTAGTATCTCAAGGTGTTCTGGGCTATACTCCGACACGACTTGTACCGCTTTTGGGGGTCTGACTTTTACCAACCCCCTAGGCCCGACATGCGATGCTCGTAGACGAACGGACCGGACTGTACGGATATTGTCACTGACAGGCTCAGTAGGGTGTCAGGATGAGTTCGCTCATCGACGTCCCTTTTAGTCAATAGCTGGTGGCCCGTCACATATTGGCTTATACCTCTGACGTGCTAGTGGTTAAATCCACAGCCATAGTATTGACGAGTCTTTAGAGTCCACCACACTTTCAGTTACTCAAGTTTCGGGCGAAACGCTGTAGAGGCCGTATGGAGATATGGCAGGGTCCGATCAGATACGTGCGGTATTGCACGGATCAGGATCGGACGGTTTGTACTAGTGGCCGTATGGTTATATGGCAGGGTTCGATCAGATACGTGCGGTATTGTACGGATCAGGATCGGACGGATATTACTAGCCGGCTTTGGTTTAAGCCGGTCCTAGTTTAGTACAGTGTAGATTTTGTCTCTTTGCATATGTATCCGGACGGAATACAGATGCGGGTGTGTATGCACAGTATCGGGGTTTTCCTGTAGTTTATTACGGGACCAGTTTTCTGGAGTTGCCAGTTTGCATTCCGTTCCGGCCGGTTTTCCTTTGTTCTTTCCCGGCCGGACTTTTCCGATGGAGGGGGTTATTTGCAATTGTGCAAATAACTTTTGTGGAGGGGGTTTTATTGCATTAGTCTTGATATGATAAGCATCTTTGCTTTTTCATCCATGTTGCTTTAATGAGATTTGAAATGGGTATGGTTTGGAAAAGGGTTTGTGATGATTATGTTTGTTTAGGGTCACCACTTGCTTTATCCTACACTCACCTCCCTCTTGATTCCCTTCATATCTCTTGATCACCCTCCACCATTCCCCACTTGGTTGTGGCCGGCCATTCATGAGAGGGAGAGAGAGGTTTTTCATTTTGGGTATCATTTTGGTTCATCTCATTTTCCTTGCAAAATGGATAGCATCATTTGCCTCCAAAGTTTCATTCTTCCCTCCATCTAAAGGCAACTCCAAAACCCCAAATGAGACACATAGATCTACACTACACTTCCTACAGCATATCTTGGACGCGTCGGGTAGCCTACTTCGCGCCCGAGTTGCCTCGGTATTGAGGTGGGAGCCCGTAAAAGCTACAGGCGATGTGGTGCCCTTCCGGCGAGGAGGTGACGACCGGAGATCCCGCGAGGAGATCAGAGTGGAGATGAAGACCGGAGGACTCGGATCAGTCGGTACATCTCTAACCTATCTTGTTACTTTGCTAGATCTAGTTTAATGGCACGATCCGGGGTTTAGTGCGCGGTGGTGCCGGTTTGTTAAGTCCGCAAAAATTAAAGTTTATCACCGTTTCCGCGTTTGGCCGTCGGATTGACGGCCGGGGCGCCGCCGTGCACTTACAATTTCAAGGATATGCTTATAAATTACAGGTGTCCCACTAGTATGATCCACATCATAATCCCAGTAGTCAAGCCAATATCCTAAGGGCTTTATCAACATGTATCAAATGAGTAAAAGCATGATCAAGTGAACATATGATAAAGAGCAATCAGATAGCATAATATCATGTCGAGCAAGACTATCCTCTGAATATATATATACACATCAGTACATACACTATCATATAATGGCCTCTAGGGCATACATATATCCAACAATATCCGTGTATATCCCAAGCTTCCATTAAGTAATATACAAACCAGTATGATACAATAATGGCGTCTATGGCATAAAACACAGACAATCCCCCAATTGCACTAAGGCCATATATTGGCATATCACAGACCTATCATCTCGAATAGCCTCTCGAACTGTGTCTGAGGGATGGCCTTTGTGAGTGAATATGTAGTGTTGTTCTCCATATCTACTCTTCTCACCTCGATCTTGTAACAACTCCAATTTCAATGTACAGAAAATTGTTTAAAAGTTACTGTACAAATGGAGTATTTGCAATCCTGTGTAAACTATAAATATTTAATTTGCTTTTGAACAGTAAGAAATCACTTGTAGCACATTGGTAAAGCCTTGCACTGTTGTGACGTAGCCCCTGTGATCTGTTAGTGTATATGCCCTAGAGACCATTATTGTATCATACTAGCTTGTATATTACTTAATGGAAGCTTGGGATATCCATAGTTGTATAGACAATCTTGCTCAAAATAGTAGTATGCTACTTGGTTTGTTTCTACTTTAATGTGTGCATGTGTTTCTTATAGCATATCGCCTTTACACATTAGTGGAGCCCTTAGGATCTTTGCTTGATTACCAGCGTTTTGATGGCAGTCACACTCGTGGGGGCTGGGTAATCCACAAGCACATCCTTATGCAGGTCCCTGGTCGCAGGACTATCGAGACAGGGCATCGATACTCCGGAGTAGACTAGCGTATGCGCTTCTCATCCCAGCTTGGGAGACGGTCTGTCCCACAGCCGTCAGTACGTCGTACTTGAGATAGTATGCGGGTGCTCATTAGGTTACGAGTACACTGGACAGGACTCGTCGGGAACTGTTGGTTGGTATTATACCTATCGTCAGTTTTCAGTTCCCAGGTGACATGAGTACAGCTTAGTCCGTTGACTTAACACTGTCACTTCGCCTCGAGTGTGTTCCCACTGTTCTTAGATTGCTACCCTACCACGGCTCAAAGGAGTCGTGCAAACAGGTAGCAGTTGGGTGCAGTCCCGAAGCACTTGGAGGCAGTGACGGTTAGACAGGATCCGTCTCTCCCGGTATTGGGGGTTGATATCGCGCTATGTCTAGGAGAGCCATTACAAAAAGTCCCTGGCCAGGGCAAGCGAGATATACTGGTAGATTTCCAGTGTTATCTCAGGGTGTTCTGGGTTACTCTCCGACACGACTTGTACCGCTATTAGGGGACTGACGTTTACCACCCCCCTAGGCCCGCCATGCAATACTCTTAGACGAACAGACCGGACTGTACAGAGACTGTCACATTCAGGCTCAGTAGGAGTTCAGATGGGTTTACCTCGTTAGTCTTCTTATCGGCATCTACCTGGGGACCGTTACGTACAGCTAGTGCCGCTTGCGGTCTGTGGTTAAACCCACTGCCAGCGTAGTGTCGAGTCTTTAGAGTCCCACACAGAGGGTTATTCGCCTTTAGGCAAAACGAGTAGAGGTCGCATGGTTTTGCGACGGGGTTCGTTCACATCCGCGCACTTGTGCACGTTTGGTGTCCGGACAGCTTATACTAGTGAGCTTTGGTTTAAGCCAGATCCTAGTATATGTTTTGGGATTGGTTTTATCTCATTGTATTCGTGTTCCTCGGAACACGGATACGGGTGTGTATGCACAGTTGACTGAGGCAGAGGCAGAGGACTTTCATTAGGGTTGATGACCATTGTCTCTTTCTTAACCCTAATGTTTATATGTGAAATATGATTATTAATATTAATTAATTATAATTGCGTTATGGTTAGGGTTATTGACCATTTGACTATGGTTGACTTGTTGACCTATGTTGACATATTGACCATCATCATTTCATATGAAAGATGCTCTTTGATTCTTGCAAAAGTAATTAATGTGAAATGATAATGGTCATTTCAAGATTAACCATCACAATTATCTTTAGTTAATTATTTAATTATCATAATTCACATATATGTGAGAAGGTTGGCTTTATCTTCTCATTCTATCATTCTCATTCTCTCTCATCCTCTTCCTCTCTCTCAAAGCTCTCCCTCTGATGAGTTGAGAAACATTTAGCTTTTGAGATAAAACACCAAAATCATTCTCTACTCTTTCTAAGGTTCTAGGTTTAGCACACCAAGCACCTTAGTTACTTCTAATTTGAGGTAGGAGCCAAAGGTAGAGGCCCTCGGGTGGATCTTTCTTCGGCAAGAGAAGGAGACGAGGACGACCCGTTCATCCCACTCCAAGGAGCAAGAAGAGAAGGACTTCAAGACTTAGGTATAACCCTTTAACCGAGTAGCTAACTCTTTTAGCTTGGTTGTTAGTTTATGTTTAGCAAAGATCCTCCTTTTGTTAGTCCATGTTGCCTAGAGTTGTAAAAGTCGAATTTTTCATAACGTTTCCGCCTCCCCGTAAGCACCGGGGTGGGCAACGTGGACTTACAGTGGTATCAGAGCCTAGCTAAACACAAACTAACAAGTTAGCAAAGTATCTAGAATTTCAATCGGACAAAAAACCGCAAAACACCCCGTAAAATTCAAGTTTCTGCCGATTTTTATTTCTGCTCAAAAAATAATAAATCATGTACTAAAAATCGGCTCAGGCTTTTTTAAGAACAGGCAAGAAAAATGATCCAGTGAGTCGACCAACTCACCGCGGATCCGCGGCAAGAGCTTGCTCTTGCCGCGGATCCGCGGCCGAGTTGACTCGGCAGTGGATCGTTTCTCCTGCAGTTTTCTTCTGCTGGTGTTTTGTGATTTTTGAGATGGTTTGTTTCTGCCCAGAATTTCCGAAGAACAAGTTTATTTTTGGGGTGGTTACAAATCCGTATTTTGATCGATTTTCTGTAGACTTTGGCTAATGGGTTGTATCTGTGATGTGATATATGTATTGAACGTTTGCTAATCGCTATACGTCGATTAGTGGGGGTTATACATATCTGTAATCTGTAATGTTGATGGTTTGTGTATATGAATTTGTTGGATTGTCGCGGATGAATAGCCGGGGGGTTGTGAGATGAGAGTTTTCTTATTCTTTCAATTCATGTAATATGTAAATTGATGTAATATTATTTATATGGCCGCACAACCGGGATGGGGTTGTAGCCGTCATTGTATAATTTCTTTTACTGTTTTTTCTCCTAGGATAGACCCAAGGTGGGGTGCACAAACTACCGGGTATCTCGAAGTGCCGAGTGGCCTACTCACGGTGTTGAGGGAGGTTGCTTCGCTTCGGGTACTTGGCGGGTAGTTTGCCGCACCCGTAGGGGTCTAGGGTGGGGTTTGGCTATTCATCGCGACCGTGTAATCCGCTCTTCGTTATAGGCTCGTACGGAATGTGGATTCCTAGTATATCCAATGTGTTCATCTGTGATCTGGAATGGCTATCATTGCATGTGACGAATGTATATATCTGTATATGATATCTATTTAGGCGTTGCTTATATTTTGCATCCGCGATAGTCCAGCCCCCGCTCTGTCGTTAGTTAAGTAACCTAACGGGTGATGACGGGACCCCGTGGCGAATGCGGATGGCATAAGCGTACGTCATATTTTCGTTGTTTTCTGCAATGGTAGGATTAATTGATGGGACGCATTAAAATTAATGCAAGAAAATAAACCAAGTAAAAGTCATTGGAACACTTTCAAAACCACTCGGTTCTTTTCAAAAACCGACTTTTAAATGCGGAGCTTGAACCACTCCTTTTAAAAGCTATCTAGTTCCATCGATTATATCAAGTTCACTACGTTCACGGTTTCGCCAAAACCATTCGTAGCCCTCCATCATTTCAGTTAAATATTCGGTAGTATTCAAGCTATGTATTTTGACATCACGCCAAGGCATAGTGATTGGTAGCTGCCGGATATTTGTCTGTTGCATAGATAGAATGCGTTGGTTTGAGACAGTCGTACTGCCATTTTGGCCTACGTCAAGGGTAGGTACGGGTGGGTTCAAATTAATCTGGATAATGATGGGTAGAACTTGACATTTGACTTATGACATTTTGACCTCACGCCAAGGTCATAAGAGCATGGGGCAAAAATCCACATTGGAAGTTTCTAAAGAAACTGAAACTTGCTACCGCTGCATACCATTTGGAGTGTGATGATTCTGGTAGGATTCCTTCAGTTTTGTCACGCGATGATATTTGGATCCCGATCCTACTCTGAGTATATGCTACTCCTCCGGAACTTTCTTACTTAACGATCAATGCTATAAACCAAGTAGGTGTCTAGAAAGGTGTTAGCGGGGCTACGCCCACAGGGAAAAGAGGTTATTTAATTAAAGAACTTCGCGAAAGCGTTGGAAAACCTCCCTCGAAGTACCGACACTGGCCCGGCTGAACGGTTAAGCAAGAATTGTACGGTGAGATTGATCCCGACTAATTCTTCTTTTATGGTTTGAGGAGAGATTCGAGAGACAGTGGGAGCCATCCTGTTTAGACAAATTAAAAACCACTCTAAACTTGCAAGAGCATCATGCTAAAGTGTTTCTTCTCTCTCTCCTAATTGCAGCGACCAAACATCATGACTGGACTTAAGTTACTGCTAGATAAAAACATACTGACAGGGCCAAACTACAAAGATTGGCTCAGGAATGTCAAAATGGCAATCACTTATAACAAGTTGGGGTATCTTCTTACCTCCAAAGCTCCCCCTGTCCCAGGTCCCAAAACCAGCGTCGTGGATAGGGAAATCCGTAAGACCTGGGAAATCGACTGCGCGAAGGCCAAGTGCCTCGTGCTTGCCTCTATGGATAATGAACATCAGAGGAAGCACGAGAATATGGACCTCGAATCTATATTTCTCCATACAAAAGAACTGTATGGAGAGCAATCCCGTATCGCCAGATACGAAGTCTCGAAAAAGCTGTTTTCGGCGAGATTGGCCGTCGGATCATCGGTAGCGGAACACGTGCTTAAGATGATTGGCTACATAGAGGAGCTCGCGAACTTTGGGACCACGTTAGAGAACGAGCTCTATACAGACTTGATTCTCCAGTCCCTTCCTTCCACTTACGCCTAGTTTATCCTGAACTTCAACTTGCAAGAAAAGGAAGTTGAACTTTCAGAACTTCTCAACATGCTGAGGAGTGCAGAGGGCACCCTACAGAAAGGTAGGGAAACATCTACTTTGTTTGTAGGAGGATCTTCCTCTTCTAGGTCCAAGGCGAAAGCCAAGGGAAAGAAGAAGAAAACCCCCACCAAACCAAGGGGCGGTGTTAGTAAAGCGGATACGAAGGGAAAGGCAAAGGCAACAAAGATAGCGGGAAAGCTTGTGGATAAGGAAGAGTGCTTTTACTGTCACAAGAGTGGACACTGGAAGAAAGATTGCAGGGATTGGAAGGCCAGAAACCAGGATCTGAAGCAAGTTGCGGCTTCAGCTTCAGGTGTGTATGTTATTGAAAACTGTCTATCAATAAACTCTACTTCCTGGGTATTGGATACCGGGTCAGGATCGCATATCTGTAATTCTTTGCAGGCATTGAGAAAGCGTTGGGTTTTGAAGGCAGGTGATATGACCCTCAGAGTTGCAAACGGAGCTAGCATGGATGCTGAGGCCGTAGGGGACTATCACCTGGGAATGTCAGATGGACATGTTTTGGTTTTACATAAATGTTATTTTGTACCCAATGCAACTTGTAATATCATTTCTATATCTTTAATATCTAAAGAAGGTTATGAATTTGCATTTGTAAGTAATGTTGTAAACATTCACCTTAATCAAGTTCTGATTGGGTCAGGTACATTAAGCAATGGTATATACGTATTAAACCAACCACAGATTTTCAATGTCCAGAATACACACAAAAGAAAGTCTCCGGAAACAAATCAGGCTTTCTTATGGCATTGTAGACTGGGCCACATCAATAAGAGAAGGTTGACGAAGTTACATACAAAAGGATATTTGGATCCGTTCGAATATCAATCATATGCAACTTGTCAATCCTGTCTCAAAGGAAAGATGACAAAGACTCCGTTCACTGGACACGGAGTAAGAGCGAGCGAGCTCTTGGGACTCATACACAGCGACGTGTGCGGTCCAATGTCTACGCATGCACGAAGCGGTTATTCTTACTTCATTACTTTCACGGATGACTTTTCAAGATACGGATATGTATTCTTAATGAAAATTAAATCTGAAGCCTTTGGAAAATTCCAGGAATATAAGAATGAAGTAGAAAAACAAACAGGCAAAAGTATCAAGACACTAAGATCTGATCGAGGTGGTGAATACTTAAGTGCCGAGTTCCTGGATTACTTAAAAGAGAATGGAATTCTCTCTCGGCTTACTCCTCCATACACTCCGCAATATAACGGTGTATCGGAGGGACGGAACCGCACCCTATTGGATATGGTACGTTCCATGATGAGTAACGCTAAGTTGCCGCAATCATTCTGGGGATATGCGCTAGAATCAGCTGCATACCTTTTGAACCGAGTTCCAACTAAGACTGTGCCTACCACACCATATGAGATATGGAGTGGGAAGAAACCCTATTTTCAATATCTGAAAATCTGAGGATGTCCAGCTTTTGTCAAAAAGCAGCATGCGGACAAACTCGAGGCACATTCAGTACTGTGCAAGTTTGTGGGATACCCAAAGAACTCCAGGGGGTATCTTTTCTATTACGCAGAGGAACAAAAGGTCTTTGTTTCTCGTAATGCCCACTTTCTGGAACACCAGTTCTTAGAAAAGAAAATAAGTGGAAGTGCAATAGAACTGGAAGAAAATCCAGAACCACGAGCTATTACTGAAAGCTTAGTAGAACCAGAGGGTTCGGAAGATCAGGACATTCCTGCGCCGCTCCGCAGAAGTAGTAGGCAGTCTCATCCGCCCGAAAGATACTACGGTTTTCTCATAGACGGGGATAGAGAGGATTGCATCATTGATAGTGATGAGACGACTAGCTTCCAGCAGGCCATTCAGAGCGTTGACTCGGTAAAATGGCTGGATGCAATGCGGACAGAAATGGAGTCCATGTACACCAACAAAGTATGGACGTTGGACGTTGCTCCAGATGGGGTAAAACCCGTAGGATGCAAGTGGATCTTCAAAAGGAAGATTGGTGTAGATGGACAGGTTGAGACCTATAAGGCTAGACTTGTTGTAAAGGGTTTTCGTAAAAGACCTGGCTTGGACTATGATGAAACCTTTTCTCCAGTGGCTATGCTGAAATCCACTCGGATCCTTCTTGCCATTGCTTCCTTCCACGATTATGAGATCTGGCAGATGGACGTAAAGACCGCTTTTCTAAATGGAAATTTAGAGGAGTGTGTCTATATGGACCAGCCAGAGGGTTTCATTCAAAGTGGGAGCGGCGGAAAGGTGTGCAAGTTGCTTAAGTCCATCTATGGACTAAAGCAGGCATCGCGGAGTTGGAACATCTGTTTTGATGAGACGGTCAAAGAATTTGGCTTTATCAAAAATCCAGATGAACCATGCATCTATAGTAGATTTGTAGCAAGAACTGTAGTATTCCTCGTTTTATACGTGGATGACATTCTTTTGATAGGAAATGACATTCCTATGCTACAATCTGTCAAAGGGTTCTTGTCACACAGGTTCTCCATGAAAGACCTAGGTGATGCCTCTTACATTCTGGGGATCCGGATCTATCATGACAGATCCAAGAGGATATTAGGACTTTCACAGTCCAGGTACATCGACACCATACTGAAAAGATTCACTATGGAAGATTCCAAGCGCGGTAATCTACCGGCTTGTCATGGGATCACCCTCTCCAAAGAGATGTCTCCCAAGACTGATTTGGAAAGGGATCGCATGTCTATTATACCCTACGGTTCTGCGGTAGGCTCTATAATGTATGCGATGTTGTGTACCAGACCGGATGTAGCTTATGCACTGAGTGTGGTAAGCCGGTATCAGTCAAACCCTGGGGAGAAACACTGGATAACGGTAAAGAACATTCTCAAGTACCTGAGAAGGACTAAGGAGATGTTCTTGGTGTATGGCGGAAAAGACCTCCAGATCGAGGCCTTTGCTCACTCCAGCTTCCAGAGTGACAAGGATGGTTCCAAGTCCATGTCGGGTTATGTCTTTACCCTCAATGGAGGGGCGATGTGTTGGAAGAGTTCCAAACAGGAAACCGTTGCTGACTCGACGATGGAAGCGGAATATATCGCTGCTGCAGATGCCACAAAAGAAGCCGTCTGGATAAGGAAGTTCTTGACAGAACTTCAGGTGGTTCCGTCAATTTTTGATCCAGTACCTCTGTATTGCGACAACAATGGGGCTATAGCTTTAGCGAAGGAACCCAGGTCCCATCAGAAGTCCAGACACATCTTGAGGCGGTATCACCTGATCAGGGAGATCGTGGGTCGCCAGGAGATCGAGGTTCGGAGAGTTGCTACGGAAGATAACACTGCTAATCCATTCACAAAGGCCTTTCCCCAGACTCAGTTCGAGCGGCTGATCGAGATGATAGGTCTTCGATACGCCAGTACATGGCCTTAGTGCAAGTGGGAGATTGTTAGTGTATATGCCCTAGAGGCAATTACTGTATCATACTAACTTGTATATTACTTAATGGAAGCTTGGGATATTCACAGTTGTATAGACAATCTTGCTCAAAATAGTAGTATGCTACTTGGTTTGTTTCTACTTTAATGTGTGCATGTGTTTCTTATAGCATATCGCCTTTACACATTAGTGGAGCCCTTAGGATCTTTGCTTGATTACCAGCGTTGTGATGGCAGTCACACTCGTGGGGGCTGGGTAATCCACAAGCACATCCTTATGCAGGTCCCTGGTCACAGGACTATCGAGACAAGGCATCGATACTCCGGAGTAGACTAGCGTATGCGCTTCTCATCCCAGCTTGGGAGACGGTCTGTCCTACAGCCGTCAGTACGTCGTACTTGAGATAGTATGCGGGTGCTCGTTAAGTTACGAGTACACTGGACAGGACTCGTCGGGAACAGTTGGTTGGTATTATACCTATCGTCAGTTATCAGTTCCCAGGTGACATTAGTACAGCTTAGTCCGTTGACTTGACACTGTCACTTCGCCTCGAGTGTGTTCCCATTGTTCTTAGATTGCTACCATACCACGGCTCAAAGGAGTCGTGCAAACAGGTAGCAGTTGGGTGCAGTCCCGAAGCACTTGGAGGCAGTGACGGTTAGATAAGATTCGTCTCTCCCGGTATTGGGGGTTGATATCGCGCTGTGTCTAGGAGAGCGATTACACAAAGTCCCTGGCCAGGGAAAGAGAGATATACTGGTAGGTTTCCAATGTTATCTCAGGGTGTTCTGGGTTACACTCCGACACGACTTGTACCGCTATTAGGGGACTGACGTTTACCGCCCCCTAGGCCCGCCATGCGATACTCTTAGACGAACAGACCGGACTGTACGGAGACTGTCACATTCAGGCTCAGTAGGAGTTCAGATGGGTTTACCTCGTTAGTCTTCTTATCGGCATCTACCTGGGGACCGTTACATACAGCTAGTGTCGCTTGCGGTCTGTGGTTAAACCCACTTCCAGCGTAGTGTCGAGTCTTTAGAGTCCCACACAGAGGGTTATTCGCCTTTAGGCAAAACGAGTATAGGTCGCATGGTTTTGCGATGGGGTTCGTTCACATCCGCGCACTTGTGCACGTTTGGTGTCCGGACAACTTATACTAGCGGGCTTTGGTTTAAGCCAGATCCTAGTATATATTTTGGGATTGGTTTTATCTCATTATTCGTGTTCCTCAGAACACGGATACGGGTGTGTATGCACAGTTGACTGAGGCAAAGGCAGAGGACTTTCATTAGGGTTGATGACCATTGTCTTTTTCTTAACCCTAATGTTTATATGTGAAATATGATTATTAATATTAATTAATTATAATTGTGTTATGGTTAGGATTGTTGACCATTTGACTATGGTTGACTTGTTGACCTATGTTGACATATTGACCATCATCATTTCATATGAAAGATGCTCTTTGATTCTTGCAAAAGTAATTAATGTGAAATGATAATGGTCATTTCAAGATTAACCATCACAATTATCTTTAGTTAATTATTTAATTATCATAATGCACATATATGTGAGAAGGTTGGCTTTATCTTCTCATTCTATCATTCTCATTCTCTCTCATCCTCTTCCTCTCTCTCAAAGCTCTCCCTCTCATGAGTTGAGAAACATTTAGCTTTTGAGATAAAACACCAAAATCATTCTCTACTCTTTCTAAAGTTCTAGGTTTAGCACACCAAGCACCTTAGTTACTTCTAGTTTGAGGTAGGAGCCAAAGGTAGAGGCCCTCGGGTGGATCTTTCTTCGGCAAGAGAAGGCGACGAGGACGACCCGTTCATCCCACTCCAAGGAGCAAGAAGAGAAGGACTTCAAGACTTAGGTATAACCCTTTAACCGAGTAGCTAACTCTTTTAGTTTGGTTGTTAGTTTATGTTTAGCAAAGATCCTCCTTTTGTTAGTCCATGTTGCCTAGAGTTGTAAAAATCGAATATTTCATAACGTTTCCGCATCCCCGTAAGCACCGGGGTGGGCAACGTGGACTTACATGATCGAATCCTCCAGCCACATTATCCTTTTAATTAATTTTCTTTTAATCTTTTAGACCCCAAGGGTTTGCACGTGCACTACACGTAAGATGATAAGTTACAAATTAATCAAACACAATATTTCATTAACCCTCTAAACCCTAATCCTACCCTATAAATACAACCCTATCCTTTAGCACTCCTCATTCTGAATTTAAGTGCCAAAACTCTCCAAAATTCTCAAGTTCAAGAAGTTGTGCAAGTGGAGTTAGCAAAGGGTGAAGTTCCGGCGAAGTTCCGAAGAGATTCAAGCGACGAAACGACGCCCCGACACTTTTCCTAGCTCCCTCCCCCCCTTTATCCTTATAGCCAGTAAGTCCCTTCTTCCCCTCTCTTTATCTATTCTAAAACTTACAATTTTCAAAACCCGGCGGAAGCGGAGTTAATCCGGCTTTCGATTCGGTTTTTCTTTAAAAATTCTATTTTTTCTTAAACAATAAAATACCATACTCTCATATAATGTTTAACAATATTAACAAATACATTAAAACAAGTTTCATATCAAAGAATCTTTTATGCAACTTTTATCGTATTTTTACGGTAAAATACCATATGCTTTACTTTCAACACAAATCAACATAATACTTGTATTAACTTTAAAAAACTCATGAGGTAAAAACCTACCCACATCACAACACACATATTGGACATAGCACGATTTACTTTTGGGCAATGTTTTTGGAAATATCACGAGTAACAATAAAATACCCTAAACTATTATAAAACCATTTTCTTTAAAAGGAGTATTCATTAATTCCTTACAATTATACCTCTACAACCCATTTTGGGGAACCCCGATCGGGATGGTACGGGTTATCGCATGTCCTCGGGCCTAGTAGAGTGAGATGCAGACTTCCGCAAGGAGCATCCGATCTCGATGGAATTTTAATGCTAATTTTAAGAAAATGAGATTTCTAAAAAATAAATAAAATTTATTTTCATTAAATATATAGATATATATGAATATTACCAAAAGATCTATTTTAAATATATTATTCAAATATTCCAAGTTTTCTAAATCAAAAAAATCACCATTACAGGAAAATACCGTTTCAATTCAATGCAAAATTCCAATATTTCATTAAAATACCATATTTAATGAAAATTAGGTTCTACTCACTAGAAATTACACTTTTATAAAATATGCATCTATAAAAACCCTAAAGACGATAATTAAATACTTGAGGTGTATTTTGAAAATATATCATAACTATTTTTACATAAAACCCCTTCAAGTTATACTAAATTACAATAAAGACCCTAGTAAATATAGGTTTAAGTGGGACCAATTCTCTTGAGCCTCATGGAGCCGTATAATATGGGTGATTGCCTATCTAAGATAAACAATCTAACAAACGGTGTTATCAATATGGTAAATGTCTTGGAAAAAGACACAAATCCTGCCGTCCATGTACAGCAGTTACCGATAACATCAAAACAAATTCAGGACTTCAATTTCTTTTTCAAGTGTGTGACTTAGACTGAGTCTCAATCTAATCAATCTGACTTGAATATGATTCAAATATAAACTACAATACAACATGAATCCATGAATCCGTCTATTCAATTTATATCAATCTATATTGACTGAACCGAACCATGGATATAATCTGTCTACATGACTATCCATTTATATTCATTCCGTTTACTGATATCATAGTTTCAACAAGTCATCCATCTATATAACAAAACAATACAATCAATACAAAAGACATCGCGGGGTTTATATATAACAAAACAATACAATCAATACAAAAGACATCACGGGGTTTATAAAGGAGTAGATTGGTACGGAATGTGTTAGAAGTGGCACGAGACTGTAACCTTAATACACCTAACCTGAATATCCATTGCCGTTGTACCGTGGCTGAACGGTTCCTTATGCTCCGTATACCTTAGTCTCCAGAATAGTGGGAATCCTCTCGTATACATTGGCATATTCTTTACCAAGCTACAAACAACTGCGTTAACAATATAATCAAACATTACTAGTCTTATTCACCTTCTGTCTATTCTATCTCTACTCATCTTTGGGACTTACCGAGGGATTGTTCGCTGACGACATTCATTTTATTCTTTCTTTGAAATGTTGGCAGGTGATTTGGACGCACTAGAGACCGAGCCCAATACTGAGGACTTGGAGCAGTTTGCTATCAACCCAGAGCTGTAGGCACTTGTGCATACTTTTTATTTCAGTTATTCCATTGTTTAGCCATTGCTTTCTATTCATGTATTTACATTCCAGTTGTGTCTGTAAAAGAATGTTTAATAAATAAAGTTGATGTTCATTTATATTCCTGTTTCTTGTGTACATTTACTTTATATTGCTTAGATACGCTTAGCATGTTTACTTCTGAGTAAATACGTCGCGTGACCCGTCACGTCCCCTTGTTGTACACCGGGAAGTGGGGCGTGATAGGTTTTGTTGGCGGCCCATGCATGTCAGTGCTGTATGGAACCCTACAATACAGGTCAGCTCTGTATAGATATGCTGGTCAGCTCTGTATGGACATGCGGGTCAATTCTGCATGAAGTCCTAAGCAATATAACACAAGAATCAGAAACTAAAAACACTCTTTATAATTCATATTTCTTGAATCTTACAATTTCGTATACTTTTAATCTGTCCTAACCCTATTTTTCTTTCAAGATTATGGATTCTCCAAACAACACCAGCACCAACTTCAACAACACACCACCATCTCTACCGCTTACACCTGTCGTCGCTACTTTGATCAATAAGCAGACGGTACTGCTTGAGGCAATATGCAGCCTCCTGGAGGGACAGCAGCAGCAGACTGCTATTTTGATGAACCGTCCAAAAGCGGAAGCACCTAGGGTAAAGCAATCCCAGGCTTTGCACCCCAAGCAATTCTCGAGAAAAGAAAGCCCTCTGAAAGCTGAGGAATGGGCTCAGAGTATTGAGGATGATCTGGTAGCAGCACAAGTGCCAGGCATCGCTTGGGTTCGAGTTGTAAAGCTGCAACTCGCTGACAATGCACGAGTCTGGTGTAAGGAGGAAGAAATCCGTCTTGACCAATCTATCGAATGAAGGACTTTTCGCGACATGTTTGACGCGAAATACTTCCCAGAGACTGCCCGATTTGACATGGAGCAGCAGTTCATTCACCTACAACAGGGTTCTATGTAGACCAAATCCGTGGATGAATATGACGCAGAGTTTACCATGCTCGGTAGGTAAGATATGTCTTAATGTTCGATATTTAAATATCACATACTACACAGTTAACACAAGACCTTAACAGGTTTGCGGCACATTTGATACCAACTGCTGAGATCAGATCCAGAAGATTTCAGCAAGGGTTAGATTCGGAAATCCAACCTGCCTTAGGTGCAGGGGATTTCTCAACCTACGAGTTGGCCCTGAAAGCTGCCCGCCGATATGTGGCAGTGGTGAAGATGAAAGGTAGACCCCACTCTGCCGGGATGAAGCGCCCTGCCACTCAGATGGTAGGAGGAGCCTCTTCAAGGCCATAAGTTATGCCCAGGAGACCGGAAGTACCGAACAACCGGCCCAACCCAGCCTTTTGTACCTACTGCAGGAGAGATGGACATTTGGCGAAGGACTGTCGGAGTGCAAATTTCCTTTGCTTAGTCAGCGGCTCAAGTACTCATGACATTGGGTCTTATCCTCATAGACACAACTCAGATGCTACACCCAGGCCAGCAATCACTTATCAGCAGCGCCCAGCCATCCAAGCAACTGCTCCAGGACTCGCACTACCTGCTCCTCCTCCTCGTGGACCGACTGCACCTCCTCCTCGTCAGTTACATCAAGCTCAATGGAACATACCTCAAATACAAAGGAATGGACAGAGGAATGCCCCTCCGGTAAGGAGGAATGTACCGAGGTGACAGGCTTTCACAATGACTGTGGAAGAAGCTGAAGCCACCGGCCAAGTCATCACTGGTAATATTTTCCTATCAAACTTTCTTTCAGTCTATACCTACATATATTTTCCTTATACCTAAACCTATCCCACATAACTTAGATACAATCTTAGTAGCCTCACTACCTGCACTAGCACTCTTCGATATTGGAGCATCTCATTGCTTTATGTCGCGACGGTTCTTCCGAACTCATGCGATTCCAGTCAAACCTCTGGTATCCAGCTGGAATGTCAGTTCAGGAAACGGCGTTCTAAAGGCAGTAATGGGATACGACCTGTGTCCAGTGGTCGTCTGCAGTAGAGAATTCTATGATGGCTTCAAGGTGATGGACATACCGAATTTCGATGTCGTTTTGGGTATGGATTGGCTAGGAACATTCTATGCTACCATTGATTGTCGATAAACGAGGGTAGTATTCGAGATTCTATAGCATCCAGTCTTTTACTTCAAAAGTGGAGATTGTACCCTGGAGCAAGCACATACAAGGAAAAACCGAAGAAGGCAGTGATTGCAACACTTCAAGCGGAGGGAGGATCGAAGCCAGAGATAGTTCGAGAGTTCGACGATGTATTTCCTGAAGACATATCAGGTTTGCCTCCCGATCAAGCTCTTGAATTCAGCATTGATTTAGTACCAGGAGCACAACCGGTGATCAAAGTACCATATCGGTTAAGTCCTGAAGGTTTGAATGAAGTCCGAACTCAGTTGGACTAATTATTGGCGAAAGGATGGATTCGTCCCAGCACTTCAAGTTGGGGATCGCCAGTTCTACTTGTGAAGAAGAAGGAAGGTTTATATCGAATGTGCATTGATTATAGAGCTCTGAACAATGTAACTATAAAGAACAAGTATCCACTCCCACGCATCGACGATCTGTTCGATCAGCTAAGTTGTCATGACCCGAAAGTACGGAACGTGACTTGCACTTAGATTACGAGACGCCTCAAGGCGTAACGTAACCTAAGTCAGCCAAAGCCCAGAAAATCTAAACCATAAACAATAAGAGTGAAGGAAAACCCTTTATGAAAATGATTTTAAACCAATTAAGTTATATTAATCCCTTTTTAGAAACATCAAAAATTTTCCGAAAATTTCAGCAGAGTCTCCTTTGTAAATACTAGCCCCCAAAATGGGTACAACAAGAAATATAAACCTATAATGAAATAATAGTATCCCCAAGCGGGAGCTAGCTCTTCGCCCAAGGCGGATCACAACCACATGCAATATATATGCAACATCAAGCAAATAAGCATAAAGAAGCACAAAAATAAGAAAAACACAACGTCGGACAAAGTGAGCTCAACCCCAGAGGAACCACATATACACAAATCTCTCAGTCTCAACATTAGTCGCATATACAAAATAAGAAGTGGTAGATGGAGAATACTAGATACAATGATAGTACAAAAGAGACAAAAGTTTCCTCGCAACTCACCTACGAGCAATGTCGCGAGTCTGAGCAAAGAAGCCAAAGAAAAGATACACCCACCGCTGCAAGGCTGACGGGTCCGACCTGCAAGAAACTGTGGCATAACAGGGGTGAGTTGCCAGCTCGTGAGTAGTAAGTAACATCTAATAAGTCTATCATAAGAATGCACGCAATGCGGCACAATCTGCATATCTAAGAATGATGCGATGCTACTAATATGTATGCACATGGATACAAAATCAATACGAAATCTTTAAGTGTTTAAATACGATAATCTCTGCATTCTCAACTTAAAAAAAATATATGTACAATAGCTAAGGTACCATCAATGAAATCATCCGAAAACCGTGTCAAGCATCGACACCAAATATGGAAGTATATCTGTCTCAATGCTCACTATGTCAATATCTAAATACGTCGGGCTCCACCAGTCCGGATCGGCTCATATCATCCAATCTCACGACAATGGTCGGTATCCTCCGTATATCCGTCGTGCCAGACATCACCGGTAGGTAGTCTTCCCCTACCAGGCTCATTGTCTACAACTCGAGCTTCTTGCCCCGGGGTACCATACCGGGCCCACCATGTACCCGAGACGGTTCATCCACTCCTCGAATCGGGTCTCGAAATCCAACAGAAAACATGAAAACTCATGGTGGACGACACATACATCATGAGAAAACCGCAACTTTATTTTAAAAATGATGATAATAAACTTTTGTTAAATTCTTGCGGTTTCCCCAAAATCCAGAAATCTCATCAATACTGAAATCCTCAAGAGAATCATAATACCCAACATGTTGTATATGATAAATGCTTATGATATCAAAGGTATGCAATGTGATTTTTGGCTAGGAATATATATAAGCATGATGATGAAGTGAGGTATATACATGCTATGTAATTCAATGTAGCATGTATGATGCAAGTGTTTGATACTGAACTAAGCAGGTTCTATAGTGATCGTGGCATGACAATTACCAAAGGCATGTGTGTTCACATGAATAGTGCCCGTGCAACATGAACCAATGGTAATGGTGTAAGTGTCCTAAGAGGTGATATCACACATAGGTATATAGATAACCATACAATGCCAGCAGACGAATAACTAGAAAGGTATGCGTATGAATGAGATGGTTAACTAACTAACTATGCATATAATTTGCAAATAATAAAGTGATCATAACTATGGGGCGCCTCGCTCCATCCAGACAATTTCCCCATAGATGTATACATCTACTCACCCGGACGCCTCGCTAATCTGATCCAACTACCGCTTTGCCCTTGCGCGCCGCGTCCGACATTTTCGCAACCGATCCTAAAATTGCACAACACAAAACATAAGATTACACATTCCTGAAATGACGCAAAGTCACAAAATAAAAGAATCAACGCTCACAAGTTAGGCACAACGTGCACTAGGTGCGCGGAACATACACAACAATCACTAAACCTTATCTAAAATCGTCGTTTCGGAGCAACCGACAAAACTAAAACCCGATTAAACCAAATTTCGCATTCACACACCCTAAGTTTCGTAGGAGATGCTAATAGTATCGTTAAGATATTGCAATTAATTCACCACTTAATTTTATAAAAACCTAGTAAGCAGTAAAAATTTCAAATTTGTGCAAACATCGCGGATTTGCGATAAAAAAGACAACCATCTAGCACGATCATTCAACTCAACCCACTAGATGGCCACAACACCTAATTTAACCTATTAGAAATGCTTCAAACCCTAATCCAAAATCAAACCCCTTTTCATGAATTTCCTTAAACAAGCAATAACAACCAAATTAACACTTTAAAATTCTATTTTGGCATATTTAAACTACCAATTAACCATTTGATTAAAATTATACCTCACAAGTTCTGAACCTTAGCTTGCACTAGCCTCTAAATACACCTCCTTTCTCTATGTTTTAAACCAATTTGGGCTTGAGAAGAGATAGCATAAGGATTTGTTTGAGTTTTGTGAAGAAATTGTGAATTTTTAATGGATTTTTGATGAATTTTGAGCCAAAAAAATGGGGGGAAATGGGGGAGAACTGCAGAAACACTCTCAGCCTGGGGGGAGTGGGGAGATGTGAGGGAAAATTGTGTAGAAAATTCTATGAGAAAAGAACCCCTCAAGTATAATTAAAGCTTATCACATCATTTCTTTTCATTAACCACCCCCCCCCCCATTTTAAGTTTCTTTCCTCTCTAGTTAAAAGTGGACAATGGGGGAAATTTCCAGCACCAAATTCAGCCAGGGAAGGGGAGAATTGATGTGGGTGTGTGTTGCATTTTTTTTTTTGGCTAAGAAAACTTACATATATCATTTGCAATTTACACCCATTTCTATTCCCATTTTACTTTATTTTTAAACCATAAAACAACTCTTGGAAAGTGTTGATAAAATTTTTGTTACTACTAAATTTTAGTTTGTAATGGATCCTATGTATGTAATTTACCCATTCAAATTTGTATTTATCACTAATTTAATGTATAATTAAAAGCTTAAAATAATATTAAAAATAATTAATTAAGGAAAAAAATTTAAATGACTAGAAATTTTTAAGTGATAATTAATTATCCAATTCCTAGCAATTTCTTATCTAAATTTTGTATAATTAGGCCTATATTGAAAAATAATTATTTTTACATTTTACAGAAAATTCTGATTATTTTACCGATTATTGAAAAACTACCTAAACGATTTTCAAGCGTTACAATCTTCCCCCTTAAAAAAATTCGGTCCTCGAATTTAAAATTTAATTACGCGTACCTTCAAAAAGATGGGGATATTTCTTCCTCATCTCGTTCTCGGTCTCCCAGGTGACCTCCTCGCTGTTCGGGCCACACCAAAGAACCTTGACAGACGGTATAACCTTCGACCTCAATTTCTTCACCTGCCGATCCAAAATGACCACCGGCTGCTCGGTGAATGAAAGATCGCGCTCCAGCTCAATATCTGGTGCTGAATCGCATGGGAAGGGTCATGAAGGTACTTGCGGAGCATCAAAACATGGAACACGGGGTGAACATCTGAGAAGCTGGGCGGAAGAGCCAACCGATAAGCCACCGAACCGACACGCTCTAGGATCTCGAAGGGACCAACATATCTAGGACTAAGCTTTCCTTTCCATCCAAATCTCATCACACCCTTCATCAGAGAGACCCTCAGGAAAACATGATCGCCAACAGCGAACTCAAGTCGGCGACGGCGCCTGTCAGCATATGATTTCTGCCTACTCTGTGCTGCCCTCATCCTATCTCGAATTAGCTGGATCTTTTTGGTCATCTCCTATACGATCTGCGGCCCCAAAAATACTGCTCTCCCTGAGCTCTGTACAACATACGGGCGATCGACATCTCCTCCCATATAAAGCCTCGAAAGGTGCCATCTGAATCATCTCCTGGAAGCTATTATTGTAGGAGAACTCGATCAAAGGCAAATGACAATCCCAGCTACCACCGAAATCTAAGACACAAGCTTTGAGCATGTCCTAAAGAGTTTGACTAGTATGCTCTGACTGACCGTCAGTCTGCGGATGAAAAGCTGTGCTAAAACTCAATCAGGTGCCCAAAGCCTCCTAAAGTTTCTGCCATAATCGGCTGGTAAACTGGGTGCCCCGGTCGGACACGATGCAAGTCGGGACGCCATGCAGTCATACGATCTCATCAATATAAACCTGGGCGTGCTGAGCAAATCCAAAAGTGGTCTTCACTGGCATGAAGTGAGCCGCTTTCGTCAGTCGATCCACAATCACCCAAATGGAGTCATACACTCGACTGGTCCTGGGTAGACCCACAATGAAATCCATGGAGACCTGTTACCACTTCCACTCAGGAATGGGCAAAGGCTGTAACTCGTTGGCTGGCCTCTGGTGCTCGGCCTTGACTTGCTGACAAGTCAGGCATCTCGATACAAAGTCTGTAACATCCTTCTTCATCCCGTCCCACCAGTAAACCTCTCTCAAATCACGGTACATCTTGGTGGAACCTGGATGAACACTGTATACTGACATATGTGCCTCCTCAAGAATATCATGCCTCAGTCCCCCAAAATCTGGTACGCACAGTCGAGTCCCAAATCGAAGTATCCCCTGATCATCAATCACGAACTCGGAAACTTTGCCCTGCCGAATCTGCTCAATAATCTTTAAAATACGGGCATCACCGGACTGTGCCTCGCGAATACGGTCAAGTAACTGTGGGCGTGCTCTGAAATGGGTCAGCTGTCCCCCTGTAGCAGTAAACTCGAACTGCACTCTGCTGTCACATAAAACCTGCCAATCCGCCGTCGATTGCATCTGTACTGCGCTCAAACAAGATAGGCTACCTCCGGGCCTCCTACTCAAAGAATCTGCCACCACATTCGCCTTCCCCGGATGGTATAGAATCTCGCAGTCATAATCTTTCACCAACTCCATCCAACGGCGCTGTCTCAGATTCAGATCTCGCTGCTGAAAGATATACTTCAAGCTCTTGTGGTCAGTGAATATCTGGCACGACTCGCCGTATAGGTAATGTCTCCAGATCTTGAGTGCAAACACCACTGCAGCCATCTCTAAATCATGAGTGGGGTAGTTCTGTTTGTATTTCCTCAACAGCCGGGAAGCATATGCGATAACTCTGTCGTGATGCATCAATACACAGCCCATCCCCACTCGAGAAGCATCACAATAAACCACGAAACCGCCTGGTCCTGAAGGCAATGATAACACTGGTGCAGTAGTCAAACAAGTCTTCAACTGCTGGAAGCTATCCTCACATGCCTCGTTCCAATCAAAAGGAACCCCCTTCCGGGTCAACCCGGTCAACGGTGCAGCAATACGGGAGAAATCCTGGACAAAACGTCGATAATAGCCGGCCAAACCTAGAAAGCTCCGAACCTCTGTAACTGATACCGGTCTGGGCCAACGCTGAACTGCCTCGATCTTCTTCGGGTCCACACAAATACCATCTCTCGTCACTATGTGACCCAAGAAGTCGACACTGTCAAGCCAGAATGCGCACTTGGAAAATTTGGCGAACAGCTGATGCTCCCTCAAAGTCTGCAGTGTGATACGCAAGTGCTGCTCATGCTCCTCCCGGCTCCGAGAATATACCAAGATGTCATCAATGAACACAATGATGAACTGATCAAGATACGGCCTGAATACATGGTTCATCAAGTCCATAAATGCTACCGGGGCATTGGTGAGAACGAACGACATCACCAAGAACTCGTAATGACCATATCGTGTACGGAAAGCGGTCTTCGGAATATCCTCCTTCCAAACCCGCAACTGGTAATAACCTGACCGTAAATCAACCTTTGAGAAATACCCTGCACCCTGGAGCTGATCGAATAAGTCGTCAATGCGGGGTAGGGGATATCTGTTCCGCACAGCAACCCGGTTCAGCTGACGATAATCAATACATAAGCGCATACTGCTGTCCTTCTTCTTAACAAACAGGATGGGAGCACCCCAAGGTGACACACTCGGTCGGATAAGCTCTTTGTCCAGCAAGTCCTGTAACTGATCCTTCAGCTCTCTAAGCTCCGCCGGGGCCATCCGATAAGGCGGTATAGAGATAGGCCCCATGCCGGAGATCAAGTCAATGCAGAACTCAATCTCGCGCTCTTGCGGCAGACCAGGCAGCTCGTCAGGGAATACATCAGGAAACTCTCTCACAACAGGGACCTGGTCCAACGGAACCTCTGCGGTGTTAGTATCACAAACATAGGCTAAGAATCCCTGACACCCTTTACGCAAGAGCTGACCAGCGCAAAGAGAAGAAATCAAGCTCGGAAGGGTAGCGCTACGATCTCCCTGAATAACAAGAACCGACTCACCAGGAAAGCTGAACCTGAATGCCTTCTCACGACAGTCCATAGATGCATAACAGGTGGCTAGCCAGTCCATACCAAGATGAACGTCGAAGTCTAGCATATCGAGGAGAATCAAATCAACTGAAGAATCCCTCTCCCCGATACGAACAGGACACGATCGGTACACAAAACGAGCAACAAACGACTCGCCTACCGGAGTAATAACGACAAGCGGCTGATCTAACAAAGAAGACTCTCGGCCCAACCTCGGTGCAAAGTAAGTGGATACATAAGAATGTGTGGAGCCTGGATCAAATAATACCCGTGCATCAAAAGAACATACTGGCAGAGTACCTGTCACGATGGCATTGGATGCATGTGCATCCCGAGGAGTCAACGCGAATACTCAGGCCTGTCCACAACTAATAGCTGGCTGTCCTCTGCCTCTGTCGCCTCGTCCTCTCTGAATAGGACCTCCACGCCCATGACCTCTAGGAGCATCTACCTGGCGTGGAGCATCATCAGGGGTAGGAAGTAGAGCTCTCTGAGGAGGTGGTGAAGGTGGTAAGGTCACATGCGGCACTGTCGCCATGCCCTGGAGCCCCATGGTACAGTCTCTAACACGATGGTACTAACTCCCGCACCGAAAACATCCTGGCGACGACTGCTGGGTCTGCAGATATGAACCAAATAACTAACCCCGTCTCAATCCTCTGCCGCCACAATCTCCCGGAAAGAATCTATCACGGTGTCTACCCATCTGCCGCTGGGCTGGCGTATCAATACGAATCAGCTTCAGCCCAGAAACGACCGAAGTCTCAGAAATACGCTCCTCCAAAAGTAAGTCTGCATCCATCGCGGCTGCGTATGTGTCAAAGTGCTGGGTGTCGATGGCAAGGAATAACTGTGTGTCGCATCCTCGCACAAACCTCTTTATCCTCTTCTCTTCAGTGTCTAATAGGTACGGAGCATATCGGGACAACTGAGTAAATTGCATATCATACTCGGACACTGTCATCCCAGGAGTCTTGCGCAAAGACTCAAAACTACGGGCTCGAGCATCTCGGACACTCCCCGGAAGAAAACGGGCAAGAAATGCAGCGGTGAACTCGTCCCAAGTCATAGAAGGTAGACCTGCAGCTTGGCCTCTCTCTACTGAATCGTACCACGTCTGGGCAAGGCCCTCCAAACGAAAACTCGTAAACTCCACCCATCTATCATCAGAACACCTCAACGAACGGCAAATCCTAGTCATCCTATCGAGAAATGCCTGCGGGTCCTCTGTCGCATCCGTGCCGGTAAAAGCTGGAGGTCTCAGCCTCATAAACTCCTGTAATGATACGGGGATAGTCGCAGTAGTAGCAGGAGTAACCGTCTGGGCAACAGGTACAATCATGGTCTGTGCGGTGGAAGGAATGTCCTCGGATCTCTATACCCGACTGGACTCAACTAAAAATCCCATCATCTGTCGCAACTCATGCAGTCCGGCCTCTAATCTGGCAATACGGTCGGGAGGAGGCGGATCAATCTGACCCTGAGGGGTAGGCGTATCATCCCGCTCGATCCTCGCCTCAGAAGAGCCCGCTCGAAGCTCATCCCTAGCGGCAGCCCGCTGAGCTCTCGTAGTCTTTGGCGGCATCGAAGCTGGAATAAGAAACAGGAGCGATAAGAACATTGCAATTGAATCAAGGAATGCATGGAATCAAGAGGGGAAATACAAGCAATTATGTCCTAAGGTCACTTAGGCTATCGTAAGTATGCCGCGGAACATACCCACGCTACGCCACTCTGCTTAAGTTACCTACTCCATCTACAAAGGGCCGTCCTACACTCAGAAAGGTAAAACCTATCGCTCTGATACCAACTTTGTCACGACCCGAAAGTACGGAACGTAACTGGCACTTAGATTACGAGGCGTAATGTAACCTAAGTCAGACAAAGGCCAGAAAATCTAAACCATAAACAATAAGAGTGAAGGAAAACCTTTTATGAAAACGATTTTAAACCAATTAATTTATATTAATCCCTTTTTTAAAACATCAAAAATTTTCCAAAAATTTCGGCAGAGTCTCCTTTGTAAACACTAGCCCCCAAAATGGGTACAACAAGATATATAAACCTGTAATGAAATAATGGCATCCCCAAGCAGGAGCTAACTCTTCGCCCAAGGTGGATCACAACCACACGCAATATATATGCAACATCAAGCAAATAAGCATAACGAAGTACAAAAATAAGAAAAACACAACGTCGGCTCAAGTGAGCTCGACCCCAGAGGAACCACATATACACAAATCTCTCAGTCTCAACACTAGGTCGGATATACAAAATAAGAGGTGGTAAATGGAGAATACTAAACACAATGATAGTACAAAAGAGACAAAAGTGTTCTCGCAACCCACCTACGAGCAATGTCACGAGTCTGAGTAAAGAAGCCAAAGAAAAGATACATCCGCCGCTGCAAGGCTGACGGGTCTCACCTGCAAGACACTGTTGCACAACGGGGGTGAGTTGTCATCTCGTGAGTAGCAAGTAACATCTAATAAGGCTATCGTAAGAATGCATGCAATGCGGCACAATCTGCATATCTAAGAATGATGCGATGCTACTAATATGTATGCACATGGATGCAAAATCAATACGAAATCATTAAGTGTTTAAATACGATAATCTCTGCATTCGTAACTTAAAAATATATCTGTACAATAGCTAAGGTACCATCAATGAAATCATCCGAAAACCGTGTCAAGCATCGACACCAAATATGGAAGTATATCTGTCTCAATGCACACTATGTCAATATCTCAATACGTCAGGCTCCGTCAGTCCGGATCGGCTCATATCATCAAATCTCATGACAACGGTCAGTATCCTCTATCCGCCGCGCCAGACATCACCGGTAGGTAGTCTTCCCCTGCCAGGCTCATCGTCTACAACTCGAGCTTCTTGTCCCAGGGTACCATACCGGGCCCACCATGTACCCGAGATGGTTCATCCACTCCTCGAATCGGGTCTCGAAATCCAACAGAAAACATGAAAACTCATGGTGGACGACACATACATCATGAGAAAACCGCAACTTTATTTTAAAAATGATGATAATAAACTTTTGTTAAATTCTTGCGGTTTCCCCAAAATCCAGAAATCTCATCAATACTGAAATCCTCAAGAGAATCATAATACCCAACATGTTGTATATGATAAATGCTTATGATATCAAAGGTATGCAATGTGATTTGTCGCTAGGAATCTATATAAGCATGATGATGAAGTAAGGTATATACATGCTATGCAATTCAATGTAGCATGTATGATGCAAGTGTTTGATACTGAACTATGCAGGTTCTATAGTGCTCGTGGCATGGCAATTACCAAAGGCGTGCGTGTTCACATGAATAGTGTCCGTGCAACATGAGCCAATGGTAATGGTGTAAGTGTCCTAAGAGGTGATATTACACATAGGTATATAGATAACCATGCAATGCCAGCAGACGAATAACTAAAAAGGTATGCATATGAATGAGATGGTTAACTAACTATGTATATAATTTGCAAGTAATAAAGTGATCCTAACTATAGGGTGCCTCGCGCCATCCAGACGATTTCCCCATAGATGTACATCTACTCATCCGGACGCCTCGCTAATCTGATCCAACTACTGCTTTGCCCTTGCGCGCCACGTCCGATATTTCCGCAACCGATCCTAAAATTGCACAACACAAAACATAAGATTACACATTCCTGAAATGACGCAAAGTCACAAAATAAAAGAATCAACGCTCACAAGTTAGGCACAACGTGCACTAGGTGCGCGGAACACACACGACAATCACTAAACCTTAACTAAAATCGTCGTTTCGGAGCAACCAACAAAACTAAAATCCGATTAAACCAAATTTTTCATTCACACACCCTAAGTGTCGTAGGAGATGCTAATAGTATCATTAAGATATTGCAATTAATTCACCGCTTAATTTTATAAAAACCTAGTAAGCACTAAAAATTTCAAATTTATGCAAACATCGCGGATTTGCGATAAAAAGACAACCATCTAGCACCATCATTCAACTCAACCCACTAGATGGCCACAACACCTAATTTAACCTATTCGAAATGCTTCAAACCCTAATCCAAAATCAAACCCGTTTTCTTGAATTTCCTTAAACAAGCAATAACAACCAAATTAACACTTTAAAATTCTATTTTAACATATTTAAACTACCAATTAACCATTTGATTAAAATTATACCTCATAAGTAGTGAACCCTAGCTTACACTAGCCTCCAAAGACACCTCCTTTCTCCATGTGTTAAACCAATTTGGGCTTGAGAAGGGATAGCATAAGGATTTGTTTGAGTTTTGTGAAGAACTTATGAATTTTTAATGGATTTTTGATGAATTTTGAGCCAAAAAATAGGGGGAAATGGGGGAGAACTGCAAGAACACTCTCGGCCTGGGGGGAGTGGGGAGATGTGGGGGAAAATTGTGTAGAAAATTCTATGAGAAAAGAACCCCTCAAGTGTAATTAATGCTTATCACATCATTTCTTTTCATTAACCCCCCCCCCCTTTAAGTTTCTTTCCTCTCTAGTTAAAAGTGGACAATGGGGGAAATTTCTAGCACCAAATTCGGCCATGGAAGGGAAGAATTGATGTGGGTGTGTGTTGCATTTTTTTTTTTTTGGCTAAGAAAACTTACATATGTCATTTGCAATTTACACCCATTTCTATTCCCATTTTACTTTATTTTTAAACCATAAAACAACTCTTGGAAAGTGTTGATAAAATATTTGTTACTACTAAATTTTAGTTTGTAATGGATCCTACGTATGAAATTTACCCATTCAAATTAGTATTTATCACTAATTTAATGTATATTTAAAAGCTTAAAATAATTTTAAAAATAATTAATTAAGGAAAAAAATTTAAATGACTAGAAATTTTTAAGTGACAATTAATTAACCAATTCCTAGCAATTTCTTATCTAAATTTTGTATAATTAGGCCTATATTGAAAAATAATTATTTTTACATTTTACGGAAAATTCTGATTATTTTACCGATTATCGAAAAACTACCTAAACGATTTTCAAGCGTTACATAAGTGGATCTTGCGTTTTCTCCAAGTTAGATCTTCGTTCGGGTTATTATCAGGTGAAGGTCAAAGAAACTGATATCCATAAAATGGCATTCAGAACTCGCTATGGTCATTACGAATTTCTAGTGATGCCATTTGGAGTGGCCAACGCACCAGCTATATTCATGAACCTAATTAATCAAGTTTTCCGAGAGTACCTAGACAGGTTTGTTTTCATCTTCATCGACGACATCCTGGTATATTCTAAGAGTCGGAAGGAACATGCCGAGCACCTACGAATTGTCCTGGAGACTCTACGACAGCATCAACTCTATGCCAAGTACAGCAAATGCATGTTTTGGCTAGATTAAGTCGATTTTCTCAGACATATTGTATCAAGCGATGGAATTTCTGTAGATCCAGCTAAAGTATCAGTAGTAAGCGAATGGCCGACACCGAAATCAGTGAACGAAATTCGAAGTTTCTTGGGTTTAGCAGGATATTACAGAAGGTTTATTAAAGGATTTTCGAAGATTGTGACACCCCTGACCAAGCTCCACGTAAAGATGAAGAATTTGTATGGTTAGAAGCATGCAAACGAGCTTTCGTAGAACTCAATTCAAGATTGACATCAGCACCTATTCTCGTTATACCGGACTAATCTGGAGGTTTCGAAGTGCATTGTTATGCATTCGGTAAAAGATTAGTATGTGTTCTATATCAGCACGGTAAAGTGATAGCTTATGCTTCAAGACAGCTGAAGATTCATGAGCGCAACTATCCGACGCATGATTTGTAGTTGGCGGCCGTAATCTTTACTCTTAAGAGTTGGCGCCATTATCTTCTTGATGAACGAGTGGACATATACACGGACCACAAAAGTCTGAAATATGTGTTTACTCAGAAAGAGTTGAATATGCGGCAGAGAAGATGGTTAGAACTTATGGAAGACTTCGACATCATCCTACAATATCATCCAGGGAAGGAGAATGTAGTACCTGATGCCCTTAGTCGCCAACCATTAGTATTGAATCTCACCGCATAGTGGAAGCTTCAACAAGACTTTCATCAAATGGAGATTGAAGTGGTCATGCCAGGTAACGCTTCAAGTTTGATGAACTTACAAGTTCAATTTACCATTGTTAATTAGATCAAAGCAGCTCAAGCAAGTGATGCTAAGTTGCAAAAGATAAGAGAACAAGTAGAAAGTGGACTTCGAACAGACTTCATCATCCATAAAAATGGTGTACCAAAAGGTCCTGTGCGAGAAGAGTTGATGAAAGAAGCTCACAGCTTACCTTATTCAGTACACCCTGGAGGTACAAAGATGTACAAAGATCTACGTCAAAATTACTGGTGGCATGGAATGAAGTATGAAGTAGCCATAAGCGTCACTAAATGCTTGGTGTGTCAGCAAGTAAAATATAAACATCACAGGAAAGCTGGTTTATTTCAACCGTTACCTATCCCAGAATGGAAGTGGCAACACATCATAATGGATTTCGTGACTGCACTTCCTCACAGCATGAAGGGTAACGATGCAGTATGGGTTATTGTGGATCGACTCACAAAGTCGGCTCACTTTATTCCCTTTCGAGTTGGCCAATCTACTGAAACAATAGAAAAGAAGTATATGGAGGTAAGAATCTAAGTAAGATTTAAACTCTTCAAATATGTACTATCTCTGATACCCATGAACTCATGCAGGAAATCGTGAGATTACATAGAGTACCGGTCTGCATTGTCTCCGATCGTAACACCAGATTCCGATCGCAATTTTGGCAAAATCTGCAAGCTAGTTTGGGAACAGGTCTGAACTTCAGCACAGTGTATCATCCACAAACAGATGGTCAGTCTGAGCGAACTATTCAGATCTTAGAAGATATGTTAAGAATGTGTATGCTAGACTTCGGAGGATCATGGGAAGATCACCTACATCTTATGGAGTTTTCATACAACAACAGCTACCAAGCAAGTATCGGAATGGCATCTTTTGCAGCAGTATATGGAAGGAAGTGTCGATCGCCATTAAGTTGGGATGACATCGAAAATAGAGAACTTCTTGGACCTGAGATGATAGTAGCAACTGTCGATATGGTTCGTACTATCAGGGAAAGAATGCGCATAACCCAAGATCGACAAAAGCACTGGGCCGATGCAAAGCACTGTCACTTGGAGTTTCAACCGGGAGAACATGTATTTCTGAAGATATCTCCAAACCGTGGAGTGATTCATTTTGGAAGACGGGATAAGCTCAGTCTGAGGTATATTGGACCGTTCGACATACTCGAACGAGTCAGTGAAGTGGCTTATCGCTTGGCACTTCCACCTTCATTGGAAGGAGTGCATAATGTGTTCCACATATCCCAACTCAGAAGGTATGTGAGTAACCCCGGCCATATTCTTGATCACTCCGAGCTCACTGTACAGCCAGACTTACCATGTGAGCAACAACCTGTTGAGATCCTGAATAGAAAGGTGAAGTCACTTCGGAACAAGGAAGTCAACTTGGTTCGAGTGATGTGGAGAAAAGATTCACCAGAAGAATCAATATAGGAACGTGAGGATGACATGAGTGCAAGATACCCTCATTTATTTGTAAACTAGTCCTTAAAAAATTATAAATTTCGAGGACGAAATTTTTGTAAAGAGGGTAGGCTGTAACAACTCCAATTTCAATGTATAGAAAATTGTTTAAAAGTTAATGCACAAATAGAGTATTTGCAATCCTGTGTAAACTATAAGTATTTGATTTTCTTTTAAACAGCAAGAAAGCACTTGTAGCATATTGGTAAAGCCTTGCACTGCTGTGACGTAGCCTCTGTGATCGAATCCCCTCAGCCACATTATCTTTTTATTTAATTTTATTTTAATCTTTTAGAAGCCCAAGGGTTTGCACATGCACTACACATAAGATTATAAGTTACAGAGTAATCAAACACATGCACTAGGGAAAACCAAACGACACCAACACGTGGCGATGATCCGAGCACCCCTCACCGGTATTGGACCAGCGAGATGGCCTCCAAGACCGGCACCGTCAGGCCCCCCGTAGGGGATGCTCCCCATCTCTTCACCCAAGCACCCTTGACCTACCCACTTCTTTCATGTTGTTTATTTTCTCTGCACATTTTCTAGAGAACAATAAAACACCCTTTAATCCAATTTTGATGCAAATTTTAATGCATTTTTTAACCCTCTAAATCCTAATCCCACCCTATAAATACAACCCTATCCTTTGGCACTCCTCATTCTGAATTCAAGTGCCAAAACTCTCCAAAATTCTCAAGTTCAAGAAATTGTGCAAGTGGAGTTAGCAAAGGGTGAAGTTTCGGCGAAGTTCTGAAGAGATTCCGGCGACGAAACGACACCCCGACACTTTCCCTAGCTTCCCCCTTCTCCTCTATAATCTTGTAGCCAGTAAGTCCCTTCTTCCCCTCTCTTTATCTATTCTAAAACGTACATTCTTCAAAACCCGGCGGAAGCGGAGTTAATCCGACTTTCGATTCGGCTTTTCTTTAAAAATTCTATTTTTTTCTTAAACAATAAAATACCATACTCTCATATAATGTTTAACAAACATTAAAAAACACATTAAAACAAGTTTCATATCAAAAGAATCTTTTATGCAACTTTTATCGTATTTTTACGGTAAAATACCATATGCTTTACTTTCGACACAAATCAACATAATACTTGTATTATCTTTAGAAAACACACGAGGTAAGGACCTACCTCATCACAACACACATATTGGACATAGCACGATTTACTTTTGGGCAATGTTTTTGGGAATATCACGAGTTATAATAAAATACCCTAAACTATTACAAAACTGTTTTCTTTAAAAAGAGTATTCATTAATTCCTTGCAATTACGTCTTTACAACCCATTTTGGGGAACCCCGATCGGGATTGTGCGGGTTATCGCATGTCCTCGGGCCTAGTAGAGCGAGATGCAGACTTCCGCAAGGAGCATTCGATCTCGATGGAATTTTTAATGCTTTTTTTAAGAAAATGAGATTTTTAGAAAATAAGTAAAATTTATTTTCATTAAATATATAGATATATATATATGAATATTACCAAAAGATCTATTTTAAATATATTATACAAATATTCCATGTTTTCTAAATCAAAGGAATCACCATTACAGGAAAATACCATTTCAATTCAATGCAAAATTCCAATATTTCATTAAAATACCATATATAATGAAAACTAGGTTCTACTCACTAGAAATTACACTTTTATAAAATATACATCTATGAAAACCCTAAAGACGATAATTAAATACTTGAGGTGTATTTTGAAAATATATCATAACTATTTTTATATAAAACCCCCTCAAGTTATACTAAATTATAATAAGGACCCTAGTAAATATAGGTTTAAGTGGGACCAATTCTCTTGAGCCTCAGGGAGCCGAAGAATATGGGTGATTGCCTATCTAAGATAAACAATCTAACAAACGATGTTATCAATATGGTAATTGTCTTGAAAAAATACACAAATCCTGCCGTCCATGTACAGCAGTTACCGATAACATCAAAACTAATTCAGGACTTCAATTTCTTTTTCAAGTGTCTGACTCAGACTGAGTCTCAATCTAATCAATCTGACTTGAATATGATTCAAGTATAAACTACAATACAACATGAATCCATGAATCTGTTTATTCAATCTATATTGACTGAACCGAACCATGGATATAATCCATCTACATGACTATCCATTTATATCCATTCCGTTTACTGATATCATAGTTTCAGCAAGTCGTCCATCTATATAACAAAACAATACAATCAATACAAAAGACATCGCGAGGTTTATAAAGGGGTAGATTGGTACAGAATGTGTTAGAAGTGGCACGAGACTGTAACCTTAATACACCTAACCTGAATATCCATTTTCGTTATACTGTGGCTGAATTCCTTGTGCTCCGTATACCTTAGTCTCCGGAATAGTGGGAATCCTCTCGTATACACTGGCATATTCTTTACTAAGCTACAAACAACTACGTTAATAATATAATCAAACATTACTAGTCATATTCTCCTTCTGTCTATTCTATCTCTACTCATCTTTAGGACTTACCGAGCGATTGTTCGCTGACGATATTCCTTTTCTTCTTTCTTTGGAATGTTGTCAGGTGATTTGGACGCACTAAAGACTGAGCCCAATACTGAGGACTTAGAGCAATTTGCTATCAACCCAGAGCTTTAGGCACTTGTACATACTTTTCATTTCAGTTATGCCATTGTTTAGTCATTGCTTTCTATTCATGTACTTACATTCCAGTTGTGCCTATAAAAGAATGTTTAATAAATAAAGTTGATGTTCATTTATATTCCTGTCTCTTATGTACATTTACTTTATATTGCTTAGATACGCTAAGCATGTTTACTTCTGAGTAAATACGTCGTGTGACCTGTCGCGTCCCCTTGCCGTATACCAGGAAGCGGGGCGTGACAGATCTCCTGGCGATCAACGATCTCCCTAATAAGGTGGTACCGTTTTAAGATATGTCTGAATCTCTGATGGGACCTGGGTTCCTTCTCTAAAGCTATAGCGCCGTTGTTGTCACAATACAGTGGTATTGGATCAATAATGGTTGGAACCACCAGAAGTTTAGTTAAGGACTTCCTCATCCAGACTGCCTCTTTTGCGGTGGCACAAGCAGCGATATACTCTGCTTCCATCGTTGAGTTAGCAACTGTGTCCTGCTTGGAGCTCTTCCAATAGACCGCCCCTCTATTAAGGGTAAAGACATAACCCGACATGGACTTAGAGTCATCTTTATCACTCTGGAAGCTGGAATCAGCAAAGGCCTCGATCTGGAGGTCTTTTCCACCATACATCAAGAACATCTTCTTAGTCCTTCTCAGGTACTTGAGAATGTTCTTTACTTCTATCCAGTGGTTCTCCCTTGGGTTTGACTGATACCGGCGTACCATGCTAAGTGCGTAAGCAACATCTGGTCCGGTACACAACATCGCATACATTATAGAGCCTACCGCAGAATCGTAGGGTATAATCGACATGCGAGCCCTTTCCAAATCAGTCTTGGGAGACATCTCTTTGGAGAGGGTGATTCCGTGACAAGCCGGTAGACTACCGCGCTTTGAATATTCCATACTAAATCCTTTTAGTATGGTGTCGATATACCTTGACTGTGAAAGTCCCACCATCCTCTTAGATCTATCACGATAGATCTGGATCCCCAGAATGTAGTTGACATTACCCAGGTCTTTCATGGAGAACCTCTATGACAAGAATCCTTTGACTGATTGTAGCATAGGAATGTCATTTCCTATTAAAAGAATGCCATCCACGTACAAGATGAGGAATACCACAGTTCTCGCTACAATCTTACTATAGATGCATGGTTCATCTGGAATTTTGATAAAGTCGAATTCTTTGACCATCTCATCAAAACAGATGTTCTAACTCCGCGATACCTGCTTTAGTCTACAAATGGACTTAAGCAACTTGCACACTTCCCCGCTGCCCCCACTCTTAATGAAACCCTCTGGCTGATCCATATAGACGCACTCTTCCAAATTTCCATTTAGAGAAGCGGTCTTTATGTCCATCTGCCAAATCTCATAATCATGGAAGGCAGCAATGGCAAGAAGAATCCGAATGGATTTAAGCATAGCTACTGGAGAAAAGGTTTCATCATAGTCCAAACCAGGTCTTTGACAAAAACCTTTTGCAACAAATCTAGCCTTACAGGTTTCAACCTGTCCATCTACACCAATCTTCTTTTTGAAAATCCATTTGCAGCCTACGGGTTTTACCCCTTCTGGAGCAATATTCAAAGTCCATACTTTGTTGGTGAACATGGACTCTATCTCGGTACGCATTGCATCCAGCCATTTTGCCGAGTCGCCGCTCTGAATGGCTTGCTGGAAGCTAGTTGGCTCATCATTGTTAATGATGCAATCCTCTCTATCTCCGTCTATGAGAAAACCGTAGTATCTCTCGGGCGGATGAGACTGCCTACTAGTCCTGCAGAGTGGTGCGGGGATGTCTGATTCTTTTGAAACCTCTGGTTCTACCATGCTTTAAGTAATAACTTGTGGTTCTGGAATTTCTTCCAGTTCTATTGCGCTCCCACTAGTTTCTTTTTCCAAAAATTGATTGTCCAAAAAGTGGGCATGAAAAGAAACAAAAAACATTTTATTCCTCTGCGTAATAAAAAAGATATCCCCTGGAGTTCTTTGGGTATCCCACAAACCTACACGGTACTGAGCGTGCCTTGAGCTTGTCCGCATGCTGCTTTTTTACAAAAGATGGACATCCCCATATTTTCAGATACTGAAGATAGGTTTTCTTCCCACTCCATATCTAATATGGTGTGGTAGGCACAGTCTTGGTAGGACCTAGTTTAAAAGATATGCAGTTGATTCTAGTGCATAACCCTAGAAAGATTGCAGCAATTCAGCGTTACTCATCATGAAACATACCATATCCAATAGGGTTCTATTCCGCCTTTCCGATACACCGTTGTGTTGAGGTGTGTATGGAGAAGTAAGCAGAGAGAATCCATTCTCTTTTAAGTAACCCAGGAACTCGGCACTTAAGTATTCACCATCTCGATCAGATCTTAGTGTCTTGATACTTTTGCCTGTTTCTTTTTCCACTTTATTTTTATATTCTTGGAATTTCTCAAAGGCCTCGGATTTATGTTTCATCAAGAAAACATGTCCATTCCTAGAGAAATCATCCGTAAAAGTAATGAAATAGGAATAACCACTTCTTGCATGTGTAGACATTGGACCACACGCGTCACTATGTATGAGTCCCAAGAGCTCGCTCGCTCTTACTCCGTGTCCAGTGAACGGAGTCTTTGTCATCTTTCCTATGAGACAAGATTGACAAGTTGCATAAGACTGATATTCGAACGGATCCAAATATCCCTCTCTATATAACTTCGTCAACTGTGTTTCAATTATGTGACCCAGTCTACAATGCCACAAGAAATCCTTATTTAATTCTGGAGACTTTCTTTAAGTGTGTTCTGAACGTTGAAAACCTGAGCTTGATTTAACACGTATATACCTTCTTCTAGTGTACCTGACCCAATCAAACCATGATTAAGATGCATGTGGACCACATCGCTTACAAATGTAAAATCATGTCCATCTTTAGAAAGTAAAGATACAGATATGATATTACAAGCTAGACTAGGTACACACAAACAGTTACGTAAAATTAATATATGCCCACTTGTCAATCCTAGGTGATATTCCCCAACAGATACAGCATCCACGCTCATTCCATTAGCAACCCTGAGAGTCATATCGCCTGTCCTGATAACTCTACAGTTTCTCAAAACCTGTAATGAATTATAGATATGAGATCCTGATCCGGTATCTAGTACCCAGGAAGTAGAGTTAATTGGCAAACAGTTTTCAATTACAAACACACCCGAAGTCGTAGCCACAACGTGCCTCGGATCCTGGATTTTGGCTTTCCAAGCCCTACATTCCTTCTGCCAATGCCATTTTCCTTGATAATAGGAACATCCCTCCTTCCCTATTGTTATCCCCAAAACTTTTGCCCTGCCCTTTCCTTCTACCTTACTGACACCGCCTATCGGCTTTGTGGAGGTCTTCTTCTTCTTCTTACCCTTGGATTTCGCCTTGGATCCAGAAGAGGAAGATTCCCCAATAAGTAGAGCGGGTGTCTCCCTGGTTTCCTTCAGGGTGCTCTCAACTGGAAGTATAACTTTCTTCCCTTAGGCATAAGTAGAAGGTAGGGACTATAGAATCAAGTCAGCATATGACTCGTTCTCCAACGTGGTCCCCAGGTCCGTAAGCTGTTTAATACAGCTGATCATTGTAGGGACGTGGTCCCCTATAGATGACCCGACAGCCAACCTCGCTTGAAGCAATTCTTTCGAAGTCTCATACCTTGCGACACGAGATTGCTCTCCATATAAATCTTTGTTATGGAGGAAGATGGAAACTAAGTCCATCTTCTCGTGCTGCCTCTGATTTACACCATCTACTGAGTCCAACACGAGGCACTTGGCATTCGCATTATCTTTTTCTGATTTCTTACGGATATCATTATCCGTGACGGTGGAACCTGGACCTGGGACGGCGGGGATTTGAGTAGTAATGAGGTGGTCCAGCTTGTCATAGGTAATGGACATCTAGACAAACCTTTGCCAGTCAATATAGTATAACTCAATCATTTTATTATCTAGATGTAACCTAATCTTGGTCACCTGGTCGCTGCAATTAGGAGAGAGAGAAGAAAACACTCGGCATGATGCTCTTGCAAGTTTAGATTGGTTTTTAGTTTATCTAAACAGGATGGCTCCCACTGTATCTTGAATCCTTCCTCAAACCATAAAAGAAGAATTAGTCAGGATTAATTTCACCATACAATACTTGCTTAACCTTTCGGCCAGGCTGGTGTTGGTACTTCGAGAGAGGTTTTCCAACGCTTTCGCGAAGTTTCTTAATTACATAACCTCTTTTCCCAGGAGGTGTAGCCCTGCTAACACCGTTCTAGACACCTACTTGGTTTATAGCATTGATTATGTTAGTGAAAAATCTTCCGGGAAGTAGCGGATACTCACAGAAGGATTAGGATCCAAATATCATTGTGTGATAATCCTGAAGAAATCCTACCAACATTATCACACTCCAAATGGTATGCAGCACTAGCAAGTTTCAGTTTCCTTAGAAACTCCCGATGTGGATTTTTGCCCCATGCTCTTATGACCGTGAAGAAGGCCAACATATCATAAGTCATATGTTAAGTTCTACCCGTCATTGTCCAGGTTAATTTGAACCCACCCGTACATAACCTTGACGAAGGCCAAATAGTAGTACGACTGTCCCAAACCAACGCATCTATCTATGCTACAGATGAATATCCAACAGCTACCAATCACTATGCCTTGGCGAAGGTCAAAATACATAACTTGAATACTACTGAATATTCAACTGAAATGATGGAAGGCTACGGCTGGTTTTGGGGAAACCGTGAACGTAATGAACTTGATTTAATTGAAAGAACCTGATAGCTTTTAAAGGAGTGGTTTAAGCTCCGCGTTTAAAAGTTTCTGTTTTGATAAAACAAAGTGGTTTTGAAATTTGTTCCAACGATTCAGCTTTGGTTTGTTTGCTTTGCATTAATCTAATGCAGTCCCATCATTTACACCTATCATTACAGAGAGAAATGAAAATAACACATCCGGTTATGCCATCCGCATTCGCCACTGGACCCCATCTAACACCGTTAGGTTACTTAACTAACGCCAGAGCAGGGGCTGAACTAGCTGTTAGTTGTATGTATGCCTTAGAGGCCATTATTATACATATGATATATATTATAGTGGATGCTTGGATATATATAGGGAGGACTTTCTTGCTCGACATGATAGTATGCTATCTGGTTACTTTTTATCTTAACATATACACTTATTGTCTCTCTGTTACATGTTGATAAAGCCCTTAGGATGAGTACTTGACTACCAGGATTATGATACAGATCATACTGGTGGGGCCAGGGTAGTCCGTAAGTACATCCTTCAATTGTTCCTAGTCGTGGGAGTATCGAGAAGGGGCATCGATATTCCAGAGTAGACTAGCGTATAAGTTTCTTGATGATGGGCGATGGATGATCCCACATCCATTGGTGTTTGACATCAAAGATTGTATACGGATGCTCTGTGGAGACTGGATACACTGAACAGGACTCGCCGAGAACTCCTAGATTGTATTATACCTTACGTCAGATAGCAGTTCTCTGGTGACACTGGTACAGGTTAGTATGTAGACCCGAGATCGTCATAGAGTCTTGTGTGATTACCACTGTGCTTTGATTTTCACCTTACTGAGTTCAAGAGAACGTGCAAAACGGCGGTTTTTGGGTACAGTCCCGAGTCACATGGATCCAATGAGCGATAGGAGGGGATTTCGTCTCTCCCGGTATTGGGGGTTGAGATTGCGCTATGCTCGATTGGCTATAACAGGAAATCCTTGGCAAGGGTTGTTGAGATTTACTGGTAAGTGTTATCAGTAGTTTCTCTAACCGTTATGGGCCTCACAACGGCATGACTTATCAGGCTATTGGGGTCTGACGTTTACCACCCCCAGGCTGGATATGCGACATATCAGACGAAGCGACCGGACTATACGGTAGTGTTACTTATTGGATTCGCAGGAGTATGAGCAGGCTTGCTTGTTGATCTTCTGATCGCTCAATACCCGGGTAGCCGTTACGTCCAGCTAGTACCGCTGACGGCTTGTGAGTGACTGATATGATCATCACCTACTGCCGGCGTATTGATAGGTCTTTAGAGTCCTACACAGAGGTTTCCTGGCTCAGGCGAAACGAAGTAGGAGCACATATGTGATATGTGCGGGACCGAGATTAATACGCGTATGTGATACCGTATTCTAATCTCGCGATATGTGATATCGGTCGGTTATATGTGATATAGCTGGGTTATCGAATCAAGTGTTGATTCAATAAGTTAATACAAATGATATTAGTTGGTTATATGTGATATAGCCGGATTATTAAATCAAGTGTTGATTTAATAATTTAATGTATAATTATATTTTTCATAAATTAACATACATTAACTAATATTAGCTCACTTAAGAATTTCTTTATCTCACTTGTACACATTTAATATATATGTGATATATATTATTGTGTCATGCTTGTTGCTACATGCTACATGGGTGTATGAGACTCACACCATGATAAAGATAATTAAGGGTTTAATTATTTAAGGTAAATACAAAATTAGGTGGAAATAAGTCATGGTTGGAAGCTTGTGGAAGCTTGTAGTAACCATTGACTTAGTCCACTAATTTTGTCTTACCCTTGATATTTATTAACCTAACTATTATTTTAAGCCATGGTTAAGTCTCTACATGAGTTAATATGAGATATTATCTCACCCATGGTTGTTATTCTCACTCAATTACATTCTACACTTCATCTTCTTCTTCATCTCAAGAAAGCTTTCTAGGTTTTCAAGAGGTGAAGAAATATTGTGAGAAAAATTATTCTAAAGTGAGAAAAAATCCTACTTCATCAACCTACACTAGATTAGCCATTTAGTTTAGCTTGTTTGCTTCACTAATTCCTAATTAGTGAAGAGGTAGCTTGAGTCAGAGTCTCCTCGACGTAGATCATCTTCGGCCTCGAAGAATTCAAGCAAACTTGTTCCTTTTGCTTTGTGGAGCCTAACTTGAGTCCGGGAGATCATTACTTAGAGAGAAGGGACTACTACACGAGCTTTAGAAGTGAAGTACCGGTCTACAAAGGTTGTATTTCTCATTCACTTAGTGTAATGTTTGATTACATGTTGGTTTACCCAAATTTCTCTAGTTAGATCCTAGGTTAGGGTTCTTTAGCACTTTAGAATTTTTAAAATGGCATAGTTGATGCCTTCCGAAACCTAGTAAGGGTGCTAAGGATCTCAGCAGTGGTATCAGAGCCAAGTTAGAGAATTAGACGATATTAGTAGAATTAAGAAACCGAAACAACTCTGAAACAACTCTGAAACAATCGAAACAAAACCCTAGTTTCTGTTGAATTTTTTAGAGCCTGTAAAAAATTTTTAAACAAGTGCAGAATGTTACATAAGATGTAACATGAACACCAGACAAAAACGAACCCAATCCGCCGGATTTGACCTGACGAAAAGAAGAAGATGACCGGCATGGCCGGTTTTCTGGGCATGTTTTGGCTTCATTTTTGTTTGGTGCTCCAGGCTCTGGGGTTTGGTATTTCAGGTATTGTTTGTTTTTACTAAGATTGCATGTGATGTTATCTTTCTATAAAGGCAATTCGGAGTATTTCATAGTCGTAATTTTAACATCGTTTCGGGTAATTTAGACGACGTTAAAAAGTTTGAATGAACATCAAACACCACCTCAAGATTGCTCTCTGGAAATTTTCCAAAAGTTGGAAATTTTTGAGTTTAAAAATCTTCAGAAAATCATGCAGATAATTCTATGGACCCTCTAGAAGAACGATGCCCAAACTCGACTCTTTGACCACGGAACTGCGGCCAAACCCTAAGGTTTGCGGCGGTTCCGCGGCGCTGTGAGTGAGGCATGGGTCGGTCCTTCTACGGTTGGTCCGTAGGTGCTGTGGTATGTTCTGGGTATTTTTTAAACTGTGCTCAAGTGTTGAGCTCTTTGGGAAATTTTGGGTATTTGTTGATTCAATCGAAATGTTTTACATCGTCTAACTATCTGTGAATTGTGATACAATATTTGGAATCCACAATAATTAGTTTTGTGAAAACTAGTTTGAATTTTGTAAACCTAGCAATTTAGTCTCATTTGATCGGTTGCCACGTGGTTTTGAATCAGATCAAAACTCCGTCGCAATCTCGTAAAATACGCGAATATCCGCCGGGTAACATTACTAGATAGCCACGCCCCATAGCCCCGACCAAGTGATTGTAGGAGAACCTCGTTGCTAAAAGAATCCTCCCGGGTGCTCGCGGCCGCGGTGTTCCGCCTAAGTGCACTTCGTCGACAGCATCAAGGGTGCGGCCGTCTACTAAATTTTTCGACAAGCATTCGATCAACTTGTCGGGAATCTTGTTGAATTGCCCGACTTGATATTGAAAAGTGTTTTCAATATCGAGACTAAAATGCGGGGTTTATAATTGTTAGTATGAAATTCGAAATATGAGATATTCCGGATTTATGATGTCTAAGGAATTCATATGGTTAGGCATGAAATCCGAAGTATGTGATATTTCGGGTTTATGATGTCTAAGATGGTTGCGGATTCCAATTGTTGTAGTTTTCGCTTTCTTTTATGCGACCGTAAGTGTAATATGTGGTGTATCGCCGGTTTTGTTGGTATATGTCAACGACAATTAGGATACGCATATTTACTTGCGTTGATAACATGTGATGTTATGTGTTGCTGTGATGTTATATTGGATCGTCATATTTGAATAGCCGGGTTTTTTGCGTGAGATGGGAGTTTTTCATTTTCATTCATGTAAAAATTTGTATGTAATATTCTTTTATTGGGGCACTTCTGGGTTGAGCATGATGTCACCATTGATATATATTATTTACTTTTCCGCATTAGGATAGACCCAAGGCGGGAAACACAAGTAACCGGGTTCTAGAGTCCAGTGGGAGACCATCTTGAGGAGTCGAGTTCGGGTCTCCTAACTCTAGAATTGGTAGGGTTGCTTGCCGCTCTCGTAGGGGTCTTGGGATATGGGTTTGGCTATTCATCACGACCGTGGAATCCGAGTTTTTTACTGGCTTAATTTAAAACACGGAATTCCTAGTATATCCAATATTTCATATGTGGACTTCTGCTGCTGATATTCTGTGATGTGATCAGTTTATATGACGAGACGAATGTGGTTATTATATATATGATATATAATAAACGTTGCTTATGTTTTGCATCCGCACTAGTCCCGCCCCGCTATGTCGTTAGTTAAGTAACCTAACGGTGCATAACGGGACACTGTGGCGAATGCAGATGGCATAAGCGTACGTTCTATTTTCGTTTTTTTATCTGTGATGCTTAGGAAGCATAAATGATGGTAATGAGATTAATGAAAAGAAAGAAACCTAAAGATGTTGTAGAATCAAATTTTCAAAACCGGTAGCTCTAATTCTTGCTTTGCATAGCGGTATTCCTTGTAGAATATCCAACACCTCATTCGATGAGGAAAGAGCCGAGATCCCTTCACCGGGAGTGACATCTTTAGCAAAAGCTAGCAGATGCTACACCCACTCAGTTTATTTTGAAAAACTCGATTTTAAAAGCGGAGTTTAAACCACTCCTTTTCAAAATCACTCGATTCTACAACGATATCAAGTTCATTACGCAAAAAGTTTTCTTAAAAACCTGTCGTAGCCCTCCATCATTTCAGATAAGTACTATTTAGTATTCATGCTATGTTTGTTGAACATAGCCAAGGCATAATGTGCGGTGGTTAATTAGTGCTTATCTGCAGCATATGATGCGATTGAGTTAGGATAGTCGTACGACTTTGTTGACCATAGCCAAAGGTCGTACGGGTGGGTTTAATTCAATCATGAAATGACGGGTTGAACTTGACTAGTGCTTATGATTTGTTGACCATAGCTAAGGTCATGAGTTGCTAGGGTCAAAATATTATCGGAAATTTCAAGTGTTGAAATTTACAATGAGATTGCATACCTTCTATGAGATAGTTGGATCCCGATACCCACTGCGAGTAAGAGTTACTCTTGGGAGAGTTTTGCACATTACAATTAGCTGATCAAGTAGGTGTCTAGAAAGGTGTTAACGAAGTTATGTCCCTGGGAAAAAGAGGTTTATTTTAATTAGGTCCGTGCGAAATCACGGGGAACCTCCCTCAAAGTACCGACACTGGCCTGGCTGAAAGATTGGCAAACTTGTCGGGTGTAATTAATCCCGGCTGGTCTTACCTTTTAAGGTTTGAAGGAAAATTTGATAAAAACAGTGGGAGCCATCCTGATTAGATATAATAATAACCAATCTGATCTTGCAAGAACATACGTTGAGTGTTTTCTTCTCTCTCTCTCTTGATAGCGAGCGTGACATGCCTTAATCAAGATAATAATATGGATGTATTGACCGAAACTGCTTATTATGCTGAGCTGGGAAACGTTGGTTCCGCTCTACCTTATAATTGTTATAAGTCTGAGCAGGAAATAGGGGAATACCGGGATTCCCATGCCACCCAATCAAGGAAAAAGTATGTTGATGCATATTTTTCGGGTGTGTTCGTTACCAAAAATTGTTTCTCGGTATCCTCTACGTCCTAGGTATGAGATATCGGATCAGGATCCCATATATGTAATCTGTTTCATGGGCTACAGAAAGGTAGAGAACTGGGATTGAGTGATATGTCTCTAAGTGTAGAGAATGGTGCAATTGTTACAGCAAAATCAGTTGGCAAATATCACCTTGTATTACCAAATGGTGATACATTGATTCTGAACAAATGTTATTACATGTCGAACCTGATATACAACATTACATCAGTTTCTTTATTAAGTTAAAGAATGATATAATTTTGTATTGCAGGATAATGTTGTGAACATTTTCCTTAATCAAGAGTTGATTGGATCGAGCACGTTATGTAATAGTATATACGTTCTAAATCAAACCACAGTTCAAAGTATTTAGAACACACACAAGAGGAGTAGTTCAGAAATGAACGAATCCTTCTTGTGGTATTGTAGACTAGGTCATATCAATGCGACACGACTAGCTAAGTAACATAAGGATGAATATTTGAATCCATTCGAATTTTCATCTTATGATACTTGCCAGTCTTGTCTCAAAGGTAAAATGACTAATACTCCGTTTACTGGAAACAGAGAAAGGGTTACTGAACTCTTGGGAATGATACATAGTGATATATACGGTCCTATGTCTACAAATGCCGGGGTTATTTCTTCATACTTCATTATATTCGCTGACCATCTCTCAAGATTCGGACATATGTTCTTGTTGAAATACATGTCTGAAACTTTTAAGAAATTCAAGGAATATAAGCTGAAGTTGAGAACCAGACAGGTAGAAGTATTAAAGTCCTTCGCTGTGATCGAGGAGGAGAATACTTGAGCATGAAGTTCCTGGATTATTTAAAAGAGAATAGGATTCTCTCTCAGCTTACTCCTCCGTATACACCACAGTACAACGGTGTATCGGGGTGGAGGTATCGCACCCTATGAGATATGGTGCACTCTATAATGAGTACCGTTGAGTTGCTTGTTTCCTTTTGGTGTTATGCACTTGAGAAGCTGCATATCTATTGAATAGGCTTCCAACCAAATCAGTGCCTGCCACTCCATATGAGATATGGAATAGAAAGAGACCATCTTTTAAACGAGTTAAGATATGGGGTTGTCCGGCCTATGTTGAAAAGCAAAATCCGGACAAGCTCGAGGCAAGGTCAGTTCTGTATAAGTATGTTGGATATCCCAAACATTTGCGAGGGAATATCTTCTACCAAACCGAGGAACAAAAGGTGTTTTGTTTCTCAACATGCCACTTTTTTAGAAAAAAGAATTTCTTGAAAAAAAATTAGAGGTCATGAGGTAGAACTGAAAAGAGTTCCAGCTACACAAACTATGATTGATGATTTAGTAGAACCAAAGGATTCAATAGTCTCCAATGAATCTCAGCCTCTCCACGAATCTGGTAGGGTTCCTCATCCACCTGAGAGATACTACGGTTTCTTTAGTGACGGTGGGAGCGAGGATTGCATCATGGTAGATGATGATCCAACCAGCTTTAGGCAGGCCATCACGAGTAGGGACTCTGTGAAATGGCCGGATGCTATGCGATCTGAGATAGAATCCATGTACACCAACAAAGTATAACTTTGAATGTTTCACCTGAAGGGGTAAAACCCATCAGGAGCAAATGGATCTTGAGAAGATTCTTGCTGTAGATGGAAAAGTTGAGACTTTCAAAGCTAGACTTGTAGTAAAAGGTTTTCGTCAATAACCAGGTATGGATTATGATGAAACCTTTTCTCCGGTGATTATGCTTATGTCCATCAGGATTAAAGAAGGCATCACGGAGTTGGAACATCTATTTTGATGTGGCAGTTAAAGAGTTTGACTTCATCAAAACTATAGATGAACCTTGTATATACAAGAAGGTTGTAGAGAGTATAATTGTCTTTCTCGTATTGTACGTAGATGACATACTCTTGATAGGAAATGGGTTTCCTATGCTACACTCGGTCAAGCTCCTCTTATCACGAGGATTCTCCATGAAAGATCTGGGTGATACCTACTACATCTTGAGGATTAAGATCTATAGAGATAGATCTAAGCGGATGTTGGGAGTGTCCCAAATCCAGGTACATTAACACCATACTAAAGGAGTTTAGTATGGAAGATTCTAACCGTAGTGGTTCGCCCACTTACTCAAGAATCACTCTCTCCAAAAAGAAGTTCCCAAGACTGATTTAGAGAGAGCTCGCGTGCAAGGAATACCCTATGTTTCGGCACTGGGCTCTATCATATATGTGATGTTATGTACTAAACCAGATGTAGCTCACTAGGTGTAGTGATCAGGAATCAATCGGGTCTTGGGAGAATCACTGGATAGCTGTGAAGGACATTCTTAAGTACCTGAGAAGCACAGAAGAAATGTTCTTGGTGTTTGGTAACAGTGAACTCCAGTGGGAGTTCTTTACCAATTTGGGCTTCCAGAGTGATAAGGACGACTGAAAGTCAGTCTCAGGCTTTATCTTTACATTCAGTAGAGGGACGGTATGTTGGAAGTGTTCCAAGTTAGATACCATGGCAAACTAGACGATAAAGGCTTAATACATCGCTGCCAACGATGCTGCCAAAGTGACTGTCTAGATATTTCTTGTTCATGAGATGAACATGGTTCCTCCCATTGAGCATCCAATAACTGTTATTGTGACAACAATGGAGTTGTGGCTTTGGCCTAGGAACCCCGGTCCCATCAGCGATCCAGACATATTCTGATACAGTATCACCTTATCAGGGAGATGGTTGATCTCCAAGGGATCGAGATAAGGAGAGTTGACGCGAAGGATAACACGGCGGATCCACTCACAAAGGCCTTTCCCTAGAGAGACTTTTATGGGACGTTGGGTATGAGATACTACAACAACTAGCCCTAGTGCAAGTGGGAGATTGTTAGTTGTATGTATGCCCTAGAGGCCATTATTGTACATATGATGTATATTATAGTGGATGCTTGGACATATATAGGGAGGACTTTCTTACTCGACATGATAGTATGCTATCTGGTTACTTTTTATATTAACATGTACACTTATTGTCTCTCTGTTACATGTTGATAAAGCCCTTAGGATGAGTACTTGACTACCAGGATTATGATGCAAATCATACTAGTGGGGCCAGGATAGTCCGTAAGTACATCCTTCAATTGTTCCTAGTCGTGAGAGTATCGAGACGGAGTATCGATATTCCAGAGTAGACTAGCGTTTACGTTTCTTGACCCATATGATGGGCGATGGATGATCCCACATCCATTGGTGTTTGACATCAAAGATTGTATACGGATGCTCAGTGGAGACTGGGTACACTGAACAGGACTCGCCGAGAACTCCTAGATGGTATTATACCTTACGTCAGATAGCAGTTCTCTGGTGACACTGGTACAGGTTAGTCTATAGACCCGAGATCTTCATAGATTCTTCTGTGATTCCCACTATGCTTTGATTTCCACCTTAGCACGTTCAAGAGAATGTGCAAAACTGTGGTTTTTGAGTACAGTCCGGAGTCATATGGAGGCAATAAGTGATAGGAAGGGATTTCGTCTCTCCTGGTATTGGAGGTTGATGTTGCGCTATGCTTGATTGGCCATAACAGGAAATCCCTAGTCAGGGTTGCTGAGATTTACTGGTAAGTGTTATCAGTAGTTTCTCAAACCGTAATAGGCCTCACATCGGCATGACTTATCAGGCTATTGGGGTCTGACGTTTACTACCCCCAGGCTGGATATGCGACATATCAGACGAAGAGACCGGACTGTACGGTAGTATTACTTATTGGATTCGCAGGAGTATGAGCAGGCTTGCTTGTTGATCTTCTGATCGCTCAATACCTGGGTAGCCGTTACGTCCAGCTAGTACCGCTGACGACTTGTGAGTGACTGATATGATCATCACCTACTACCAGCGTATTGACGGGTCTTTAGAGTCCTACACAGAAGTTTCCTGGCTCAGGAGAAACGAAGTAGCAGCACATATGTGATATGTGTGGGACCGAGATTAATACGCATATATGATACCGTATTCTAATCTCGCGATATGTGATATCGGTCGGTTATATGTGATATAACCGGGTTATCGAATCAAGTGTTGATTCGATAAGTTGATACAAATGATATTAGTCGGTTATATGTGATATAACCGGATTATTAAATCAAGTGTTGATTTAATAATTTAATGTATAATTATATATTTGATATATTATCATACATTAACTAATATTAGCTCACTTAAGAATTTCTTTTTCTCACTTGTACACATTTAATATATATGTGATATATATTATTGTGTCATGCATGTTGCTACATGCTACATGGGTGTATGAGACTCACACCATGCTAAAGATAATTAAGGGTTTAATTATTTAAGGTAAATACAAAATTAGGTAGAAATAAGTCATGGTTGGAAGCTTGTGGAAGCTTGTAGTAACCATTGACTTAGTCCACTAATTTTGTCTTACCCTAAATATTTATTAACCCAACTATTATCTTAAGCCATGGTTAAGTCTCTACATGAGTTAATATAAGATATTATCTCACCCATGGTTGTTATTCTCACTCAATTCCATTCTACACTTCATCTTCTTCTTCATCTCAAGAAAGCTTTCTAGGTTTTCAAGAGGTGAAGAAATATTGTGAGAAAAATTATTCTAAAGTGAGAAAAAATCCTACTTCATCAACCTACACTAGATTAGCCATTTAGTTTGGCTTGTTTGCTTCACTAATTCCCAATTAGTGAAGAGGTAGCTTGAGTCAGAGTCTCCTCGACGTAGATCATCTTCGGCCTCGAAGAATTCAAGCAAACTTGTTCATTTCGCTTTGTGGAGCCTAACTTGAGTCCGGGAGATCATTACTTGGAGTGAAGGGACTACTAAACGAGCTTTAGAAGTGAAGTACCGGTCTACAAAGGTTGTATTTCTCATTCACTTAGGGTAATGTTTGATTACATGTTGGTTTACCCAAATTTCTTTAGTTAGATCCTAGGTTAGGGTTCTTTAGCACCTTAGAATTTTTAAAATGGCATGGTTGATTCCTTCCGAAACCTAGTCAGGGTGCTAAGGATCCCAGCACTAGCGCGGATGCAAAACATAAGCAACGTCTACTATATAGCATATATATAATAATCATTCGTCTCACTCAATAATAGGAAATCCAGATCACAGATGAACATATTGGATATACTAGGAATTCCGCGTTTCATTTAAACCTGTAACGAAAGACGAATTCCACAGTCGTGATGAATAGCCAAACCCCACCCCAGACCTCTACGGGTGCGGCAAACTACCCGCCGAATTCCCGAAGTGAAGCAACCTCACTCAGCAAAGTGAGTAGGCCACTTGGCACTTCAAAGAACCCGGTAGTTTGTGCACCCCACCTTGGGTCTATCCTAGAAACAAAAAACAGTAAAAGAAACAATACAACAGTGGCTACAACCTCAACCCGGATGTGCCCCGCAAAACAATATTATATCACTTTACAATTTACATTGAATGAAAGAAAACTCTTTTCTCACATCCCCGGCTATTCATCATCGATGATCCAATATTCCATATACACAAACCAACATAGCAGCAACACAGATATGTGCAACCCTCACTAATCGACGTATAGCAATTAGCGAATGTTTCAAAAAACATATAACAACAAATGAAACATGTTAAACTACGTTAAAACTGTGACTTCGAAATACCCCGTATTGCCACAGCAGAGAATTAATAGTATAATCAAAATTGGCAAAATCAAACACCACCTGAAACCTTAAATCCAAGCAACTAGAACACAGAACAAAACTGGAGGCATTCCCTCATAGAAAAACCGGGGGGGCGGTTTTCTAAAGCATTTGGTCGACCAAAAACCGGTGGAAATGTATCATTTTTGTTGTGTGTTCATCTCACAAGTAAAGGAGCACTCTGCAATTGTTTAAAAAAATTTAGAGCCTCTGGAAAATTTGACAGAAACATGGATTCATGTTCCGATGTTTCGGAGTTATTTCGGTTTCATAGTTTTACACGTTGTCTAAATTGTTAGCCAAGGTTTAGTAGGCTATGATACCACTGTAAGTCGATGTCGCGCACCCCGCGGGTTTGTAGGGAGGCGGAATACGTAAAAAATGATTTTTACGGGTGTCGCAACACCGACTTGAACTCCAGGATCGATGCTAAACCCTAGTTAACCAAACTTCCGTGAGGTTTAACTACTTGGATAAAAGATATACCTCACGATACCATGCCCTTCGGGTCTTCTTGTCGCTGTCCTCCTCCTCGTCATAAGCTCCGAGGATCGTAACAGATCGATGCCTCCTCGTCGGCCTCCGCGAGCCAAAGACGATCTACCCGAGAGTCTATAGTCCGAACTCCAACCTCAAATCCGAGGTAACTACGGTATCTAGTTCGCTAAACTAGATGTCCTAGATGATGTAGAGAGTGTAGATAGATTAGTATGTCTCTAAGTACCCTAGGATTCTCAACATATTAGAGATTTAGGGTTAGAGGAAGAAGAAGGAGCTTAAGGAAAAGCTAGTGGAGAAAATGAGCAAGTGAGTGAGAATGGCTCATTTGTGATGAATAGAAAATGAAGCATACCATAATTGATAAGATAAATATCTTAACAAATATCAAGCATACTTCACAAAATATTTAGGAGTGATTCATGCCATGAGTCACCAAGAGCCATGTCTCACTTAATGCAAACCTCCACCTCATTTCCTCCACCTCATTAATCTTTTAATCAAAAGATTAAAAACCCTAATGAGGTGACTTCTTCTAGAAACAATCCCGAGTAAATTACGAGATTGCCCCTCATCCGTATATACATACCTGTATCTATATTCTGAAAAATACGAATACAATGAGACGAAAATAATCCATCAATATAATACTAGGATCCGGCTTAAACCAAAGCCCACTAGTATTATCTGTCTGAATCATCATACGTGCACAAGTTCACGTATGTGTTCGAACCCTGTCGTAAAACCATACGGCCTCTATATCTTTTGCCCGGTGCAGGGAAACCCTCTGTGTAGGACTCTAAAGACTCGACACTACGCTGGCAGTGGGCTTAACCACAAGCCGCAGGCGGTACTAGCTGCATGTAATGGCTCCCCAGGTATCTATCGATAAGAAGGCCAATGAGCAAACTCATCCAAACTCCTACTGAGCCTATCTGTGACAATCTCCATACAGTCTGGTCTATTCGTTTAAGAGCATCGCATATCGGGCCTAGGGGCGGTAATCGTCAGATCCCTAATGGCACAATAAGTCGTGTCGGAGTGTAGCCCAAAACACCCTGAGAAACTACTGGATTACCTACCAGTAAATATCCGTTGCTTTGGCCAAGGACTTTGTGTAATGGCTTTTCGAACATAGCATGATATCAACCCCCAATACCGGGAGAGACGAATCCAATCTAACCGCCACTACCTCCAAGTGCTTCTGGATTACACCCAACTACTAGCTGTTAGCACGACTCCTTTGAGCCATGGTAGGGTAGTAATCAAAGAACAGTGGGAACACACTTCGTTCCCCAGGCTTAACGCTTGAGAACACAGCCTTCGTTCGACTTTCTTCGGTTCAGAAAGCCTAGAGTCGGGGTGAAGTAGCAGTGTCAAGTCGACGGACTAAGCTATACTCATGTCACCTGGGAACTGCCGCCCGACGATAGGTATAGTACCCATCAGTAGTTCCCTACGAGTCATGTCTAGTGTACTCATAACCCAATGAGCACCTGCATGCTATCTCCAGTACGATGTACTAATGGCTGTGGGACAGAACATCTCCCCATTTGGGATGAGAAGTGTATACACTAGTCTAGTCTAGAGTATCGATGCCCCATCTCGATAATCCTACGACTAGGGACCTGTATAGGATGAACTTATAGACTACCCAACCCCCACTAGTGTGACTGTCATTACAACCCTGGTAATCAAGTAAAGATCCTAAGGGCTCTACCAATATGTATAAACGATATGTGATCAGTCGAAAATATTGCATATTTTAACCGGCAATTTCCCTATCATCTGCATACATATAGAAGTGTTCGGTATCAGTATTCTACATATTAGCAAATCTATCACAGATTATCAGATTACATGTACTAGACCTTAAAACCGGCATTTCTAAGGAAATTGACTGCATTTCATTACATGGCATATTTTCTATATATCGCAACCCGTGTTTCGAAGTCTGTGCAGGAAAAGGAAAGCTTGCTCGATCATTACACCGCTCGAAAGATACGTAAACTCACTAAATTCAAATCTGGTATCATTACAAAGGAGCAATGGAAATTCAACATATAAGAAAAAGCCCTAAACAGCAGTACAAGCACACACCAGAAGATCCAAAGGCCAACCACATTAAATAGCCGCGGATCCGCGGCATGGGCTTGCTAAGGCCGCGGATCCGCGGTGGGCCCAGGGAGTTAGCTCCTCAAATTTACACCACAACTCCTGTTTCATCGCCTACAGTTCAGAAATGCACTCCTACTTCCAGAAGACTCCAGATACTTCTACCAGATCAGCAAACACCTTGAGTTTCACTAAACTAGCCTAATTATTCTAGAACTTTCCCTAAACCCTAGCTTAAACCCTAAGCTAGTTCCTAACAAACTCTTTCAACAAACTTTGGGAGGGAAACTTCTAATTCAAACCTAAACCTAGGGTTTGGGAGCTCTATAAATAAGACCCTAGGCTCATTATTCAACCTTGAACATTATTCAACCTTGGGAATTATTCATCCAATTAGTGAATCTATCCCCAAATCTATCTCTTTCTTCTTCTTCTTCCTCCTCAAGTTTAGTGAGAGAGCTTGTAGGAAACCCTAACCCTAATTCCAATTGAAATCAAGATTCCCGAGTATCCATTAAGCAAGAAGCCCGACAACCTTTAGGAGCGGAGCCGATCTTTAACGGAGCAAGCGATCCGAGCCGATCCACGACTCATGAAGCCGAGCGACGCCCGATCAACAATCTAGATTCTTCTTCTTGTAGTTCTTGAAGCAAATGTAATCAAAATTGTTGAGATAAATAAAGGTGATATTCTTTTATCTTGTTTTCTTTAATTTCCGCATCATGATATCTTTACAATTTATCAATCTTTTATGTGTGGTGATGTGTGAATAAAACTCCGCTCGTCGAGGAGTCGAGACGGTCAATAGAAAGATGATGTAACATAGCTTTAATCGATTCTTGATTCCTACAAGTTTTGTAAACCCTAGCAAGTTCAAGAACCGACAACCCATTTTGTTTTGATGCTTTCTTGATTGACATCGTTCAAAATGGGGGAGTTAGGATCGTTTCTTGAAAATTGCTAGAGGCTAGAATGTGAATGATATCGACAACAGAACAAGGGATAAGATGAAACCCTAGTTTCACGAGAAAACCCTAACTCTTGTCGATGATCATCGATCTAGTATCAATCCTTCGAAGGACAAGAACACGATATCTTTAGATTACATCACGTCTATCGATCCGATCGATTCCTACGAGCCCCTTTTAGATTCTTGACTGTTGATTGGAAATATCATCAATACACCGATTCTTGATTGTTTATAATTTTCTTGATTCTTGAATAGAATAGTGACACTTGAAAATCAAAACTCTTGAATCATGTTTTCGTTTATCTTAGCTTAACTTTTCATTTCAAGCATATCATAATACAAACGAATCGTGCAATCCCTGTGGACGATCCGCACTCATTCATACACTACAATTGACACCGTAGTTTGATTGCGGTCAATATAATTTTTTGATTGTCGATACTTTTTACATATACACGTCAGAAAATAATTCAATCAAAATGGCGCCGTTGCCGGGGATCGCGCTAATTCATTTGCATTTTTAGTTTGAAGTGAAAGAATTATTACATTTTACTTCTTGAAATCAAAATTCGTACAAACTCTTATACGTGTGTTTTGATTTGATTGCAAGGAGATCTGGAGCATTCTGTGCTGTGGAAAAATTATTTGGGATATACCAGAGAGTTGAGGGAAGCAACAGAAAGAATCTGTTGAAAAATTGTGCACTGATTCCAATACGCAACTGCGGAAGAGCGGCAAATAGGGTATTATTGCGGCGGAAACGCGGCTACTTGAAGGGTTCTCTGCAAATTCTTTGCAGCAGGTACTTTCTTGCTCTCTCCCCTCGCCCTTTTTAGCTCAAACTAACACTTTGCTGCAGGATTCTTTGCAAATAATCGCTGCGCCGCAAAAGCAAATTAAAAATTGTGCGTGATTTTGTTTTTCTTGGTTGTTTTGCATTATAAATACGGAAAATTAAGGGGCACGGCCAAATCTAAATTAGGTGGGGATTTCATTACCCTTCCTAGGCCCCGAAAACCACCAAACTTGCATCCGCATTGACCCACATTAACTAAAAGAAATCTAGAGATGACTCTAAGGATTGTCGCGCTCATTTAGGACAAGAGAGGGCCGTGGGTAATTCATTGCTTATCCGCGTTTTCTTGTGGTGCCTAAGGCGAGTGTGTCTAAGGCTAGTGGTTATTAATTAGGCCCACTACTTACGTAGTGGAGTACCTTCCCACTTACCTGGCACTTATCCGGCCACAGGGGGACAAAGAGGCAGTGGAGGATTCTATCCTGCGACTTGTCTTTTGGCAGTTAGGAGCGGTCTAGAGCTGGACCTAGGTGACCAATAGATTCTAGGGTTGGTGTGCTGCATTTGTTGTGTTGCATCATTTTTTCAAAAATCCGTCCCTTTTTCAAAAGCAAACACCGCATTCATTTTACCCCTAATTATAAGTCAACGCTGCCACTTGTACTAACCCTTTTTAGTACAAGATAGGCTGGACACGGGATTCTAGTGCCCGTTTAGTCCGCGTACCTCCTGTCGACTCCGAAGTCGATATTTCTCCATTTACCTTTTCTTTACCTACTACCACACCCACATCGATGGATCCGAATCCATCAAACTTCTTTAACCCTAATCTGCCGCCGTCCGTTGGTGCGCAGAATCCTCCCCACATTTCTCTCCAGGAAAGGTGCTACCCTATTCGAGGTCCTCTTTCGACCTGCCTATCCACACCACCAGCCAATGGGGATAACTTTGAGATTAAGCCCCAGTATATCAATCTTTTACCTAAATTTCACGGACTCGAGACTGAGGACGCGTACGTTTTCATTACCAAATTTGAAAACGTTTGCGCAATGATGGGTACGTCACAACTTTCAGTGGATGCTATGCGTCTACGACTTCTCCCATTTACCTTGTGCGATATAGCCGAGAAGTGGCTATACAACACTACCGCACACTCTATTACGAATTGGGGAGAATTCGTCGCTGCATTCCTTAAGAAATTTTACCCAATCCAAAAGACAGCTCGAATCCGTAGCGAACTGAATCAATTTGCCCAGCTCCCCGCTGAACCATTCTCTAAATGCTTTGAACGTTTCAAGGATCTATTGGTTCAATGTCCTCATCACGGCATCCCGAGATGGGAGCTTTGCCGAATCATATATGAGGGCAGTAACCCTAACACTAAACAGAGCCTTGAAAACATGTGTCAAGGTACCTTCATGTCTAAGGATGATGGGGAAGCTTGGCGATATTTAGAAGAGTTCGCTGAAAAGTCCTTACAGTGGGAAAGTCCATCATTTAGGAGTGGCAATAACCAATCAGATGTTTCCATAGGAGTTAGAGCTGACATTTCAGCTCTACAAAAGAAACTCGAGACTATGGAAAACAAACTTTTAGCCGCCTCCCTTAATCAAATGTCACTTTCCAAAACTGTATGTGGCTGCTGTTCTGATCCGTCTCACTTGACGGAAGAATGTCCGTTTCAAGGTCGTGAGCATACCAATGCCACATTTCAAAGACCGAGAAACAATCATTTTTCTTCCACATATAATCAGGGTTGGAGGAATCACCCCAATTTTTCTTGGAACCAATCACAATCACAAAACACGGTTCCAAACCAAAACAATTTTCAAAGGGTCCCTCCACCACAACAGCAGCCACAACTTCAATTAGGTCAGCACCCCTTTCAAGCACATAATTTTCAAAATCAGGTCAACACACCTGCACTGTCTAGTCCTTTACAGTTGACCGGAACTGATGAATCATTTTCTTTTACACAATACATGAATTTGATCTTAACAAATATCACGCAAGTTTCGGCTGAAATGAAATCTTCTGTCGATAAAATGGAGAAAAACTCTGCGTCCCAAAACGAGAGTATTAAATCGATGGAAGAAGAAATTGCACGATTAAAAGCCGAACTGAGTGCAAGAGAGAAAGGGAAACTTCCAGCTCAATCCTTACCCAATCCTGGCTATTCACATCATGTGAATGCAATCACCACGTTGAGATCTGGAAGAGTGCTTGACAATCATGTTGGGGAAGAAGTTGATGATACTGAAAATCATATCAACACCCCGGCTGAGACCTTTCCACACACACACACTTCTGACCCCAGTTCTTCTACCCTACCACCCTCTTCCGAGCCTATTCTTCATTTCCCAAAAGGCTCGCCACTACAGCCCACCTCTTTTACCCCTCCACGGACGATCCCCACTTCTATACTGGGATCGGTTCTACACCCACTTCCTTCTCCTATGATGGACCCAGCGCTTATTGCTAAAGCACCTTATCCTAATCGGTTAAGGGCTAACACACCAAGTCCACATATGGAGAAGATCACTGAGATATTTAAACAGGTTAACATCAATATCCCTCTTCTAGATGCTATCCAACAAGTCCCCGCATACGCGAAGGTTCTTAAAGACTTTTGCACTATAAAGAGGAAGAAACAAATGCCCAAGAAGATATTCATGGCAAAAACAGTAGAAACGGCTTTCCCCCAGCAATTACCGAGGAAACGTAAGGATCCTGGATATCCTACGATTTCCATCTCTATTGGGGAGAAACACATTAACCGTGCTCTACTAGATCTTGGGGCAAGTGTTAACCTGCTTCCTTTCTCAGTTTATGAGCAGTTAGGGATCGGAGAGTTGAAACCATCTCCATGCACTCTACAGATGGCTGACCGATCAATCACCAGACCTAGGGGTGAACTAGAGGATGTGTTAATAAAAATCGGGGAATTTATCTTCTCTGTAGACTTTATTGTAATTGATACACAGCCTGTAGCGAACTCACGGAATCAAATTCCGGTGATTTTAGGTCGCCCTTTTTTGGCCACTTCCAATGCTATCATCAATTGTCGTAACGGTTCTATGACCTTATCCTTCGAGAACAGGACAATTGAGATGAACATTTACAAGTTAGGAAGTGTACCCTCCGAACCTACTGCTCAGGTCTGTTCTGTCGACTTAATGGATGTCGACAGCAGCGAATTTAATGATCCTCCTGATACCGATCTTGACTCTTTTCATATGTTGTTGTTTGACCCAACTATGTATTATACACATACGGACTCTTCCACCGAGATGTCCGGGTCAACAAGTAACACTGATTATGAACTGTTTTTAGAGTCTGAAGATCACCCCGCACTTGGTGATGACATTATTCTTCGGGGTATAGATGAAACTTTTGAGGAGATCTTCGCTGATGAACTCGCATTTCTAAAAAGCATGGGTGTTGAGATGAATCAGGTTCCACTCACTAAAATTGAACCTCCACCCCTTCTTCTGAAATGTAAAAAGAATGCGAGTAATCCATCACATACACTGCATCGTCTCTCCAAAATGAGACGCACGCACATTCTCTCCCACCACTTACCTTTTCCCTTCTTCTTCTTCCACCAACCCGAGCACTGCATTGATAAAATTTTTGAATGGTTGGTGTTGACATTCGGTCTTTGCAAAGCTTGGCATCGACCAATGATTTTTGACCCCCACTTGTGATTTTCAAGGATTAACATTGCATAACTCAAGTTTGGGGGGGTATAATTTTTTCTGGCTCCTAAAAAGAATTTTTACAAAATGATGAGCTAAAAATAAATTTCGGGGAGGTTCTTCACTTAAATATTTTGCCCCCACTAAAAAATTCCTCCCAAGCTTACAGGTTTTTCGAGATTTAGCAGAAGGCAACAGTGAGGACACTGTTGAAAACAAGTTTGGGGGAGGTTTGTGCTTATTTTCGCATCATTTGCATATCATCTGCATAAGCACAAAACATTTCTTTTAAAAATCTATAAAAATTTTCAAAACCTATAAAAATTTAAAAATTTTCAAAACTATAAAAATATTTTTGTACATAAATAAGATAATAAAAGTTTAGATAGTGAACATTTACATCCATGAGATTAGAAAAATTTAAGAAAACTAAGAAAATTAGAAGTTTCTTATACGAACTAGTAATAAGTAGTTATGAGCCGTTGTCCCAAGGGTTAGTAAGATGAAAGACGTCACTAATCTGAGGATAAAAATAAGTCTGAAAAATAGTTTCTATTCTGGAAGCCTAACATTTTGAACGTTGATACCCTGCTACTCGCACTTACACACGTCTTAAAGCCTGGGATAGTAGAGGATACCTTGAAATGCTCGTCTTAAAGCCAAAAGTATGAAGGAAATAAAAAAAAAATTTGAAAAAATGGTGAGAAAAATGGACACTGGTTTTGTTATCACCGAGGGCAATAAAAAATATATAGCGAGGGTGCTTCTTCACCTAGTATCCTAAGGCCAACTGGTCTGGGAGTCACTGCTATGCCTGAGGTGGTGCAAGACGAGGAAAATACACCAAGTAAGCAAGCACATGAGTAATCGGTCGGTTAGTACCTCAAGAAGTATTAACGGTCGCATGAAAGGGTGTGAGCAATCTCGTTTATCAAAAAGTACTGAGGCTGATGGGCAAGAGTATGATAGCTTGAATTGAATTCTCCGGGTGTAGGGATGTCTTTACACACACGCAGGGTTATATGATCGATGTTTGGAATAAAGATAGGAATGAAGAATAAGACGATGTTTTATTGAGGGAGGACGTGATTTCTAACATCTTTTCATGACCATTAAGATAGGGCTCATGACAACCGAAAAGCTAGCTTAGTTGGAAACCCTAATTTTCAAGGCTTTTCTTTTACAATTCTTTTCTTTAAATGTAATATTCATGATCTTTCTTTTATTATTGGATTTTGTGGGTGCAATCTGCTGAAAACCCTCAGGAGACAACACTCCTCCTACTAGGGACACCTAGAGGTTTAAAGCCTTGTTGCACGTGCTCAGTGCAATCGTGTTGCCTACGAAAGTGTGCTAGTTAGTTTTTCTCTTTCTTTATTTTCTCCTTCTCTTTTTAATAAAACATTCGCTCGAGACGATCGAAATTAAGTTTGGGGGTATTTGATCAGTCGAAAATATTGCATATTTTAACCGGCAATTTCCCTATCATCTGCATACATATAGAAGTGTTCAGTATCAGTATTCTACATATTAGCAAATCTATCACAGATTATCAGATTACATGTACTAGACCTTAAAACCGGCATTTCTAGGAAAATTGACTGCATTTCATTACATGGCATATTTTCTATATATCGCAACCCGTGTTTCGAAGTCTGTGCAGGAAAAGGAAAGCTTGCTCGATCATTACACCGCTCGAAAGATACGTAAACTCACTAAATTCAAATCTGGTATCATTACAAAGGAGCAATGGAAATTCAACATATAAGAAAAAGCCCTAAACAGCAGTACAAGCACACACCAGAAGATCCAAAGGCCAACCCCATTAAATAGCCGCGGATCCGCGGCATGGGCTTGCTAAGGCCGCGGATCCGCGGTGGGCCCAGGGAGTTAGCTCCTCAAATTTACACCACAACTCCTGTTTCATCGCCTACAGTTCAGAAATGCACTCCTACTTCCAGAAGACTCCAGATACTTCTACCAGATCAACAAACACCTTGAGTTTCACTAAACTAGCCTAATCATTCTAGAACTTTCCCTAAACCCTAGCTTAAACCCTAAGCTAGTTCCTAACAAACTCTTTCAACAAACTTTGGGAGGGAAACTTCTAATTCAAACCTAAACCTAGGGTTTGGGAGCTCTATAAATAAGACCCTAGGCTCATTATTCAACCTTGAACATTATTCAACCTTGGGAATTATTCATCCAATTAGTGAATCTATCCCCAAATCTATCTCTTTCTTCTTCTTCTTCCTCCTCAAGTTTAGTGAGAGAGCTTGTAGGAAACCCTAACCCTAATTCCAATTGAAATCAAGATTCCCGAGTACCCATTAAGCAAGAAGCCCGACAACCTTTAGGAGCGGAGCCGATCTTCAACGGAGCAAGCGATCCGAGCCGATCCACGACTCATGAAGCCGAGCGACGCCCGATCAACAATCTAGATTCTTCTTCTTGTAGTTCTTGAAGCAAATGTAATCAAAATTGTTGAGATAAATAAAGGTGATATTCTTTTATCTTGTTTTCTTTAATTTCCGCATCATGATATCTTTACAATTTGTCAATCTTTTATGTGTGGTGATGTGTGAATAAAACTCCGCTCGTCGAGGAGTCGAGACGGTCAATAGAAAGATGATGTAACATAGCTTTAATCGATTTTTGATTCCTACAAGTTATGTAAACCCTAGCAAGTTCAAGAACCGAAAACCCATTTTGTTTCGATGCTTTCTTGATTGACATCGTTCAAAATGGGGGAGTTAGGATCGTTTCTTGAAAATTGCTAGAGGCTAGAATGTGAATGATATCGACAACAGAACAAGGGATAAGATGAAACCCTAGTTTCACGAGAAAACCCTAACTCTTGTCGATGATCATCGATCTAGTATCAATCCTTCGAAGGACAAGAACACGATATCTTTAGATTACATCACGTCTATCGATCCGATCGATTCCTACGAGCCCCTTTTAGATTCTTGACTGTTGATTGGAAATATCATCAATACACCGATTCTTGATTGTTTATAATTTTCTTGATTCTTGAATAGAATAGTGACACTTGAAAATCAAAACTCTTGAATCATGTTTTCGTTTATCTTAGCTTAACTTTTCATTTCAATCATATCATAATACAAACGAATCGTGCAATCCCTGTGGACGATCCGCACTCATTCATACACTACAATTGACACCGTAGTTTGATTGCGGTCAATATAATTTTTTGATTGTCGATACTTCTTACATATACACGTCAGAAAATAATTCAATCAATATGCTAAAAGAAACACATGCACATATTGAGGTAGAAACAAACCGGGTAGCATACTACCATTTCGAGTAAGACTGTTACTATATCCGTGTATATCCCAAGCTTTCATTAAGTAATATACAAACCAGTATGATACAATAATGGCCTCTAGGGCATATAACACTAACAGGTTTAAATGGTAGATTTCTCAAATGGCATACTTCCTCATAGATTTTATGATTCGCATAGTACTTGTCGGAAGTTTTGATTATTGAGTTTTGCATTCGTTTTCCTGCGCACGCGTTGCGCTATGATATTTCTAGTTTATCTATGACTTTGAAGCCTCGTTAATTTGATTTGACTTACTAAAATATTTTAAGACTTAGGGGTTTAAATTTAAATTCGAGGACTGAATTTATTTAAAAGGGGAAGATTGTGGAAAATATTATTTTACAAATTAAATAATGATGAGTTTTCGTAAATTGGTATGATTATATACCTCTATATTTGGAAAATAATTAGAAATTAAAATGAATTATTATTATGAAAGCATTTATTTAATTTGGGCATTTTATAAATTAGTATATAAAAGTATTCATGCAAGATTAGCGTGTTAAACTTAATTTGTGTTATCTCATTTTGTGCATTAAACCAAGTTTATTGTGTTAATCATGTTTTAAAGTGCCATAACATATTTTTTTGAAAGGGTTAACATTTCATTTGTGATATTTGATTTATATTTTTCAAATAAAAAGAAAAGAGAAAAAGGAAAAGAAAAGAAAATGATATGTGAGGAAGACAAAGAGGTATGGGCATGTGAGTGAGAGAGGGAGGGAGGTATGGTTGCTACAACCATTGCATTTCTTTACCTCATTTTCATTATCTCTTCATCTTCTTCTTTATCTCGACATCTTTCTCCACTTGCCCCATCCTCACTACAAACCACAAAACACCCCACAAATTTCATCAAAACACCATGAAACCTTCACTAAAATTGTTCCTAATTTCATCCTATGCATCATGGTATGATCAAGTCTCCATTTTGAGGTCCTTTGTTGTCTTAGAACTTTCCCCAGTTGCCATTAAGAGGTAAAATTCTCTCCTTAAACTATGTTTTAAGTTTGTTTGCCTTGACAAGTTAGTTTTAGAGCTTAAAATGTATGTTCTCTAAACTAGAAAATTCTAAATTGAGCTTTTGAGGATATAATGAGTAGTGGTGATATAGTAGAGGGTTGATTAGTGACTACGACCTTATTAAGTGATAGATGAGGGCATGTTAGTGCATGTATCAATGGTTTAGATAAGTTTAGAATTTCAAATGTCGGTTTTCATTGAGGTTTTAGTATTCAAATGGAATATGGAGCTACTAAGGAACTCTGAAAATTTATTTAGAGGATACAGAGAGATGTTTAGACCAGTAGAAGACCACCGTAGAAGCCCAAGCCTCTAATTCCCTTTCTTGGCCGCAAATTTAATCCCTTTTGCCGCAAATTGTAGCCCCGTCGAGGAGTTAGGGTCTGGGGTTTATTCTGCAATCCACACACTCGATAACTAAGCCTACCTTATATGCTAAATAGTCCCAGATTATCTGAGTAAAAATCTGGAGTTGTTTTAACTTGGTTTTGGCAATATTTTATGATATTTAAAACTTGGTTTTTGGATATTTGTGTCTTGACTTGGTCGTTTAACGTTCGTACGTCGACGTCGAGGGGTATTTAGTCGTTTTAGCACGCGTTGAACATAGGTTCTAATCTATGTGCGCTTCGCTCGTGATTTTAACTTCGAATTGGGTTTTTATGCGATTTTGGTTATGATTTCGATTGTAGGTACAATCACATGGACTTCCGAGACGACGAAGAAGAGTAAGGCGTTTATTGGCTTCGACTAGAGAAAGGATTTAAGGTGAGTAGATATATATCTATGGGGGAAGTCGGGTGGATGGCGTATAGCACCCCCGCAACCGTAGAATTAGGATACGATATATGTGTGTGTACGCGCGCGCGTGTGTGTGTTAAAATCGTATACTTAGCGTATAGGGTATACTAGAATACCATATTCGTATATGTCTATACTTAGTAGAAATTATACCCCTAGTCTCTATTTCTTGCCATTAGGCTATACATATATACACGCATATATATATGTGTGTGTGTGTAAGGATATTTACGATATGATGATATGATATATGATATGATATGATGTAGCGACTATAGATCCATACCATATTGATTGGATGATATCGTATGAGGGATATTCCGTACGTGATATGATGAGGATAGATCGCCGACATTTATTTTGACTCGAGGAGTCTTGTTTAAATTCACAAATTAGATATTATGAGATATTTAGAGCCATACCTACTTTAAAAATTAACGAATCGTTGCGTACTTTAAATAATAACTTCAAGGATACGCTACGAATTTTCAGTGGTATCTATTTCAAAAACATTATAACCACTATTTCTAAAGCAATGTCTCGTGCTATTTTAAACTATAACTTTATGGCTCATACGTAGTTAGATATTTTTATACTTGTTTATGTTACGATTTCTTTATTCCATTTACGCTCGCATTTCGATCATTTACGATATATACTACATTTTATGTTTTTAGCTTTACTTGACTTCGTTGCTAGGACACACGCACCATTACCGACGATCTATATGTTGCACGTACACATACTCGTATGCTCATACACACATCATCAGTAGTTGCCATGCCATGTACACATATATATTACTGTTTAGTATTCAGCACCACGTACTGTTCAGATATTGCACTTTCTTTACATTGCTATATGACACGCTTATAAGAACACACTTGCCATGCATTACAGTATTGTTCTGTGCCTTTACATGTCGTTCCATTATTGTCATGCTCTTATGAGAGTTTGTTTTCATGAGATTTCTGAATTTGAGAAACCGCAGATATGATTTTATAAACTATGAATGTTTTAAAAATGTGGTTTTCTCTTGATATGATATTTCGACGTCCACCATGAGATTTCTCGGTTCTGATCTATGATTATTACCCATTTCAAGGAGTGAGGAGTTACCGTCTGCGGGTATATGGTGGACCCGGTACGGTACCCAGAGGCAAGAAGATCGTATAGAAAGGCATTGAGCCTAGCTGGAAACACTACCTACCAGTGACAGTATGGGACTCGGCATATATACGTACGATACCGACCGGATTGATATGAGACAGATGGATATGAGGGTCGATCCAATAAGACGGTGCCTGAGATATAAGGGCTGATCCGATGAAACGGCGCCTGAGATATGAGGATTTACGTGTCGATACTGGACATGTGATTTATGATGATTTCAAGCGTCACTACTGGACAATCAGTGTTTTATGATGATTTTGAGTGTCGTTGATAGACACTCAGTGGATGATATATTTAAACATACTAGGAATGACATGTTACCATATATTGATACAGGCACGATATTATATTTGTATATACACACACACGTTCACTTTCGATACCGCACGATATGATATTATTATACAGTATGACCTAGGTATAGCGTTATGCATTTGATTTCTACCTGATGATGTCTTCTACTCATGAGTTGGCAACTCACCCCCATTGTGCCATAGTTTCCTTGCAGGACCGACCGCTCAGATCAGTAGCGGCTTTCTGGCACACTTCTTCTTCGGGTGATTGCTTGGTGGGTGGGTTACATTCCTGATCATGACCACCGCTTGTATATTTTTATATTCTTTTGTATCTACTTAAAAACTCCATCAACTAGACTATGTATATTTGTGGGCTTAGAGACTTGTATATTCTGTTGGACTTAGAACGATACTTGTATATATACTTTCATATGCCGAGTTTAGACATTGTTGAGTTGATTTTTTGGTGTTTCTTTTAATTTATTTCTTATGATGATCTTCTCCTTGGGCATCGTATATACTGCGTGTTTGTGTTTCCGCCGATTGGCGATGAGTTTGCTCCCGTTTGGGGATGCCAATATTATATATGTATATGTTTTGTTTTTTTATCAAAATATACAAAGGAGGTGCTGCCAAAATTTCAAATGACGAAAAGTTTTCAAACTATAGTATGCGATCCACTTGTATTTCAACGAACTTTACTTATACATTGAAATGAAAGAACTTGATTTCATCGATACCCTTTTTTCAAAACTTCATCTCCGCTATTTACTTTAAAACGGTTTAGATTCCTGGTTTTTGGCTTACTTAAATTACGGTGGGGTCCTATAGACTTCACGTGATTCAAGTGCCAGTCACGTGCCATTTCCGGGCCATGACACGGATGTCCTTAGTCCGTCTCTATCTTCTCAATCAACCGGTCTCTCTTAGCCACCATCAGCTCCTGTTTAAAGAAAAAACATATTAATGTTGTTCTAACAGCTACACAATAATTATTCTGAAATAATTTTAAAACACGATATTAGTGGAGTCTTACATATTGCTCCTTAGCCGCAACCAATGCAGGCGTGTCATCGTCCCGTACAAATCTGGCCTTGAAGACTTCGATCCGATCAACAGGGACTCTATCACGGCCTTCTTGCTGCATATTACGTTAAGAAAGTTAACACATAAATTTTTAAGATATATTTTGAACGTATTAATATAAATTATTGGTTGTCAAAACTTACGTATTCGACGCAAAACTGTTAGGAACTCTTGTTCCCTCCCCTGTAGATATCATGTAACGCGGGATGATTTACCTCGTGCACTCCTCACTTGCAGTTACATTAAATATTGTTTATTGAATTGCTATAAAATAATAAAAAGGTACCGTTAAAATACATACCCCAAACACCGGGCTCATGTAATGCTCGACCATGGCACGACAGTAGTCGTCGAACCAATCTGGATCCAGTTTGATCGCATACATCTCTTTCGGTGTATTGGCGGATTCAAGTTTTTTGAAGACCTTGTTCTTATGGCCTCTCCAGTTCTTCTCTATATGCTTAAGCAACTTATCGTGAACTTCTCGTTCATCGATAACCGCCTCGGGACCCTCTTTTCCATACTACCGGAAATCAAAACGATTCTGCAAAACAGGATAATTCATCATCATATAGGTAGATATATTTAAACAAATCAAAATACAGTTCGGTATTGAATAGTATAAAAAATCTCACCATAACCCCCATATAGCAATGTTCTTCCTCTTTTCCAACTCTGGGCTTTCCTACTGAAGAGCCACCCAATCGTCATCGTCGTCCTTGATCACATGAGGCATGCATTCCTCGATGTTCACTATAGATGATATCATCTTCTTCGCTTCAGCACAACTCTTATGAACAAAGTCCCCTAAAAATGAAAGGTATGCAATCAGCTTGTCGGGGGCATTTGGCATCCTCTTACAGATCTCAGTAGCCCATGTGGGTCCTCTCACACCCCATGTCCGTCGCTGGGAAGGTTGTACCTCATCCCCCTTATCCTGATCGGTTCTATCATCGTCTGACATATCTAAAACAACTTTATGGTATATAGTTCAATATATTAGAGAACAAAATAATAGTGATAATTAATGAAGTGCGATGGTAAAATGTAAATTACACATTATTTAAATTGATGAAATTTAGGACAGATAACAGAGAAATAATACTAAAAAGAATATCATACATGAGCAACAAATATGTAAGTTTCATATTACTTAAGTTAGTTCAGATGACGGAATAATAATACTATAAAGAATATCATAAAGATGCAAAAAATTATAAGTTTCACATTGCTTTGGACAATCAATGATTTCCTGTGCTATAATAGTCTCGTGGATTCATCACAATAGCAACATCCCACTGGGCATCCCTAAGATCTGTGACGTAAAACCATTGGCGGGCTTGACTTACAACATTACATAAAGGTAAGTTTCACACAAACACACACTCTCTCACACAAAAACACATGTCCACAACATATTGCACACACAATACACACATCCATACACAATATATTCCACACACATTCACAACAGACACGCAAACACCGCACACCAAATAGATAGCAAGGACAATAACAACACCGGAATTGTTTAGCTCATGCATGATACCCTACACGTTTCCAAGACGATAATTCATCACTTAAAATTCAGAAATAGATTATCTTCAATATTGAGCTCTGCAGCAACAGAATTGATCCGCTCTATAAGGACTTCATCATCTACTGTAATATCCCGTACGACTTAGAGATAGTGCAAAGTCTGACGATGTATAAAGATGGGACAGATAGTGATGCAGAGTACTCAATAGCGCGATTAGAAAGAAGACCCATAGAATGAAAGAGGTGGAGAAAACGATTTGCTTCACCGTGATGGCCATGGGTTGCTTCTTCAGGAGGAGATGGGAGCGCATCCAATACGGCTAAGTGCAAGATCCGAAGGATAGTGTGATTGATCTTAATCGGCCCGTTCATACGAGAATGCCTTTGTAACCCTCGTAGTCTATCCTCGTGGATTCAGCTTTCACTACGGTGTAAAAGATGCTCCTCTTGATGTCATCGATTGATGGCAATTCTGTAGATGAGGGGTCATGGCCTCTTAGTGGTGTGGATGAAGATCCCAACATTAACTACTTGTTTAAGGAATGACGAGTATTTGATTTTAAACCCGTGAAATAAAGTATGTATATAGCTAATTGGTTTAAGGCACGTCAAGTATCTAGATTAGGATTTAATGGTCAATTGGTTAATTGATTATTAACTATGTATAATAGGACAGCGTGGTTTTCGGTTTAATTAATATTTAATTGGTGACTTAATCTAAGTTTAGCACATAGTTAAAAATTAAAGGGTGCAGGCGGTATACCGGATACTGACGTATATCGAGGTATGATGACTTAGTCTAAGATTAGTAGTTAAGAATTAAAAAGGGTAGAGTGGTGTATTGAGGACTGACGTATATCAAATGCGAAGAAAGAGTGAGCAATCACGCCGATATCAACCCTACAATCACACAAATTTGTTAATTACTTTGTCTTAACATTTCTACTCAAATCTTCCAACCCTACAATCACACATATTTTTTAATTATTTTGTCTTAACATTTCTACTCAAATATTCCAATATAACGAAATTAACTAAATATAACAACAAATAAACTTTGAAAATTTATAAAATTTATTCACCTTATTCGTCACCGATTCCATGTCGAGATAGCTAGTAAACTGGATCGATGAAGTCGGAGGAGGTGGATTGGTTGGAGGAGGTGGATTGGTCGGAGGAGGATGAAGAAGAGGGTCTCGGGTATGAGGAGGAGGAGATTGATGAAGTCGGAGGAGACGGACCGGTTGAAAGAGGATGAAGAGGGGGTTCTCGGGTATGAGGAAGAGGAGGCGAAGGTAGGGACCTCGGTGATGATGAGTAGGAGGAGGCGAGCAAGGAAGTCGAAGAGATGGAGGCAGGACGGCAACGAGGAGAAAGGGATTGAAGAAGGGGGACAAGTTAGTGAGGATGAGAGGGGAGCGGGGATCGACGAAGATGAAGAGGCGGCGATAATGACAACGAAGAGGAGGTAACGGAAGCGGAGGCAAGGACAAGGAGGAGAGGAAAGTGAAGATTTTTCCTGAAATTTTTTTGAGTAGGGTGAAGTAATTGTTTGAGGGAAAACGAAGCTGAAATACTAGGCTTGGGTTGTTGACTTTGGTCAATATCTAATTCGACGCGAGACTCCTGTCGAATTAGGTGTTGACCAATGTCAGCAAATATTCAAATATACGCCGCCTAATTCGACGGGAGATGCCTGTCGAATTTAGGCTCCCGTCGAAATAGACCTCAGTTTATTGTAGTGGCTGGTGTTTGTAAGTGGGACTGTGTATATAGAAGATAGGGGAGCAAGTATGGAGGAAGATCGGGTAGATGGGCTCCCGTCGAAATAGGCCTCAAAAGGCAAGAATTATATGGTAATGATGGCAATAATAATGCTGCTTCTTTAGAATAGAGAACGGTAAAGAGAGATGTCTTGACAAATTATATATTTACAATATTTTTGCACCTGCAATGCACGTGTGTATTAAACTAAAGGTTTGATATGAATATAAAATTAAAATATGTGAGTGGTGTATCGTGGGTTGTCTTGCAATTAAGCTGTAGGTGATTTTTCTTCTTGATCTACCAACACAGGAATCACATTCTCCTTGTCTTTTAAGTTTTATATTGGAAATTGGTGAAGATAAAAATGAGGAAAATGAGATTGAGAAGTGGGCGATGCAATGACGAGAGGGAATGTGGTGACCAATGAGAGCGACGGGTAAGGGATATTTCGGTGTATGGGAGAATGGCTAGGTTTGTGTGGAGATAAGGGAGCCAAAAAAGGGGGAAAGAGAGGAAGAACATGAAGTGTAAGAAAATTAATAGAAATTAGGGGCATGCTGCTGCCATTTGACTTTATTTAAATGGATATAACGTAACCAGTAAGCTGCTGCTGACTAGTTATGTCAGTACTACTATAAAATTTCTTACTGTGTTGGGACATGCTATACTTTTCAAGGATACTTTCTGCTATCTACCAAAAAATTAGGGGCATTTTCTACAATTTAGCCTTTAAATAAAAGTTTGATTTCCAAATTGTCTTAAGCTCGTGATCAATTCAATTCTTAGTGGCCGTGCGACCAAAGTAATAATTCATAGTGTATTGGACAAAGTGAGGAGCATTTGTTCATCCACTGAAACACGCTATTCTAGTTGAATTTTTACAAAAGGAACTATTATATCGAGATTTTATGTTGGCTTAGTTCCCAAAACCTACCTAAAGGTTTAGGCATTTAGCAAGACTTGAAAGGTTTCAAAATTATGAAAAGCAAATAATGGTTACATATCACTTAAGTTATTTATTTCAATGGTAAAATATTCATCTCGTGTACAAATTATCACCGTTCTGATGGTCATAGTAGTATCGTGTACTTTTGAAACCTTTTAGTAGTTTATTGCCAAACTCCTAAAATCTTTTGGTACTTTACAGGAATTAAACCCCTTGTATTTGTTGTTATATTTCTACTAAATTTTTTTTGAACTGGATTATATATTTTTCTACCGTTATAACTATAAAATTGGGAGGGGTATGTGGATCTCTGAGATTTAATGCAAATAAAATATTTTAAAAATCCTTAATTTTAAGATGGTCCATGTCATCGACTATTTTGATATGAAAAATTCATTATTATCAATAATTGTAAAAGCATAAATTATAACTTTAAATAAAATATTTATAGAGATTATTACCATTAACAAAAACTTCAGGTATAACAAGCCGGAAACTTGTTTATTTTGTTTACAAAATTTTGTAAAGAAATATTATAAAAAAGAAGTAATTTATATTTCTACATATATAAACACTAGTAGCATGCACATGTGATGCACGTCTTATACAAATGAATGCTTATTAATCAATTACACAGTTATATTTTTATTTTTAAAATAATCTCTACCATCTTTGTTATTATCTCTGCTATTATAGTGCAAAAGGGAGAGGCTCCAAAATTAAGAATTCAATTTTAATTACAATGCTTCAAGAGGGTACAAAATTTTCTCTTTTTTCTGTCAAAAAGAAATCGAAAAGAAATCAAAACTTCTTTGTTGTAACCGATTTTGCCACCCATTACTCCAATTACCCGAACAGTTACAGTATTTTGAAAAAACAATTAATTGGTGTTAGTGGTTTCCCAACCAATTATATATCATTAGGTAACTAAATATCCCTCTCCCTTTCCCCCTCCTCCCTCTCCCTCCCCGTATGTATGTATGTATGTATGACCGTCGGCTTATATATATATATATATATATATATATATATATAAGAAGAGAAGGATATGAGCTGACGGTCCTTTTTTTATAAATGAGCTCTCATCCCAAAACACAGATACCCCCGTGTATTTCACCGATCTAAACCGGTCATCTTGGTCTATGTATCATGAAACACTTATGTACAAAATCTCGGAATTCAAAAATCTCTAACGCATTCATCAAGCGATCGCAATTTTCCTATACCGATAAACCGTTAATTTTTCTATCTGCTTGATGAACACGTTAAAGGTCTTTCAATCCCGAGATTTTTTGTACATGAGGGTTTCATGATACGTAGACCAAGATAGCCAGTTTGGATCGGTGAAATATATGGAGGTATATGTGTTTTGGGGCGATGACTCATTTTTTAAAAAAAGGCAGATGGCTCATCCTCTTTTCCAACATATATATATATATATATATATATATATATATATATATATAAGAATAATGAAGAAAAGAGGCCCTATATGGTTTTTTTAGTTGGCGTCAAATATGAAAGTGTTTGTTAGCACCATCACTGGGTTTTACTAGCATCAAATATGCCAATTTAAAAAAATTTAGGGTGCTAATTAACACTAACCAAGATCTTAAACTAGATGATTAGGGTTTTTGCTTGATATCAAGAAAACTACTCTAAGTGAAGGAGACAAAAACCTTTGTAGACCGTGTCCTTCACTTCAAATGCTCCGGGTAGTAGTCCACACGATTCCACTAGGCTCCACTTGAAGTTGGATCGAGCTTCCTTTGCGATCTTCGTGCCCAAGATGATCCACCCGAAGCTCCGCTAATCCAAACTACCTCTTCACTAAACTTTTTAGTGAAGGAAACACACTACATTTAATTGCTAATCAAGTGTAGAATAGTGAAGTAGGGGTTTGGTTTGCTCAGTAGGGTTCTCACAAGCTCAAGATTTCACAACTCATGTGAGGGATTGAGCTTGGAGGAGATGAGAAAGAAGATGGAGAGAGAGCTAGAGAGGAGAACTCATCACATGAGCTCAAGTGAGGAAAATAACTCAAGTCTAGAATGCAAGTGAAGAATGGCTTCTCTTTGTGTTCACTTATTGAAGCATTTATATCTTTTACAATAAAAAAATGCAACCATGCTTCTATAGTAAACACAAATGAATAAACAAATATAAAAATCATGCTTCACCTCATTCCTCAAAAGTCTCCCCATTTTCCACCACTTTTTCTATTTTCTAAAAATAGAAAAACCATGCCATGTTTCTTTTAATATATATATGCATATATCAAATATATATATTAATATATTAATATATATATATAATATGAAGAAAATAATTAGTGAGCAATATTAGTTAATATATAATTATATCAAATATAAATATATATCATATTATTAAATCAACGCTTTATTCAATAATCCGATTATATTACATATAACCTACTAATATCATTTATCTGTATATCACACTATCAAATCAACACTTGATTCAATAATCCGGTTATATCACATAAAACCTAACTGATATCAAATAACCGCCAAATTAGAATGCGGTATCACATACTCGTATTTAATCAGGCCCCCGCACATATCAGCGTATGTACCCTACTTCGTTTCGCTTGAACCAGGAAACTTCTATGTGGGACTCTAAAGACTCGTCAATACGCCAGCAGTAGGTGATGATCATATCAATCGCCCGCAAGCCGTTAGCGGTACTAGCTAGACGTAACGGCTACCCAGGTATTGAGCGAATAGAAGATCAACAAGCAAGCTTGTCCAAACTTCCATGAAGCCTATAAGTAACACTTACCGTACAGTCCGGTCTCTTCGTCTGATATGTCGCATATCGAGTCTTGGGGTGGAATCGTCAGACCCTAATAACTTGATAAGTCATGCTGATGTGTGGCCTATAACGGTACGAGAAACTACTGATAACTCTTCCTAGTAAATCTCATCAGCAGCCCTGGTTAGGGACTTTCTGTTATAGCCAATCGAGTATAGCGCAACATTAACTCCCTATACCAGAAGAGCCGAAACCCCTCCTATCGCTTATTGCCTCCATGTGACTCGGAACTGTACCTAAAATCCATCTATTTGCATGACTCCTTTGAGCCGTGGTAGGGAGGAAATCAAAGCACGGTGGGGACCACACAAGACTCTATAACGATCTCGGGACTACAGGCTAATCCGTACCAGTGTCACCAGAGAACTTCTATCTGATGATAGGTATAGTACCATTTAGGAGTTCTCGGCGAGTCCTGTTCAGTGAACCCATTCTCTAATGAGCACCTGTGTACAATCTTTGATGTCAAACACCAATGGTTATGGAATCAACCATCGCCCCATACAGGGTCAAGAAACGTACACACTAGTCTACTCTGGAATATCGATGCCCTATCTCGATATTCCCTCGACTATGAATATTTGAAGAATGTGCTTGTGGACTACCCATATCCCAGTAGTATGATTTGCATCATAGTCCTGGTAGTCAAGTCTATATCCTAAGGGCTTTATCAACATATATATCAGAGACAGTATAATAATACCAGTGAAAGGCAACCAGATAGCATACTATCATGTCGAGCAAGAAAGTCCTCTACATATATATATATATATATATATATATATATATATATATATATATATATATCCAATCATCCACTCTATCATACAATAATGGCCTCTAGAGCATACACATTCCTAACAATCTCCTACTTGCACTGAGGCCAGTTGTTGTAGTATCTCATACCCAACATCCTAAAAAGTCTCTCGAATTGCATCTGGGGAGGGCCTTCGTGAGTGGATCTGCTGTGTTATCCTTTGTGACAACTCTCCTGACCTCGATCTCCCGGCGATCTGCTATCTCCCTGATCAGGTGATACCGCCTAAGAATATGTCGGGATCTCTGATGGGACCGGGATTCCTTGGCCAAAGCCACAGTTCCATTGTTATCACAATACACAGGTATTGGATGCTCAATAGATGAAACCACACAAAGTTCAGCTATGAACTTCTTTATCCAGACAGCCTCTTTGGCAGTATCGTTGGCAGCGATGTATTCAGCTTCCATCGTCGAGTCTGCTACGGTATCTTGCTTGGAGCTCTTCCAACATACCGCCCCTCCATTGAGGGTGAAGACAAAACTCGAGACTGACTTACTGTCATCCTTATCACTCTGGAAGCTCGAATCGGTAAAGGACTCCACCTAGAGTTCACCGTTACCATACACCAAGAACATCTCTTTAGTCTTTCTCAAGTACTTAAGAATGTTCTTCACAGCTAGTGTTTCTCTCCTGGATCTGATTGATACCTACTCACTACACCTAGTGATTAAGCTACATCTGGTCTGGTACATAACATTGCATACATGATAGATCCGACTGTCGAAGCATAGGGTATCCCTTACATGCGAGCCCTCTCCAAATCAGTCTTAGGAGACTTCTCTTTGGAGAGAGTGATTCCTAAATAAGCGGGTAAATTACCATGCTTAGAATCTTCCATACTAAATCTCTTTAGTATGGTGTCTATGTACCTAGATTGGGACAATCCCAACATCCGTTTAGATCTATCTCTATAGATCTTTATCCCCAAGATGTAGGAGGCATCACCTAGATCTTTCATGGTGAACTTTTGTGATAAGAAGAGCTTGACCGAGTGTAGCATAGAAACATCGTTTCCTATCAAGAGTATGTCATCCATGTACAATACGAGGAAGACAACCTTACTCTCTACAACCTTCTTATATATACATGGTTCATCTACATTTTTGATGAAATCAAACTCTTTGATAGCTTCATCAAAACAGATGTTCCAGTTCCGCGATGCTTGCTTTAATCCGTAGATTGATTTAAGCAGCTTGCACACGCTTCCGCTGCTCCCACTGTCTACAAAGCCCTCTGGCTGTATCATGTACACACTCTCTTCTAAGTCACCATTTAGAAAAGCGGTCTTGACATCCATCTGCCAGATTTCATAGTCATGGTATGTAGCAATGGCAAGTAGGATCCTGATGGACTTAAGCATGGCGACAGGAGAAAAAGTTTCATCATAGTTGACACCTGGTCGTTGACGAAAACCTTTTGCTACAAGTCTAGTTTTGAAAGTCTCAACTTTTCCATCTACACCAAATTTCTTCTTAAAGATCCACTTGCTCCCGATGGGTTTTACCCCTTCAGGAGCAACTTCCAAAGTCCATACTTTGTTGGTGTACATGGATTCCATCTTAGATCTCATAACATCCAGCCATTTCACAGAGTCTCCACTTGTGATGTCCTGCTCGAAACTAGTTGGGTAATCATCTTCCATGATACAATCCTCGCTCCCACCGTCTATGAGAAAACCGTAGTATCTCTCAGGTGGATGAGGAACCCTACTGGATCTGCAAAGTGGCCAGGGTTCGTTGGGGACTATCAAATCCATGGGTTCCACCAAATTGTCGGTTACAGTTTGTGTAGCTGGAACTTCTTCCGGTTCTTTCTTATTACCGCTAATTTCTTTTACAAGAAATTCATTTTCTAAAAAGGTGGCATATTGAGCAACAAACACTTTTTGTTCCTTAGTATGGTAGAAAATATATCCATATGAATCCTTTGAATATCCCACAAACTTGCACAAAACAGACCTTGTCTCAAGTTTGTCCGGATTTTACTTTTTAACATAGGCCGAACAACTCCATATCTTAACTCGTTTAAGAGATGGTATCTTCCCATTCTATGTCTCATATGGAGTGGTAGGCACGCATTTGGTCGGAACTCTATTCAATAAGTATGCAGCTATCTCAAGTACACAACCCCAAAAGGAAATAGGCAACTCAGCATTACTCATCATAGAGCGCACCATATCTAATAGGGTGTGATTCCTCCACTCCTATCACGACCCGAAATTTGGCACGTGACGGCCCTTAAACTACGCAATATCTACAAGAATAACACAATTTATGTAGGCCGAAAACCCAGCAATCTAAACCATTAAAAGTAGTAAGTGATAATAATATTTTCAAAACTTTTGAAATCTCAACCCAAATTCTTTAAAGTCCAACTTTATTTCCTTTAAAATTTTGGCAGCACCTCCTTTGTAAAAACCAGCCCCAAAAAGGGGTACAACAAAGATAATAAGTAAAGCATCCCCAAACGTGAGCAAATACATGCTCAAAGGCGGAAAACAACCACCACAACAGATATACGACGCCGTAGCGAAGAAATAAAAGACGATGTAAATAAAACTGCATAAAAGACCTCCAAGTCACAAAATAATATACAATATCGTTCTCACATCGAGTCTCTAAGTCAAATACATGATAAATGGTAGATGGAGAGTACAAGGTCCAACGAATATACAAAGAGCACCATAGGATAACCGCAAAACCCACCTATAGCAAAACTGTACACAGTCAACCGTAGCGGTATCCGCTGCAAAAGATGATAGGAAAGATGAAAAGTAGCCTGCCTCGACTACTCTGAGGAACAACCTGCAAAACACTGTGGTACAACGGGGGTGAGTTGCCAACTCGTGAATAGTAAATAATATATGCAGGTAATCGCAAGTATGCACGTACAACGCGAATCTAACATATGCAAGCTAATAGCAATAAATGGTCATATGCATGTAACAGTCATGAAAGGTACTCTAGCAGGTACGACTAATACATGAAACAATAATATGACAATATATATATATGCAACAGTCATGAAAGGTACTCTATCAGGTACTACTAATACATGAAGTAATAAGTGGCAATATGTATATGCAACAGTCATGAAAGGTACTCTATCAGGTACTACTAATACATGAAGCAATGCATATAAAGTAAATGCGGAGTATGGGATAAAACATGTCATTCCCACGGAATCCTGACCTCCTTGCAGGACCAAAGTCCATCAAGAAAATCCCAATTTTCTCAAATCAGCCCCCAAATTGGCTCTCATATCAGGTAAGTCGCATATATCCTGAGTGTCCAATATCACGTAAATCTCATATATTCTGAGTGTCCAATATCAAGTAAATCTCATATATCCTGAGTGTCCAATATCAAGTAAATCTCATATATTCTGTATCCAATATCAAGTGAATCTCATATATCCTGTATCCAATATCAAGTGAATCTCATATATCCTGAATAAGTATATTTGCATGAATCATTATGATGATGTATATAAATTTGATATGTATACATATATATTAGCGTCCCATTCCACTGTTATATATACTTAGGAGTAAAAATATCATGAAACCAAGTGTCAAGTATCGACATATAAATACTGATCTATCAGGTGCTGTCACCACGACTGGCCCCCTGATAGGTACGTATCATACACTATCTCGAAAACCCGAGTGCCCAGCTTCGACCCTCGCAATTCGACGTATCCATACGTACATGACTCCGATCGGTATTCCCATGATAACCGCCGAGTCATAGGTACTGTTACCGGTAGGTATGGTTCCCCTGTCTGGATCATCGGCGTGGTACATCGAAATACCTTTCTTGCCCCGGGGTACCTCCGGGCCCCACCATGTACCCTCACACAGCCCACGACACCTCCTCGCATGGGGTATATATATCAGAACCGATAAATCTCATGGTGGCTGCTGAAATATCATATCAAGAGAAACCGGGTTTTGCAAATAATGCATAATTTCATGAAACTACCACGGTCCTCAAATCCAAAAAACATCATGAAAAATCCATATCTCAATGCGAAAATCCATGAATATAATATATGCAACATAAAACTATAATGTGAGCATATAAAGGAAAAACCTCTATTTAACTGCAACAAGTTAATATATATATATATATATATATATATATATATATATATATATCATGCGGTTCCTAATTTCTCCAAGTCCAATATAACATCAAATAGAGGTGAACATGTAGCTATAGCCAGATATATGTGTAAACATGTAGGTATAGCAAGGTATATGTATCTACCTATCAGTAATGATGTAATACCCTCCGGGTATAAGTGTAAGTATGTATGCAAGATATACATGTAGCTATGTCCCATGTGTATATATACATATCACTAATGGTACAATACCATATAGGTATATGGGTAACTAGCATGTAAGGATATCAAGGCATATGTGTAAGCATGTAGGCATATAGGTATGCTATATGTCATATGCAAAAGGAATATGAATCAATATCTCAATGTCCCTAACCAAAAAATATCATATATGAAAGTGTGTTGTGCGTGTCATGGCAATTATTGACTGTGTGAGTGGCATACAATCAGTGCTCGTGCAATATGAGCCGTCAATAATAGTGCAGTGTTCTAAGGGTACAAGTCCAAGCACAACAAGTAATAATATGCAATGAGGTGTGTGCGCAAACTCTATATATGCAATAGAATATGCGACTAATATCATATCTTCTCTAGCTCAGACGCATGACGCCATGCGGGCGATTCCTCTGTAGATGTTAAATCTACTCACCAACGCTCCTGACTAAGTAAATCCTACCACCTGTTTCTCCTTCTTCGTAGCGTCCGAAGTCCCCGCTTGCGAACTTAAAACATAAAACAATATAACAAGTATATATTAGCAATAGATCCAAAACATGTACAAACTACGTTTGACCGACGCGACAACACAAAACATACTCTCAAGTGTTCGTATTGTGACTAACGTGCGTAGCGACACCACGAAACCAACCCAAGAGCAAAACCACACAAAGTGCACGAACCGTGTCGTATAACGTAACACACGTAATCGTAACACAAGAAACTAGCTATGTGATCCCAGATTTTGTATACAGAGAAAACCCAAAAATCAAACAGGACCAAACACACCTAAACCAAAGCAGACACCTACCCACAAAAACCCACACCCAAAACTCCAACCAAAAACCGAGGTCGCTGGAAAAAGTCTTCTCGTCGCCGGCCGAGATTCGAGCAAGGGGGTTCGTGCTCCAGGAGATGTTCTATGGTCTCAGGTACAACACAACTACATTATTTGGTTTTCTAGTATACTCTCGGGGTCACAGCAGATCACAGATATCACAAACGGCACTAAAAATACGATATTTGCACGAAACTTAACTTTAAACGATCAAAACTAAAACTAAAAGTCTACACAACACAATAACAACATAAATAACAGATAGAGATCATTACCTACTCCCACAAGCTCAAAAATACTAGCTTTCCAAGCTCCAAGGCATCCAAGAGGCAAAACTAGGCAAAAGATATGATTTTTGGTGAGATTTTGTGAAGATTAGTGTTGGATTAGTGAAGGAATGATAAGTGTTCAGTTTAGGCTTAGAGGAGATGAAGGAAATGAGAAATATGAGAAAGAGATAGAGTGAGAGAGAATGAGAGTGAAAGAAATGATAAAGAGAGAGAGTGAGGTGAGATTAAGGCGAGAGGGTAAGTGCACCCTTTGCAGTAACTTCTCATTAATGCAACCATTAATGCCCACCATGTCACCATGCCACCTCCTCTCCCAAAACAAAACAAGGCAAAGAAATATCTCACAACAAGAAATATTTAGAGGTTTAGGTTAAGGGTTAAACAAGGATTAGGATTAGGGTTAAGTTGTCATGGTCACTAATCTAGATTAGCACAAACAAACCCTTACATAAACATGCACAAGTGTGTGCATGCCATAACAAATAAAAATAAATTATTAATTAAATATTATAAAATGTGAGGAACCCAAATTGGTAAACTTTTTACCAAAAACCCGCATTACCATCTAAATTAACACTAATCTAAATTTAAGGCGTTACAACTCCGAAACTCCATTGTGTTGTGGTGTATATGAAGGAGTAAGCTGAGAGAGAATCCCATTCTCTTTTAAGTAGTCTCTGAATTCCGTGCTCAAGTATTCTCCTCCACGATCAGATCGAAGAATTTTAATAGTTTTACCCGTCTGGTTCTCAACTTCGTACTTATATTCCTTGAATTTCTCAAAAGATTCAGATTTGTGTTTCATCAGGAACACATGTCCGTATCTTGAGAGATCATCGGTGAATGTAATAAAATATGAGGAACCATTCCTGGCATATGTAGACATAGGACCGCATACATCACTATGTATCAGTTTCAAGAGTTCAGTAGCTCTTTCTCCGTGTCCAGTAAACAGGGTTTTGGTCATCTTGCCTTTGAAACATGACTGGCAAGTTTCATAAGATGAAAATTCTAGCGGATTCAAATATCCATCCTTATGCAACTTAGCTAGTCTTGTCGCATTGATATAACATAGTCTATAATGCCACAAGAAGTCTTCGTTCATTTCTGAACTGTTTCTCTTGTGTGTGTTCTGTATACTTAGAACTGTTTTGTGATTTAGAACGTATATACCGTTATACAACGTATCATACCTAATCAACACATGATTTAGGAAAACATTCACAATATTTTTAGTACGAAATAACAGTTGCTCAGAATTATTGTGTTACCACTTGGTAATATAAGGTGATATTCTCCAACTGCTTTGGCTGCAACAATTGCACCATTCTCTTCTCTGAGGGACTTATCACATTTTTCCAGTTCTCTATCTCTACTTAACCCATGTAACAAATTATATACTTTGGATCCTAATCTGGTATCCAATACCCAGGACGTAGAGCAAACTGAGAAACGGTTCTCGGTAACGAGCACACCCGAAGAAAATGCATCAGCATGCTCCTTCTTCATTTTGGGTGGTGTGGGAATCCGGGTATTCTACTATTCCTTGCTCAGACTTATGACAGTCATAAGATAGAGCGGAACCTAGCCCAGTATAATAAGTGGGTTCGGTCAATATATCCATATTATTATCTTGATTAAGGCGTGTCATTGGTTGCTACCAAGAGAGAGAGAAGGATAATCACTTTTGCGTGCGCTCTTTGCAAGATTAAATTGGTTATTATTTTATCTAATTAGGATGGCTCCCACTGTTTTTATCAAATCTTCCTTCAAATCCTAAAAGGTAAGATTAGCCGGGATTAATTACATCCTACAAGTTCGCCAATCGTTCGGCCAGGCAGGTATTGGTACTCCGAGGGAGTCTCCCTATGTTTTCGCATGGAACTAATTAAATAACCTCGTTTCCGCAGGGGCATCACCCCGTTAACACCTTTCTTAGACACCTAATGGATTGGCTAGTTGTAAGGTGGAAAACTCTCTCCCAGGAGTAACACTTACTCGCAGTGGATATCAGGATCCAACTATCATATAGAAGGTATGCAATTTCATTGCAAATTTCAACACTTGAAATTCCCAATATCTATTTTTACCCCTAGCAACTTATGTCCTTAGTTATGGTCAACAAATCATAAGCGCTAGCCAAGTTCGACCCGTTCATTTCGTGATTGAATTAAACCCACCCACACGACCCTTGACGCAGGCCAACAAGATCGTATGACTACCCTAATCCAATCGCATCATATGCGGCGGATAAGCACTAATCAGCTACCATACACTACGTCTTGGCTATGGTCAACAAACGCAGCACAAATACTAAATAGCACTTATCTGAAATGACGGAGGGCTACGACTGGTTTTTAAGAAAACCTTTAACGTAATAAACTTGATATCGTTGTAGAATCTAGTGATTTGAAAAGGAGTGGTTTTTTTGTAGCTTTTGCTAGTTTCGCTAAAGAGCTCACTCCCGGTGAAGAGATCTCGGCTCTTTCCTCATCGAATGAGGTGCTGGATATTCATCAAGGAATACCACTATGAAAGACAAGAGTAGAGAAGCTATTAAAATAAAACCAAGTGGGTTGTAGCATTTGCTAGTTTGGCTAAAGAGGTCACTTCCGGTGAAGGGATCTTGGCTCTTTCCTCATCGAATGAGGTGTTGGATATTCATCAAGGAATACCACTATGCAAAGCAAAAACTAGAGCTACTTTTTTAAAATTTCGATTCTACAACATCTTTAGGTTTCTTTTTTTTTCATTAATCTCATTAATGAAGTCCCATCATTTATGTTTCCCTAAATATCACAGGAAAAAAAGAAACGAAAATAGAACGTACGCTTATGCCATCCACATTCGTCACGGGGCCCGTCATGCACCGTTAGGTTACTTAACTAACGGCAGAGTGGGGGCTGGACTAGCGCGGGTGCAAAACATAAGCAATGTTTATTATATATATCATATATATAGCATTCGTCTCACGCAGTTATATGATTATATCACAAAACCAAGCAGCAGAAGTCAACATATGAAATATTGGATATACTAGGAGGTCTGTGTTTTAAATTAAGCCAATAATGAAAAACACGGATTCCACGGTCGTGATGAATAGCCAAACCCATATCTATAGACCCCTACGAGAGTGGCAAGAAACCCTGTCAATTCTAGAGTTAGGAGACCCGGTCTCGACTTCTCGAGATGGTCTCCCACTGGACTTTAGAACCTGGTTACTTGTGCTCCCCGCCTTGGGACTATCCTGATGCGGAAAAATAAATAATATACATCAATGGTGACATCATCCTCAACCCGGAAGTGTCCCAATAAAAGAATATTACATACAATTTTTACATGAATGAAAATTGAAAAACTCTCATCTCACATAAAAAAAACCCGGCTATTCAATCACGACGATCCAATATAATATATCACAGCAACACATAACATCACATGTCATCAACGTAAGTAAATATGCATATCTCAAATGTCGTTGACATATAGCAACGAGATCGGGGATACCCCATATATTACACCTACGGTCGCAAAAAAGAAATGAAAAACTACAATAATTAGAATCTGCATTTCCTTAGACATCATAAATCCGGAATATCTCATATGCCGAATTTTATGCCTAACCTATAAACCTTGCATTTTAGTCTCATATCGAAAACACTTTTCAATAACTTAGTCGGGTAATTCAACAAGATTCCCGACTACCCGATCGAATACTCGTCGGGAAATTTAGTAGATGGCCGCACCCCTGATGCCGTCGACCAAGTACACTTAGGCATAACACCGTGGCCGTGAGCATCTGAGTGGATGCTTTTGGCAAGGGGGTCTCCTAAAGTCATTTGGTAGGGGTTATGGGGCGTGGCTACCTAGTAAAGTTATCTGGTTAGTATTCGCGTACGATACGCGATTACGACAGAGTTTCGATCCGAATCGAAACTTCGTGGCAATCGATCAATAGAGAAGTGAGGTGAATTCCCCGGCACGAGCTTTAACAACTAAGACTGAGTGGAGCTTCGCGAGCGGAAGCGGATTCTTTCCACCGCTCTGTGGGCTACGTTCTTATTGCTTTAGCGTAAAATGCACTGGATTTTCATCCGTATACGTGGGGAGCAGATACGAGTGATTAGATTTGTTTCCCTCTTCCCTATTCATTGTATTTTATGTAAGTCCACGTTGCTCACCCCAGTTCTTACGGGGAGGCGGAAACGGCGAAAAACAACAATTTTGGCGCAAGGCAACATGGACTCAAAAGCAAGGATCTTGGCTAAACTAGAAACTAGCAAACAAGTAAAGGCTTTAACTACTATGCTGTAGAAAATATACCTCACGAAACCGGTCCTTCGGGTCTTCTCTCCGCTGTCTGGCTCGTCCATCCACGCTCCGAGGGTCGATCCGGATCTTGGTCACCTCCGCGGCCTTCTTGAGTCGAAGACGATCCACCCGAGAGTTGTACACCGAGCTCCACCTCGAGCCGAGGCAACTAAGGCAACGAGATCGCTAATCTAGATGCTCTAGGTTGTGTAGAAGAGAAAGATGGAAGTGTTTGTCTATATGGATTCTTTTTCTCTCAACACATGAGATCAAAAGAATTATCAAGAGGAGGAAGATGAAGGAGAAACTCTAGCAACCATGGAGGTTTTCTTTTCTTCTCACTTCAAGAGAGAGAATGAGAAGAGAATAATGAAAAAGATTAAGTAAAGCAAATGAACCATGGTTGCAATAATACACTAAAACATCATTACTAATCCTATCATGATAAAGTTGATGCTATATTGAATTGACCATTTTCATAATCAAAAATTAAAAAGAAAATCAAAGAAGAGTGTAGACCTCTCTTGAAGGTCAATGGTCAACACGGTCAACGGGTCAACACGGTCAAGAGAGTTCATGGTGGTCAAATGGTCAATGCAATTAGCCATCACTAAACTATCACTAAAAGGATTAGTAAACAATGTCTCCGGCTCATAATGGTTTTGACCAAACGAATTGCCAAAACCCTAATGAACCTGCCACATAACGGTTTTGGCCGAACCATCTGCCAAAACCCTAATGAGGCACCTCCTCCTTCATCGCTCCTCGAAACTGTGCATACACACCTGCATCCGCATTCCGTAGAATGCGAATGCACAGTAGACAAATCAAATCCATCCGTGCAATACTAGGATCTGGCTTAAACCAAAGCCCACTAGTATTGCCTGCCCGAACAGCATACGCACACAAGTGCACGTAAGTGATCGCAGCCCTGCCGTAAAACCATACGGCATCTACACGTTTCACTCAGTGCAGGGAAACTCTCTGTGTGGGACTCTAAAGACTCGACGCTACGCTGGCAGTGGGTTTAACCACAGACCGCAAGCGGAACTAGCTGTACGTAACGGTCCCCAGGTAGATGTCGATAAAAAGGCCGATGAGGTAAACCCATCTGAACTCCTACTGAGCCTGTATGTGACAATCTCCGTACAGTCCGGTCTGTTCGTCTGATACATCGCATGGCGGGCCTAGGGGGTGGTGAACGTCAGTCCCCTAATAGCGGTACAAGTCGTGTCGGAGTGTAGCCCAGAACACCCTGAGATAACACTGGAAACCTACCAGTATATCTCACTTGCCCTGGCCAGGGACTACTTGTGTAATGGCTCTCCTAGACACAGCGCGATGTCAACCCCTAATACCGGGAGAGACGAATCCTGTCTAACCATCACTGCCTCCAAGTGATTCGGGACTACACCCAACTACTACCTGTTTGCACGACTCCTTTGAGTTGTGGTAGGGTAGTAATCTAAGTACAGTGGGAACACACTCGAGGCGAAGTGACAGTGTCAAGTCGGCGGACTAAGCTGTACTCATGTCACCTGAGAACTGATAACTGACGATAGGTATAATACCAACCAACAGTTCCCGACGAGTCTTGTCCAGTGTACTCGTAACCTAACGAGCACCCGCATACTATCTCAAGTACGACGTACTGACGGCTGTGGGACAGACCATCTCCCCCACTGGGATGAGAAGCGCATACGCTAGTCTACTCCGGAGTATCGATGCCCTGTCTCGATAGTCCTACGACTAAGGACCTGTATAAGGATGTGCTTATGGATTACCCAGCCCCCACGAGTGTGAGCGCCATCACAACGCTGGTAATCAAGCAAAGATCCTAAGGGCTTTACTAATATGTATATAAGCGATATGCTAAAAGAAACATATGCACATATTGAAGTAGAGACAAACCAAGTAGCATACTACCATTTTGAGCAAGATTGTTTATACAACTGTGAATATCCCAAGCTTCCATTAAGTAATATACAAGCTAGTATGATACAGTAATGACCTCTAGGGCATATACAGTAACATTTTACAGGAGGGGATCAAGATTGGGATTGGTAAAGAAAGAGAAAGGCGATCCCATGTGTCTTTCTCTTACCTTGGACAATATTCGTCTAACATGTTAGATTTACAAACAAACTAGTTTTCACAAAGCTAATTTAATGTGGATTCCAACTACTGCATCACATATCAAACTTAAACCCGAAACGATGTAAAATTTACGACTACGAAACACTCCGTATTAGTCTCTTAACAAAATTAACATCACATGCAATTTTGGGCTAATCAAACATAACCTAAAACCCCATAACCAAGCCATCAGAACACCAAACAAATTCGAGACAAAATGGAGCATGGGGGCCGGCCAAGCGGGTAAAATTCCTGATCTCGTCGGGTCAAATATTGAATTTCGGTCTCGAATTTCTATGGTGTTCTAGTTACATCTCATGCAACATTGTGCACTTGTTTAAAAAATTTTCAGAGATCAATTAAAATTTGACAGAAACTTGGGGTTTCGGGTTGCAGTTTCGGAGTTGTTTCGGTTTCATGATTTATATATATCGTCTAATCTTCTAGTTTTGGCTTTGATACCATGAAAGTGTTTGTTAGCACCACCACTGGGTTTTACTAGCATCAAGCATGCCAATTTAAAAAGATTCGGGGTGCTAATTAACACTAACCAAGATCTTAAACTAGATGATTATGGTTTTGCTTGATTTCAAGAAAACCACTCTATGTGAAGGAGGCAACAACCTTTGTAGACCGTGTCCTTCTCTTCAAATGCTTCGGGTAGTAGTCCACGCGACTCCACTAGGCTCCACTTGAAGTTGGATCGAACTTCCTTTGCGATTTTCGTGCCGAAAATGATCCACCCGAAACTCCGCTAATTCAAGTTACATCTTCACTAAACTCTTTAGTGAAGGAAACACACTACACTTAATTGCTAATCAAGTGTAAGATGGTGAAGTAGGGGCTTGGTTTGCTCCCTAGGGTTCTCACAAGCTCAAGGTTTCATAATTCATGTGAGGGGTTGAGCTTGGAGGAGGTGAGAAAGAAGATGGAGAGAGCCAGAGAGGAGAACTCATCACATGAGCTCGAGTGAGGAAAATAACTCAAGTCTAGAATGCAAGTGAAGAATGGCTTCTCTTTGTGTTCACTTATTGAAGCGTCTATATCTTTTACAATAAAAAATACAACCATGCTTCTATAGTAAACACAAATGAATAAACAAATATAAAAGCCATGCTTCACCCCATTCATCAAAAGTCTCCCCATTTTCCACCTCTTTTTCTATTTTCTAAAAATAGAAAAACCATGCCATGCTTCTTTTAATACACACACACACATATCAAATATATATATATATATATATATATATATATATATATTATGAAGAAAATAATTAGTGAGCAATAATATTAGTTAATATATAATTATATCAAATATAAATATATATCATATTATTAAATCAACACTTGATTCAATAATCCGGTTATATCACATACAACCTACTAATATCATTTATCTGTATATCACATTATCAAATCAACACTTGATTCAATAATCCGGTTATATCATATATAACCTAACTGATATCAAATAACCGCCAGATTAAAATATGGTTTAACATACTCGTATTTAATCAGGCCCCCGCACATATCAGCATATGTGCCTTACTTCATTTCGCTTGAACTACGAAACTTCTATGTTAGACTCTAAAGACTTGTCAATACGCCAGCAGTAGGTGACGATCACATCAGTCACTCTCAAGCTGTCAGCAGTACTAGCTGGACGTAACGGCTATCCAGGTATTGAGCGAATAGAAAATCAACAAGCAAGCTTGTACAAACTCCCATGAAGCCTATAAGTAACACTTACCGTAGTACAGTCTGGTTTCTTCGTCGATATGTCGCATATCGAGTCTGGGGGTGGAATCGTCAGACCCCAATAACTTGATAAGTCATGCCGATGTGTGGCCTATAACGGTACGAGAAACTAATGATAACTCTTACCAGTAAATCTCATCAACAGCCCTGCCTAGGGACTTCCTGTTATATCCAATCGAGTATAGCGCAACATCAACTCTCTATACCGGGAGATACGAAACCCCTCATATCGTTCATTGCCTCCATGTGAGTCGGGACTGTACCCAAAATCCACCTGTTTGCACGAATCCTTTAAGCCATGGTAGGAAGGAAATCAAAGCACAGTGGGAACTACACAAGACTCTATGACGATCTCGGGTCTACAGACTAACATGTACCAGTGTCACCAGAGAACTGCTATCTGATGATAGGTATAGTACCATTTAGAAGTTCTCGGCGAGTCCTGTTCAGTGTATCCATTCTCTAATGAGCGTCTGTGTACAATCTTTGATGTCAAACACCAATGATTATGGGATCAACCATCGCCCCATACAGGGTCAAGAAATGTACACACTAGTCTACTCTGGAATATCGATGCCCTGTCTCGATATTCTCTCGACTAGGAACGATTGAAGGATGTGCTTGTGGACTACCCAGGTCCCAGTAGTATGATCTGCATCATAGTCCTGATAGTCAAGCCTACATTCTAAGGGTTTTATCAACATATATATGAGAGACAGTATAATAATACCAGTGAACATGTTAAGATAAAGGCAACCAGATAGCATACTATCATGTCGAGCAAGAAAGTACTCTATATATATGTCCAAGTATCCACTATATCATACAATAATGGCCTCTAGGACATACATATTCCTAAAAATATATATATCCTCTATAAAAAAATTTCGACAATCGGCATCCATCATCATCTTTATCATGTAAGATGTGGATACACCAAATTTTATGTGATTTCACCACTTTTTCACCGTTGAATTAGCAATGTAAAAAGTTATATTGTCGGTAAATTGTTAATTTTTCACCTGCTAAATCAACGGTGAAAAAGTGATGTAATCACATAAAATTTGGTATATCCACGTCTTACATGATAAAGATGATGATGATGGGTGTTGATCATCGAAAAAAATCATGGAGGGTGTATTTTTTCGACGCCATAAGCGAAAATTATCTGCTATGGAACCTTTCCTCCATTATCATATATGTGTGTGTGTGTGTGAGGGAGAGAGGAAAATGTTTATCAGGTGGCACCTTATTCTAAGAAATAAAGCGTTACCTTAAAATTTGACTATAAACCGTATTTTTTGATAATCGGTACCGTTCAATTTGATCTCCATGATCTAAATTATAGGTATACCAAATTTTATATGTTTTTTATGGTCTTTACCCTCGCATCGGGTGGTCGTAAATTCAACGGTTTTCCGACAATAGAACATTTGACAAAGCTAGATCACTAGGCAAATGTTGCCGAAATCGGATGAAATTTAGTGTATCTATGTTTTACACCATGGAGAACAACATGAACGGTGCCGATCATTCACAAAATGGATGATTAGTCAAATTTTAAGATGACATTTTGTTTCTTAGAATAAGGTGTTACCTCATACACACACATTGTAACGACCCCAATATTACTATACCATCGTATTTTCTTTCTTTAGTAAAATATTTTATCTATTTATTCTTAGTATTTTCTGTATATTTTGTTTTCTATTAAATATATTATTTTATTATTCTATCTATTTTTTCTAAACCCATTTCTTTAAACTAAATCTTAACTTATTTAAATTAAACGCAATACCTAACCCAACATATAACCCAAATCCGATATCATTTTTATTTTCTTTTATAAAACTATGAGCCCAAAAGCCCACTTTCTTTTTAAACAATATCATATCTTTAATTCTTATTAAATATTTGTAAGAACAATCTTGTAGCTCATTGCTTAAGTCTTTACATCATTAGTTCATAAGTCACATGTTCAAATCCCTATTCTTGCAATTATTTTTTTATCGATTTTTATTCTTCTCATAACCTACAAATGAGACCTTTTATTTCCAAAATGAATGGTAACATTTCATTTCTCTTTTAATTGCCATGTTGAATGCATATATTATTATAGATAATTCACCATTACACCATCTTTATTTGTCCCCCTCTTTCTTTTTTTTCCTCACATTTTTCTATCTCTCCCTCTTCACCTAGAGTCCTAGAAGAAGAACACCAAGAAGTTTCAAGACAATCTCGCTAGTAATGCGAGATTATCGGTGGATAGACAAACCCGGTGACAATACCGGCTTGTGTATGTAAGTCCCTTCTCTTTTTCTTTCCCTCCATCTCTTTCTCTTTATCTTTCTCTTTTTTATATTGTCATGAAAAACTTCACTTATCATATCATGGTCCCTAAATAATTAATTAAATAGATACATATATAAATAATGAACACATATAAACATACACAAATATATAGTTTTTAAAGTCTTTTTCATTACTCTCGATCCATATGTTAAGATTTCATAGTGACCAATTAGGATTGTATCGTTTGTTGTTGTATTTTAAATTACTTTATTTAAATTTATAAAAAAAATGAAGTTACGAAGAAATACCATGATTTCCTCATTCTCACATATGACATATCAATACTTTTATATTTAAAATAATTTTTAGAAATTAATTTTTAATTCTGAAAATTTCAATAAAATTACCTTGGATAAAATATATTTTTGTGTATACGCTGTAAAAATTTCAGATCTAACCGCATAACGGTTTAGGTGTTATGTAGTTTTTTATGCGCTATTTTTAAAACCAGAAAACTGCCAATAAGGGTCTTCTTCGAGATACCATAACTCTTTAATCGTTAATCCAAATTAAGTGTTTTCAGATGGTTTGAATATCTACATCGAATGATATAGATTTCCTTAGTTTTATATTTTTACTAAAAACCGACGTAAAATATAGAAAACTGCGTTACAATATTAAGTGACGGATCTGGACAGAATCTGTCATGATTCGCACACTGTTTTTAAAATAGGATATAACCCGAACTTCCAATATCCGTTTGTGACAAACTTTAGATGTATAGTTGCACAATTGATAGAACTATAATTTTATGTATATTAGATTACTTATAAACAAATGAAATAACTCGATATAGGCTTTGCAATATAACATATAGTTGCTATCCAGAAATCCGAATTTCTGTTTTAAATGCTATTTTAAAATGATCATAAGTAGAGCTTCAGAAATCCAAATCATACAAATCTTGGTGATTTAGATAACCAAATCAAAAGACCTACAATTTTCTAATAATTTTCGTAACCTGAAACATGATAGAAATTAACTCAAACTGCGTTTTAAAAATATATAACGGTGCTGAACAAATTCTGATCTGTTTTGCGCGACGATACGAAAATAGATATACCTCCAAAACCGGTAGTCGTATTTAGGTGAAACTGGAACTCAAACATGAAAAACACTTAGAGCCATATTTCTGTTTATATTCCGCATTCGTTCGACTTGTTTAATTAGTCATACAAAATATTTCTTTACAGCATTGTTTATGGTAGTTACTCGAATAATGTACTTGTCTCATTTCATGCTATTCGAACATGTATACCGTATTTTCCCCGATCTCTTAATTATCGCATGTACATGAATATATAATTAGATATTATATGTTTGACATAAACCTATTGCATACTTGACTCGACTTAAACCGAACCATGAATACATAATGACTTGACATGAACACTTGACATGAATACATGAACCATTGACTTGAATACTTGAACCCGACTCGATACTTGAATTGCACTCTCTTATGTATTCATGGATTTGGGCAAGACTTGTAATTTTAATCACAGACTTATATACACGGGGTGTTGGGATAGTTTGAGTATGAATCCAACGGAATCTCATGGGTCCCATTAATACAAATCATGTTGCTGTGGTACCGGGCTGAAACGGTATAAATCATGTTGTTGTGGTACCGGGCTGAAACGGTACAAATCACGAATTCACGAATGAGGGATCGTGTTTCCAAGTCCCTGGATGATAGCCTGTTGGGTTTGGAATACTTCAACAACAATTGAAGTCCCGCTATTTTGGGCCCGTGATTCCTTACCCCTAGACGATAGCCTTGGGTTCGAGAATACTCTTGAGATTGGTTGATATTCACACATAAACTGGCGTTAGGATATATTACCTTTTAGAGACCTTTTAGGACACTTACATTCACTTCATATTCACTATACCTATACTCTACGACCATATTATACTTGTTTGCCATGCTGATATAGTTGACATACACATTACCATGCATGCTACCATACTTGTTTATATGCTCATGATTTATATTCATGTTATACTTGTTTACTATGCTCATGTTATATTGTCAGGCTTACATAGTTGTCATTAATATCACCAAGTTATACTTGTTCATGTTTAATTTCCATTCATACTATATCACATGTCACCTTACATATTCATTTATATACTTTCACATCATACCTTTCTTGGGGACTTACCGAGCGTTAGTTCGCTGACGGCCATTCCACCCACTTCTTTCTATTCTTGGAATGTTCGTCAGGTGACATTGAAACAGAGAAGATAGAAGTTGTCGAAAAGGAGTACAACCAGTTCGCATCACAAAAGACGTATACTTTCATTCAGTTTTTTTTATTTCATTACAGCTTATTTATGTATGCCTCCTTGTTAAGGCTTTATCATGTTAAATATTTTATATTCAGATATTTTGTCTACTATGAATCATGAATGTAATAAATCACAGTTGGATTTCATTCTTTTGTTTATTCTTTTTAGTTTATGTTGCTTATAGACGTTTAGCGTATTTATTTCGAGAAATGACCTTCTCGGAATAAATACGTTGCGGGCTTGCCACGTCACCATTTCCATCTACTGGGAAGCGGGACGTGACAAGTTTTGTTGGCGGCCCATGCAGGTCAGTTCTGCATGAATATCGTAAGCAATATAATACAAGAATTATGAAATCCAATTATTACATTCGACTTTTCTTTTGAATCTTATCCTATTCCTTGAGTCCATTTTGAACTTCACCTTCGGCTTTCTTGAAGTCCATCTCTCGACTTTTGAATCCTTAACTCTTATTCACCCTTTCTATTTGTATCTCGTTAGCCTATTAGCTCAATTGGTTAGAGTATCGATCGATGGAGCTCGAAGATGACATCATCCTAGTCCTGTTTCCTTACTCTGTTGCAACATCTTTCTTGAGTAATTTCGAGGACGAAATTATTTTAAGGAAGGTAGAATGTAACGACCCAAATATTACTATATCTTCGTATTTTTTTCTTTAGCAAAATATTTTATCTATTTATTCTTAGTGTTTTTTGTATATTTTGTTTTCTATTAAATATATTATTTTATTATTCTATCTATTTTTCCTAAGACCATTTTTAAAAACTAAATCTTAACCTATTTCAAATTAAACGCAATACCTAACCCAACCCATAACCCAAATCCAATATCATTTTCATTTTCTTTTATAAAACTATGAGCCCAAAAACCAACTTTCTTTTTAAACAACATCATATATTTAATTCTTATTAAATATGTGTATGAACAACCTTGTAGCTCATTGGTTAAGTCTTTGTATCATTATTCCATAAGTCACATGTTCAAATCCATATTCTTGTAATTATTTTTTATCAATTTTTATTCTTCTCATAACCTATAGATAAGACCTTTCATTTCTCTTTTAATTCTCATGTTGAATGCATATATTATTATAGATAATTCACCATTATACCATCTTTATTTGTCCCCCTCTTTCTTTTCTCTCTCTTCTCCCTCTTCACTTAGAGTCCTAAAAGAAGAACACCAAGTTTCAAGACAATCTCGCTTATAACGCGAGATTATCGGTGGATAGACAAGCCCGGTGACAATACCGGCTTGTGTATGTAAACTCCTTCTCCCTTTCCCTCCCTCTATCTCTTTTTATTTTTTTATATTGCCATGAAAAACTTCCCTTGTCATATCATAGTCCCTAAATAATTAATTAAATGGATACATATATAAATAATGAACACACATAAATATACACAAATATATAGTTTTTAAAGTCTTTTTCATTACTCTCGATCCATATGTTAAGATTTCTTAGTGACCAATTAGGATTGTATCGTTTGTTGTTGTATTTTAAATTACTTTATTTAAATTTATTAAAAAAATGAAGTTACGAAGAAATACCATGATTTCCTCATTCTCACATATGATATATCAATACTTTTATATTTAAAATAATTTTTAGAAATTAATTTTTAATTCTGAAAATTTAAATAAAATTACCTTGGATAGAATATATTTTTGTGTATACGCTGTAAAAATTTCAGATCTAACCGCGCGGTTTAGGTGTTATGTAGTTTTTTATGCGCTATTTTTAAAACCAGAAAACTGCCAATAAGGGTTTTCTTCAAGAGACCATGACTCTGTAATCGTTAATCCAAATTAAGTGTTTTCAGATGGTTTGAATATCTACATCGAATGATCTAGATTTCCTTAGTTTTATATTTTTACTCAAAATCGACGTAAAATATAGAAAACTGTATTACAATATTAAGTGACGGATCTGGACAGAATCTGTCCTGATTCGCATACTGTTTTTAAAATAGGACATAAGTCGAACTTCCAATATCCGTTTGTGACAAACTTTAGATGTATAGTTGCACAATTGATAGAACTATAATTTTATGTATATTGGATTACTTATAAACAAATGAAATAACTCGATATAGGCTTTGTAATATAACATATAGTTGCTGTCCAGAAATCCGAATTTCTGTTTTAAACGCTATGTTAAAATGATCATAAGTAGAGCTTCAGAAATCCAAATCATGCAAATCTTGGTGATTTAAATAACTAAATCAAAAGACCTACAATTTTCTAATAATTTTAGTAACATGAAACATGATAGAAATTAACTCAAACTGCGTTTTAAAAATATATGACGGTGCTGAACAGATTCTGATCTGTTTTGCGCGACGATACGAAAATAGATATACCTTCCAAACCGGTAGTCATATTTAAGTGAAACTGAAACTCACGCATGAAAAACACTTAGAGACATATTTCTGTTTATATTCCGCATTCGTTCGACTTGATTAATTAGTCGTACAAAATATTTCTTTACAACATTATTTATGGTAGTTACTCGAATAATGTACTTGCCTCATTTCATACCATTTGAACATGTATACCGTGTTTTCCCTGATCTCTTAAGTATCGCATGTACATGAATACATAATTAGGTATTATATGTTTGACATAAACCTATTGCATACTTGACTCGACTTGACCCGAACCATGAATACGTAATGACTTGATATGAACACTTGACATGAATACATGAACCATTGACTTGAATATTTGAACTCGACTCGATACTTAAATTGCACTCTCTTATGTATTCATGGATTTGGGCAAGACTTGTAATTTTAATCACAGACTTATATACACGGGGTGTTGGGGTAGCTTGAGTATGAATCCAACGGAATCTCATGAGTCCCATTAATACAAATCATGTTGCTGTGGTACCGGGCTGAAACGGTACAAATCATGTTGCTGTGGTACCGGGCTGAAATAGTACAAATCACGAATTCACGAATGAGGGCTCATATTTCCAAGCCCCTGGATGATAGCCTGTTGGGTTTAGAATACTTCAACAACAATTGAAGTCCCGCTATTTTGGACCCGTAATTCCTTATCCCTAAACGATAGCCTTGGGTTCGAGAACAGTCTTGAGATTGGTTGATATTCACACTTAAACTGGCGTTAGGATATATTACCTTTTAGAGACCTTTTAGGAAACTTACATTCACTTCATGTTCACTATACCTATACTCTACGACCATATTATACTTGTTTGCCATGCTGATATAGTTGACATACACATTACCATGCATGTTACCATACTTGTTTATATGTTCATGATTTATATTCATGCTATACTTATTTACTATGCTCATGTTATATTGCCATGCTTATATAGTTTTCATTAATATCACCAAGTTATACTTGTTCATGTTTTATTTCCATTCATATTATATCACATGTCATCTTACATATTCATTTATATATTTTCACATCCCACCTTTCTTGGGGACTTACCGAGCGTTAGTTCGCTGACGGGCATTCCATCCACTTCTTTCTATTCTTAGAATGTTCGTCAGGTGACATTGAAACAGAGAAGATAGAAGTGGTCGAAAAGGAGTACAATCAGGTTGCATCATAAACAGACGTATGGTTTCATTCAGTTTTTCATTTCATTTCAGTTTATTTATGTATGCCTCCTTGTTAATGCTTATCATGTTAAATATCTTGTATTCAGATATTTTGTCTACTATGAATCATGAATGTAATAAATCACAGTTGGATTTCATTCTTTTGTTTATTCTTGTTAGTTTATGTTGCTTATAGACGCTTAGCGTATTTATTTCGAGAAATGACCTTCTCGGAATAAATACGTCACAGGCTTGCCGCGTCACCATTTCCATCTACTGGGAAGCGGGGCGTGACACACACACACACATATATATATATATAGAAAAAGAGATGTGAGATGGCGGCCTCTTTTTCAAAAAGGGGCCCCTTCCTCAAACACACGTACCCCCATATATTTCACCGATATAAACCGGTCATTTTGATCAATATATTGTAAAACCCCTATGTACAGAAAATTTTGAGATTTAAAAATCTCTAACACCTCCACCAAGCGACCGGATTTTTTCTATACCGATAAGTCGTTAATTTTTCTATTCACTTGATGAATATGTTAGAGGTATTTAAATAACTAGATTTGTTATACATAAGGGTTTTATGATACATAGATCAAGATGACCGGTTTAGATCGGTGAAAAATATAGAGTTATGTGTGTTTGAGACGGGGCCTCCTTTGAAAAAAAGGCCGCCACCTCATACCCCTTTATATATATATATATATATATGAGAATAATGGAGGAAAGATGCCATAGGAAGGAATTTCCTCCTATAGCGTCGAAAAAATACCCCCTCCCTCATTTTTTTCGACCATTGGCACCCACCATCTTTATCGTTATCATCTAAGATGTGGGTACACCAAATTTCATGTGATTCTACAACCTTTTCACCGTTGATTTAGTAATGTAAAAAGTTCTATTGTCAAACCCACTAAATCAATGGTGAAAATGTTGTAGCATCACATGAAATTTGGTGTACCCACATCTTAGATGATAACGATGAAGATGGTGGATGCCGATCGTCAGAAAAAATGATGGAGGGCGTATTTTTTCGACGCCATAGGAGAAAGTTCTTTTAAAACTTCATTTATAATTATTTTTATTGTTTTAATGTCGTTAATTTTGTCATTTCTCATAAAACCGTGCGGTAACTATTAACGTTAATTAACAATATCATAATATGATTATTTTGCAAGAGATGACAGGTTAGCAATTTCACATAACGAACATATATTGTATCATGCATGAAGGCAGATGTATAAAGATGGATATTTTGTGTATCAACAAATCAACTTTATTTTTATATGTATATAGAATAATAGTACTATTTTTCCATTTTGTGCTCTTTATTGTTTCCAAGTAATGGAATCAATTATGCAGTGGTTATACAGATCCTTATGGCAAATGCTTATCTAGATTTGTCTCCATAAATATTACTTAATACTTTCACGTTTAACTTAAAATTTCTTTATTTTTAAAGTTTTTTCTTTTAATATCACCCTTTATTAATTTGTTTAAGAAAAAATTTAGAGTATGTCATTAAAAAATATAGAGTAATTATATTATTTATTTAAATTTTGAATTTTATTTTTTGCAATTGTAACTCTTCAATTTTAGTGGGGGAGATTAAAAACCCGCTTTAACCGCACCCAATTAAATTTGATTTTTTTGGATCTTTTTAGTTGCTATAATGGTTAATAAAGCTGTAAAAGGATCGTGAATGAAGCTCTTGATCTTTTCTAACAAGTGCTCAAATAATTTTAATTGGTAAACTTGCATCGCACGTGTTATATGCTAGTATGATTAGTTTTAGAGATAAATATAGTTGCCTATAAAAGATGGAGATAGTTTATATCAAGAATTTAGATAAATGGTAGTTTTTTTCTTTTTCTTTCCTTTCTTTAACAATTAATTATGGCAGCTTAGTATTGTTTTGACACATCAGCAAAATGTATGCAGCATAATATTGGATTTTCAATTTTAACACAAATTCCAAATCATTTTCCTTTGGCATTATAATAGGAGAGATAGAGATATGAAGTACAGATTTTAAATAAAACCAAAACGTTTTTTATGCTAAATAAGTAGAAATCGAGGGTGGTATCTGCTATTTAGCTTATTTACTACCCACTTCACAGTCTCAATCTCATCACTAACCGTAACGGCAAACGAAAACCATCCAGAAGCCAGTCCCTTGACAGATATTCCCTCACCGTAACGGCCGTCAATCTCTGTCAACAAAATAAACAAGGTCAAAATGCCAGCTCCCCCTTGGAGTTGCAGTCCCCGAACTCCCAATTACTCTCTCTAAAAATTCAAGAGAGAGAAAATTAGGGTTAGGGTTTGTGGATTCGGATGGCGATGCAGGGGCAGGGGATCGATCCGGCTCTGCTTGATGACATCATAAATAGGTTGCTTGAGGTTCGATCGGCGAGGCCAGGGAAGCAAGTTCAGTTGTCGGAGGCGGAAATTAGTCAGCTTTGCGTTGCATCCAGAGAGATTTTTCTTCAGCAACCTAATTTGTTGGAGCTCGAAGCTCCGATCAAGATCTGCGGTTAGATTTCTTGTCTTTTGTTTATTTAGTTGCTTTTTATTTATTTGAATTTGGGGATAATTGGTTTTCATTTGATCAAAGGAATCAAAGTTTCAATTGTGAGATGACGAGTGACAGTAGTGTTGTTGTAAGATGATTTATTGACTGCTTGAAAGCAATCTTTGAAAAAGATTTGATTTTTTTTTTTTTGACATGGGATAAGTTGCCCGTGAGTTGCTGTGTGTGTGTTAGATAGATTGTAGTGTATAATAGGCTCTCTCTCTCTCTCTTGTTTGGGGGATATAAGAAGTAGAACCTTTATAATACGGGACCATCGGTCTTTATTTTTTGGGTTTTATTTATTTTCTAGTTAATGTTTGTTTTTGCAATTCTAAAATTTTATGGTGTTATATGTAGAACTTGATTAAGTTTTGTCTATAAACCTACGTTATTTTTTTAGTGAATAAATGAAGTAAAAATTTACCTCTTTGAGATTGAAATTTGTATTTGTGTGATTTGCGTCATCGACTCCCGGGAAAGGGTAGAATAATGGGAATAATTGAGTTCCATGGAGTTTTTATCAAGTTTATGGTGCTACATTTAGGTATTTTATTTCGTCCACAACTTGTTCAGGAGTTTCACTGAGAGATGTTCTACATTTAGATATGAGTTTATTGCGAGCATGTTGGTGCTTTATAACAAGAAGACCAGAGACCTTCCCATAGAGAATTCAAATCAGCCTGCAAAAAGTTGGAGGCAAAGCAAGTAGATGGAGCTTTCGAAGTGCGTGGTCCTTTTGAAGCTCGTGTAGTATGGATGAGGCGTGGGAGGTTCTAAAGATTGGGGGAAGAACATATCAATTGGATCCACTGATGCCAATGAACAAAGCAGTCATTCTCATTGCTTGGACTGGGTGACTGCTGAAAGAGAATTTAGTGAATGGGTAGGGGAGCAGGAGCCACATGTGGCTCATGGATTTAGCTGGAAGCGAGCAAGTGAGCAAGACTGAAGTGGAGGGAGAGGCTGAAGGAATCACAATTTATTAATAAGTCCTCCGCATTTGGGGATGTTATATCCGTCCTTGCCTCCAAGAATTTCTATATACTGTATAGGAATTCAAAACTTACGTATTTGCTATAGAGCTCTCTAGGAGGGGATTGCAAGACACCAATGTTCACACAGATCCGCCAAGCTCTATGAACTCGGGAGAAACTCTTTGCTTCCTCAACTTTGCAAGGAGAGTTTGTGATATAGAGTATGGGCGTGTAAAGAAACAATCTGATCCAACAGAGAGATTTAAGCTTAAATAGATGGAAGAGAAGCTCCAACAGGAAGAGAAGGAAAAGGCAAGATTAAATGATAGACTCGTAACGAGAGAGAATGAGGTTACAACACTTAAGAAAAGGTTAAAGATCTGGAAAAGATAACAGCTGATTAGAAGACAACAAAATCTCAAACAGGGTGCGCTCGGACGAGTAGAATAATAGGCAACACAATGCGGGCATTTGAAAAATGAGGAATAACATTTATTGGTCAGACCAAGATTGTTTTGAAAGCACGAAGAATTTCTCATCTGTCTCCTGTAGTGCGACCAAAGAGGAGAGTTTTTATTGGTGCTCTTCCCATCCAAGAAGCAAAGGATTCCAACACCAATCAAGTGTCATTACAATCGAGAAAGAGTAGGTTGGTAAAAGCTTATAGCATTTAGAAACGAGTTATGGTTGGCTCTCCAACAACTCAACCATAGATTGTGTCCTCTTGCCGAAGAGGATGTCTTTAAGTATATTTCATATTTTACTAAGCTACAAAATTTTATACTATTCATTTTTCATCTTTTTTCTCTGTTCCCTTTTTTCCCTCACTTATTTTTTCCGAACGAAGAGCCTTACGACATATGTAGTTTTTTTTTATGCAACCCCCTTCTGGAATTAAACTAATGACCACCCATTTTGGGGAGGAAACTCTTACCACATGAGCTAAGCCCAACTTGCATATGTAGTCACATACTGCATATGTAGTCACATACTATACATGCAGTCGCATAAACGGTGCATATGCAGAATGCAACACACAACCACAAGGATGTGTATGCTGCATTCCAATAGTATTAAAAAACTGCTCTTGAGAAGTCAAGACATTAACTTCGTTATCGTCTTTATCTTCATATTCATAAAAATATGTGTCTGATTTGTCAAATCAACAAATACAGACTTTAAAATCTTCTGAATCAGAAGACTCGGATTGAGTATTTATAATAAGCTTTTCAGCATCTTCCAAAGATATTTTATTATCAAGCATGACCTTATTGACTTTCTTTTGCATATTATTCTTCAAACATTTATTAGCATAATATGCTTTCTTGTTACATCTGAAATAAGTAGAGGTATCTTATCCTGCCTTTTAGGTTTTTCAGTTTTAGGATATTTTTTCTTTTTTCTTTTTCCTTTTTGTCTCTAGAGTATCGTGTATGTTTAGGATACTTTTCGTGCTTTGATTTTTTAGATGCAGTAGCTTCTCAACTTGAAACCAAATTGATAATAAAAATCACCTAACTCTTCTCTTCCCGAAGCTTTTGATGCTTCAATTGACCTTTGTGTTTTCATTAGAGCTAATCTGGTATGATTTGTCCTTCTCTAATACAGTTTACATCAACATCTGAATCAATGAGTGCGGTATGATTGGATTTATATCCATTTTTTACTTTTAAGAAAAATATTGCAGTTCCATATTTGCTTCACATATCTATCAATCAGTGTTCTAAATAGTGTTCTAAATATCGGCCGACATCGCAGGACATGTCGGTTTTGGAAAGAAAACGACACAGATTTGCAGAATTATTTCGATTACCGATATTTAGTAAATATCGGCCGACATTTCGTGATGTCGCCGTTTTACCCGAAATTTTCCGATATGTGGAGAAACTTTTTTGGGTGATTTTCTTTCGGATTTTGGATTTTGTACATTAAGTAACTAACAGGTGACCGCTCAACCACCGAGCTACAGAGGAAGATATGAATTTAATAAAACTAAAACTCTGCATGGGTTAATATTTTTTCAAAAAAATAAGTTTTATAATTGACGTTTAAATTACAAAAATGTAGAATCCGATATTTGATAAAATCACTCGACATTTCATGATATCCGATATCTAATATCAAAATTTTTGGGCCGACACGACACCAACATCCGAAATTTAGAATATTGCTGTCAATAGAATTAACGAAATCATTATATATATGGAAATGATCATATGAGGCCGGTTTTCATTTCTTATTTTGAGGCCAAACTTTTAAACACAACCCATGTGTTTTTCACCGATCCGTACCGGTCACTTTGATCTATTTCTATTAGATAGGTTATATATAAAGTTTCATTAGATTTGGAGCTTCTAACACATGCATCAAGCGATCTTGTTTTTATGCATCGTAAAGCCGTCGATTTTTTAGTCAATTTGATGGATTAGTTAGAGATCTCCATATCACATAAAATTTGATACATAATCTATTTAACATATGTAGATCATGATGATTGGTGTGAATCGGTGAAAAACACAACGTATTGTGTGGTTGAAAAGTGGATCTCAAAATAAGAAATGAGGCCGGACCTCATAGAATCAGCTCCACACACACACACATATATGAGAATAGTGGAGGAAAGAGGCCCTAGGGGGCTTTTTTCGTTAGATGACGTTAAAAAGTACACCCTCCATTTTATTCGATGATCGGCACCGTCCATCTTAATCTTTATCGTTTAATATGTCGATACATCAAATTCATGTGATTCTAACACTCCGTTGATTTAGTGGGTGATTTAGTGGGTGCAAAATTAACGGTCTACCGACAATAGAACTTTTAACATTGGTAAATCAATGGTGAAAAGGTATTAGAATCACATGAAATTTGGCGTATCGACATTTTTGACAATGAAGATCAAGATGGAAGGTCCCGATCATTGAATAAAATGATGGATGGTGTACTTTTTTGACGCCACCTAATGAAAAAGCCTCCATGGCTTTTTTTTTACATTATTCTTATATATATACCTCCCAGGGCCTTTTTACATTATTCTTTTATATATACATATATAGTACAACTATGCTCCTATCGGTGGGATTCGGAAACAAATCCTACCCTTTTCTTAACCATTGGATTAGACTTGTGTTTCTCATTGATCATATAATTGCTAGCACACATCCCAAGTCTAATCCAATGGTTAAAAAAATGGTAGGATTTGTTTTTGAATCCTACCGATATGAGCATAGTCGTACCCTCTCTCTATATGCATTCATCTTGATCCTCTCCCCCCCCCTCTCTCTATATATGGAGGATAATGGAGGCCGTAGGAGGGAATTTCCTTCTATAGCGTCGAAACAATACAACCTACATTTTTGTCGATGATCGGCACTTATCACCTCCATCATTATCATCTAAGATGTGGATACACCAAATTTCATGTGATTCCACCACCTTTTCACCGTGATTACCGACAATATAACTTTTTACATTGCTAATTCAACGGTGAAAAGGTGGTGGAATCACGTGAAATTTGGTGTATCCACATCGTAGATGATAAAGATGGAGGTGATGGGTGCCGATCGTCGAAAAAAATGGAGGTTGTATTTTTTCGACGCCATAGGAGGACCTCTTTTCTTCATTATTCTCATATATATGCATTCATCTTGATCATTTTAGACTACACGCGCGCGTGCACACACACACACATATATATATATATATATATATATATTTATAACACAGAGAGAGAGAGCATATATACGAGCATATAGACCATAGAGTGTTGTCATGTGTCCGTCACTGCAGGGAAATCCTATAATGCATGTTCTGCTTCCTCATATATATGCATGTGCGTGTGCTTGTTGTATCACCGTTTTCCTGTATCCTATTATCTAGGATATTTTTTTTGTGTCTTGTGTCCATGTCCCGAGTCCATGTGCATGGTTCATTGTTTGGCTGTCAAGGATATGATTCTAAATGGGCTTCGTATGTATAATTTGGATGACCATTTTTATTTACTCTGAGGAATTTTTGAATGCCTATTTTTTTAATAGACTAAATCATACAATTATTTTTGCTGGGGTTCTGATTACTTTCTTTATCCTCTTGATTGGTTATTTTTCTCTTCTCATTTTTTTTGTCTTTTCAGGTGATATCCATGGCCAGTACAGTGATCTTCTAAGATTATTTGAATATGGAGGTTTTCCTCCCGAAGCCAATTATTTATTTTTAGGTGATTATGTAGATCGGGGTAAACAAAGCTTAGAGACAATATGCCTTCTTCTTGCATATAAAATTAAATTCCCTGAAAACTTTTTCATTCTTAGAGGAAACCATGAATGCGCCTCTATAAATCGTATTTATGGATTTTATGATGAATGCAAGCGACGGTTTAATGTGAGACTATGGAAAATCTTTACGGACTGCTTCAACTGTCTCCCTGTAGCTGCTCTTATAGATGATAAAATCCTATGCATGCATGGTGGCCTTTCCCCAGATTTATCAAACTTGGACCAAATCAAAAGCTTGTCTCGGCCAACTGATGTCCCAGACACTGGTTTACTCTGTGACTTGCTTTGGTCCGATCCTGGACGCGAGGTTCAAGGGTGGGGAATGAATGATAGAGGCGTTTCTTACACTTTTGGTTCCGATAAAGTTGGAGAATTCTTATCTAAGCATGATCTTGATCTTGTGTGTCGTGCACATCAGGTTACAGTTTTCTGCAACCTTATGTCCTTTTTTTGGGTGTGTGTGTGTGTGTACCCCTTCAGGTGATTTATTAGCTCAAACATCCCCTTCTGCTCATTGACGTTAACCTTAAAAGCAGTCAATTTCAATTTTAAATGACCCAAATGATTTCCAAATTTAATTGTTGAACTTGTTTGTGTTGTTTAGAGTAGGAATTGAGTGTTTTAGTCAACGAACAGAGGGAGCGTTTGTGCTGTTGAATCTACAGGCTTGTTTCGTGTATTTAACCCTTTTCCTTTTCGAATGCAAGTTATGTTCTGTGTTAATTTTTTTCGCCGAATGCAGGTGGTGGAAGATGGCTATGAATTCTTTGCAGATAGACAACTTGTCACAATATTCTCAGCTCCAAATTACTGTGGTGAATTTGATAATGCTGGTGCTATGATGAGCGTTGATGAAACCTTAATGTGCTCTTTTCAGATTCTTAAGCCTGCGGAAAAGAAACCGAAGTTTATGATGCCAACAAGAATATGATTGATCCTGAACAACCTGATTCACTTGTATTTCTAGTAAGGTTAGTGAACTCTTTATACTTGTGGTTTTCTTTTATCTCCTTTTGGTGGGATTTTACAGATTCCAAACTTTGCTGCATTATCCACCTGGTAGTGTTCAGATCATAGGCTCTTGCTTTAACTCCGCCTCCTTTATTTTTGAAGTAAATTTATGCAACACAACTAAATGCAAGACCTAAAATTTGGAAAACAGGTTGGTTTTTTTGTTGGTTTTCCAGATAAAACCGTAATACGATAGCGTCATCACATTTTGTAGGTTTGCTTTTCCAAATTATCTACAGGTCTTGAAACATCTCAGAATTATATTTCTTCCGTAAACATAATCAGACACCATTTTTGTATGCGGCTAAAGGCATGCCCATACAATGATAGGGAAGTTTATAATGTGATTGTTTGGCACACGGATATGGTGATAGGGAGGTTTGTACTTGAAGGTTGCTATGCCTACACCGATGTCTGAGAATTAAATAAGCACTTCATTCATAAAGCTTCATTTTAATTGGTTGAGAGGAGTGAAAATTATACCTAAATATGAAAAATGACGGACTACACCAATACAGTATTAATTATGGGACTTCTTCACTACAAATTTGACACACAGAAGATGTTCTTGGAACCGGTGATCTTTCACTCATGGACTTTTGCCAAAGGCAATAAACACTTCGACTACAGTTTAAAATCCTCATTTGGTTGGCATACTGCATTAATGGTAGTATCATTCACCACCTTCCTCAACTAAAAACTGCCCAGAGTCGTATTTTGACACTCTTTAGTACCTGGTTTCTTCATTTGATGAAAGCTGCTTGGCCTTGTGGAGATTGTGTCCTTAGAAATCGCTCACTGCATTTTTTCCGTATCTGTGTTCCCTTATTTGTCATCGTCCTATATCATAGGATAGTAGTCATCGATCTCAAATGATTTCTAAGTTGCTTAATCTTGATTTTCTGCTTCGGTCACATATATCTTCTTGTTTCATCAATTAGCTTCTTAGGGTGCATTCACATTTTTCCCCTTGTTACCGGAATATGGCAATTAAAATGTACTGGCACCTTGAAACACAATATGTTTGTTGAATTTGGTATGACTTGCTTCAAAATTACATTTTGATGTTGAACCTCAAAGTATGCGATATTGCTTGGAAAATGGAATACCACAGTATTTTCGTTAAATTTATAAGGTGTGTGACCCACGTGCGACCCACCTCATCTCTAAATAGACAGGGTTGGATGTAATTCCCGTCTCTTGGTTGCATCTCATAGTTCCCATTCCTTGTTAATTCTCTTCACCTTTTGGGGTTTAATTTTATTTGTTTCTTGATGTACAAAGTGATATTAGCAGGTCTTTGTCTCTTTTTTTGGTCGGTTGCAAGCCTGATATTTGTGACATCCTTGTCTTGAGACAATTCCCTGCCCCTACCAGCCCTTCCCATCCCCTTGTGAAATCTTGTGTTTGGTATAAATATGAAAAGATTGTTCAAAACTTCAATTATAAGTGATAATCTTAGCAAGACTTAGGAAAATTGGGTTTGAAATAGTTATAGACTGTTTCATCTATAGGATATATTAGTTGCAAAAGCTTGTGATCTCCACTGCTCAAAAGTTACATGTTGAGCAGGAAAAATTCTCTGTGTATAGTATAAAAGGTTTCAGAATTCATGTTCCCATGAAACCTTAGCTATGAACCTTTGCTGCTTGATGAAGTGTACTGTGTCATATACATAATATAGGATTCTCCATGTACATCTTTTCCCTTATTGAATTTGATTCATCTCCAAAGAATCAGACCTATAGCTATTCATACTTTCAGGGCTTTCTTTGGTCATTTCTGGGACATAATTTCGTTACTTTCAAACCTTCCATTTTTAAGTTTGCTGGGACAAAATTTTCGTTACTCAATGTTTGATTTTAAGCATTTTTCTTTTTAATTTCCATTCAATTTACCCCTTTGATAAAGTAGCGAGTAACTTTACTTCATACTATTATTAGTTGTGAAAATTGGTTTATCATGGAAATAATTTCCAGCATATATCAAGAATTGCACTTGAATCTCTTTTAATTTATCTTCCACAAGTACACATTTATAAAAATAATTATATTAATTACTAGACTATTGTTAATTCTATGACGGCTATGGCCCATTTTCGAATTAAATTTGGGCTGTTCCTCTGTTGACATGTTTTAATGTGTGCCCGGTATAGTAGAAAATAGAGCGCTACCCAGCGTAACAAGGACTATTTTACCGTAGCTTACGCTATTTTTATAAATACCTTACGCTATATAGCTTAAAGCTATGAAGCATAGGTCTTTTAGCGGGCTAAAAATCCGATCTAATCCTTAGACCCACAAACAAAGCATTCAAAAACCTAAATTCATCATCTAGGACATCAACACCGCACTTTCTTCTCGTCCCCTTTCTTTCCCCTAAATCGATCTTCCCAACTAAGGTTCATCGCCGACCATCCAATGCCTTGTTGCAACGTCGACCTCTTAGGAGAGTCCATTTGAGGCCATCAATGTGTATATGACTTTTAAACTACTTGAGTTATTTAATTATGTTATTGTTTTCGAGATATTTAAGTTGATAATCAATTTATATATTGTGGATAGGTATATACATTCTTATGAACCATTGAAGATGGATAGAAATGTGAACTCATGGATTTACATTAGGGATATTGTTGATATGCTAGTGGTTAGTAGTTTCTTATATTTTTGAAAAATTAATTCATTAATTTTAGAGTAATTTTACTATTTGATACATTAGTATAACTTTATCTATATTTCTAAACTACCAATATTGTTAAACTTCGTTGCTTATGGTAATCGTTATCTATATACGCCTTTTCCTATATAGTGGCGGAACATATAGCTATTTTCAACATCGGTTCAAACTTATAAATAAATATAACTTTATAAAAGGACATGCCATGAAGTTTGCTATGACATACTGATTCTCACTAATATTTTCTTAAACTGCTTTCTAGAGTTTGGAAGAAACGACTTTCTTCTTTTTTAATTAATGAATTTGTTGCCGTCTTGTTTAATTCTTATGAGACTTGGTGGGTTATACAAGTCACATATTTTTTTCTTCTTTTTTCCCCCTCGATAAAATCACCTTTTTAGGTGGTTTGGGTAGGGGTGGTGGTTATTCAAGAGATTATGAAATACAAGGCTATTATGTATTTTCGCAAAATCAAATTGTGTTTTAGAGATCATATTCAAATACAATTCTCTAGGAGTTTGAAATCACCCAAAACTAATTTTGTAAATATTGTTAATGTTTTTTTGGTTGATATTGTTCTTATTTTAAATTTAAAGTGAATAATTACTAATGCTATGGTAATTTTAATTATGTTATATACTAATATCTATTTTTATTTATTTTGATATCCATCATCCTAAGAATATGCATAATATTTATGTAATAATAAATATTTTTTAAAGAATAAAAATGGCAAAATCAAAGTTTCAAGAACAACCCGCGTATATTAACTTCTAAATTTTAATATAAATAATATTCATATTTAGGCTCTCAACCCAACTATAAAAGAATAAAACAAATGAAATATGTCTCGTAAATTTAGTTGATGCAATACAAGAGAAATTAAAAAAAATCTTGAAAGCAATAATATTTATTCTTTCGCCAGAATATCAATGAAAGTCGTTAATTCGTTGAATTTCACATGAACTTTATATGAAGGCGGATCAATACAAAAGAAAGAGATACAATCGGGAAAGAAATAAAAAAGAAAGATGTTGAAGAGAGTTCATAAGGATTTGAGAAGAACAGGGGTGAGGCTATGATTCACCGTATTAAATGTCAGATATCGGTGTCGTGTCGATCCAAAACTTTTGATTTCGGAAATCGGAAAATTTTCGGTGATAATTTTAAATATCGGATTGTACAATTTTGTATTATAAATGTCATTGATACAACTTATGTTTTGGACAAAAATGTCATCGTTATAACTTAATATAAATATAAATCGTTTAAGTTGAGACGATCAAAGGCAAAGAAAGAAAAGAGAAGCGTTGAGTCGAGAAAGGATTGGAGTCGATGAGGATCGCTGAGAGTAAGGGTCTGCTGTTGATGTCTAGGGTTTTAAGTATGAGAGGATTCAAAGTCCAGAACGAAATCGAAAGGTTTTCTTGTTGAAGACCGAAGTTGAGACTTGAGAGGAGATCGAACGTCTCTGAGAAATCGAAAGAAGACAAGCTGCCTCTGAGTGGACTTAAGAGAAAATAGGGTTAGTAAGGTATTAAGTAATAAGTTTTATGTTCTGAAACTCAAAAAAAGCATAACAAGTTTTTTAGCAAGTATACCGACATTTCTGCCGATATACATAAATTTCGGCGACATTTGTGGGATGTCGGCTGACATGTAGAACACTGTTGTGATTTGATAGAAATTTCATTCGATAATAATATATTGTGTGATTTTAAGTTTAATGTGAGTTTTCAATCAACTGCAATGTTTTCCAAATGTTTTTTCACAAACACTATACTTTAAAGCTACATTTTAAATCTTTCTGCTAACACCATACTTTAAAATCATAATTTAAATCCTTTCTCAATAACACTATACTTTGAAAACACAAATATTTCTACAATGTATTTTTTCAATACCTTCCTACTAACACCCCTTGAACCAAAATATTCATTCTCAATGTGTTATTACCTACTCAATTTATTTTTCATTTTTTTCGAGGAAGTGTCCTTTTTATTAATTAATTTAATTCTTATAAATAATAAACACTCTCAATGTGCTATAAATTCATGATTTTTCTTTCTTGTTGAAATAACATATTCGTCATTTTTATTATTTCTATTCTTAATTAATAATTCAAGATGTGCTATATACCATATGATTTTCTATTTCAAAACAATAACCTATTAATCATTTAACCAAAGATTTATTAATCATTCATGGTGTACTATAACCAACATACACCATGAATTTTCTTTTTCAATAAAATAAACAAATTCATCATTCTTAGTGTGCTATATATAACCAACATTTAATTTTGATAAATAACTTATTCATCTTTACTCTAAATATGATATAACATATTAATCTTTTTTGGGGTAAAGTAACTTCTCATCTCTTAATTTTTTTCAAGTTTTTTTTGATATGATTTGGCTAACAAATATGCTGAAAGGCCAAAGCAAAACCTTAAAAGGGGTAGGGGATTGAATAAATTATTGATAATTGCAATGCAATTAATCACACCACTAATTATAGCAATTGATCAATACAAATTACAGCAATTGATAGCAAATGTAAATACGATAAAGTAAATGAGACAAGATAACAAACATAAACAAGGTGATTTAAATATGTTCAACGTCCATGCCTTGGCCTATCCAAAAGACTATATTATATCTCTAGACTTTCCCAACCTTTTATTATTATGCTCCTTCACCAGGTAAAGGAAACCTTTACAACTAGCACTTCTTAAAAGATTATAATTACAACTTGCTTATTTCTAAGAAACCATATTCAAATCGAAACAAATTCTTTCTAATACACGAGGGATAATATTATTAACGAATTTCTCACTCACTAATAGGAGTTAACTTTGCAGAGTGAATGGTTGAGAGTGAAAAACAAATCATATTTAGCTTGAAACTCTTCAGGAATTACTCAAGAGGATGTAAATTTATTGTAGGAGTAATTGATGAGAACGAGAGTTAGAAATATTTTATATACATAAATAATTGAACAAAATAATATTAGCTGAAAAATGACCATACTTTCCTTATAACAACTATAATTACACGGGTATAATAGAGATAATTTCAGATTTCATGAATACTAAAAATTCCAAAAACAGAATTAGAGAAACATGGCAAAACAAACAAATTTGCTCTCGGAGACATGCGTAGGGCAAGGAAAATTGATGAAACCAATAACTACCTCCATATGTACAAAGCCACATCTATAAAAAGGATTGGCAAACCTTTTCGGGCCGTCTAATCTCTTTCTTTTTAGAGTACACTTTTCTAAAATTATCAAATAATTCATGATATATATCTAAAAAGTAATATCATTTTCACAAATTTTATCCTCATGATAAATATTTTTGTTAGAAACAAAAATTGAAGTAGATATTATACCTTAATCGATTAGAGTGACTAATGTTATTGTCATTTGATTTTGGTATTTTATCCATCAACGGATCTCCTTTATGTGTAGCCTCAATATTTTTCGAGGCTTTATGAGCACATATACAATAAGAAACTTTATTAGAAATATTAGTATCAAAAGAAAATATTAATAAAATTAAAGAAATGCTATCTATATATAATAGGTTCTCTTTTCATAATAACTCCAATTTGAGTTTGATTTGGAGGGAAGAATAAATCCTTCTATAGTAATATCCTATCTAAAAAATATGAACATGCCTCCTAGAATGGCGTACCTGTGTTCGACATGCGTCGAACATGGAAACAGTCTCGACATGCGCCCGACACCTTGTTGGACGCGTATGATGTGTGTCCGATCTGGGCACATGCCTGGAAATGCATCAAATTTTGAGAAGAAAATCAAAGAGAATTTATTGATGACTTAAGCGGAGCAGCCTCCTTCCTAGGTGAAGATGAATGAGAAGGATTGAAAATGAAAGGTTTTCTCTACTGTTCTTATACTAAGATAATGGTGAATAGTGACCTTTTGCAGCTGGATTTGAGTAAATAGCTACTTTTTACAGTTGTATACAAATATAGCAGGAGCTATTTTACAACTGTAAAAAAGTTGCTTTTTTCAACAATTTAAGAATTGCTCTCTTCATTTATTCAAAATAAAGCTGTTTTGGATAGTTTTTTTATGCATGAATAAATCATCGAAAACAATTTTCAACTCTTGTACATTCCTTTTGCTCAAAAGCTTTATTATTTCAACTTATTTTGTTGGTTTTTTATCATTCCAATTTTATACATATCAATAATATAATATAATATAATATAATATAAAAAAGCCGTGTCCCGGTTTCCTACTTTTTCAAAATTTGTCGTCTTGTGTCCTTGGTATTCGTGTCCGTACCCGTGCTTCATAGTATCGTTTAAACCATTGGATTTAGCTTTTATGAAGTGCTCCGTTCAAATTAACCATTCTTTATATTTGAAACTGTTAAATAAATATGCACAAGATTGATCACAATCTCTTTGGAGGAAACGCCGTGGATCTTTTACTCTATGTTAAACCAAATAGATTAGAACGAGGCTCTAAATACTAATTGAAAGGCCAAAAGCACAAACTCGAGACGGGGGTTGTGTGAATAAGGGTTTGAGTAAATTTTGCTAATTTACAATCTAATTAAGCATAAACCATAAATTATAGCAATTGATAGAGTACATGTATATGCGATAAAGTAAATAAAATAAGATAGCAAACGCAAACAGGACAATTTAAAAAGGTTTGACATCCATGTCTAGTCCTCTCTTGAAGACCCTATCTTTAGGCTTTATCTTTCACTGTCTTGCTCCGTCACCGGGTAATAGAAAACTTGACGACAAGCTCTTCCCAGAAGGTTACAATTACAACTTGCTTATTCCCAAGAAGCTACAATCAAACCAATACAAATTCTTTCTAATAGAAGAGGGACAATGTTTGCCTATAAATATCTCACTAATAGGGTTAAGAGCTTTGTTGAGTGGATGATTGAAAGTAAAAAACAATTCAAATTTATCTTGAAACTATTAAAAAATTAGATGGAAATTTATTGGAGGTATAACTGTTATGAATGAGAGTTGTTGAAATAATTTTTATATATAAATAATTAGACAATAATTTCAGCTTAAAAATGACCGTATTTGCCATTAGAAAAGCTATAATTCTAAGGGCGGATTTTATAAATGCTAAAATTTGGTGAAACATGACAAAATAACGCATATTTGCTCTCGGGTTAATGCGCAGGGCAAATAAAATGATTACATTAATAGTAACCTGCCATGTGTACAAAGCATAATAGCTAGAAATTGGATTGGCAAAGCCTGTGGGTCTGATTAGTATAAGTCCTATGGCTATAACAAGTATAATTAAATAGCATTAAACTCTTTATTTTTTAAAACCTCTATCAGATATATGCAAGTATATAATACTTTGATGAATTGGGCTTTAAAGTTTTAAAAACAATAAATAGTTTTAGAAAATTATTAAAAATATATTCAATGTTGAAATGATACCAAGTGCTTATTGAGATTAATTTCGCCATAAAATTAAATAATATTTTTTAAACTGATAAACATATTTTTTAATAAGTATTAATAATTCGGGCACTCTAGAAATAAAAATAAAAAATAAGAATGAAAATGTATATGTGTTGATCAAGCTCTCTAGCATCCTAGTCTAATTACAATATATTTTTAAAGAAGATAAAATAAAAATAAAAATATGTTTGTTGATCAAGCTCTCTAGTATCCTAGTCTCTTTACAATATATTCCTAAACAAGCTAGGTAAATATCCTACTATCTCAAAACTCGTGTAGTACAACGTGACTTCAAATCGGTCTTTCACTTAGTTTCGTGAAATCACAACTTCTTCCTTCGTCCGCCAATTGTTTGAAAATGAAGCTGTTTACCTCCCGCCTCCGTCAAATATTTCTTGATGCTAAATCTAAAATAGTGTTAGTATGAATATGGTACAAAAGTGTTTGGCATTAATCAAACTAAACTGAGATGGGTCCAACATATCTTCTTTGCAATAAGATGACCCACTATCCATTTTACTTGATCAATAGAAGTAGTCATACTCGGTGCGCGATTTTCCTCTTTTTTTAGTAAATTGTTTTATTCATCATTTTACTTGTTGTTTACTATCAAAATTTGTTATTCTCGCTTTGTAACTCATGAATTCAACCTTTTCTTTTGTTCTTGTTAGATTAATCACTTTTGATGTGTTGTACCTTATAAACCATTTTCTTTTTGCGTTGGTATATGCTTTATTAAACCCATTCGGAAAGCCTTATTTAAAACTAAGCTGGCATTCCAAAAATCTTGATTCTTTTTGTCAACGAAAACGATGCTAACCAATTCATAACAAATATCTTATACGTGTACTTTCATTATATTGTATACTAGTGTTTTTGCACGTGCGAGGCATGTTTTTGCACGTGCGAGGCACATGTGTATATTTTGAATAACATATATATTGAAGATGTGTGTAGACATTACATGAAAATTTCTGAAGATATTTATAGTTTTTTTTTCTAAATTTAAATTTAATGAATGCAGTTAATGGTAATATTAGAATTGAGAAATTTATGAATCATACAAAATAACAAAAGATATTAGGGCTTGTGTATAAATTTGCAAGGCATATTTCTTTTTTGGGCTTTTAACCATGAGAGAGAAGGTTGGCGACTTTTCATTTTCTTATTTTTGTCTTTTCCCCAATTCTCAATTTTAGCTCTTAGAAATTTGTCATTGTTTTAATTGTGTTGATTAATGACATCATCTAGAGACTTCTAGTTATAATAGTAAAGATAAAATCATGCGTTTAATCGTTCTCTGAAACCATAAATGAGGATCAAACCAGCAAAAAGGGAATGGGAATTTTGACGCATAGCATGGGATGAGCTCCTAAGCCGTCAATTGTCTAAATTTTGATGAAAAGTTTTTATTTTTTCTGTGCTCATAATTTTATGGTGTAATTTAAATTTTTATTATAGATATATATGCTATCAATCTGACTTTATAATCTGGGTGTTTTACCAGGAATTGGAATTTGTAGAGATTGTCTCATTTATGTTGAGGAATGCATCTGGAGGATGGCATGAACCTCCCAGCAGTTACAATGCTAATGGATTTCATGCTCTGAGACGATGCTGGTGCTGAATCGCGATTGACAAAAAGATGCACAAGAAGATTCATCTCAAATGATGAGCCAAATTTAAATTTTATGCATCTTTTTGCTGGGTTAAATTAATATGTTGAGCGCACATTTTTTGTGTTTTGCATCTGCATCTGCTAGGATTCCCTATTTTCGTAAAAATTTGGTATATGATTGAATATAGATCTGTTTTCGGGAAAAAAGATGTATGATCATCTTTAATCTCAATTTTTTTTTTTTGGAATAGTAGGCTGTAAACCTTTAAGCAAGATTTGAATCCTAGATCCCCTAACTGACAAGACCTTTTGTTCAACTGCAAAGAGTTTTTATCATGTAGCTACTTTAGAGCCTCTTGGTTAATCTCATGTTATTTGTTCGGAAGTTGCATTAAAAAAAGAATGTGCGTCTTTAGTGTATCCGCACGGTTTCCTTGTGAAAGAATTTGCTCTAACGTCTATCTATCTGCATGTTTATATAGTTTGTGAAATCTTGATAAATAAATAATAATCCTAATATGTTTTTAACAATCTCTTGCTAATGTTATAGTTGTCCCTAATAATTAACTAAACAATCTCTTTCTACTGTAATAGCTCTCTGCTAATAATAAACTAAATAGACATGATATCTTTGTAATTAATTGACCAATAAGGTTTGCATTTATAGTCGAGTCAATTAATGCCAAATATATTTTTGGTCGTTAAGTAACTTGTACATGCAAGTGACATCTTCTGAGAAATTTATCAGTGCTTTTATAAGCAAGTGTCCCTGTAGTCCAGTGATAAAACATTATTGCAATTGAGCCAGAGGTATAGATTCAAACCCTACCTGCATCGAGTTCTAACTTGATATTCCAAAAAAAAAAAGACTAGCTGTTTTATGTGCGGTGCAACTGTTTTAGGAGAAAGTGGAGCCACGCATCCGCTGCACAACAAACCTAGCAGCTATGGAACCCCTAGGTGGGTCGTGCACTGTTATAGGAGAAAGTGGAGCCACGCACCCGCTGCACAACAAACCTAGCAGCTATGGAACCCCTAGGTGGGTCGTGCAACCGCGCTGCATGGCGACACCAAGATCTCTGTTTCATGTGTTATAACATGTTTTTCAAATCCATGATCACTTTGAATATATAGCTAGCAAGTAAAGTTATTTAGATATTTAAGTATATCAATTTGATAAGCTCTAATAATCCAAGTCTAAGCTGACCACAAATTCTTATGAGTCATACAAGTTCGATTATAGGTACGGAGATGGGAAAAATTGTTTCCGAGCCCTGTTTCTTAACTTCATTTACTAATAAACCAAAAAAGTTTCAAAATTGTGGAAAAATCTAAAATATACTTGATAATAATGTTATGGTTGAATAAAAAATGTTCCGAAAGTTACAATGCATGTAACTCAAGAAAGCATAAACTTGGTAATTTTTTTTTTATCTCAATTAGAATATGTTTGGGCTTAAAATATTCCTATTTTCTAAATACTGGTTTTTTGGAAATTTTAAAAATACATGGCTTAAAAGTAAGCCGGTTCTTAAAACTGGGTTTCCCATAAGAAATTTAGATTCTAGGATAATGCGGCCTAGATTAACAATCTCTACTATTATAACTACAATTCTTTGGGCAGTTGCAATTAGAATATTAAATTGAACTAACAGGCAGCATATGAATACCAGGTGAAATTTTAATAAAATTTGAAAACAAAAAAAGTTAAGAAAAACACAAACAAAAAATCAAAACAGAATCAGGAACTATCTAGACTATCTAGATTAGGCAAAATAGGATCAAAACAAAAAATGAGAAAAAAACTGAAAAGATTAATAAAGATTTTTAAAGATATTTAGTTAAGACAATCCGAATCTCAATATAAAAACCTTATTTTACAATATATGTGCATGGCACATCCAACATGTTGTTCACAGGCGGTTGTAACTTCACGGGATTACCAATAGAGCAATATTTTTTTCTACCCTCCGCATGGCGGGTAGAAAATACACCAATGCTTCCATTGGGAACTTCTGCCATCAACGAGGTTATAGTTTGCGTGCGTGTGTGGACGTGCGTGGATGGGTGTTGGGCTGGGGAGGGGGGCATGAAGGGAACAAGTGGACAGCAAATGGAAGGCACGGGCTTTTATGAATAAGTTGGAGATAAATTTATATAATTCAAATATTTCCACTCTTTTTAAACCCAACATTGCCGATCCCAAGTCCCACTCTTTTTAAACCCAACATTGCCAATCCCAAGTCCGGATGAGAAAGGATGAGAGTTGTGGTAGGTATGTGACAGCCAACATAAAATTTTATCACATTCTTTAACATGAACCATAATAAGAATATCGTTGGGGTGTACCTGCTCAGCGACGCGCTACATCGGTTCCGGGTGTAGCGTTAAGTATGTAAGGGGTTCTAGATCGTCATCCGGAAATGGCGCGCTACATTAGACCCCGGGTGTAGTGACAAATAAGTAAGGGTTTCATAAGATCCGTCTAACTTTTTGGAACATAAGTTCCCTTACGGGTAGACTACAGAATTAATGGAGGTGATGATTAGAAAGAGAGTTGATATTATGTGTTTGCAAAAAACTAAGTGGGTAGGTGAAAAGGGTAGAGTCGTAGAGTCTTGGGGTTATAAGTTATGGTATACGGGTAGAGATAAAAGTCGTAATGGGGTAAGTGTAATCATACATAGACGGTTGCTTGAGAATGCAGTTGAGATTAGGAGAAAATGTGATAGAATTTTACTGGTTAAGCTTATTTTAGATAGGGAGATCCTTAATATTATTAGTACATATGCACTACAGATAGGTCTTGATGACGCTAGTAAGCATCTATTCTGAGAGGATTTAGATGAGATGGTGTAAAAAATACCTAGTGGAGATAAGTTATTTATTGATGGTGATCTTAATGGATAGGTACTAGTCGTAGTGAGTTTGATACTATTCATGGTGGTTTCGGTTTTGGACAAAGGAATGAAGCAGATAGCTCGATTCTAGATTTTGTCTTGTCTTATGACTTGATCTTAGCAAATACATGGTTTAGAAAAAGAGAGTCTGTAAATCCCCAGTTCTATGTATATATTTTTCCGTATTTCCCCCAGAATTTTCCTATAATTTTTTGCACATTTTTATATTTTTATTATTTTATTTATTAATTTTCTAAACTAAACCTAAACCCTTTTTCCTAAGCCCCACCCCACCCGACCCGACCCGACCCGAACCCCCCACTTCTTCTTCTTCTCTTTCTCTTTCTTTTCCCGCCTCATCCCCAACGACTCCCCCTTATTACGCTCGACCCTGACCCGGCCCTCGTCGACGCCGCCCCGCTTGCCAACGACCCCCGCGATCTTCACGGTCAGCTCCTCCTCCATCCCCTCTCGTTTTCTCTCTCTCTCCCCTTTTCTCGCCAACGGCTTCCTTTCCCGCTCGCGCCTACGAGACCCGCTCCACCTACGACGAATCCCCTCCCCAACTAACCCCGAGATCTCGGCGCCGACCTTCTCTCTCCCCTCAATGTCTCCCTCTCGATCTCCTTCCCTCTCGTTCTCTCTTTCTCTTTCACTCGCTCACTTCCTCCTCAAAAACCATCCTCCACCGACGAGCCCGAGCCCTGTACATCACCTCACTCCACCGTTGACCACCCACTCCATCACCGTCACTGACCCACCACCTTCCTCTCACCAACTCCACCATCATCTCCTCTCTGAGCACCATCACGAGCTCCAACACCAATCGCCACCTCTGCAACCATCACCGTCGACCTATTCTAGTTGCCGGCCTCGTCACCTTTAGGGACCAACGTCGCCGCCGCCACGAGCCGCTCCTTTTCCTCCTCTGTAACCCCTCCGACCTCCATCGACCTCTAACCCAACCACATTGAGCTCCTCACCACGCAATCGCTCCGCTCCTCTGTCTCTCGCCTACGAGTCACCGGCGACCCACAAAACTCCCCAGCTCCTTTTCCTTCAGCTCGAGCCACGTCCCAAGTCTCCCCCGAGCTATCGCCGAGCCACCGCCTGAGCTCGGTGCCACGCTACGCCAGCCCCGTGCCACGCCACGTCCGCCTCAGTGCCACGTCGTGCCAGCCTCCGTGCCACCAGTGCCCCCCATTCCCCGATCCAGTGCGCGCACCGTGCCCACTCCCACACCAGCACTGCTTCCCGTGTCGTGTCGCACTGTGCCACACACGCACTACGCTCCGAGCTAAGACCGTGTCCAGTACCGGGTTACCGCACATCGCGCACACGCCACGCACTGTGTCCAGCATCGCATCGTCTCGTGTGTTGAGATGAAGTTCGCAAGTGGTGTCGCTTCTATATCAGCGACCGAAGGCAAGTGAAGCCCTCACTTGCTTTACCATGCTATAAACATAGATTTATGACTTCGTGTTAGAATTATATTAGATAGATTATTACGAATATGTGTTAAGTAGTATATATACTGTCACGTATATATTGTAAGCCATCACCACATTTTCATGGAAAACCATAATAATCCTAAGATGTTAGTTTTGAGTGTAATCGGATCTAAACTATCATATTAATATTGTGTGGAATTGTAAGTATTAGATACCGTTCTCATGAGTTCGGCAAAACCGATTTTAATTCGATGGCTCTTGATATTGTACGCTAAGAGTTCGATACCATGAACTGAACCAAAACCCCGTCAAACATGCTCAAAGTTTTACCAATAATTTTTTTGCTGCTTACGAATATTATGTACAAAAATAAACTCAAATAACAAAGCATCGCGTAAGGAAACGACGTCCCAAAGACGCGACGTCAAATTTGGTTTTACTGTACACGTAGTAGTGTTAAATTGGTATTAAATTAGTTTCATGTGGGAATGTAATGTTATATGGCTCATATCGAAGCCGACTCGATAAGATAGAACCCTCTATAGTTTATATTTCAATACCAATAGACCATAGCAACAAGAACTGACTGGGAATGCGGCTCTGGACCGCAGTTTGGGACAACATTCCACGAGGATACCTGAACTTAAGCGCCTGCATGTCGCTACATAAAACTGAAAATGTACGGAGTCCTATATAGTCGCGTAGATAATTTAGTTAGCTAACATATGGATATGTTCTCGTTCAGTTTCACTGTCGTTTGGTATTTTGTTTATATTTTAGATTGCCGACGTGTTCTGCAGTTACATTTCTTTCACCTTCACACTAAACATGACATATTTTCTAGTAGAGAAAGGATATCATGGATCCGTTTGATGCGTCGAAAACCTAACAGATAGAACTAGGTTTTATTCAACTGGGGAAACACCTGAATCTAAACACAATTCTTAATAAACCGCGCGCGAAGTTGGACTTCCAGTTCTGAAACTGGAATTCCAACAATTGATCGCTAATTTAAAATGATGATAAGTCTCTAACCTGAATTCTTATTGGCATGAAACTAATTTGAACGCTTAGATAATCAAGTATACTTTGTTCTCCTTTTATACTATTTTGGTCGATTCTATACGTGTGATTTATGGTGAATTTTGCAAATCATATAGCGTTGGCTGTTGTCACGCCCCACCCCCAATACAGAGAGTATTGCCTGCTTTGGCCGAAACCGCACGGTTTTTCCCTTTAGAGCGAACCAGACCCGACCAGGGGCCACTTCTCAGGAGGTCACCCATCCCAAGACTTCCCTGGCCCGAGCACGCTTAACTACGGAGTTCTCAAGCTCTTGTAGTTCCGGTTCACTTAAAAGGGGCCTCTGTATTGAAGAGTGGTATCATTCCATTTATAGTACCATTCCATTTATAGTACAGATCTGCCCCCTTTCGGAATGTATTCCGAAGAGTCCCCATTGTTCTACAGTGGGTCCCACGGACTCCAGAGGTGGCCTCTGCCCACTTAACACGACACTTGGCGTGGCACTTTGTTCCGTGTGGCACTTTGCTCCGTGAGCAAGAACCGGGTCCCGACATTCTCCCCACCTTTGAACAATGGTTCGTCCTCGAACCACAGACCTGCTATTGAGGGACCAGCTCTGATACCATTCTGTCACGCCCCACCCCCAATACAGAGAGTATTGTCCGCTTTGGCCGAAACCGCACGGTTTTTCCCTTTAGAGCGAACCGGACCCGACCAGGGGCCACTTCCCAGGAGGTCACCCATCCCAAGACTTCCCTGGCCCGAGCACGCTTAACTACGGAGTTCTCAAGCTCTTGTAGTTCCGGTTCACTTAAAAGGCGCCTCTGTATTGAAGAGTGGTATCATTCCATTTATAGTACCATTCCATTTATAGTACAGATCTGCCCCCTTTCGGAATGTATTCCGAAGAGTCCCCATTGTTCTACAGTGGGTCCCACGGACTCCAGAGGTGGCCCCCGCCCACTTAACACGACACTTGGCGTGGCACTTTGTTCCGTGTGGCACTTTGCTCCGTGAGCAAGAACCGGGTCCCGACAGCTGTCATAACTTAGTGAATATCTATTCAGTGCATTTCTACCTTATTTTGTATTTGCTTTATACCTTCTGCATAGTGAACATTTACATTGAGACCTAGCGACTGATTTGCATTGTCGATATATAAGTGTTAGTGATTAGGTTGTGGCAAGTACGATAGTGAACCGGTGATTGAAAGTGATATTCATAAGTGGAAGCGTGATTGAAAGTGAAAGCGATACGTATTTGGTCACAACTTATCTAATACCTGAACACATACTATAACCTGGGGAATGGGAAAATCAAGGTGGAATTCAACTTGTATTTAGCGAGGTACAGTGACTTAGAGGATGATCATTCGATATTAGTGATACACACACACATTAGGTCGTTGGCCTAGCGGCACGGCTGCAGGGTTATGTTCCAGGCAATAGTGGACCGTAGTCTCGGGCATGCACGAGACCCTTGTTAAACACGGGCATCCTTTCCACCAATTGATTTTATTGACTTAGTGACTGATAAGTAGTGACATACACATTGCCTGGTTTACTGACATGATACTTATATCGCACTATTAATATTCAAATGATATTCATTATTCTCATGTTTCTGTATTCTGTCGCACCTTTCATATTTGATAACATTATACACACATTATATATTTATTGCTATATGTGTCGCCTTGACGATCTGAGTGTGCATGCTCAGAGGACGAAGTAGACCCAGCTAAGGAGCAGGATCTGCCATTCGAGATCGCGGAGGTTTAGACCGCGACATCAGCGCCGCCCTTTTTTCTATAAGCACATTGTTATTTTGTTGGTTAGTTATTTCTTTATGCAAAATAAATGTATCTCGAACTCTTTTATTTTAATGTAATAAAGTTGTGAACTGTGATTTTCTTTACTCTAGTACTGTTTACCGACTACCATGTAATGTACCAAAGTGTGACTACGGCGGGATTATTCCCTGACCGTAGGAGCATGTCTGGCCTAGTCACCCCTCGCATTCCGTATTTTGGGAAGCGGGGCGTGACATGGTTTTATTGGTATCAGAGCCAGATTTGGATGAAATTACAGTTCCGTTGAGGGATCCCTAAATTGAATTATACCCTTGATGTGTGCTTTATTACATTTCCTTTTCACTTTCTAATACGCGTTGAATCATCGTGTATTCCTTGTTTGAATCTGATTTCTTTTTGATCGTCTTTCAGAAATATGGACTTCTCGGGAAACTCCTCAGGTACCGGTTCCCACGATCGTACCGAGAAGATCCTCAGCACATTGACGACCTTAGCCCAGGCTCAAGAGAGGAAGACCAATCTCTTGTCCGATGGATTGAAGGTGGTACGGGAGAACGCAATTACCGCTCTGGAAAGATCTACGGTTGTTCCCGCCGCCCCGAGGGCGCCCTCATACCGACTACACAGGCTAGGGTTGGTACCGTTTCGGACTTTAGGAGGCTTCATCCAGCGGTTTTCACGGGATCAGCAAATCTACTCGAGGCCGAGCAATGGCTCATCAACATGGAGAACCTTTTGACGGCCGCTCGGGTCCTTGATGATGACAGAGTGAGCGTGGTAAAGATTCAGCTGGAGGACGAGGCCTGCACGTGGTGGTCCGTAGAGGAAAGCCGGCTAGAGAAACCTATCAGATGGGACACGTTCTCCGCCTGCTTTCTAGATCACAATTTCCTGGCCACTGCCAAGGCCGAAATGGAGGAGAAATTCATCATGTTGAAGCAAAATGGACGCTCAGTGGATACCTACGCTGCAGAGTTTAACCGGCTGAGTCGCTTCGCATCGTACATGGTAGCCACCAAAGCCGCAAGGGCCAGACGGTTTCAGCAGGGGCACAATATCGAACTGTAGCAACTTATCGCGTCCCTCGAACTGTAGAGGATCTCCTGAGGTGAGAAAGTACTCAAGTGTTGAACGCTGCCCGAGTACAAGAAAGATTGGCGGAGAAGGCCAAGGGCCAACGATCGGTGGACAGGAGATCCCACGTAGTTCCATCACGAACTACTATTTCCTCTTGTGGAGCGATCCCAGTTCACAGGCCGGGTGTTACGCAGATGGAGTGTACTTTCTCACCTCAGCAGCCGCAGCGGAGAGCACTAATTTATGACTATTGCCAGAGGCCAGGGCACATGCAGAGAGATTGTCACAGAGCCAAGGGGAAGTGTCTGATTTGCAGATCCATCGAGCACAGGGTCAGCGGGTATCTCCAGAGATCCGAGCTACAGGGAGGGTTCGAGCAACAACAACCGTCATACGGTACTTTAGCTCAAAGGGGTCCACCTCTGGCATCCCAGCGTCGATTATTCGACCAGAGGCAGACTGGTACGGGTCAGAATCGAGGGCGGGCTTTCACCTTGTCCGCCGAGCAGGCAGAGACTTCTGGAGAAGTGGTTGCAGGTACTCTCCTTATTTATTCTATACTAGCTAGAGTTCTTTTTGATTTAGGTGCTACACATTGCTTTATTTCTATACGGTTTGTCGACACACACTCTATACTTCATGAGCTGTTGATCAAGGGTTGGGAGATATATACGGGTAACGAAATTATTGTGTCCAGCCAAGAGTGTAGGTTATGACCATTGGTGGTTTGCGGTAGAGAATTTTATGCAAACTTCCTTTTGATTGGGACTGGTAGATACGACGCCATTTTTAGGATGGATTAGTTGAGCACATTCCATGCTGTTATCAACTGTCGGGCTAGGAGTGTGACATTTCGCATTCCTAATCACCTGGAGTTCATGTTCGTGGGCGGTAGCGAGTCTTGGAACCAGGTAAGTTCCGAGCGAAACCGAAGACCTTGATCGCTATGGAGATAGACGAGAAGCCAACACCAGAGGTAGTTCGAGAGTTTCTTGATGTGTTCCTTGAATATCTACCTGGTTTACCTCCGCCTCGCATTTTGGGCTTCTCGATTGACCTTATCCCAGGGACGGCGCCAGTTTCCAAGGCTCCCTATAGGATGACGCTAGTTGAGTTGGCAGAATTAAAGAAGCAAATAGAAGATCTTCTGGACAAGGGATTTATCCGTCCAAGTGCTTCCTCATGGGGTGCTCCTGTGTTACTGGTTAAGAGGAAAGACGGTTCCTTGCACATGTCCATCGACTACCGGGAGTTGAACCGAGTGACCATGAAGAACAAGTATCCCATCCCCCGCATCAACGACTTGTTTGATCATCTTGGTGGTGCTCGGGTATTTTCAAAACTAGACCATAGGTCAGGGTATCATCAAATCAGGGTTAAGGCAGAGGATATATGCAAGACGGCTTTCCAAAACTGATATGGCCACTATGAGTTTCTTGTGATGTCGTTTGGTGTTACCAATGCACTTGCTATATTTATGGACTTGATGAACATGGTTTTCTCCAAGTACTTGGATCAGTTTGTCGTCGTATTCATCGACGACATTCTAGTATATTCCAGAAGTCGAGAGGAGCACGCCGAGCATCTACAAATTTTATTGCAAGTGCTACGGGAAGAGAAGCTCTATGCTAAGCTAAGCAAGTGTGTGTTTTGGCTCGACAAGGTGCAATTTCTGGGGCATGTCGTTTTGAGTGATGGCATTTCAGTGGATCCGACGAAAATCGAATCTATCAAAGACTGGCTGATACCGAAATCGGTTGCTGAGATAAGAAGCTTCTTGGGATTGGCTGGGTATTATCGACGGTTTGTCTAAGATTTCGCCAGAGTAGCAGAACCCTTGACGAAACTTACACAAAAAGAGGCGTCCTATATTTGGTTGGAGGAGTGCACCCAGGCGTTCGAGCTGTTGAAACTGAAGTTGACCACGGCCCCAATCCTGATTGTGCCAGACAGCTCGGGTGGCTTGGTTGTTCATAGTGATGCGTCGGGAAAAGGTTTAGGTTGTGTATTAATGCAGCACGGTCGAGTTGTGTCTTATGCCTCTCATCAGCTAAAAACTCACGAGAAGAACTATCCCATGCATGACTTGGAAGTAGCGACCGTTGTGTTCACTTTAAAGATATGGAGGCATTACTTGCTAGACGAAAGAGTGGAGGTGTACACGAATCACAAAAGTTTAAGTACATGTTCATTCAGAAGGAGCTGAATATGAGACAACGCAGGTGGTTGGAATTGATGGCAGACTACGATATTGATCTACAATATCATCCGAGGAAGGTGAACGTCGTTCCTGACGCTCTCAGTCGCAGGCCATCAGCTGCGTTGCTGATTTGTCAGAAGGGGATTCTCAATGACCTTCATAGACTCGAGTTAGAGGTAGTTACACCGGGTGTGCCCGGACAGCTCTGGCCGTTGTAAGTTCAATCATCACTTATAGACCGCATTAAAGCTGCACAGGCTGGAGACTCTCAGTTGCAGAAGTTCAGAGGGTTAGTTGAGGTTAGTTTGAGGACAAATTTGCAAATTCATGGAGATGGCTCTATGAGATTTGGCAGTCGGCTTTGTGTTCCAAAGGGGGGTATTCAAGATGAAGTCCAAGTTGAGGCACACAGTTCCGCTTACTCGGTGCACCCAGGAGGCACCAAGATGTACAGGGATCTGAGGCAGCACTTCTGGTGGAACAGAATGAAGAGGGAGATTGCTCGCTTTGTCTCCAAGTGTCTGGTATACCAACAGGTGAAAGCCGAGTATCAGAGAATAGCTGGGTTGTTGCAACCGCTTCCAGTGCCAGAGTGGAAATAAGAGCACATCACCATGGATTTTATGATGGCATTACCTCGAAGCCCAAGGGACAATAATGCGGTTTGGGTTATTGTTGATCGTCTCACGAAGGCAGCGCATTTCATACCTTTCCGAGTTGGAAAATTGACGGAGTCACTCGCGGAGAAGTATACGCAGGAGATTGTGAGACTGCACGGAGTACTCGTTATTATCGTGTCTGATCGAGACACCAGGTTCATTTCCCATTTCTGGAAGAGCCTGCAGGAGAGTCTGGGCACTCGTCTCAAGTTCAGTACGGCCTACCATCCGCAGACGGACGGGAAATCTGAGCGTACTATCCAGACGCTCGAGGATATGCTGAGGGCATGCATGCTTGATTTTCAGGGTTCGTGGGAAGATCACCTCCATCTAGTAGAGTTTTCGTATAACAAAATCTACCAAGCTAGCATCCAGATGGCACCATTCGAGGCTCTGTATGGAAGGAAATGTTGATCCCCTATTTGTTGGGATGACGTGGGTGAACGAAGGTTGTTGGGCCCTGAGCTTATAGTGCAGACAGTAAGCAAGGTTCAGACGATCAGGAAACGTATCAAGGCGGCTCGGGACCGATAGAAGAATTGGGTAGATGCCGACAGAAGGTCATTGGAGTTTGGTGTTGGTGACCACGTATTTCTGAAGATATCGCCCACTCGGGGAGTGATCATATTTGGCAGTCACGGGAAACTCAGTCCCCGATTCATCGGACCTTTTGAGGTGCTAGAGCGAGTAGGAGAGGTGGCTTATCGACTTGCCTTGCCTTCACCGCTAGCTAGTGTGCACAATACTTTCCATGTATCTCAGTTAAGACGCTACGTTCGGGATGATAGCCATATCTTGGACCATTCAGAGTTAGCATTGGGCACCGATCTATCTTACGAGGAGCAGCCTACCACCATTCTCGATCGTTGGGAAAAAGTGCTAAAGAACAAAGTCATTCTCTTGGTTCGAGTTTCTTGGGGTGGCCGTTCTCTAGGAGATTCTACCTGGGAATGCGAGGAGGACATCCATCCATGTTTTCCACACCTGTTTGAGTAGTGTTGTTTGTTCCGTTGTTTTCATTCTTTAATTTCGAGGACGAAATTTTTGTAAGGGGGGTATGATGTAAATCCCCAGTTCCATGTAAATATATTTCCGTATTTTTATCAGAATTTTCCTATTATTTTTTGCACATTTTTATATTTTTATTATTTTATATATTAATTTCTTAAACTAAACCCAAACCATTTTCCCTAAGCCCTACCCGACCCGACCCGAACCCCCCACTTCTTCTTCTTCTCCTTCTCTTTCTTTTCCCGCCACAACCCCAACGACTCACCCTTATCGCGCTCGACCCCGACCCGGCTCTCGTCAACGCCGCCCCGCTCGCCAATGACCCCCGCGATCTCTACAGCCACCTCTTCCTCCATCCCCTATTGTTTTCTCTCTCTCTCTCTCTCTCTCTTTCTCTCCCTCTCTCGCCAATGGCTTCCTTTCCCGTTCGCGCCCGCGAGACCCGCTCCACCTACGACGAATCTCTGCCCTAACTAACCCCGAGATCTCAGCGCTGGCCTTCTCCCCCTGAACGTCCCCCTCTCTATCTCCTTCCCTCTCGTTCTTTCTTTCTCTTTCACTCCCTCACTTCCTCCTCAAAAACCCGCCTCCTCCACCGATGAGCTCGAGCCCCGTCCATCACCTCACTCCACCGTCGACCACCCACTCCATCACCGTCACCGACCCACCACCTTCCTATCACCAACTTCACCATCATCTCCTCTCTGAGCACCATCACGAGCTCCAACATTCATCTCCACCTCTGCAACTATAACCGTCGACCTATTCTCATCGCCGGCCTTGTCACATCTAGGGACCAACGTTGCCACCTCCACGAGCCGCTCCTTTTCCTCCTCTATAACCCCCCGACCTCCATCGACCTCTAACCCAACCACCTTGAGCTCCACACCACGCAACCGCTCCGCTCTTTTGTCTCTTGCCGACGAGTCACCAGCGACCCACCAAACTCCTCAGCTCCTCCTCCTTCAGCTCGAGCCACGCCCCAAGTCTTCCCCGAGCTATCGCTGAGCCACTACCTGATCTCCATGCCACGCCTGCCTCCATGCCATGCCGTGCCAGCCTCCGTGCCACCGGTGCTTCGATCCAGTGTGCGCACCGTGCCTACTCCTACACCAGCGTCACGTCCTGTGCCATGTCGCGCCGTGCCACACCCGCACCACGCTCCGAGCTAAGACCATGTCCAGTACCGGGTCACTGCGCATCGCGCACGCGCTACGCACCGTGTCTAGCATCACATCGTCTCGTGTATCGAGACAAAGTCCGCAAGTGGTGTCGCTTTTATATCAACGACCGAAGGCAAGTGAAGCTCTCACTTGCTTTACCATGCTATAAACATAGATTTACGATTTCGTGTTAGAATTATATTAGATAGATTATTACGAATATATGTTAAGTAGTATACTGTCACGTATATATTGTAAGCCATCACCGCATTTTCATGGAAAACCATAGTAATCCTTAGATATTAGTTTTGAGTGTAATCAGATCTAAACTATCATATTAATATTGTGTGGAATTGTAAGTATTAGATACCGTTCTCACGAGTTGGGCAAAACCGACTTTAATTCGATGGCTCTTGATATTGTACGCTAAGAGTTCGATGTCGTGAACTGAACCAAAACCCGTCAAACATGCTCAAAGCTTTACCAATAATTTCTTTTGCTGCTTACGAATATTATGTAGAAAACCGAACTCAAATAACAAACCATCGCGCAAGGAAACGACGTCCTAAAGATGCGACGTCAAATCTTGTTTTACTGTACATGTAGTAGTGTTAAATTGGTATTAAATTAGTTCCATGTCGGAATGTAATGTTCTATGGTTCATATCGAAGATGACTCGATAATCTATAACCTTCTATAGTTTATCTTTTGATACCAATAGACCACAGCAACGAGAACTGACTGGGAATCGGCTCTGGACTACAGTCCGGGGCAGCATTCCACGAGGATGCTTGAACTTAAGCGCCTGCACGTCCCTACATAAAACTGAAAATATGTGGAATCCTATATAGTCGCGTAGATAATTTAGTTAGATAACATATGGATCTGGTCTTGTTCAGTTTGACTGTCGTTTGATATTTTGTTTATATTTTAGACTGTCGACGTGTTCTGCAGTTTCTGCAATGACATTTTTTTCACCTTCACACTAAACATGACATATTTTCTAGTACAGAAAGGCTATCATGGATTTGTTTGATGCGTCGAAAACCTAACAGATATAAATATGTTTTATTCAACTAAGGAAACACCTGAATCTAAACACAATCCCTAGTAAACTGCCTGCGAAGTTGGACTTTCAGTTCTAAAACTGGAATTCCAGCAATTGATCACTAATTTAAAATAATGATAAGTCCATAACCTGAATTCTTATTGGCATGAAACTAATTTTACCTCTTATATAATCAAGTATACTTTGTTTTCCTTTTATGCTGTTTTGGTCGATTCTATACGCGTGATTTATGGTGAATTTTGCAAGTCATATGGCGTTGGTTATCATAACTTAGTGAAATTTGTTCAGTTCATTTCTACCTTATTTTGTGTTTACTTTATAACTTCTGCATAGTGAATGTTTACATTGAGACCTAGCGACTGATTTACATTGTCTATATATAAGTGTTAGTGATTGTATTGTGGCAAGTACGATAGTGAACCAGTGATTGAAAGTGATATTGATAAGTGGAAGCGTGATTGAAACTGAAAGCGATATGTATTTGTTCACAACCTATCTAATACCTGAACACATACTATAACCTGGGGAATGGGGAAGTCAAGATGGAATTGAACTCGTATTTAGCGAGGTACAGTGAATTAGAGGATGATCATTCGATACACACACACACACACACACACATTAGGTTGTGGGCTTAGCGGCATGGCTGCAGGGTTATGTCCTAGGCAACAGTGGACCGTAGTCTCGGGCATGCATGAGACCCTTGTTAAACATGAGTATTCTTTCCACCAATTGATTTCATTGATTTAGTGACTGATAAGTAGTGATATACAAATTGCCTGGTTTACTGACATGATACTTATATCGCACTGTTCATATTCAAATGATATTCATTATTCTCATGTTTCTGTGTTTTGTCGCACCTTTCATATTTGATAACATTGTATGCACATTATATATTTATTGCTATATGTGTCGTCCTGACGACCTGAGTGTGCATGCTCAGAGGACGAAGTAGACCCAGCTAAGGAGCAGGATCTGCCATTCGAGATCGCGGAGGTTTAGACCGCGACATCAGCGCCGCCCTTTTTGCTATAAGCACATTGTTATTTTGTTGGTTAGTTATTTCTTTATGCAAAATAAATGTATCTCGAACTCTTTTATTTTAATGTAATAAAGTTGTGAACTGTGATTTCCTTTACTATAGTACTGTTTACTGACTACCATGTAATGCTAAAAGCCGAAGTGTGACTACGACAGGATTATTCCCTGACCGTAGGAGCATGGCTGGCCTAGTCACCCCTCGCATTCTGTATTTTGGGAAGCGGGGCGTGACAGAGTCTCCTTTATCACCTTTAGAAGTGGATCAAGTGTAAGTCAAATAGACTTTTTTCTGACGAGAAGGATAGATAGAGATTGTTGTATAGACTGTAAGGTAGTGCTAGGTGAGAGTGTAACCGCTCAATATAAACTTGTAGTTCTATATTTTCGATTTAGAGGAGGACCTAAGAAGATTAGACGTTAAGTAGAGCCTAAAATTAAGTGGTGGCGACTGAAGAATAGTAACCAAAAGGCTTTTATAGATCGTGTAGTTCAAGAGGTAGATTGACAGTCTAAAAATGATTTAGACAGAATATAAAACAAGATAGCTAGTTGTTTCAAGATGGTAGCTAGAGATCTATTTGGTGAGTCGAGAGGTGGTGCTCCACCATTTAAGGATATATCATGGTGGAACGAAGAAATAAAGGCTATTATTAAAATCAAGAGAGATTCTTATAAAGATTTGAAGGAAAGCAGAGATGCAGAGAGATTTGAGAGGTATAAAATGGTTAAAAAGAAAGTTAAAAAACTGTTCGGGAAGCTAAAATTAAGATCTATAAGGAGGTGTACGGGAAGTTGGATATTAAGGAGGCTGAAAATGATATATACTGGATTGCTCGGATGCGGGAAATGAAGACCAGAGATTTATGTGCGGTGAAGTGTGCTAAAAATGAAGATAAGAAGGTTATAGTTTGAGATGAGGATATCAAAAACAGGTGGAGAGATTATTTTGACAAATTGTTCAATGAGAGCTTTACCAAGAATTTGGATGAACTTGTCATTCAATCTCAAGATATAAATCGTGATTTCATACATAAAATAAGAATATCTAAGGTTAAAGAGATTTTGAAGAGAATGAGATCAAGAAACGCGGTTGGTCCAGATGAGATTTCTATCGAGATTTGGAGATGTTTTGGAGAAATAGACATTCAATGATTGACATATCTGTTTAATAAGATTTGACAGACCAAAAAGATACCAAATGAATGGAGAAAAAATACCCTTGTACCTATCTGAAAGAACAAATATGACATTCAAAATTGCTCAAACTACTTTGGAATAAAACTTATGTGTTACACCATAAAACTTTGGGAGAGAGTGATTGAACACAGACTAACGAAGGATGTTAAGATAACAGAGAATCAGTTTGGGTTCATTCCTGCACTACTACAATAATGGGTTGCTTCTACAGATTTATCCGTAGGGGCAAACCACTGCCCCTACGGATATAGCCGTAGGGACACGAAATTAGCTTGTAGGTGCAAAGTCCGCAGGTGCAAGTCTTCGCCCTGAACATGCCCCTACGGAGTAATAATTGCCCATACGCCTTACTTTGTAGGGACAGGTACCCATACAGATTACTCCGTAGAGACATAATATTTATTTAATTTATTGTTTTATAAATAAATTACTTGCCCCTACAGCATTATCCGTAGGGCCTACTAAATGCCCCTACGGATACATCCGTAGGTCCGGATGAATGCCCCTACGGATAAATGCATAGGGGCAAGTTTTACCCCCTGTTACTGATTCCATAGGGACAAAATATCAGGATACCTGATATTTTGTCTCTACAGCGAACTGTGTAGGGGCAAACTTTGCACCCACGGGTTAATCCTTAGGTGCAACAGATGGCCCTAGGGATTAATCTGTTGGGACAAAATATCAGGTTTTTTTTATAAAAAAAGGGCTTCTTGTTTTTCCACGCCCTGTGCACAATAATATATACATCATATAACCAAATACAGAAATATTCATAACCAACATCTCACGCATAATATATAAAAGAAATAAACAAACAAAATACGATATCAAACTAAATCATCGTGAACAAACAAACAACCGCCAATATCATCCAAAATTTATACAATATGTATCAGATAAGTACATACATCCTAAAAAATATAAATAAAGCTACCCTAGCTCGGTCCAGCTTCTCCACCTCTGATAATCACCATAATCTGGCGCATCTGATCCTCGGTGTAGCCCTGAGTCGTCAAAAACTCGACTAATGAAGGAGCGGACTGTGCAGGAGTCTGAGCGGGCTGTGGAGCTGCAGGAGTGGTCTGCACAACCGCAGCCGAGATAGTGGCTTGCGGAGCCGCAGCCGAAGAAGATGCATGTGAAGCCGCAGCCGAAGTAGCCTGTCGCATCTATTAAATTTTATGTGTAATAAATGAGTAAGAAAGGTGTATTAGATTTTAGTCAAGTTCGTATCATTATCAGGTTATTGCGAAACCCTAATCTACGAATACTTAGGGAATTAGGCCTCGTTTGGATATCTAGTTTGGAAAGCCGTAGTTTATTTTAATTAGATAGTTTTATATAGGTATGATTAATCAAAACTAAGTCAACAACCAAATAAACTCAGGCTACTAATATTGCATATGTTAATATCTATAATGTGATATAATATTTTCCTATTAAGTAGTATACGTACCATCTCCTTCAACTCCTCGACGGTGGTCTTCAAGGCGACAACATCATGCTCTAGACATCGCTTACGGGGGGTAGGGGAAGTAACCGCCGGAGTGGAGTCCAACCTCATATGGGCCCCTAGGACCCAGTCCTCGGCCTCTCTCCCAACCTCCGTGGTGCCCTCCGTGTACGGTGTCTAGAATTGGGGTCAGCAGCATCGGATCAGTCTGTCCAGTAAAATCGATCCCCGATGACTCCGCTTGCTCCACCACCCGCTCCTATAACCCACATTAACCATTAAAATATAAGTATATCATTTAAATTTGAACTTTTCAAAACAAAAATTTCAAACTTGTTAAAATAAATATTAACACTTACGCAATACTCCTGGGTAGCGGTGTCGGAGAATCGAAGCTCGCCCGTGGAAGGATCTGTCGAGGTGCCGTGGACGGCAAGATACGCGGTCAGCACGCTTGGTGTACCACCCTGCGCCAGGGTCTGGGCTCTTTGCAATTCGCAAAAAAATTACATATATTATAAAATAACTCTTAATATTACATTATATCAAAATAGATCTATTTTAATTTACCGATGCCTTCATGGCACGAGTAATGTTCTTCGAGCCACCTGTATAGGTGGGGCGACCCTTTTTCGCTGACTTTCTATTCTCTTTATTTTGATCGTCCTGTTTCTGCACAACACATTCAGATTTAGTTTTCTAATTAAGCAACACAAAAAAATAAATTATATACTAAACAATAAATTACATTTAAATTACAAACATGTTTGCGCTGAGAGTCGAAATATTGGCACAAGAGAGGCCATGTATCCATGTTGACTCTCGCAAAGGCCGGAGTATGTAGGAGAGCCTCTCTCTACCTCGGGGGTCGCCATCCACAGGGAATAGCAGTCGATCTTTAGCTCGTTCCTATTGTATCGGACCTTTGATTGCATGTTCTTTATCAGGCCATTGTACAGAGCGTGAAGATCGAGCACTCTCTCAGGGTGATCAGGGCCGGATACAGGCTGAAAGTCGTAATCCAACCGCAAATACAAAAAAACAATGTATTTAAATTGCAAGTGTTAAATAACAATAAATATATTGGATAAGTTAAATGAAAATATATATTAATATCCGAGCCTGATCCCAGAAGAGGGCAAATGAGCGCCGGTACTTATCGCCGCACTCAACGTGAAGTGGATACTTTTTCACGAGGCGGCTCTCATCCCCCATATACCGGCGAACCTCTCGGCATAATCACCGGCATAGCGATAATCGGGGGTAAAGAAGAAGGGGAATGCTGCCTCCCCTAGCTCTGTTGGGCCTCAGCCTGTGGGACTGATTCGGCTCTCGAGTCCCCCTCTCGGGATGGGGCTGTCCTGCATCTACAAAAATATCAAGACAATCAATATTAAGACAAAGTGGTATTAAAAAATCAAGGTTTAACGAAAATTGAAGTGCGATATATACCTCCGGCGATAGCAACACGAGCATGGGCCCGGGCAGCAGCACGAGTGGGACGATAGTTCCTCCAGTGAGGAACAGCCGGTGACCCGGATGTGGACGCATCCCCTCCAATTAGAAAATAAACATTGACGCTAAATTTCCATGAAATTCATGTTTATTCTTAGAGGATATGTAAAATGAATAAATATTTTATATTTATTCATACTAACCTGCAAACTGAGTGGAGGGTACGGACATGGTGGGAGTGGCCCCTGCGCCAGATGTGAACGCACCATCTATAATTAAACAATTAAAAATAGATTATATAAGTAATTGAAAAAAGAATGTGTAGATCAATAATATAACATTCTAAATCAATATGCATGCACTATAGAATATATAAATATACGCGCAGGTGTGGTGGAGACCTCTGCCCGAGATGTGGAGGCACAACCTACAGCTAGACAATAAAAAAATGATTATTTAAGTAAAAGCAAAAAGAATGTGTGTATATTTATGATATAATATTCTAAATCAATATGCATGAACTATATGATATATAAAAATACTTGGAGGTGCGGGAGTGGCTTCTGCCTTTGATGTCGACGCACCACCAACAGCTAGACAATCAAATATTGACTATATAAGCAATTTTGAAATAAATATGCGTGTATATCTATAATATTACATTCAAAATGAATATGCGTGAAATATACTTAGAGGTGTGGCAAAGTCCAGATAGAAGGAGTCATCCGAAGGGGTCTTCGCTCGGGGTGCAAGACCGGCTCTCTGAAGGTCTCTACGCAGCTCTCCGGGCGGCAGAACCGCTCTGCCTCTGCCGCGGATGGTGCTCCTGTCGCCCCTCGCTGCTCCGGTCATCGTCATCAAATCTAGACAAGAGTACAATCATTACATATGCATGCTATATATGTATAGATCATAAAAATGTGAAGTAATAACATAATATTACTGATAACCTTTTTTGTTTCGTGGATACATTAGACACATCTACTTGGATTTCATCATCGATATCATTTCTAACCCACGTAATTTCACGATCAGCAAAACAACCTGTCTTTTGAAACAGACGGTCGGAGCGCTCTAAGTCTTCTCTCTTCTTCGTCCTCATCGCTGTTGTCCATACAATCCTCGAATTCTGGGACATCGTAAATATTCCTGGGTTTCCAACGGCATACGACACTCCATCTCGGATACTTCAAGCACTGTGAGTAGTATACTTGGAATGCTTGGTTCAGAAAGATATATGGATCGTCCTGACCGTAAAATCGAAGTGTATTCACACTAATCAATCCATATTCATCTTTCCAAGTCCCGAGACTGTTTCTCCACTTATCCGTATCGGTTCGTGTATCGTACCAAGTACATTAAAATATATAAAACGGTTCTGATCGTCCGGGATATTGGATGCCAAGTATGCAATTTAAGTATCCATAGTAAATCACACCATCCGATTCTACCATCGCAATTCTACTATTCTGAGTGGTTCGAGATGTTTCTATGTCCTTAACTTCAAATTTGTATTCAAGGACACCGAATCCTTTATAATATGCAGTCTCCATACTAGGAAACTGAGCTAAACATCTTGAATCACTCTCTAATGATGTAGACAAGTTCAGATCTTGGATATGACAAAACAAATTTTACGACAAATACATAGTGATATAAGTTTAGATTAAGACTGGTAGCAATAACATATTATTCGAACAACTTACATGATCTGCAACCCAATAGCAAAAAATATCCTAATGATATTTTTCCAATCGTTCATCATTCCAATCAGGATGCCCCTCACGTACCCCGTTAAAATAATTTCTGTTCTCAACAATAAATTATGACATTAATATTATATCGTTTCATACACACACAAACACAAATATAACAATTATTCCAAAAAAACTTACTCTCTAATTTCTTCAAGACATACGCTATTGAGGAGGATAAACCGATATATCTTATTGATAAATATAGTGTCTACTCTCTTATAATCAGCTTTACCATATGGCCCGTCCTGAATTCTCCGAGACCGGTTAAGCTTTGTTTCAATGTTCTCGTCCAGATAGCGGGAACAAAATGTGGTTGCTTTATCTAGAAGATAACCTTGCATGATAAAACCCTCTGGTCGATTTCTATTGCGTATATAATTTTTTAGAGTGTAGAGGTATCTAAAGAAAAATATGTTAAATAAATAAATACGGGCATATAGGACAACAATAATTTTACAAATTGCGTGAAACAAAAAATTCCATGTACCTTTCGACGAGATACATCCATCGATATTGTACTGGTCCGGCTAATTTAGTCTCGGTTGCAAGATGAACCATCAGGTGTATTACGATATCGAAGAATGACAGTGGGAAAATACACTCAAACTTGCAAAATATCAACGAAATAGAATTTTCTAGATTCTCCAACGTCACAACATCCAGGGTTTTAGCACACAATTCTCTAAAAAAGTAACAAAGGTCATTGATTACTAGACCAACTGATTCGGGAAGGGAAGTCCTGAGGGCTGATGGGAGAAGGTGCTCCATAATAACATAACGATCGTGACTTTTCAGCCCATCGATCTTGCCTTTCACAATTTTTATCTTCTTGCTAAATGATCCTGAGAAGCCTGTGGAAACTTTCAAATCATGCAACACCTGTAGAAATCTTTTCTTCTCCGGTTGTGACATGATACGCGGCATTGGAAATTACAAACTTGCCTGGTTTACCCGCTATCAGTTTAGGATGCAATTCACTTCTAATTTCCCAGTTCTGAAGATCCATCCGAGCACGAAGGTTGTCTTTCGATTTTCCGTCTTTATAAAGAAGTAAGTTGAGTACGTGCTCGGATACTCCCTTCTCTATGTGCATGACGTCCAGAAAACGATGCATTAAATTTGTTGACCAGTACGGAAGCTCGAAGAAGATGCTTAACTTGTTCCAGTAGGGTGGTTTGACATGTTTTGCCAGATCTATCCCGAAGGTCATATTATTGTAACCATCCTACTGAGTAGTCACGTCCTCTCCGTACAGTGAGGCTGGAGGCCCAAGAAGCTCCTGATGACCATCAAAGTGAGTAGCGTCTAATCTGTAGGGATGGTCTAGTGGCAGGAAACACCGATGACCGCAATAACAAACCTTCCTGCTAAAATTCAAGAATTTCGATGTTGTATATTGATGGCAATAAGGGCATGCTTTGTGATCATGTACGGACCAACCTGATAGTATTCCATATGCAGGAAAGTCATTAATTGTCCATATTAAAACCGCACGCAGTGTGAAGGTTGTATCTGTTTTTGCATCGTAAGTCTCTACATCATCAATGAATAAAGGTTTTAACTCATCGATTAGAGGTCGGAGATAGACATCGATATTGTTTCCTGGTGAGTTTGGTCCGTCGATAAGAAGAGACATCATAAAGTAGGATTGATCCATAACCAACCAAGACGACAGATTATAAACTATCATTACAACGGGCCATGTGCTGTGGCTTCCAGCCATATAGTTGAATAGGCAGAAACCATCACTAGCGAGTTCGAGCCTGACATTGCGAAGATCACTACTGAATATTTCGTGCCTCCTATCGAAATTCTTCCATGCCGGTGAATCTCTTGGATGAATCATTTTTCCATCTTCACTTGGAGGAGCACGGTGATGCCAAATCATTACCTCGGCTGTTTTCTTGCACCTGAATAGCCTCTGCAGCCTCTGTGTTATGGGAAACTATCGTGCTATCTTGACAGGTATATCAGGCTACTTATCAGAATCTTTCGGCTTATATCTGGCCTCTCCGCATGTTGGACACTCTTTCAAATCTGAATTCTCTTTCTGGTACATCACTCAACCGAACACCATTCCCACTCCTCTCTCTCTTCAAACATTAACCCTAAACCGAGCATCCCATCAACACCCATTGCAAACACCGATGAGCCACCATAACCTCCTCCAGCAACCACCACCGACCACCACCATGTCATCAAGCTCCTCAAACCTTCCCCTCTACCTTGTCTCCTCTAACGAACCCATAACCCATCCTTCTCTCTCTCTCGACTCACTGCAGGGCCGCCATCCCTTCGCCGCCGGCCTCCTCCCTGATGTCCCCGTCCCCTTCGCCACGGAGTTTGAACCAAACTCTAGCCAACGCCCAGAACCGAGCTCGCCGTGTGTTGTCGTTGTTGCTGAGCTCATCGTCGCTACCCGTAAACATGCCGTGCTTTTTCTATTCGTCGTCGCGATCGTCGTCAAGCAAGTGGAACCCCTCTTCCCTTACTAAATCATACTACTATAGCTTATAAAATTAAATGATATTGTTCGATAATTAGAGCTATATACATATGTGTGTAGTTATAACAATACCTATATAGCGTTAAGTATAATCGAATACCTATACTTTGAGCTATCATGATACGTTTTATTGGATCGAACCCATCTTGGGTCTACTAATCTTATGAATGTCATTTAGGTTTTTACATGAATTAAGTGTTTTCGATCGGCACTCGTGTACGCCGGTTAAGTGCTCGATGCGAAACCTTTACCCCGAACTCAAAAAAGGCAGAATTTATGACTAATCCTTTAGTGAGAATGAATGACATATAAGAAGTTGGGTAAAAAATACGGACTTTATCACCATGGAATGATACCCCATCTAGTTTCGGCAAAACTGAAAATTCCTCGCACACGTAGCTTGTGAAAATCAAAGTAAATTAGATATATACCGGAATGTTGTGTTTTAGAGCTCACATCGAAGCCGAATTGATAGCTTAGAACCCTATGTATTTTATATTTCAATATTTCCATAACACGATGACGAAAACTAACTAGAAATACGGCTCGGGACTGCAGTCCAGAACAACATTTCATATTGATACCTGAATTTAATTGTCTGTACATCTCTACATAAAATTGAAAATACATGGAGTCCTATATTCATTGCGTAGATAATTTAGTTAGATAACTTATGGTTCTAGTCTCATTTAATTTTCCTGTAGTTTGATATTTTAATTATATTTTAGATCGTCGATGTATCCTAAAGTTTTCTGCAGTGACAGTTATTACACAATGACAATAAACTGAACATATCTCCTAGTACACATAGGCTATTACAGATCCATTTGATTCTATAGAAACCAAACAGATAGAGCTAGGTTTTATTCAACTGGAGAAACACTTGAATCTAAACACAATCTGTAGTAAACTGCGCGTGAAATTAGACATCCAGTCCTGAAACTGAAATTCCAGCAATTAATCGCTGATTTAAAATGATGATAAATTCTTAACCTGAATGCCTATTGATATAAAACTAATTTTACTACTTAGATAATCATGTATACTTCGTATTCCTTTTATATTGTTTTGGATGATTCTGCATGTATGACTTATGGTGAATTTTGTATGTCATATAACGCTGGCTGTCATAATTTAGTGAATATCTTTTTAGTGCATTTCTACCTTATTTTGTGATTGCTTTATACTCAGTGCAAAATGATTGTTTATCTTGAAACTTAGTGACTGATTTTCATTTTCGATAGATAAGGGTTGATGATTGGGTTGCGACAAGTACGATAGTGAACCAGTGATTGAAAGTGATATTGATAAGTGGAAGCGTGATTGAAACTGAAAGCGATATGTATTTGTTCACAACCTATCTAATACCTGAACACATACTATAACCTGGGGAAATTGGAAAATCAATATGTAAACGAACTCGTATTTAGCGAGGTATAGTGACTTAGAGGATGATCATTCGATATTAATGATATGTATATTAGGTCGTGGGCCTAGCGGCACGGCTGCAGGGTTATATCCCGGGCAACAGCGGACCATAGTCTTGGGCATGTACTAGACCCTTGTTAAACACGAGCATCCTTTTCTACCGATTGGTTTCAATTGACTTATTGACTGATAGGTAATGACCTACACATTGTATGGATTGCTGACATGATACATATACCATACTGTTCACATTCACTTGATATTCCATATTCTCATATTATTATATTCCGTCGTTCATTTCATACTTATTATCATTGTACACACACACACACACACTATATATATATATATATATATATATATATATATATATATATATATATGTTGCCCTAACAACCTGAGTGTGCATACTCAGAGGACGTAGTGGACCCAGCTCAGAAGCAGGACATGCCATTCGAGATCGTGGAGATTTAGACAGCGACACCAGCGTTATTGTTTCCTGCTTGCACTAAGGATATTGTTATTTCTTTTGTTAGTTGTTTCTTTCACGCGAATAATTGTATCTTGAACTCTGTTGATTAAATATAATAAAGTTGAGAATTGTGATTTCCTTTACTTTCATGCTGTGTTTACTAATTACATGTAATTTTAGAAACCGAACTGTGACTACAGCGGGATTATTCCTTAACCGTAGGAGTATGGCTGGCCTAGTCATCCCTCATATTCCGTATTTTGGGAAGTGGGACGTGACAATGATGATGTTTTTGGGGGGAGGGGCAGAGGGCGGAGGGGCAGAGCCAGCGAGGATATTGGAAGCAGCAGGAGGAAGAATAAGAAGAAGCTAATGTTGCTGTTGATGATGATGGTATTTTTGGGAGGGGGGGACAAAGGGTGGAGGGACGGTGCCGACAAAGAGATTGGCAGGAGGTTAAAGAAGAAGATGAAGATGAAGATGCTAATTTTATTAATGATGATGAAGATGATAGGGGGTAGAGGATGGTGGTTGTGGGAGGCGGTGCCGGAGCCAGTGGTGGCGCCATTACCGACGTAAGCATGTTATTGTGGTGGTGACCGAAGTTGTTTTTTTTTTTTTAAATTTTATTTAGAAATTAGTTTTTTGCACATACTACGCACATGGAAAATTGATGAATTCTTTGTTATTTGATAATTTCAAATGTGATATAATTAGGTAATTTTAAAATGACTATATTTCAAGAGGAAGCGGCTTATGTGAGATCTCAGTATTTTAGTAACAACTGAAGGAAAAAAAAATAAAAGTAAGAACTTAAATGATAATTAAAGTATGCAAAATGAGGAATATCTCTTTAATTATTGTTTTTTAGAATTTTTGCAGCTAATATGACATGAAAATATAAGAGATTTAATTCTGTTACCAAAAATCTTCATCCAACTAAAATCCCGATTTGCTATCTCCCTAAAATCCACATTTAAAAATCTATTATTATCCTAACTAAAATCACCGTTTAAAATCTCAATTCCTATCCCATCGTTATATCTAAATCAAATATCTTTCCCAACTAAAAATATTAAATTTTTAATATGCCAAAAATAAAAAATATAAAAAGATCACATAAAAGATTTTTAAGTCAAAAAATTAAAAATTAAAATATTTATTATTTGTTAGGTATGAAGCTTTTTGTTTATTATTATTAAACTATTTTCCGTATTTAAAGTAATAACGGCAATTTTCTTAAAGGATATTTTTTTGATAAATAATTAAATAAACACGTCTAAAGTTTATTTATGAAAATAGAACTCTTTCTATTGTGTGCATGGCAAACTTCGAAATGAAAGAAAAATTAAAATACTTTTAAAGATAAAAGATGTGTGCATGGCAAATTTTAAGTTATGATTTCTTATATACGATATGTAGTGTTATAATTAAATTTTAAAATAAAAAAAACAAAAAGAAAAGGTATGTGATATGCTACCAATTGATTTGGAGCCTATAATATAAATATGATAAGAATATGTAACATGATTATTCCGAAATAAAATACATTCTTGTGCATAGCATCCGCAAAAACCTAGTTATCTTAATTTGTTATTAATTTATCATTTTAGAAGATTTGATATGATTTGAAAAGTTAATTATTAGTTTTTAAATATTTTCCAAATTATGAGATTTTCCCCCCTTTTGGAGTTAAAATAGTAGAAGAAATATGGCATGAACTTTTCCTAATATGCTTTTTCTAGATATTTTCTAATTTAGTAAAATTTAGGATTTATAAAATAAATTTGGATGTTAATTTAGATTTATATTATGCTTTTTCTAGATATTTCGAATTAGAGAATAAATTTATTCGTTAATTTAATTTTTTTCATGCTTTTCTAGATATTTTCTAAATTAGTTATAATTTAGGATTTATAGATTAAATTTTAAATTTCTATTATGCTTTATCTAGATATTTTCTAAATTAGATACAATTTAGGATTAATATGATAAATTTAGTTGATAATTTAATTTTCTATTATGCTTATTCTAGATATTTTCTAATTAGTTAGGAATTGGATTTATAGAATAAATTTAGTTGTTAATTTAATTTTTTTAATCTAAGATTTGATTGTATGAGGGGGAGCTGGATTTTGTACGATGAAAAACAAAAAAAGACCAATTTTCTTTAAGGAGCACTAGTTTTTTTTGCACGTGCCACGCACATGGAAAATTAATAAACTCTTTATTTATCTGAGAATTTTAACTTGTGGGCCCATGCACAATACAAAAATGAATTATATACAAAATTTTATGTAGCATATGGTTTGTTTGTATAAGCAAAACCTGATTTATAGTTAGATTACAGATATAATAAATATCGAAAGTACATCCTATGTAAACTGAAGGATTTAAATTAACTAATTTTTAGTATCAAAGTTAACCACTAAAATTATTGGCCCAAATTAAAATATATTTTTAGAAAAAATAAAACTTTAAATTATGATAATTTTTGTTTATGGTAATATTATATAATAGTATTAGCTAAATGTCACGCCTTGCTTCTCAAAAGACGGTAACAACACGTGACGAGCTCCGCGATATATTTATTACGAGAAAGTCATTACCTTTAATAAATACGTTAAGCGTTTAAATGGAATATAACAACAGTCAAGAATCAACAAGAGTAATTAAAATCCAACAACAATTTTATTTACATTCAAATTTCAAAGGACATATATAATTGTCTGAAACAAAGTACAATAATAGGAAAATGCCTAAATAGTGGCATATTGGAATGAAAAGTAATAACTGCTGAAAGACTAGTAGTTGGACTAGGCTTCAAACTGCGAGAAGTCCTTTAAACCCGGTTTGATCTCCTTCGTTCCCTGGTTTCTTGACGAACATTCCAAGAAAAACAAAAGAGAAAGTAATGTCGTCAGTGAACTAACGCTTGGTAAGTCCCTAAAGAAATAAATATGATAACCGAGGGTATGCAAAATAGAACATGGATCCAAGCAGAAACTAATAGGTAGGAGTGATTATGAAAAAATATTAAGAATGACCGTGTTAAGGTATCTTAAGCATGACAGTTATATGAATATAGTTATTCTATTCAAACATAGTTGTTTGTAGTTTGATAAGGAAGATATGTGTGTAAACGAGTAGTCCAGTTTACCCCGTAGACCAAAGGTACAGAAAGTACAAGGTCCAATCATAACCCATGGGATAACGACACTCGATATTTAGGTTAGGTGTCTTTTAAACCGACCTCTAGTACCACGGCATACGTTCCGTACCAACCCACCCCTTATCTCCACGTATTTTATTGTATAGTTCAAGTTTACGGGTCTTGACCGAATCCATGAATATAGAGAGTATAAGTTCAGCTTCGAGTTGTTTCAAGTATTCATGTCAATTTCAAGCCAAGTCGTATTCATGGTTCGAGTCAAATCAAAACAAGTTCAAGTCGAGTTCGCGTTTGTGTTTGATTTCGAGTTCAAGTTAAATTGAAATTCAAGTCAAATTCGAGTCCTATGTGATTTGATTTTCCTAAAGTTACGATCTACATTTAGGGAGAGGTAAATGGTGCATCAGTGTCTCCGGCAATCTCGAGACACTGACAAAAGAAGATGCCACTCAAACCAATCTGCAATCTAAACACGTAATATACTAGTCTTTGATTTCTAAGGTATTTATGTGAAATAAACATTTAAACTCTCAAGAGGGTTTTATATAAAATAGTCTAGTTGAAAATAATCTTGAGAGTGTTTTAGGTAAAAACATATTAATTTGAATGTCAAGGGTTTTAATAAAAAATGGTTTAGATTTTTATGGTATTTAGTGTTAAAACCTAATTTTTAAAAGTTTATGTTATTTTCATGAAAAATCTATCTTTTTGGAAAACTTGAGGTATTTTCTAAAAATTTGGTTTAATTATTTAGAAAATAGTGATCACCTAATTCAATATAAATTGTTATCTTTTCTTTTATTTTAAATTTTATAGAAATTATTTATTTTTCTTTAAAAACGTATTTTTCTTTTCGAGACTGTATTCTCCGTGAGAAATTCTGTATCACACTCCACTAAGCCCAAGATATACGATAATCCACACCAATCATAAACATATTCTCTAAAGAGGGTTGTAGAGACGTATTTATAAAGAAAAAAGTTATAGTTAAAAGTTATTTGTTCTAAAAGAGTATTTTGAAATTTGAGGGTGTTTTACGAAATTTTGTTTATTATAAAAAGTGGTCATATAATCGTGCTATGTTTTCTTATGTGTGCATGTGTGGGGTAGGTCATTACACCATGCGATGTTATCATATCACAAGAAAGAATGATATCGAACTAGCATAAATATTATGGTATTAAAAAGTTAAATATGATATATCGATTAAAAGTTTTTGTTAACATGAAATAAAGTTCTATTAAAGTCATCGAGCAATATCATGTAGGGAAGAGTCATGGTTACACATTTTTTTATTAGCATGATCATTTCATCTATTTATTTTAAAACTATAGTTGTGAAGTTTTAGAAAATTTTCATAGATTTGATTCAATCGATGGGGAAAAAAAGGAAAGGAATAGAATTTCATGGACTAGCCTATAGGATTTGGTGACATGGTAATTCGAAGAGATTTGAAAGGAAAGGAAATTAGAGGGACTTACTCGCGGTGTGAATCGGTCTAACAACCAATTCACCGATAATTCTTCTAAAAAGTTTCGGTGCGGTGTTCGGTTTGTTACAGTGGTTGTTGCTTGTCGTTGACGATGGTGACGTAAGTTGAGAGATTCATGGTCGACTTGATAGCTTCGTAGAGATAGAAAAGAGGAAAGCGAAGCCTATGATGCACGGAGGAAGACGCGTTCGAGGGGGCTTGAGAGAGCTTAAGCTTGAGGGAACTTGCGAGTTAGAATTTCTTTAAGCTTGAGGGAACTTGCGAGTTAGAATTTCTTTAAGCTTGAGGGAACTTGCGAGTTAGAATTTCTTTAAGCTTGAGGGAACTTGCGAGTTAGAATTTCTTTAAGCTTGAGTTATATTTGAGAGAGGTATACCTAGGGGAAGAAGCTAGAACTGAGTAGGTATTTATAGGTGAAGGGAAAAAGGGCATGATTAATTAAAAAGAATTAAAGTTGGGATTAAAATGGATTAAATGGGTGAAATGAAAAGTCTGAAGGATTCTGAATTTAATTAGGAGTTTTAGTATATTAAATAGGGTTGAGGGGAGTCAAAGAGTTTCCCGTGCAACAGACGGAGACAAACAGAGCAAGGAGGCCCGAGATTGGCGGCTTTTCAGCGGCCAGAAGGTGGGCAGGGGTCTCGGGGTTCGTTCCAATTACTCATCAGTATTTAAACATCACATTTATATATTTCTTTTCTATTGAAACTCTTCGTATCTCTGTATAATGCTCGTGCAAACTCTTGGGCTTCTAAAACGTCGAAAACAAAAATAATAAAATATTTGGGGATAATAGGATTCGAGCACGCAGGCAATCAGACAGCAGTGGAGTGTCCTAAATAGTAGGCTATAAGGTCGGTCTTGAATTTATTTAACAAATATTAAATATATGTCGTAGCTCGAAAAGGAAACGAGTTTAGGAAGAGATCAAAAGGAACCGTTTTGGGTAAGGGCTTAGGTGTTGGTTTTTTTTGTAAAATTATAGAGTAGGAAAAATAAATGGAGGGATTATATATATATATTATGGAAAATACACAAAACAAAGAAATATAATAGAAAGATAATAGGAAGGTATAGAGATTTTAAGGTCGTTACATTCCACTCTCCTTAAAAATAATTTCGTCCTCGAAATTGCTCAAGAAGGATGATGCAACAGAACAAGGAAACATGATGGTTACAAAAAAGATCGAGACGACGATGAAAGATTATAAATCCGTTTTCGTCATGTTGAGACATGATCATTAGGGAAACAAGAAGAGATTCAAGGAGATAGGATTCAAGAATGCAGTCGTATTTCGTCGTCGCTCCACCAGTCGGTACTCTAATTGACACGAAGGTAATATTGGATGGAAGAGATGGCCAAGAGATGAGAGGAGAAACCTACATGAGTTTAGGAGTTAAAGAAATCAAAAAATGGTATAATGAAGGAACTAAGATTCAAGAATGGTGAGCCGTTACTTATCGTCCTCCAACCGGATCAGGAAACGTATACATTGTTTTAATCTGGAGTACCGATGCCCAGTCTAGATACTCCTACGACTAGGAACATTTAAGGATGTGCTTATGGACTATCCATGCACCACTATTATGATCCTCATCATAATCCTCGTAGTTAAGTAAAGATCCTATGGGTTTTATCATCATGTATTAGCGATACATAGCAAGTAAAGAATATACACATGAATGATAAAGACAAACCAGATAGCATATTATTTTCTCGAGCAAGACTGTTCTACACACACACACACACATATCCAAGCATTAATTACAATAATTGCCTCTAGGGTATACATATATAACAATCTCCCGCTTGCACTAAGGCCAATTATTGTCGTATACCCAACATCTCAAATAATCGCTCGAACTGCGCTCGAGGAATGACCTTGGTGAATGGATCCGCCGTGTTTTCATTCATATCTACTCTACGAACCTCGATCTCGTGGTGATCAACTATCTTCCTGATCATGTGATACCGCCTCAAGATGTGTTTGGATCACTTATAGGACCGTGATTCCTTTGCTAACGCCATATCACCATTTTTATAACAATATAAGGGTATTGGATCAACATTGGTTGTAACCACTCCAAGCTCTGAGATGAATTTCCACATCCAGACCACTTCTTTGGCAACATCGTTGGCAGTGATGTATTCAGCCTCCATTGTTGAGTCTGCTATGGTATCCTGTTTGGAACTCTTCCAATAAACTGCCCCTTTGTTGAGGGTAAATACATAATCCGAGACAGACTTGCTGTCATCTATGTCACTTTATAAGCTTGAATCGATAGAGGTCTCTATCTGGAGGTCGCTGTTACCATGCACCAAAACATTTCTTTAGTCCTTTGTTCATTATGAATAACTGCATTTTAATACCGCTCATTCATTATAAATTTTGTGACATGTCGGTACTATTAATCCATGTCTGCTCAATAAATACATATTACAGGTATTCATGACAACACACTGGAAACACACCCAAATGCACGGATACGACATTTGTGAGCCGACACTGCAACCGAAACGGAAAACCGATCTAGATTCAAGAATTTTTGCAACAAATACTTGTGTGCACAAAATTTTTTATCAAGAATGGTCCAACTTACATATGTGAACACACTCTTTTTGGATGCATGAATCATGATGGGCAGCTGCCATGATAGATTGAGCAAGTGGGCTTGGTGTAATGAGTAGAGATAAAGTTGTGATGTGATGGTTTAAAATTTACATTTTCCCTCCAAATCTACAGATTAAACTCCATATGTTTATTAAAAAATCAAACAATACTAGAGAGACTATGGAGAGGAACTAATATCACCACTAGAAGACTGCCCCCACTATTACATGAAAAACCACCGGAATCTACAATTTACCCGCCACCGCCGGTCTAAAGAGCTCTAATGTGCCTCATTTTTCTTCTGGTCATTTCACATTGTCATATCACCTTTGTTTTATTGTTTGTTTATTCTGTTGAGGTGCCTATAAATACCATATTAGAAGAGAGACAAAGGGTCCATGTTTTTGTTTTAGATCAAGTTTTTCATTTCTAGCTGTTAACTTGTATTTCCATTTGTACTCTTGAGTTCTTGCCCTCTATCTTGACCTTGTAACTTCTTCACTGAACTTACAAGTTTAAGCATTAGGTTCTTAAATTCAAATTAGTTTGTATCTTCATTTACAATCAATAAAAAGTTCTCTTTTGCTCATTTCATGTCATTGCTTGCTACAATTGTGATTTAGTGAAATCCTTTGCTTTTCTTTGATCTTGCAAGCTATTAAGTGAGCTTGCAAGTTTAAAGTTTGATATTTGATTTCATAGTGAGATTTGGACTCAAAGGACATTTGAAAATTTCATATCGGACATATCGGTTCTTAGTGTTCTTTAAACTTTTGCTTTACTTATTTTTGCATTTTTATTATATGCTATTCTCTTTTTCTGTTTTCTTTGGTTCTTATGAATATGCGTGAGTAGTTATTTAACTTGTTAAGGGTAGAATATGGTTAGTTTTGAATAGGAGAAGTGTTTGCTAAATTCCTTTAAAAACCTCTAACTTATAATTCAAACTCCGACCAAAAGATTCACAATCTGCTCTGTAGGCACCCTATCCAATTACGATAGTAGTAACTTCTAATTGTGACCGGTTGCGATTGGTTTTCCAGAGGCGAAGGTTAAGAAACAAGAACGGAAGGATAATGAACAAGAAATACGGATTTAGCGCACAATCGCAAATACCGTACTTCAAGCTCCCTAATCCACGTTGTTACTGATTATCTTAGCATCAAAATCAAGTTAGGTTTATAAGGAAACAAAAAACATTATCCTAGCTCAAGCTAACCTAAAACTATCCCTAGCAAGTCTTTTTCTTGAACATATCATATTGTACGACACTTAGAATAACAACAACTCCAAGTTACGGACTTAACTCGTTCAAACAAGCTTAAAAACCTACCATCTCCTTGCGGACGAGCCGTACTCATCTTGGCTTGCTACACGCGACACCATTTTGATTGCGGTTATTTCAAACTTAAAAACGACACGTAAAATCTTAACCAATCAAATGGCGCCATTGCCAAGGAGACGGTAACACTTTTATACTTGTAGTCTTGGGTTAATTTATGAATATTTTGTGTATAAAACAAACTAACTTTCTAAAAATTCAACAAAAAACATAATTTTTTCAAAACTGACACGAGAAATAAAAATTGTGACATTTGTTCTCTGGATATTTGATCTTCTAACACTCTGTGGTTAAACTGGAAAATCAAATTATAACAGTGGAATACCAAGATAACATAGAGAACCTACACAAAATTTGAACTCTTCATTTTCAAAATCGCCCGCTGGTTTCCTTCATATACCCGCTACCGGCAGTTTTCTTGAGGAGGTCTGCTAAATTTCTTTTTGGGTTAGCTCCATTGTTTTGTTAGTACTCCATTTTTATTGCTTGATTTTCAAAATTTCTTGTGTGCAGAACTTTGGCTATCTATATTGCTTTCTAGCTCAAATATCCGTATTTTTCGATATTTATAGATTTGGACGGATTGGCGAACAGCGAACCTGCGGAGTAGGGAGTGTTTTCAATTTTAAGGCGATAGAACACTCCAGTGCCAAAGATCCGGATAGTTTGACCCGCGTAAGAGAACCATTCAAGCATTCGGAGACGATATCAACACAAGTTTCTTAACTCGACACTTTTGGTGCATATCTTTCTAAACTCCTTCTTCTCAAATCCGACGCTCCAATATTCATATCTTTGCAGGATTCTTTGCAATATCATCGAAATAGCCAAAGGGAAACTAACCGCATTTGTTGCAGCGCCACGCTTAAACTAAAAAACGATTGTTTGATGATTGCGAAAACCCTATTTTTTGAATTGCGCATTGCATTGATACGGACTTAAGGGGTTATAACACCAATTCAGATTGGATGGGGATTTCATCACCCTTCTTAAGACCTCGGAAATCACCAATTGCATAAGAATCACCTTGATTTTAATTAAAAAATACCTAAACTCAGCCAATTAAGGACTTGTCGCGCTCAATAGGACAGAGGAAGGTTGTGGGCATTCGGTTGTTTATCTAAACATGACTTTTGTGGTGCCTAGGCTAGACAAGTGAGGAGGTAATTTTAAAAGGATCGTCTCACGGTGATTCGTGAGCAGAACCCTCCTTATCTCACTTATGCTTACTTGCCACAATTGGCTGTAAAGAGACGATTTGAGGGTTATTTCACAACTTGTCATTTTGGAACAGTTAGGAGCAAGTCTAGTTGGACTTTGAGGGCTCTAGTCTAGGTATTGATTGTGCATTTGTGATTGTCTTTGTTTGAGCTGTCATTTTTTCTTATTCTTACGAAACAAAACACAATTTCGCCATTTTGACCATATTTTATTTCATCTTCATCCACATTTTCTCATTTGACGTTTTCTTACCCTCACATTCTATGCTTTGACTACACTAAACTCGTTTAATGTATGTCCGTTTGGACTCGGGACCCTAGTGCCCGTTTAGTCCGTATTTCGTTAGTCGCTACCGACTACGCAATCGACTCAGAAGTCAAAATTCCTTCCACGCTCTTTTCACTTTACCTTTGCCGATAAACTCCGAGGTTGACCGTAACTCTGTCCATATTTCTTTACCTTCCCTTTCACTAAGCTCTTCTTCTGAGATGTCAGGATTTCCTCCTAACATCACGGGAATGATTCCACCTCTACTTGGTGCAAATAATCCGCAACCACCTCTTTTTGTAGTGCCACAACGAATTGCGCTTCAAGATCGTTTCTACCCAACACGCGCTGCGCTTTCGACTTGTCTTTCTCTTCCACCAGTCAATGGGGACAACATCGAGATTAAGCCCCACTTCATCAATATGCTGCCCAAGTTTCACGGGCTTGAATCCGAAGATGCATACATCTTCATAAATAAATTCCAAAATATGTGTGAGATGATGAAGACAACCCAACCGTCTGATGATACTATACGACTACACGTTATACCTTTCACTCTCTGTGACCTAGCTGAAAAGTGGCTGTATAATACCACATCTCATTCGATAACCAGTTGGGATGAATTTGTGAAAGCATTTTTGAAGAAATTCTACCTGAATCACAAAATCGCTAGGATCTGAAACGAGATAAACCAATTTACCCAGCTTCCAACCAAATCTTTTTGGAAGTGTTTTGACCAGTACAAGGACCTCATTGTTCAGTGTCCTCATCACGGTATTGAGAAATGACAACTTTGCCAAATTTTGTACGAGGGCCTGAATCCAGCAATTAGGCAGTTGGTGGAAACCATTTGTCAAGGACACTTCCTATTCGAATCCGACGAGGAGGCTTGACAATTCTTCGACGATCTTGCTGAGCAGACGCTACAATGAGAGAGCACCAGATCGAACGCTTCATCTTCTTCTACTTCTTCTTCCAGTCAATTTAGGGCATGAATTCACCATCTCGATATCTCTATGGCAATGAAAGCCGAGATGGATGCAATCACCAGAAAACTTGAGGCGATTGAAAGAAAATTTTCATCTCCTTCTCCTAGCCCTATTTCTCCCCTTCGCACAATTAGTGCTTGTTGTTCAGATCCATCTCATTTGACTGAAGAGTGTCCTTACAATCCATCATCTAAAGGACAGGATCAGGTTAATGCTGCATTTCAGCAAAGACCAAGAAACGATCCATACTCTTCTATGTACAACCCTGGATGGAGGAACCATCCTAACTTCGCCTGGAACCAGAATCAGAACCAGAGTCAGAGTCAAAACCAGTTCCAAGGCCAGAACAACTTTCAGAGGGCCCCTCCATAACAACAAGCTCAACAACAATTTCAGCAATCTTTCCAACCCTAACCTTTTTAAAATCCGACGAACAACTTTGCACCTTACAACAATTCTTTTCCTTAGAACAAAAACTTTGTTCCGTTTAATAATGATAAGGTTTTCTCGCTAGAACGGAGTCTTGATATTTTTGTAAAGCAATCGACTTAATCCACCACGAACATTTAATCTTCTATTCAATCACTTATGCAACACATAACTTCTTATGGACAGAGCATCAAAACCATCGAGACTCAGATTGCACAACTGAACGCGGCATTGAGCAAGAGAGAGAGAGGAAAACTTTCATCTCAACCATTACCTAATCCTGGTCACCCACATAATGCACATGTTGCTCTCGAATAACAAAACCATAATGTGAGTGTCGTGACTACGTTGAGATCAGGAAGAACGTTGAACAACAACATCGGTGCACGGAATAATAATGATGATGACACTCCGACTGCTTCTTCTTCTGAGCCCATTCTCCATTCTTCATAGGGCTCTTCTTCAAAAATAGCTGCTTCGAACGGACCCACCTCTCACTCCACTTAAACTTCAGTTTAGGATTCCGTTCCAACTCCACAATCTCCTCCACAAATATTGGATTCAACCAATTTAAACAAAGCTCCATTTCCAAAACGGTTGAGATCTAATAAACAAAGTCCACAAATAGAGAAGGTTGTGGAGTTGTTCAAACAGATTAACATAAACATTCCCCTCTGAGATGCAATCCAACAAGTCCCCTCTTATGCGAATATCTTGAAAGACTTGTGCATTAAGAAGAGAAAATCCCAGATACCGAAAAAAGTTTTCTTAGCAAATAACGTGAGTGATGCTCTTACCCAAAATTTACCACAAAAACGGAAGGACCCTGCTTGTCCTACGATTTCAATTACCTTTGGGGATAAGAACATCAATCACGCTTTTTTGGATCTCGGTGCCAGTATTAACCTTCTACCTTATTCAGCTTATGAGCAACTCGGTGTCGGAGAACTGAAACCTACACAATGTACTCTTTAAATAGCTGACCGATCTATCACCTATTCTAGGGGTTGTTAGTTATATGTATGCCCTAGAGGCCATTACTGTACATGAGATGTATATTGTAGTGGATGCTTGAACATATATAGGGAGGACTTTCTTGCTCGACATGATAGTATGCTATCTGGTTACTCTTTATCTCAACATGTACACTAATTGTCTCTCTGTTACATGTTGATAAAGCTCTTAGGATGTGTACTTGACTACATGGATTATGATGCGGATCATACTAGTGGGACAATGGTAGTCTGTGAGTACATCCTTTAATGTCCCTAGTCATGGGTGTATCGAGACGGAGCATCGATATACCAGAGTAGACTAGCGTATACCTTCTCGACCCATGTAGATGGACGATGGATGATCCCATATCCATTAGTGTTTGACATCAGAGATGATATACGGGTGCTCAGTGGAGACTGGGTACACTGGACGAACTCGCCAAGAACTCCTAGATGGTATTATACCTCACGTCAGATGGCAGTTCTCTGGTGACACTGGTACAGGTTAGTCTATCAACCCGAGATCGTCATAGAGTCTTGTATGATTCCCACCGTGCTTTGATTTCCACCTTACCACTTTCAATAGGACGTGCAAAACGGTGGTTTTTGGGTACAGTCCCGAGTCACATGGAGGCAATGAGCGATAGGAGGGGATTTCGTCTCTCCCGGTATTGGGGGTTGATATTGCGCTGTGCTCGATTGGACATAACAGGAAAGTCCCTGGCCAGGGCTGCTATGAGATTTACTGGTAAGTGTTATCAGTAGTTTCTCGACCCGTTATGAGCCTCACATCGGTATGATTTATCGAGTTATTGGAGTCTGACGTTTACCACCCCCAGACGAGATATGCGACATATCAAACGAAGAGACCGGACTGTACGGTAGTGTTACTGATTGGATTCGCAGGAGTATGAGCAGGAATGCTTGTTGATCTTCTGATCGCTCAATACCCGGGTGGCCATTACGTTTAGCAGACCGCTTGCGGATTGTGTGTGTTTGATATGATCATCACCCACTGCCGACGTATTGACGAGTCTTTAGAGTCTTACACAGAGGTTTCCTGGTTCATGCGAAACGAAGTAGGAGCATATATGAGATATGTGCGGGACCGAGATTAATGCGCGTATGTGATACCACATTCTATTCTCGCAATTTGTGACATCGATCGGTTACATGTGATATAGCCGGGTTATTGGATCAAGTGTTGATTCAATAAGCTGTTGCATTTGATATTAGTCGGTTATATGTGATATAGCCGGATTATTAAATCAAGTGTTGATTTAATAATTTAATGTATAATTGTATATTTGATATACTATATTGCATTAACTAATATTAGCTCACTTAAACTTTTCTTTTTCTCACAAGTGTGCATTAGTATATATGCGATATATATTAGTGTACATTTTATTGTGTCATGCATGATGCCACATGCTACATGGGTGTATGAGACTCACACCATACTAATAATAATGTGAGGGTTTATATTTATTTAATAAATCAAAATTAGTGTTTATTAGTCACATGCTTGGAAGCTTGGAGAAGCTTGTAGCATCTTTGACTAAGTCCACTCCTTTTGTTTTACTTGTAAATATTTATTAACCTAACCATTATTGTTAGCCATGGTTTATTCTCTACATGAGTTAGTGTATGACACTAACTCACCCATGTTTTCTATTCTCACCTCATGAGTTCATTTTCTCTCTTCTTGCTTCTTCACTTGAGCTTCTTCTTCTTCATGAGAAAAAGCTTACTAGCTTTTCTCAAGGTGAGAAAATATTGTGAGAAAAATGAAACTAAAGTGAGCCCATTTCCTACTTCATCATCCTCTACTACTTGTCATTTAGTATAGGGTGTTTGCTTCACTAATTTCACAATAAGTGAAGAGGTAGCATGAGCTTGAGTCTCCTCGACGTAGATCATCTTCGGCCTCGAAGACTTCGAGCAAGCTTGTTCATTTCTCCAGGAGAACCCTTTCTAGAGTTCGGGTGTTCATGACTTGCAGCGAAGGGAGTACTACACGGAGCATTAGAAGTGAAGGACCGGTCTACAAAGGTTGTATTCCTCATTCACTTAGTGTAATGTTTGATTACATGCTAGCTTAACTCCTAATTTTCTAGTTAGATCCTTGGCATGGGTTGCATAGCTCTCTAGGTTTTATAAAATTGTATACTTGATGCCCCAAATGTCTTAGTTAGGGTGCTATGGAACCCATCAGTGGTATCAGAGCCAAGCTAGAGCATTAGGCGTTGTCTAGGCGAAGTTTAAAGTCCGATCGAATCCCGAAAACTCATGTTTGCACCCCTCTCGTGAAATTTTCCAAAAAGTTGGATTTTTCCATGTTAAAAATTCTCAGAAAATGTTGCAGGTAATTATATGGACCCACTTGAAGAACGAGTCCCTAACTCGCTTTAGTGACCGTGGAACCGCGGCCAAAACATGCTTTTGGCGGCGGTTCCGCGGCGCCACTATGGAGGCTTGGGACGGGCCTTCAGCTGCTGGTCCATGTGTACTGGGGTATGTTTCTGGGTATTTCTAACACTGCTCAAGTGTTGAGCTCTCTAGGAAAATTCGAGAATTCGTTGATTCGATCGAATTGTTTAACATCGTCTAGCCCTCTGTGATTGAGATACAATATTTGGAATCCACAATAATCGGTTTTATGAAAACTGGTTTGAATTTTATAAATCTAGTAATTTAGTCTCAAATTGATCGGTTGCTACAAAATTTTGGTATGGTTCAAAAGTCCGTCGCAATCACGTAGTATACGCGGATACTCGCTGGGTAACCTTATTAGATAGCCACGCCCCATAACCCCGACCAAGTGACTGTAGGAGAACCCGTTGCCAAAAGCATCCGTCTGGGTGCTCGTGGCCGCGGTGTTCCGTCTAAGTGCACTTCGTCGCCGGTATCGGGGGGTGCGGCCGTCTACTAAAGTTTTCGACGAGCATTCGATCAGAATGTCGGGAATCTTGTTGAATTACCCGACTTCATATTGAAAAGTGTTTTCGATATTGAGACTAAAATGCGGGGTTTATAATTGTTAGGCATGTGATGTATAATGAATTCATTTGGTTGGGCATGAAATCCAAAGTATGTGATACATTGGGTTTATGATGTCCAAGGTGGTTGCGGATCCCAATTGTTGTAGTTTTTCACTTTTTTTCTGCAACCGTAAGTGTAATATGTGAGGTATCATCGGTTTCATTACTATATGTCAACGACAATTGGGATACACATATTTACTTACATTGATGACATGAGATGTTATGTGTTACTGTGATATGTTATATTGGATCGTCGTGTTTGAATAGCCGGGGGATTTTATGTGAGATGAGAGTTTTTCATTTTCATTCATGTAAAAACTTGTATGTAATATTCTTTTATTGGGCACTTCCGGGTTGAGGAAGATGTCACCGTTGATGTATATTATTTACTTTTCCGCATTAGGATAGACCCAAGGAAAGGAGCACAAGTAACCGGGTTCTAGAGTCCAGTGGGAGACCATCTCGAGGCGTCGAGTCCGGGTCTCATAACTCTAGAATTGGTAGGGTTGCTTGCCGCTCTCATAGTGGCTTTGGGATGTGGGTTTGGCTATTCATCACGACTGTGGAATCCGTGTTTTATACAGGCTTAATATAAAACCCGAAAATCCTAGTATATCCAATATTTCATATGTGATTTCTGCTGCAATATTATGTGATGTGATCACTTGATATGATGAGATAGATACTGTATATAGTATATTTGATATATTATATAGACATTGCTTATGTTTTACACCCGCGCTAGCCCTGGCCCGCTCTCCCATTAGTTACCTAACCTAACGGAGCATGACGGGACTTCGAGGGAATGCGGATGGTATAAGTGTACGTTGTATTTATCTGTGATGTTTAGGTAACTTAAATGATGGGACTTCATTAATGAGATTAATGAAAGAAAATAAACCTAAAGATATTGTGGAATCGAATTTTCAAAAATAGGTAGCTCTAGTTGTTGCTTTGCATAGCGGTATTCCTTGTAGAATATCTGCACCTTATTCGATAAGGAAAGAGCCGAGATCCCTTTACCAGGAGTGACCTCTTTAGCAATACCTGGCGGATGCTACAACCCTCGGTTTTGTCTTTTGATTGCTTTTCTAGTTCTTGCTTTGCATAGTGGTATTGTGAATATCTTGCACCTCATGCGACGAGGAAAGAGCCGAGATCCCTTCACCGGGAGTGACTCTTTAGCGAAACTAGCAAAAGCCTAAAAAACACTCCATTTTAAATCATTTGATTCTGCAACGAGATCAAGTTCAAAGCGTTAAAGGTTTTCTAAAAAACCATCCGCAACCCTCCGTCATTTTAGGAAGTAAAGTACTTAGTATTCATGCTGCGTTCGTTGATTATAGTTAAGGCGCAGTGTACGGTAGCTAAGTGATGTCTTCCTACGCAGCATATGATGCGATTAATTAGGACAGTCATGTGACTTTGTTGACCATAGTTAATGGTCATATGAGTGGGTCTAATTAATCATGAAATGACAGGTAGAACTTGACTAGTGCTTATGATTTGTTGACCATAGTTAAGGTCATGAGTCACTAGGGGTAAAAACCATTATCGGGAGTTTCAAGTGTTAAATTTGCAATGAGATTGCATACCTTCTATGAGTTAGTTGGATCCTGATACCCACTGCGAGTAATTGTTACTCCTGGGAGAGTTTTGCACTTTACAATTAGCCAATCAAGTAGGTGTCTTGAAAGGTGTCAATGGGGTTACGCCCCTGGGAAAACGAGGTTTATTTTAATTAGGTCCGTGCGAAAGCACGTGGAACCTCCCTCAAAGTACCGGCATTGGCCTGGCTGAAAGATTGGCGAACTTGTAGGGTGTAATTAATCCCGGCTAGTCTTTCCTTTTAAGGTTTGAAGGAAGATTTGATAAAAACAGTGGGAGCCATCCTGATTAGATAAAATATATATAACCAATCTAATCTTGCAAGAGCATACGCAGAGTGTTTTCTTCTCTCTCTCTCCAGGTAGCGACCATGTCACACCTTAATCAAGGTAACAATATGGATGTATTGACCAAACCCGCTTGTTATACTGTGCTGGGGAACGTTGGTCCCGCTCCAACTTATAATTGTTATAAGACCGAGCAGGAATAGGGTAATACCAGGATTCTCATGCTGCCCAAACGAAGAAAGTGCATAATTGATGCATCTTCTTCGGGTGTATTCGTTACAGAGAACTGTTTCTCAGTATCCTCTATGTCCTAGGTATTTGATACCGGATCAGGATCCCGCATATGTAATATGTTACATGGGCTATGGATAAGTAGTGAACTGAGAATAGGGTGATATGTCTCTTAGTATAGAGATTGGTGCAATTGTTGCAGCCAAATCAGTTGGCAAATATCACCTTGTATTACCAAATACATTGATTCTGAACGAATATTATTAGATACCGAACCTGATATGCAACATTATATCCGTCTCTTTATTTACTAAAGAAGGATATAATCTTGTATTGTTGGATAAATGTTTTGAATATTTCCTATATCAAGAGTTGATCAATTCAGGCACGTTATCTAATAGCATATACGTTCTTAATCAGAACACACACAAGAGGAAGAGTTCAGAAATGAATAAATCCTACTTATGGCATTGCAGACTAGGTCATATCAATGCGACCCGACTAGCTAAGTTACATTAAGATGCATATTTAAATAAGTTTGAATTTACGTCTTGTGAAACTTGCCAGTAATGTCACAAAGATAAGATGACCATAGCTCCGTTTACTTGAAACATAGAAAGAGTTTGTGAACTCTCGGGACTAATATATGATGATGTTGTTCCCCGCCGAAAACACGGGAAGACGCGGTAAACGTCTCTCCTGAATTTCGGGGCAGATGCTAATTGGTGCTATCCGTCCACCTCTCCGAAGATACCAAGTTGATTTATGGCACTATGTATCGAAGGTTTAAACGGATGCGGCCGATGTAGCAGACTTCATCAGATTCCCCCTCATTTAAGGTTTTTTTTGATTGTGGAGACGCTCTTCCCTGCAGGCGCAAGCCCCTGCAGTTAATTACGCTACCGCATCGCGGTAACCACTTTCTCCTTCTCTAGATGGTCACTTCGTGTCGTGTGTGTTTGTTTTGTTTTTGGTTGCCCATGGATTGTATACGGAGACTAATTTATGTTGTCGCCCGTAGGGCGTGGATTAGTCCACATCCGTATCTTCTTAGATTCGGGTTTGGGGGTTGGGTTTAAGGATACGTTAGCCTCATTTAAGACTAAGATCAACTCAAACGTATTTTAAGGACACGTTAGTCTAATTTTTAGACTAAGATAAACTTAACGGGATCGTTTAGATCCAACAAGAGAGTAATTGGGCTCTATTGTTTAGTTTAGGGACATTGCGGTCCAATGTTAGTTTAAGGACATTACGGTCCATTGTTAGTTTAAGGACATCTCGGTCCAATGTTAGTTTAAAGACATCGCGGTCGAGGTTAAGGATATCATAGTCCGTGAGTTTAAGGATCTCACAGTCCAGATTAAGACATCATAGTCCATGAGTTTAAGGACCTCACAGTCCAGGTTAAGGACATCATAGTCCATGAGTTTAAGGACCCCACAGTCCGTAAAGTGTTTGGTTGTCGGGACCCGTCACCTTTCTGAAGACGTTGAAAGATTACAACGACAAATATCAGAGGAGTAAAGAGATGTACCCTCGAACCGGTGTGAGTTGGTTGAAAGATCTGTAGTCCAATTTGGGACTAAGATCTGTTAAAATATTCATGAGCAGATGGGCTCAATTAATATGAGTTGAGGACTTATGGCCAATCTTGGGCTAAGTCCAATCAGGTTAAAATGTTTAACATTTTATTTTGGGCTGTTGAGCATTTATTTGGGCTTGGCCCTGACAGTATTTTTGTCTTTGCTGAATGCTGAGCATTCCTCATAGCCTTGGGCTTATTAAAGAACAATTTATGTTCTGTCAGCGCAACACGTGGCACGCCAGGCGCTTTGCGCCAGCCAAAGAGCGCATTGCGCTTCTGCCAAGTAGCGCACATGTTAGGGACACGTATCGTGCTCAGCGCTAGGCGCCAGATGATGAACGCATAATGCCAATTTATAAGCGCTGAACGCTAGTCCATGAGCGCATTGCACTTTCAATTTAGTGGTGCACACATGAGTGACATGTGGTGCGCTTGGCGCTGAGCGCCAGCTTATGAGCGCAGTGCGCTATTTCAGAAGCGCAAGGCGCAAGTTGTTAACTAGCGCATACATGGTTGACACATGGCGCATTTGGCGCTGAGCGCCGATCCAGGGAGCGCAGAAGCGCAGTTCAAGAGCGCAAGGCGTATTTCAAGAGCGCAAAGTGCATTTGATCAATTTTATGATCTGGGATCAAATTTATGTTCTTTTAAAAAAGACTTTGTCTCAAGATTTAAGAACAACAGTTCTTATTTTGCAAGAGAGATTTTCAATCTCTTATTTTGATGAAAGGCTTTGCCTTTATAGATCCATGATGTGTGAGAAGAAATATGTTCTTCTTTTATTTTATGATGAGATCTTTTTGATCTCTTTTGTGAAAGACTTTTTGTCTTGTAGATCTATGATCTTTTTTAAAGAAAAGAATTCTTCTTTTTAATTATGAGATGATTTTATCTCTTTGTTCATCCCCATTCTTTTTACCTTTAAGAAAAAATCTTCTTTTGCTGAGAGCTATGCTTTTCTTCCTTTGAATTTTTCAAAGTTTATGGGGGGGGGGGGTTTCTATCTCAGACTTGAAGTCTTGGGGCCTTTATATAGGGCAAGCTGATTTGTTGAATCAGTTAAAGAGATCTTTCTCTGATTATTTGGGGATGTTCCCCACCATTGGATCTTTGATCCTAGGACTTCTGTTTTACAGAAGGCAATCTTCTTGTTTCTTTTTTTTACAAGATTGGAAAATCTTTCCATAACAGAATTTAATTCTGATTAGTTAATGATTTATCATTACTATTAGATCTTTTGATCTAACGGTGGGGAGTTTTTTTACTTCCAGCGCTAGCGCACTCGTGCTTTGCACGTGGTACGCAGCTCAGAGCGCAGCGCACTTTGCGCTAGCGCATCTGTGTTTGACACGTGGTGCGCTGCTCAGAGCGCAGCGCGCCCTGCGGTAGCACACCCGTGTTTGACACATGGCGCGCACCGCGCCTAGCGCCGGTGCACACATGGTTCGCCGCCTAGGGCGCAGCGCACTTAGCGCTGCATCTGAAGCGTTGCTTCAATTTTTTGAAATTCGAATTTCAAACAGAGCTTTGCTCTGATTGGGGGAAACACAACGTGCCCTACGCAAGCGCACCCGTGTTTGACACATGGCGCGCAGCGCGCCTAGCGCTGGCCCACACATGGTGCGCTGCCTAGGGCGCAGCGCACTTGGCGCTGCATCTGAAGCGTTGCTTTAATTTTTTGAAATTCGAATTTCAAACAGAGCTTTGCTCTGATTGGGGGAAACAAATGCCCCCCCACCGTTGCGCTCACGTAGCCCACTTGTGAGTGCATCGGTGGCAGCATCTGCGCCCTTGGATCAACTCAGAAGTTGAAGAGGCCTTTCTGTTAGTTATATGTATGCCCTAGAGGCCATTACTATACATAGGATATATATTGTAGTGGACGCTTGGACATATATAGGGAGGACTTTCTTGCTCGACATGATAGTATGCTATCTGGTTGCTCTTTACCTTAACGTGTATACTGATTGTCTCTCTGTTACATGTTGGTAAAGCCCTTAGGATGTGTACTTGACTACCTGGACTATGATGCGGATCATACTAGTGGGGACATGGTAGTCTATAAGTACATCCTTCAAGGTCCCTAGTCGTGGGTGTATCGAGACGGGGCATCGATATACCAGAGTAGACTAGCGTATACCTTCTCGACCCATACAGATGGGCGATGGATGATCCCATATCCATTGGTGTTTGACATCAGAGATGATATACGGGTGCTCAGTAGAGACTGGGTACACTGGACGGACTCGCCGAGAACTCCCAGATGGTATTATACCTTACGTCAGATGGCAGTTCTCTGGTGATACTGGTACAGTTTAGTCTGTAGACCCGAGATCGTCATAGAGTCTTGTGTGATTCCCACTGTGCTTTGATTTCCACCTTACCACGTCCAAGAAGGCGTGCAAAACGGTGGCTTTTGGGTACAGTCCCGAATCACATGGAGGCAATGAGCGATAGGAGGGGATTCGTCTCTCCCGGTATAGGGAGTTGATGTTGCGCTGTGTTCGATTGGCTATAACCGGAAATCCCTGGCCAGGGTTGCTGAGATTTACTGGTAAGTGTTATCAGTAGTATCTCGAACTGTTATAGACCTCATATCGACACGACTTATCGAGTTATTGGGGTCTGACTTTTACCACCCCTAGGCGAGATATGCGACATATCAGACGATCAGACCGGACTGTACGGTAAGTTTTACTGGTTGGATTCACAGGAGTGTGAGCGGGCTTGCTCGTCGATCTTCTAATCGCTCAATACCCGGGTGGCCGTTACGTTTAGCAGACCGCTTGCGGCTTGTGGGTGTTTGATATGATCATCACCTGCTGCCGGCGTATTGACGAGTCTTTAGAGTCCTACACAGAGGTTTCCTGGCTCAAGCGAAACGAAATAGGAGCGCATATGAGATATGTGCGGGACCGAGAATAATGCGTGTATGTGATACTGTATTCTATTCTCGCGATGAATGTATCGATTGGTTGTATGCGATATAACCTAGTTATCGAATCGAGGATTGATTCGATAAGTCGATACATTGGATACTGGTCGGTCATATGCGATATGACCGGATCGTTAAATCAAGTGTTGATTTAATGATTTAATATAATTATATATTTGATATATTACTTTGCATTAACTAGTATTGGTTCACTTAAGATGGGTTTTCTCACTTGTTTGTGCATATTGTATATGTGATATATTTTTTGTGCACAAGATTGTATCATGTTTGATGATACATGCAAACTTGGGTTAGTGTGTGATTTAAACCATGGTTAGTTAATGGTTAGGGTTTCATTTGATTTACTTATTCATTTATTTATTTTGGCAAAGGAAAATGAAATGGTGGCTTGCTTTGTCTTTTCTTTGAAACTTCATGAAGGTTTGAAAGCTTGACCATTTTGTTTCTTTCCTTTAACCCTAACCATTCAACTAAACTCTAGTTAATTCTCTACACTAAACCATGGTTGCAAATATGATAAGTATCATCTTATTTTCTATTTTTCAAAAATACTTATCATATTATCTTCTTCTTCTTCTTCTTCAAGAAGAAAGAAGCTTGCTAGCTTCAATGGTGACTTGAGAAAAAGAGTGAGAAATCCAATTCTAAAGTGAACCCACTTCCTATTTCTTCATCCTCTACCACTTGCCAAGTAGTATAGGGTGTTTTCTTCACAAGTTTCATGGCTTGGTGAAGTTGGAGCTTGATCTTGTGTTGCCTCGACGTAGATCATCTTCGGCATCGAAGTCGACGACCTAGCCCGATCATTTCTTCGATGAAACCACCGCGAGAGTCCAGGATCCGATGGGTACAGCGAGGGGACATCATCACGGAGCTATGGAGGTGGAGGACGGGATCTACAAAGGTTGTATTTCCGTTCACTTAGTGCTAAAGCAGTTTAGTAGCTTGTAGTTTCGCCTAAAATCTAGTTAACGATCGCATTAGGGTTTCTCGGCACCGGAAATTTTTGAATTTGGCATGGTTGATGCCTTGTGAGACCTCCTTAGAGTGCCTAGGAACCCTACACTTTCAATGCCTATAAATAGGACCTTTGGTCCTCTAGATGATCCTGTTCATCTTCTTCTTGTTTTCTGAGAATTTTATTCTCCCACTGAGCATATCTCTTCATTTTAAGAAATTTCAAGAGTCAAAACTCTGCCAAAATTTTAGGTAAAGATTAGATTTTTTTAATAATCTAGGATTTTACCCATTAACAGAGCCTTACTCTCCATAGATCTTTGATCTAAAGAAAACCCTTTTTTAGGGTTTCATCAACAGAGCTTTGCTCTGTTGAACCCATAGATCTAAGGAGATCTTGTCTCAGGGTTTCTTAACTCATGAACAGAGCTTTGCTCATAAAGAACTCTTAGAGTTTGTTCATAGATTTTGGAGATCTTAGAATTTTTAATTCATAAAAATTAACTTTAATTTTTTTTTCTGATGGGTTTTTCCATCATCTTTACAGAGCTAGGCTCTTGAGGAATTTTTATTCCTTCATGATCAGGGTTTGACAAGTGTCACTCAGTCACAGAGCATTGCTCTCAAAGAGAGATTTACTCGTTTTCCCGAGGGATCTCTCATTTAATGAGAATTTTCTTGAGGATCTCCTCATTTAAATAACAGTCTCATCAAATGATGAGACTGTTTTATTAATTGATGCATTGTCATCTAGATTTTGTGGGTCCCCTCTTTGGGTCCCCTTTCCACTGTATTGCAGTGTGGTACAAATTCTACAGTACCAAGTGTCAGAATTTAAATTAAATTATAGCACTGACAGTTATCTTTTGTTCCTTTTCGCGCAGACGACATGTCTTTCGACACTTCTTTTCCGTTCATCCGATCAGAAGGCGGATTTCCTGAGGCGCCTGTAGACCGAGAGGTTCTCGCGCTGATCAAAGACCACGACCCGGAATACAAGAATCTTCACCTATGGGGTAGATGGTATGATCAGATTATCAGAGGCCGCCGGAACTTTTCTTGTGCGACGCCTTCGGAGCCTATCTCGGCGATCCTGTATGCAGATGCACCCCCAGTGAACTATGCCTTGGAGGTGGTTAATTGGACTTCGGAGGGTCTCCTTCAGCCGTCGATTGCCGCAGTACCCGTGCAGCCGCCGCCGGCTTTGGACACCCTAGGGCGGCACATATGTCAGGGCGAGTCGCGCCCTTGGGGACAGCCCTACAACATCGGGCTAACTCCCCGTCATCCGGTCGGGTACTTGCAGTGTGCCCGGTATATCTTATCGGCAAAGAAATCGCAGCTACTAAAGCTTGGCTTATACCCAACGGTCTACGCTTCCTTGTTCCAGTATTCTGCACCTCCCACATGGTGGATCAAGGCGTTTTTGGAGCAGTGGAACATCTCGACCCATACCTTCCTCCTATTGGATAGAGAGGTCTCCATTTCCTTGGAAGAATTTGCCGAGGTTTCTGGTTTAACAGTTAGGAGGAGCACTACGAGGAGCTGCTTCCTCCGGATGAATATGTTTTTGCCACCAAGCCAGTGGTGATGGGCCTTACCCCAGAGAACGCCATTCAGCACCAGTTCCCAAGTCTGATAAAGGTGTTGAACATGTATGAGATGTAAGTCCACGTTACCTCTCCCGGTACTTACGGGCTTGCGGAAATGATGAAAAATGATTTTTCTAGAGGTGGTAACATGGACTCAAAATACGGATCTTTGTTAAACAACCATCTAACAATCCTAACTAAGAGTTTTACCTACTCGGTTAGGGGGTTATACCTTTCTTGAACTCCTTCGTCTTTAACTCTTTGCGGTGTACGGATCGGCCTCACCCCGTCGTCTCCTCGCGCCGAAGATGGATCCACCCGAAAGCTTCTACCTTTTGGCTTCTACTTCGAACTTGAAGAAACTAGAACACTTGGTTTGCTAAACCTTATGAACTAGGATGAGTAGAGAAGTGATATGGGTTTTCTTTTATCTCTAAGGCAATGTTTCTCAACTCATGAGAGGGAGTTGCCTTGAGCTAGAGAGAGAGAGCAAGAGGAAGAGGGAGAGAGCTTGAGCAAGAGAGAGAAATGAAAAATGAAGAATGAGCAAGTCTTTTGCCATCCAAGCTCTCATAATCCAAAAAATTATGATAACAAGTAATAATAATTGAGTATAATGTGATGGTTGTTATCATGACAAATGACAATATCATTTCTTGCATTAAATACAATTTGTGAACCATCAAGCAAGCACAAGTCAATGCAAACAAATGATAGCCATTGTCATGATGGTGGTCAACAAGTCCAACCTAGTCAACCGGTCAACAAAAGTCAACAAGTCAACAAGGTCAACCTTTCAACCCTAACCATGTCACTATAATACTTAATTAATATTATTGTTAATCATAAGTCTAATTCTCATTAGGGTTTAGCAATAGTCAACAGTCAACAACCCTAATGAGAATCCTCTGCCTCTGTCTCTGTCAACTGTGCATACACACCCGTATCCGCGTTCCGGGAAACACGAATACAAATGAGATAAAACCAATCCCAAAACGTATACTAGGGTCTGGCTTAAACCAAAGCCCGCTAGTAATAACTGCCCGGACACTAGACGTGCACAAGTGCACGGATGTAACTGAACCCTGTCGCAAAACCATGCGACCTCTACTCTTTTGCCTAAAGGGGAATAGCTCTCTGTGTGGGACTCTAAAGACTCGACACTACGCTGGCAATGGGTTTAACCACAGACCGCAAGCGGCCCTAGCTATGCGTAACGGCCCCCAAGGTAGATGCCGATAAGAAGACGGACGAGGTGAAACCCATCTGAACTCCTACCGAGCCTGAATGTGACAGTCTCCGTACAGTCCGGTCTGTTCGTTTGATCATATCGCATGGCGGGCCTAGGGGGGCGGTAAACGTCAGTCCCCTAAAAGCGGTACAAGTCGTGTCGGAGTGTAGCCCAGAACACCCTGAGATAACACTGGAAACCTACCAGTATATCTCGCTTGCCCTGGCCAGGGACTACTTGTGTAATGGCTCTCCTAGACACAGCGCGATATCAACCCCCAATACCGGGAGAAACGAATCCTGTCTAACCGTCACTGCCTCCAAGTGCTTCGGGACTGCACCCAACTACTACCTGTTTGCACGACTCCTTTGAGCCGTGGTAGGATAGTAACAAAGTACAGTGGGAACACACTCGAGGCGAAGTGACAGTGTCAAGTCAGTGGACTAAGCTGTACTCATGTCACCTGGGAACTGATAACCGACGATAGGTATAGTACCAACCAATCAGTCCCCGACGAGTCCTGTCCAGTGTACTCGTAACCTAATGAGCACCCGCATACTATCTCAAGTACGACGTACTGACGGCTGTGGGACAGACCGTCTCCCCTGCTGGGATGAGAAGCGCATACGCTAGGCTACTCCGGAGTATCGATGCCCTGTCTCGATAGTCCTACGACTAGGGACCTGTATAAGGATGTGCTTGTGGATTACCCAGCCCCCACGAGTGTGACTGCCATCACAACGCTGGTAATCAAGCATAGATCCTAAGGGCTCTACTAATATGTATAAGCAATATGCTAAAAGAAACACATGCACATATTAAAGTAGAAACAAACCAAGTAGCATACTACCATTTTGAGCAAGATTGTCTATACAAGGTGAATATCCCAAGCTTCCATTAAGTAATATACAAACTAGTATGATACAGTAATAGCCTCTAGGGCATATACACTAACATGAGAACCTCTTCCTTGAGTCCGGAGGCTGGGGGGTCAGCTTTGCGGACTTCATTGCCCGTTTTCTTTGACCAGAAATTTTGTCGCGACAAGGCAAAAAGTTTGCTAAACTCGACGATCCTTTCGTCTTTGGCTTGGACCGTCGGCCAACATTGGAAGCTGATCAAAACGGTTTCTTTCTTCCCGACCTCACGATCGTCCCCCTGTCAGAAATTGCCGCTTCGGGCATTGATGAGGAAGCGTTCTTTCTCGGGTTTCTCAGTTTATGGTTAAGCTGGTTCGTGCTTCCTATGCACCCTCGTTACATGAGGCCTTCTGTCTTCTACCCCGCGCATCGCATGGTTTCCGGAATGCAAGTGGCCATCGGGATCGTTGGGTTAGCCAACTTATATCACGGCCTCAGCTTAGCAGCGGATACCACTGAACCGGGGGTGCATCCTGCCAATTTCCCAATGCATTACTTCACTTCATGGATGGAGCTGCACATGCTTGGGGTCTCTGGTATCCACAAAAGACCTTCTTTTTATGATAGATGTAGGTTTCCACGGATAATGCGGCTGGTTGACGCCTCCAACGTGAGTCCGTCACCGCGGGAAGCTAGGGGCTTGCTTCTTCGTCCGCGCACGGTTGGAGATGGTATGTCTTTTACAGACAAAGTCTTGACCATCGGCCAGGAAACTTCAAAAGCGGTGCTGCCATTGCAAGACATCTTTAAAGACGGGGCCTCTGTGTTGAAAGCCCGGGAGATTCTTCATTTGTACTCCATCAGGCCGGGCTTTCTCGTATTCAGGAAAAATGATACGGCATTATTCATGAGATACAATCCGCATCATTTTCCCCAGCAGCTGAGTTATAATCAGGGCGTCCTACTTGAGGCCTTTTTGGCAGAACCTGCTGCTACCGAAGAGGGAATGCGGAGCGCACTGCATAATTTTATGCGCCTGAACACAGGGTCACTTCTTTATCAGCGAACCGAGCTGTGTCCCAAAGGCCCTTAATGTACACGTGGCCTGGTACCAACATTCAATGGGCGCCATTATCAGGGAAGTGAAGCGACTGTTGCTCGATCGCAAAGGTGCACCACTTGCTGGTGATCGAAATATCCCTATGAAGCGATGGACCATTATCCCGCCTCCCTTAAGAGAAGCTGCGGTGATCGAAGTCCCGCATGACAGGCCCGAGCTACCGATACCCCGTGCTCCTGTAGAAAAGGTGACTATAGCTTCCCTCGGTTCTGGCGTGGGTTCAGACATCGGGACTTGTCGCCCCAAGGTGCCAGTTAAACGTAAACTTGTGCTTGAGGCGACCGGAGCTCGCTCGCAGAGGAGGAAGAAGAAGTTGATCTTTTCTGCCGATGTTGTATTTGGTCAGGAGCCTCATGCTTCTTATAGTGAGGGCTTGGGCGAAAATGGGACCAATGAAGGTTTATTCATAGCGCCGGACGATACTGATTTGGAGGCTGCTATTGCAGCTTCTGTGCGATCGGCAAGCCACAAAGCGGGACTGGCCATCCTCGCGCAATCAAGTAAACATCAGTCGTATCTTCTGTTATTGCATTATATTTTTATTATCATGTTTTGACTGACACTTTTCCTTCTTTAATAGGCATTTCCACTGAAGAGGCTCTAGCGGCTTCCCTCAAGTCTTTCGGGGAGGAGAAGAGGATTCGCGCTTCGCTGGGAGTTGGTATATCTCAGCTCATTGCATCTTCATTCTCCTTTTTTATGGACAATCTGACCCCCTCCTTAACTTATCGCAGGGACTACAATGCCAATCCTTCAAGGTGATGCGGAAATGCTTCCAGAGCCAGCCATCGAAGTCCCGGCCTCCTCAGCACTGCCGAAAGAGGCCTTAATCAAACGACCGATGATGGATGCCATAACGGATCCAGAGGTAACCCTTGGCGTGGACGAGGATGTTCTGTTGAAGGAGGCCTTTAGAAGATCTGCCCTCACGGCCCGGGGGAAGAGGAAGTGTAGGATGCGCACGGCAAGGGAGCGTACCGCCGCCTTGGATGCGGGTCCGGGTTCAAGTGCCACTACCCCTGCCCTTACTCTTTCATAGGATATTTCGGCTGTTTTGTCCACCGCTCACAGACAGGCAGCACGTGCTGCTCGGGAAGCAATCGAAAAACTGACTCAAGGTAACGTGACATTGGTTCTTTTGTCAAAGTTCTAATTTTAGGTTCTCATATGTCCTATCTTGCAGGGCCAAGTCCTGCCGAAGAAGTGGCGGCAACTATCGAGCCTGAGGTAGCGGTGGGTGAGACAGCTACAATCGCTGAGCCCGAGATAGCGGCAGGTGAGACAACCACAATTGCCGAGCCCGAGGTAGCGGTGGGTGAGATAGCTACAGTCACCGAGCCCGAGGTAGCCACTCTTTCACAAGAGTCGGCCACTGCTCCAATCGTCGCTCTTTCTCCCTGCGGCTCCTTGCCGTTGCCGGGCGCTGCGAGTGCCATGACGATTCTCGTGGAATCAGGAGATGAGGCTACGGGTGGCGAGACCATTTCGATGGAAGAGGGTGAACCATTTGCTGCCTCCAGTGATGCCCTTATCACGGTCTCGACCGGCGACTCACCAGGTAGATTTTGGGTCATTACTTTCCCCTTTATTCTGTAATCCCTTTTAATTTCTTTTTGACAGCGTTTCTCTTTTTTCTAATGCAGGTGTGATGAGCGTTGGGGTTGTGCCACCCGAGGAAGCATCTCCAGTTGCTGCTTTAACGGCGACCGCTCCTCTACCTTCTCTCGTACCATCTCAAATGCTGAAAGGTACGGATTTGTGACCCATCAGTTTCATTGTAGGCAGTATACTTTATGTACTGACATTGCATTACTGCGTCCTTGCAGAAGTCCTTTTTGATCACCTGTATCAGGTGCTACACCCACACTTCTCTTTCCAGTCAGAGATTTCCTCATCTAGTGGTGCTGGTGAGTACAGGCTTCAGCTAATGTCTCTTCTTTTACCGGCAGTCAAATCATTTTTAATTCTTCTTTGTTTTGATTGCAGTAGTACAGATCAAAGGAAGAGACGAGAGAACAGTTGCGCCACTGGTACTCCCGGCCTTGCCACCTGCTGCAGCCGGTATAGTAAACTCCATTGTTCATGAAGCTCTTCTACTTCTTGAACCGTCATTTGACTGTGATTTGTTTTGCAGCGGTGATATCAACTTCAGCTCCGTTCGAGTCTCGAGTCATAATGCCAGCAGGCCCCTTTTCTCGACGTGCATCCTCGAAAGGCGCCGCGAATAGTCTGTGCATGTTGAGCGACTACATCGAGGAGCTTGACGTGGAGACTCCCACATTCGCTGCGGATTTTGCCGTGGAGGTTAATCCTATGCTGGCGACGCTCGTGAACTTTCATAGTGAGGGCGTCGTTGAGTCTTGGGTTAGTCACTGCAGGAAAATTGAGGCTTGTCTGTATGAGCTCGAGGTCGGACGTCCTACTCCCGAGGTCTTGGCTGTGAACTCTCAACAGGCTACGTGGGTCGAGCAGAGCACTCCTTACTTCCGCCATCTTGAACAAGAAGCAGCCTTAAAGCATAAGGAATGTGAAGAGACTTCAAGCGAATCTGCCCGACTGCATGCTCAGGTTGACGCCAATGCTGTGCAGTTGAAAACCATCTTTGAGAGCCTTACAATGTATTTCTGATGGGCTAACGCTGAGGCAGAAGCTCGACCTCATCGAGCAGGATGCACAGAGTCGTGAGGCAGCTCGGCGGGTCGTTGATGAGCGACTTTCGTCTTACTTGCAGTAACGAGCCCAAGTCGAAGCAGAGTTGGCCGCGGCAGCTGATCAAGAAAAGGGGTTGAGAGAAGTGCGCGAGCGGCTGATCGGACTATTGAAAGCGCTTCCCTCTCAATAATTGTTTTTTTGTACCATTTGTAATTTTGAATAAAATGTATCCATTTTTTATTCTTTCATATGATGTATTTTGTACCCAATTGAATTCATGAATAAAAGATACATTTCTTTCGCAATGTCTTGTGTCATCTCTTTGCTTTCTTCTTTCTTTTGTTATCAGCATGTCACTTTAACAAGCATAGCCGGCAGATGATAGAGTGAGCATCTTGTTTTGGCTTCTTCGAGGGGTAGTGATGGCTTAGAAAGCAGGTTCAGATTTGCTGCCTAAGACTTTTCAACTTCATGAGCCGTGAGGGTCTTATAAAGACTTTTCTCCCTACGAGTCGAGAAGATCTCGTAGGTGTATTTTCTCCTTAGGAATCATGAGGATTCCTAAGTGCGTTTTCCCTTATAAGTCGTAAGGATCTTATAAGAGAGTTTTCTTCCTTATGAGTCGAGAGGACCCGTATGTGTTTAACGAGATTGACATTATCCGCATTTCACGGCATCAGAAGTTGTTCTGGGCGTTTCTCATTGGGTCAAGGTTAACTTTGGCCGTGTTCCACGGAGTCGTTGGATGACGTATTTTCGAGGCGGGGTCATGTAGATAACGTGTTTCTGCAACGGGGTCGTGTGGATGACATATTTCCGAGACGGGGTCATGTGGATGACGTGTTTCCATGACGGGGTCATGTGGATGACGTATTTCCGCGACGGGGTCATGTGGATGACGTGTTTCCGCGACGGGGTCATGTGGATGAAGTGTTTCCAAGACAGGGTCATGTGGATGACGTATTTCCACGACGGGGTCATGTGGATGACGTATTTCCGTGAGGGGGTCATGTGGATGACGTGTTTCCGAGACGGGGTCATGTGGATGACGTGTTTCGAGACGGGGTCATGTGGATGACGTGTTTCCGCGACGGGGTCATATGGATGACATGTTTCCAAGACGAGGTCATGTGGATGACGTATTTCCGCGACGGGGTCATGTGGATGACGTGTTTCCACGACGAGGTCATGTGGATGACGTATTTCTGAGACGGGGTCATGTGGATGACATGTTTCCATGATGGGGTCATGTGGATGACGTATTTCCGAGACGGGGTCATGTGGATGACCTATTTCCGAGATGGGGTCATGTGGATGACGTGTTTCCGAGACAGGGTCATGTGGATGACGTGTTTCCGCGACGGGGTCATGTGGATGACGTATTTCCGAGACGAGGTCATGGGGATGACGTATTTCCGCGACGGGGTCATTTGCTGACGTATTGTCTGTTGTAATGGGACTAATATCGAAATGGTCTCCAGGTTGTCTGGGAACCATCGAGATTCGGAGTAGGGGCTTTGCCGTAGCTCCAGGGTTGATTGCAGCGTCTGAATCCTGCTGGTTTGGGGAGAAACGCTGTTGATGATCTCTAGGCTATCCCTGAACCGTCGAGATTTGACTTCGTTTTCTGATGGAGCCTGGGGAGGGAAGGTGTGATTCCTTCTTTGTTTGCGCCCCTAGATTGTATACAGGGATTGATGTGATATCACATGTAGGGCATAAATTTCATTTTTCTTTATTTCTTTCCGCGATGCTTTATCATTTCAGCTTTTATATCGCAAAGGTCACGATTGCCCAATCATTTCGGCTATTTTTCATGGCGCCTAATCATTTCGGCTATTTATTTTATTTTTACTCACTGCATTTTATTGCGGGTTGCCCAATCATTTCGGCTATTTTCTATGCATACATTTTTACTTGCTGATTTTGTTGCAAGTTGCCCCATCATTTCGGCTATTTCGTATGCATTTGTGGCTTGCTGGCTTTTTGCTGCAAGCTTGGAATTAGACACCGATTTCGGCATCATCACCGCTACAACTGGGATATTGCTAGGAGCGAATCATCATTTGCCTCTGTCGAACAAAGGTGGCTTAGCGAACAGGGTTAGGATCCCGTCGACTAAGGCTTTTGACTTCATGACCCGTAAGGGTCTCATAAAGGTATTTCTCCCCGCGAGTCGTGAGGATCTCGTAGGTGCGTTTTCTCCTTAGGAATCGTGAGGACTCCTAAGTGTTTGGCTTCTCATAAGTTGTAAGGATCTTACAAGAGTATTTTCTCCTTTTAAGTCGAGAGGACTTACAAGGGCTGTTTGTTGTGTAAACATATCCCTAGTCACGGATGGGGCTTTGTTAGGGAAATGTTTATTCACGCCCGTGTATTGTATACAAGGGTCGGCATTGAGCCGCTTGTAGGTCAACATTGGAGGTTGTGGTGTCCACTTAAGAACTGGTTCAGATCCCTGTAGCTTAAGACTTTTGAGTCTTATGAGCCGTGAGGGTCTCATAAGAGGGTTCTCCTTACGAGTCATGAGGATCTCGTAAGTGTAATTCGTCCTTAGGAATCGTGGGGATCCCTAAGTGTGTTGGTCCCTTGTGAGTCGTAAGGATCTCATGCAGGTGGTTTCTCCTCACAAGGTCGAGAGGACCTTGCAAGTGTCTTTTAACGAGGTTGCGCCCTTTCGGGTTTTCATAAAAACTCGCCGGTAGCCCTGCTATTTTTACCCACGGAGCCCTCTCGGGTTTTCATCCGTGCCCTTTTCGCTTATGGACATACCGTTTTTTCTTTTTCTTTCTTCTTCTTTTTATTGTTCTGTTCTCTTTTTTGTGTCAGCCTTGGGATGCTGCAGCCTACAGTAGTTTATCGACGTCTCGGTCAACAGCTAGTTTTAGGACATAGTGGTCCATCGTTAGTTTAAGGACGTTTCGGTCCGTTGTTAGTTTAAGGACGTTTCGGTCCATTAGCCGGCTACTACTTATAGAGTTTGGGCTTAGGAAGATAGCGAGCGGACATAGTCATCGTCATCTATCATTGACCTAGGCCATGACTCGTCAGGCGTAGTACTTTTTCAGGAAGCGACCATTTATTGGCCTGAAGGGCTTTTCACCATGCATGTCCATGAGTAGATAGGATCCACCCTGGTAAACTTTGTCTATGATATACGGGCCTTCATAGTTCGGCTCGAATTTCCCCCGTTTGGCACGATTGGGGATCATAGGTCTTTTGACCACTAGCACGAGTTCGCCTTGGCGGAATGTCCTCGGCCTAGTCAATCTTTCGTATGAGCGCGTCATCTTCGCTTTGTAAGCCTCCAGGTTTTGTTGCGCCATGAGCTGGGTTTCATCAAGGGCGTCGAGCTCTTCAAGCCGAAGGTGAGCATTCTCTTCGTCCGTTAGCTCGTAGTGAACTTCCACTCGTAGAGAGGATAGCTCTATCTCGAGGGGGAGTACCGCCTCTGTACCGAATACCAACGAGTACGGCATTGTGTTCGTGGCCATTTTGAATGTAGTTCGATACGCCCAGAGATCCTCATGCAGTCTCTCGTGCCTGTCCTTCTTATTTCGAGATACCGTCTTTTTCACGATCTTTGTCAAGGTCTTATTGAAAGCCTCAGCTAGACCGTTAGCTCGGGGATTATAGACTGAAGAGTATCTCCAGTCTATGTTATGCTGTTGTGCGAAGCGGTTGATCTTGTGGCTTCTTTAGGCTGGCCCGTTATCGGAGATGATCCGTCGCGGAGTTCCAAACCGATAAATGACGTGCTTCTTGAAGAAATGGAGGATATTCTCCGTCTTCACTTCCTTCAGCGGTACTTCTTCTGCCCATTTGGATAAGTAATCAGTTGTCGCCAGAATGAATCGATGTCCTCTGGACGATGCTGGTTTAATGGAGCCAATTATGTCAGTCTCCCACATTTCGAACGGCCAGCTAGCCACTGTTGGATGTAGTGGATTTGGATGCTGATGGATAAAGTCTCCGTGAATCTGGCACGCGTGGCACTGCTTCGCGTATTCGAGGCAGTCTTGGATCATCGTGGGCCAATAATAACCCATCTGTTTGATCTTCAGCTTCATCTTCGGCCCGGCTTGGTGAGAACCGCAGAGTCCTTCATGAGTTTCTTGGACGACTCGTTTTTCCTCTTCAGATCCCAGGCATCTTAACCATAAAGAGTCAAATGATCTCTTATACAGGGTATCATTGACGAAAGAAAAAGACAGAGCTCGTTTCATAAGCTGATGTCCTGAGGACGCATCTTCAGGTGTTTGACGGGATTTGAAGTAGTCTATAAAGACTTCTCTCCAATCCTCAACCTTTTCCTGGTCTTTTACTTGCAGAGCCACTTGCTTGGTTGCTCTCTTTTCTTCGGACGACCCCGGAGATATTTTTGCCGGTGCAAGAACCCGACGGCTTTGTACCACGATTCTTATGTCATCGAGGTTCTCGTCGGCCAATTCTTTAGCGAGCTTGGCTAATGCATCCGCCTTACTATTTTCTGTACGCGGTATGCTTTCCAAGGCGTAGGAAGGAATTTGAGTCAGTAGTTGCACTCTCTCGCCATACTTTACCAGCTCTGGCTTGCACGTTTGATAGTTGCCGTTTACTTGACTAACGACCAGTTGGGAGTCTCCGTATATGAGGAGGTTTTCAATTCCCATGTCGATAGAGATCTCGAGACCTGCTATCAAAGCTTCATATTCGACTTCGTTGTTCGTCCTCGGCTCTGTTAAGGAGAAGGCAAAGCGTATTATCCCTCCTTGTGGAGTCACGAAGATGAGGCCTACCCCTGATTTGATTATGGGGGTGCTTTATTTGTGCTTCTTCATGGAAGATACTCTATCGAAGTAGAGTTCCCATTGGGTATCATTCTTTCTTCTCCCCCTATCGATCGTGTCAAACGCATGTTCGTCTGGCAATTCGCAGTTCAAAGGAGAATCGGCGGGTATCGGATGATCAGCGAGGAAGTCGGCGATGGCCTGGCCTTCACTGCCTTGAGAGGACGATAAGTTATCGAGAACTCCATCAAGAGGAGGGCCCATTTAGCGAGCCGTCCTGTTAATATGGCCTTTGACATCAAATATTTGAGAGGATCCACCTTTGATATGAGATGGACCTCATGTGCTAATGCATAGTGTCTGAGCTTCTTTATTGCGAAGATCAACGCCAGGCAGTGTTTTTCAATAGGAGAGTAATTGCTTTCTGACCCTAGGAGAACTCGACTCAGATAATAAAGGGCTCTCTCTTTCTCTTGGTCATTTTCTTGTGCCCACAGCGCGCCTAAAGAACCTTCAAGGGCTGTTGTGTACAGGACGAGAGGTTTTCCTTTAACGGGACGGCCAGTACTGGAGGATTCTGCAGGTACTGCTTGATTTCGTCCAATGTGCTTTGGCATTTGTGATCCCAGACAAACGGGGTTCCCTTTTTCATCAAGTTACTGTAGGGGCGACACTTGCCCGAAAGATTGGTGTTCCCCTCCGAACGGCACCCAAGACATGGGCGTCTTGCCTGAGATTCGGGGCAGATGCTAATTGGTGTTATCCGTTTACCTTTCCGAAGATGCCAAGTTGATTTATGGCACCGTGTATCGAAGGTTTAAGCGGATGCGACCGATGTAGCAGACTTTGTCAGATTCCCCCTCGTTGAGGGGTTTTTTGATTGTGGGGACGCTCTTCCTTGCAGGCGCAAGCCCCTGCAGTTAATTACGCTACCGCATCGCGGTAACAACTTTCTCCTTCTCCAGCTGGTCACTTCGTGTCGTGGGTGTTTGTTTTGTTTGTGGTTGCCCGTGGATTGTATACGGAGACTAATTTATGTAGTCGCCCGTAGGATGTGGATTAATCCAAATCTGTGTTTACTTAGATTTGGGTTTGTGGTTTTGGTTTGAGGATACGTTAGCCATATTTAAGACTAAGATCGACTCAAACGTTTGTTAAGGATACGTTAGTCCGATTTGAGACTAAGATCAACTTAACAGGATCGTTTAGATCCGACAAAAGAGCGTTTGGGCTCTATTGTTCCAGTTTAGGGACATGGTGGTCCATTACAGGTATGGTCGTCGGGACCCGTCACCTCTCTGATGACGTTGAAGGATTACAACGACAGGTGTCAGAGGAGTTCAGAGATGTACCCTTGAACCAAAGCTGATTGGGGGGATTCATAGTCCAATTTGGGACTAAAGTCTGTTTGAAGGTTTAAGGATACGTTAGCCATATTTGAGGCTAAGATCAACTTAAACGGTTGTTAAGGATACGTTAGTCCAGTTTGGGACTAAGATCAACTTAACGGGATCGTTTAGATCCGACAAAAGAGCATTTGGGGGCTCTATTGTTCCAGTTTAGGGACATAGTGGTCCATTGCCAGTTTAGGGACATGGTGGTCCATCTCCAGTTTAGGGACATAGTGGTCCAATGCCAGTTTAAGGACATAGTGGTCCAACTCCAGTTTAGGGACATGGTGGTCCATTGGTAGTTTAAGGACGCATAAGTCCATATGGGTGTGTTTAAGGACGCATTAGTCCGTTAGTTTAAGGACGCATAAGTCCGCGGGTTTAAGGACCCCACAGTCCGTATCTTGGTTTAAGGACGCATAAGTCCATGAGTTTAAGGACCCCACAGTCCGTGTTGATGTGTGGTTGTCGGGACCCGTTACCTCTCTGAAGACGTTGAAGGATTACAACGACAAATATCAGAGGAGTTCCGAGATGTACCCTTGAACCAATGAGTTGGTTGAAAGAGCAGATGTGCTCAGTTCAAGATGATTTGAGGACTTATGGCCAGTTTGGGCTAAGTCCAATTATGTTTGAAATATTGGCCCTCTGGGCCATTAGACATTTGTCTGGGTTCAGTCCCTCATCATTCAGCAATGTTAAACAGAGATTTGGGGGCTCTGACAACATTTTGTCTTTGATTTCCTCAATATTGAGATTAATTTGGAGGAGGGACTTTTGCCTCTGGAGAATTAGCCAATTTGGCTAAAAGTAGTGTTAAACATTAGAGAGCAACAGTGTTAAACACTAGAGGTAGAACTCTCAAAATTAGTGTTAAACACTAAAAGACAATCAGTGTTAAACACTGGAAATATGATCTTCAATTTGGTGTTCAACACTAGAAACAATCAGTGTTAAACACTGAAAATAAGATTTTCAAATTAGTGTTAAACACTAAAGAAAGAGGGGTCACGTGTGGACACGTGAGAGCGCCCTGATTTCCCTCATTTTATTCTGCAGGTAGGTGTTTAACACTTTTGATTCTGACGGCCATCACGTGTGAGCACGTGATGGAGGCCCCCGCTCTGGTCTGTTAGGATGCTCATTAGGGGTCACGTGGTGACACGTGAGGGCGCCCTAAATGTGAAGCCAGATCTCCTTTGTTTTATCCTCAAATCTGCGAATAAGTGTTAAACACTTTTCATCTTTATTTTAGAGTATCACGTGTTGGCACGTGATGGAGGCCTATGCATCGATAATTACAGCACTTGCTGAGGGGTCACGTGGGGACACGTGAGAGCGCCCAAAGCTTCTTTTCTTTTGTTTTGCCATTAAGTGTTAAACACTTTCATTTTTATTTTTAGAGCATCACGTGTTGGCACGTGATGGGGAGCTGTGCACCAATTGTTAAAGCATTTGCTGAGGGGTCACGTGATAACACGTGAGAGCGCCCAAAGCTTTCATTTCCTTTGCTTTTTCTTTCTGCGTTTTGGGAGTCACGTGGGAGCACGTGAGGTGATGCTTCAAAGTTCTTTGCAGGGGATCTTTTCAAGGGTCACGTGGGGCACGTGATCCTAGTCCTTTTCATGAACAGAGATCTTTTAAGAATTGAATTCTTCGTAGGGTTAAACCCTAATTATGATTTTGGAGGAATTAAATTCCTATTGTGAAAGAATTAAATTCTTATTTAGGATGAAACCCTGATTTCTTTTCAAAGGAATTAAATTCCCAGATATGTGAAAGATTAAATTCTTGATTAGGGTTAAACCCCAGTTTCATTTTAGGAGAAATTAAATTCCTGTGAGTTTGGGAGAATTAAATTCTTAAAACTCAATTCCCCTTCTAAGTTTAGGATCTGCATGGCAGGATCTCGACCCGATGAGAATTAAATTCTCATCCTATGGGGAGATGTGCTCTGTACAGATCTTCAACTAGAAGAAGAACTAAGTTCTTTTCTTTAAATAAGAGTTAAACTCTTTTGAGAATTAAATTCTCTTTTGAAGCCCCTCTTTTCTTACCTAGAGTTTTTCTTTGTTGAGAATTAAATTCTCCTTTCTTTGTTTCTTCTTCTCTTGAGAATTAAATTCTCCTCCCTCTGTTTTTCTCTCCAAAAAAGTAGATCCCCTTCTCTTCTCTTCTTGGCTCCTATTTATAGGAGAAGGAAGAGAATCAATTTGTTTAGCAAATCTCTCATTGAAATATTTGATTTGATTGTTGAGAGATTTGATTTATATTCATCATTAATCTGGGCCTTTAGATCATTCAGTGAATTTTATTCACCGTGGATTTTAAATCCAAAAGATATTCTATTTGTTATCCTGGTGAGATTTTCAGGGAAATCTTTCCTTGTCAAGGGTTTTCTATAAATTGGTGATTTTTAATCACCCTTGGATTTTTAATCCAACGGTTCCCCATGACCCTTTTCCATTTGGAAAGATTCAGAAACTTTTAGAATTTAATTCTATTAAATTATAATGCTTTTAAAGCCAGTCACGTGCTGGCACGTGACCTTTGGTCACGTGTGAGCACGTGACCCCCAATTGGGTTCCTTTAACAGTCGCTTGTTCATATTGTTGTTTTAACCATCACGTGTCAACACGTGACCATTGGTCACGTGTGAGCACGTGATATTTCATTGAGATAACTTCTGATTTTTAATCAGGGAACAGATTTTAGAATTTAATTCTATTCATTATTTTAGAGGCCTTAAGAGCCCATCACGTGTCTGCACGTGGCCCATGGTCACGTGTGAGCACGTGATGCCCCGTTGGGGTCTTTTCTAAGTTTTTATTATATCTTCTAACTCCTCCAGCGGATTCTTAAAAGCCCATCACGTGTGAACACATAATGCCTCATAACTTTTGATCCCGGATGAATTATGAAGCCCATAATATATCAAATCGAAGGGTTTTTCGAGACGCTTTCAATACAATCAGAATTTATCCGTTTCTCCTTCGGGAGTTTGTCAAAAAACAGCCCGGAAGATACTGGTTCGTATTTCCTTAAGCGTATCGCTGCCATTTGATACCTTGGACTCTTTTGCGCAGAAATTTTTGGCGGGAACAAATGCCCCCCACTACTTTGCCCACGTAAGTATGTACGTGGGTAAAGTAGTACAGAGTTATGCAGAGTTATGCATGGCGTATGACCAGTTTTGGGTTGATGTATCACTTTCAGAATCTTGATCTGAGAAGATAACGAGCGGACACAAGCGTCGTCATTTATCATTGACTCAAATCTCAACTCTTAAGAGATATAGTTCCAACCCTTAACTCCATGAGCCGCATCCTTCTATTTCTTTTTTTGTCTCACTCTGGCATGGAGTAGTTCATACGCTTATGAGTAAGTTCTCCATTTCAGTGGCATGTAGCTTTGGCAAGTGTGGCCCATAGATGGTCGGCCCATCTTGACTTCTTTGCAGGGCAGTGATGGCTTAGGAGACAGGGGTAGGATCTGCCACCTAAGGCTTTTCAACTTTACGAGCCGTGAGGGTCTCATAAAGACTTTTCTCCCTACGAGCCGTGAGGATCTCATAGGTGTATTTTCTTCTTGGGAATCGTGAGGATTCCTAAGTGTGTTTTCTCTTATAAGTCGTAAGGATCCTATAAGAGAGTTTTCCCTTATAAGTCGTAAGGATCCTATAAGAGAGTTTTCCCTCTTACGAGTCGAGAGGACCCGTAAGCGGTTGTTTCCCTCCTTATCGAGATTCGACTTTGGAGAGTGTGACCCGTGGATAGTATGCAAGAGACCGTTTTGGGCCGACTTGCAGGGTCCCAGTGCTTAGGAAACAGGTTTTTTAATCCCTACTGCCTAAGGCTTTATCTCACGAGTCGAGACGCATCGAGAAAATCTCGCAAAGACATCAATTTCCTCACGAGTCGAAACGGATCGAGCAGATCTCGCAAGAACATCTTAACGTCGCATTTAACCTCTGCTCTTTACGACAGAAGCCCGTTAAGGATGGTGGTACTTAGGGTTTTGGCCATCGTACCATCGCATAAGCTGATATAGTCCTCGATAGGCAATCGTGCTGTTCGAGTAGCCCTGCGACTGCCGTGTCTCTGATCCCTTCGGGGGCTGGACAAGACGTCTTCAAGCAATCCTCCTTGGCAGTTTGACCGTCAGAAGAGCAAGCGCTAGGAATTTGCCATGCCGCTTTTTACTTGAGGTTAGGCTCATTTTGGAGAGCCCCGATGAGTCATAACCACTCCGCGCTGGTGTGGGGATGATCTCTGATAGTCTTTCGGGCTTTATATGAGTTGCCGTTAAGACCCTGAAGCTAGGAATTTGGCCTTTGCTTCGTTTGCTGGCATTGCGTCTGCTGTATCGAGACGAATGTTGCGGTGGGAACTAGGGATTTTGCCGTGGCTCCGTTTGTTTGATGACGTTACGTCTGCTGTGTCGAGAGGAACGTTGGGGTGACATCTCGTATGCTGTATCGAGACGGACGTCGAAGTGGTGACCACTCCACACTGGTGCGAGATGGTCTCCGATTGTCTTTCCGGTTTTATATGACTTGCCGTTAAGACCCTGAAGCTAGGAATTTAGCCTTCGCTTCGTTTGCTGGCATTGCGTCCTCTGTATCGAGACGAATGTCGTGGTTGTCTCTAGGTTACTGGCGAATCGCCGAGGTTTGGAACTACGGATTTTGCCGTGGCTCCGTTTGTTTGATGACGTTACGTCTGCTCTGTCGAGACGAACATTGGGATGACATCTCGTCTGCTGTATCGAGACGGACGTCGAAGTGGTGACCACTCCACACTGGTGCGAGATGATCTCCGATTGTCTTTCCGGTTTTATATGACTTGCCGTTAAGACCCTGAAGCTAGGAATTTAGCCTTCGCTTCGTTTGCTGGCATTGCGTCCTCTGTATCGAGACGAATGTCGCGGTGGGAACTAGGGATTTTGCCGTGGCTCCGTTTGTTTGATGACGTTACGTCTGCTGTGTCGAGACGAACGTTGGGGTGACATCTCGTCTGCTGTATCGAGACGGACGTCGAAGTGGTGACCACTCCACACTGGTGCGAGATGATCTCCGATTGTCTTTCCGGTTTTATATGACTTGCCGTTAAGACCCTGAAGCTAGGAATTTAGCCTTCGCTTTGTTTGCTGGCATTGCGTCCTCTGTATCGAGACGAATGTCGTGGTTGTCTCTAGGTTATTGGTGAACCGCCGAGGTTTGGAACTAGGGATTTTGCCGTGGCTCCGTTTGTTTGATGACATTGCGTCTGCTGTGTCGAGACGAACGTTGGGGTGACATCTCGTCTGCTGTATCGAGACGGACGTCGAGGTTGTCTCTAGGTTGCTGGTGAACCGCCGAGGTTTGGAACTAGGGATTTTGCCGTGGTTCCATTCGTTTGATGACGTTGCGCCTGCTGTGTCGAGACGAACATCAAGGTGGTGACCACTCTGTGCTGATGCGAGATGATCTCCGATTGTCTTTCCGGTTTTATGTGAGTTACCGTAAAGACGTTGAAACTAGGAATGTGGCCTTCGCTTCATTTGCTTTGTCGTGTCTGAATCCCTGCTGGAGGAAGAACGCTGAGGTTGACATTTCGTCTACTGTATCGAGACGAACGTCATGGAGGTGACCACTTCATGTGAGATGGTCTCCGATTGTCTTTCCGGTTTTATGTGAGTTACCGTTAAGACGTCGAAGTTAGGAATGTGGCCTTCGCTTCGTTTGCTTTGGTGTGTCCAAATCCTGTTGGAGGAAGAACGCTGGGGTTGATATTTCGTCTACTGTATCGAGACAAACGTCAAGGAGGTGACCACTTTCTGTGAGATGGTCTCCGATTGTCTTTCCGGTTTTATGTGAGTTACCGCAAAGACGTTGAAGCTAGGAATGTGGCCATCGCTTCGTTTGCTTACACTGCGTCTGGTATATTGAGACGAATGCTGAGGTGGAGCTGGGATTTTGCCATCACTCCGCTTTGTTTTGACCATGGGGTCTTTTGTTAACTTTGCATGTACACCCCGCTGGGCTGCGAAGGAACGCCGTTGTTGACATTGCGTCTGTTGTAACGAGACGAATGCTAAGGCGGAGTTGGGATTTTGCCGTTACTCCGCTTTGTTTCGACCGTGAGGTCTTTTGTTGACGTTGCATCTGCCTCCAGCTGGACTGCGGAGGAACGCTGTTATTGATATTGAGTCTACTGTATCGAGACGAATGCTGAGGTGAAGCTGGGATTCTGCCATCGCTCCGCTTGATGGTGTAACATCTGTGTCCTGTTGGAATGAGGAGGCACACCGTTGTTGGTCTCCAGGCTTTAGACGTGGCCATTGAGATTTGGAACTAGGGACTTTGTCATGATTCCGTTTCGTTGCGATTCTGAGGTCAGTTGTTGACGTCATGTCTGCATCTAGTTGGAGTGAGGAGAAACGCCGTTGGTGATCTTTAAGTTATCGATATTGACGTCGAGACCCTGAAGTTAGGGACCTTCCTTTGCTTCATTTGTTGACATCGTGTCTGTAATATTGCGACAAATGTCGAGATGGTCTCTAGGTTATCTATGAACCGTCGAGATTTGGCTTCGCTTTCTGGTGGAGCCTGTTGGGAAAGTATTGTTACCTTTTTATCTGTGCCCCTGGATTATATACAGGGATCGATGTGATTTCACCTGTAGGGCAAAAGTTTCATTCTTTCATTTTTTTTTATTCTTTCCGCGATGCTCTATCATTTCAGCTTTTATATCGCGAAGGTCGCGATTGCCCAATCATTTCGGCTATTTTTCGCGGTGCCCAATCATTTCGGCTGTTTATTTTATTTTTACTCGCTACTTTTTATTGCGAATTGCCCAATCATTTTGACTGTTTATTTTATTTTTACTCGCTGTTTTTTTTTATTGCGAGTAGGGAATTTGGGGTCTGATACCAATCTTGGCATCAGCATCGCTGCGACTGGAATATTGCCAGGAGCGAATCATCATTTGCCGTAAAAGGACTTGGAATTTGATATCGGTCTAGGCATCAGCATCGCTGCAACTGGGATATTGCCAGGAGCGAATCATCATCTGCCATGAAAGGACTTGGAATTTGATACCGGTCCAGGCATCAGCATCGCTGCAACTGGGATATTGCCAGGAGCGAATCATTATTTGCCTCTGTCGATGTTGAACAAAGGTGGCTTAGTAAACAGGGTTAAGGGTCCTGTCGGCTAAGGCTTTTGACTTCATGAGCTGTAAGGGTCTCACAAAGGTATTTCTCCCTACAAGTCGTGAGGATCTTGTAGGTGTGTTTTCTCCTTGGGAATCGTGAGGATTCCTAAGTGCATGTTCTCTTGTAAGTCGTAAGGATCTTACAAAAGGGTTTTCTCTTTATAAGTCGAGAGGACTTACAAGTGTTGTTTGCTGTACAAGCATATCCCTAGTCACGGATGGGACTTTGTTAAGGAAATATTTATTCGTGCCCGTGGATTGTATACAAGGGTCATTATGAGCCGCTTGTAGGGCAATATTGAAAGTTTGTGGGGGTTTGCTTAAGCACAGGTTTAGGTCTCTGTAACTTAAGACTTTCAAGTCTTACGGGCCGTGGGGGTCCCATAAGAGAGTTCTCCTTACGAGTCGTGAGGATCTCGCAAGTGTATTTTCTCCTTAGGAATTGTGGGGATCCCCAAGTGTGTTGCTCCTTTGTGAGTCGTAAGGATCTCACGCAGGTGGTTTCTCCTTACAGGGTCGAGAGGATCCTATAAGTGTTTCTTTAACGAGGTTGCGCCCTTTCGGGTTTTCACAAACACTCGCCGGTAGCCCTGCTGTTTTTACTCACGGAGCCCTTTCGGGTTTTCATCCGTGCCCTTTTTGCTTATGGACATACCTTTATTTTTTTTCTTTTTTTTTTACGAGGTCGCGCCCTTTCGGGTTTTCACGAACACTCGCCGGTAGCCCTGCTGTTTTTACTCACGGAGCCCTTTCGGGTTTTCATCCGTGCCCATTTTGCTTGTGGACGTACCGTTTTTTTTATTTTTTATTTTTATTTTTTATTAACACGTCAGCCTGAAGATGCTGCGGGTTGGGAGTAGTTTAACGACGTTTCGGTCATTTGCAAGTTTTAGGACATTGAGGTCCGTCGTTAGTTTAAGGACATCTCGGTCCGTTGTTAGTTTAAGGACGTTTCGGTCCGTTATCCAGTTTTAGGACGTAGTGGTCCGTTAGGCTTTCTCTATGAATGAGCATGATGCCCCCGGCGTGTCCATATTTTTCGGAGCATGCGGTTGTGGCGGGTTCACCTTCCAAATTTCGGACAACGCGAACTTGCCCTGTTGGTATTGGTCTTCAACCCAGTTTTTGAAGACGTAGCAATTGTCGAGTGGGTGACCCATTAATCTGTGGTAGGGACAATAGTTAGGATTGTTAACGTCACCTGGTTGCAATAGACGTTTTGGATCTGGCAGAGTGATAAGCCCGCTGCGCACTGCTAGCTCGAACAATCTCTTTGTTTTATCTTTGGGAAATGAGTAAGGACGTTTCAACTTCTCATTGAGGCATCGCGGCTTGTTGTTTTGACGACAAAACGGTCTCGGGTTACTCGGCTGTTGTTGAGTGTTGGCAACAAAGGCCGTTTTTCCTTTTCCTTTCTCATTTCGTTTGCTCCGTCGTTTGCGGGTCCGAGATACTTTCCGGGTAGCGTGAGATTGTACGGCTGAACATTCTCGCAACTCTCCAATTCTTTTGTTTTAGAAATGAATTCCTTGAAGAGAGGGTTAAGAGTGGCTTCTTCATCAGAATCGCTTCCAAAGGTGAGAACTCGTGATCCCCCGGGCTCGTCCCTATGACAATTGCCGGCAACTCCTTTATGCTCATCTGTCGTATTTTTTCGCTGTCTACGAGCTTTACGCTTTGTCCTGTTGAAGTGTTGCCTGTGAGCGACATACCCTTGCCACCAACACTTAAAAGAGTTGCAGTCTTCAGTAGGATGTATGATCTTCTGATGATATAAGCAGAAGTTAGGGTGTACGTCCGTTTCATCAAAATGTATACCACCAGGGGAATTTTTTCTGAAAGAGGGCGGCCTCATCCCCATTGCTATGGCTTTGGCGAATCGTTTCCTTGTCTTGATCCTGCTTTTATTTGCGGCGGATGTACTTTCATCCGGTGGGAGTGTTTCGACCCTTTCATCTAGTCGCCGGCGTTTGGCTTTCTCGAATATGGCCATCTCGCGCTCTCGATCAGCTTTGCTTTTAAGACGGGCTTCGTTCAGAAAGGAATCGATCATCTCGTCTGATGGCCACAGAAGTTCTGGTTCAGGCCCCGCCCCTGGTTTCTCGGTGCAAGGAGCCTCTTTATCATCTATCAATGAGTGAGAGATCACATGACAACTTGCTACGTAGTCCTCAGATTCATCTGATGAGACTTCTCCATCATTTTCGTCCTCGAGGACGTGGCTGAGGAACTCTTGGAGCGTGATTGGAATCCGCACCTTCTGGTTATACTCTTCCAGCACGTCAATCTGTTTCTGCAAATCCGTGCGCTTGTCGCCGGGCTTCACGGGCTTCTTGGATTTCTTCTTGTTTTTCGAAGATTTCGACGGCTGGGCATGAATGTTTTGGCTGTCACCACCGATATTTGGAATTGGGCGCGGCTTCAGCATCCCCTTGATGATCTCAGGTTCCAACGGGTTCTTCCATTTAATCGCCGGGCACGTCTGAAGATCATTCAGCATCTTTTTGGTTTTGGATGACAACACGACCTCCCACGAAGCTTCTTCGACAAAAGAACAAGTTGCCCCCGGCGTGTCCGTCTTCTTTGGAGTGTGCGGTTGTGGTGGGTTTATTTTCCACTTCTCGGACAACGCAAACTTGCCTTGTAGATACTGATCCTCGATCCATCCTTTAAAGACGAAGCAATCCTCGATCGGGTGACTTACCGTTTGGTGGTAAGGACAATAATTGGGATCGTTGACATCGCCTGGCTGCAACGGACGCTTTGGACTCGGCAGATTGATGAGTCTGTTGCGCACTGCCAGCTCGAACAGTCTTCTCGTTTTATCCTGGGGAAACGAGTAAGGACGTCCCAGTCTCTCCTCGAGGGATGGGCGTGGACGCACGTTGTTTTGGCGAACAACCGGCTTTAAGTTGCTCGGTTGTTGTTGAGCGTTGGCGACGAAGGTTGCTTTCCCTTTGCCCTTTTCATTCCAAGGCTCCGTCTTTAAAGAGGAAGGCCTATGGCCCATCTGGTCCATTTGGGACAGCTTGTCAATCAAGGCCTGGAAGATAGTCAGCTTGAAGAACATCATGAACTGTGAGATGGTCGTTTGCGGATCAAGGGTACCCACAAACATGCCTACTGCAGGAGCCTCTTCTATGCGTTGTTCGCATTTCGACCATAGGTTCCGCCATCGTGTTGCGTATTGGACCCACGTTTCGCCTGGCCTTATTCTGGCATTCATCAGTGCTGTTATCGGGGTGTGTTCACTGGCGCTTGCGAACCGTTGAGTGAACGACAGCTCCATCTCTGTAAATGTCTTGATAGAGTCATTTGGGAGTTCAGAGTACCACTCAAATGCCGTTTCCGACAGGCTGCCAACAAACTGGCGGAGCAGCAATTTATCATTACCTCCAGTGTTGCCGCACATGGCTCTAAATTGAGCGACGTGCTGATGCGGATTTCCCATCCCTTTATATACGTGGAACTTAGGGATCGTATATCCCGGCGGGTAACTAATTTGGTCATACCATCCCGGGTAGGGTCGTCCGGTTCTAGCAATTTGCCCAGCCGCTTCATTTTCCTGGTGAGCTCGTATTTGCTGAGCTATATGGTCATCCAGTGCGGCCTTGGAAATGGTTTCTTCCTTGGCTGCTGAAAGAGCCGGAGGAGGATTCGATGTCTCTCTTTTGTCATCTTCAAGGACAATCGGAGGATCTTCAGCAGGAGGATCTTGTCGGGTCATCATCCCTACCATATCTTGGAAGAGAAGCGCCATTTGTTTTATGTTAGCCGCTTGCTCTGCGGCTTCTTTGTCCTTCTTTTCGAGGACTCTGCGTAGGTAGTCAGTTTCTTGTTCATGACGCTGCTCTGATGATGCCTCCGAGCTTTCTTTTAGCCCGGTAAGTGCGGCCATTGCAGTCATCATCTCCTGAAGCTTCTGTTGCTGCTCCTGGGCTTTCGTTACGGATCGGGTGAGCGGTCGGTGACCCGTCGAAGCATGGCTTTCCTCCTTTCCAGAAGCCATATAAACAGTGTGCACCACCATGCCCCCAGACCTGGGGTGTTTGTGCCCAGCGCGTTTACGGTTCGCCATGTTCACAGGGGCTTTTTGCGGCCTCCTTTTCTTTTGAGTGGTCAAAGTTAAAGGGGCCGTTGTAGTGGGCACCCGAGTGGTTGTTGCTTTTTGTGGCTTAACAGGACGGTTTTCTTCCTGCCGGACCTTCAGCTTCTTCTGCCGGCGGGAGAAATTTCGATCAATCACCGAGTCTTGGACTTGGCGCCATACCTTGTAGATTTTAGAGGACAGCCGCTGAGAGAACTGTTCTGGCCTGGCTTCCGCAACGTTTCCCACCGGAGGAGGGGATCTTTTTAGTACGGCGGTAGGAGAGTTTCTGCGCACCGTGTTCAGCAATTCAAAGCTGTTCCCGGCTGAAACAGCAGCATCGATCCCTACCGTTGGAGCTGGCGGAGTTATCTTAGAGGGGGAGTTGCCCCCAGCCTTCCTCACTCGGCGCCAGTGGCGACGTCGAGCATGTCGTGCGAATGAGATCACCTCCGTTGTTGGATAAGCTTCTTCATGCCCTCTCTGAGCAGAGGAAGCAGCTTTGAGGACCTCGCCTGGAGCAGCAACCGGAATGGCCAGCCTTGTAAAAACTGACTTCTCGGAAGGAGGAGCCTTTCCAATGATTTCGTCCATTTGAGTCGAGATGGCTATCCGCTTTGGGATGGCAGCTTCGGGTATCGCAGGTTTGCGGACGTTCTGGCCCAGTCTGTTGAAAACTGAGGTATTGAAACTGGGCGACCCGTTGAGAGGGGTCGCGGCAGTGGTAAGTCGATCAAAGACCGGCTTCTTTGGTGCTTCTTGTAACGTCATTGTGGCATTGAAGCTCAACGGTGGGAGCATGGTCCCGAAGAATAATCCAGTGGTGGCCTGAGTTACCTGCTCCACTGGCATCTTGAAAAGGGAGGCCGCTTGGGGCCCATAAGTCACTCCTCCAGCAAGGACCGAGCGAGAGTTGCAGTTGCAGGCAGTCCCATTTGAAGCCATCGATCTTCTGTTTTCTGCACGGAGCAAGACACCAAATCTTAGTATCTCGAATCCACAGGCAACCACAGTAAAACGCGATTCGTTCGCGAACACGACACACGAAGTGTGGAGTGGAAAGAGGAAAAGGTCCCACCGGGCGTGCCAGAATCTGTTCCCCTCCGAACGGCACGCAAGACATGGGCGTCTTGCCTGAGATTCGGGGCAGATGCTAATTGGTGTTATCCGTCTACCTCTCCGAAGATGCCAAGTTGATTTATGGCACCGTGTATCGAAGGTTTAAGCGGATGCGACCGATGTAGCAGACTTCGTCAGATTCCCCCTCGTTGAGGGGTTTTTTGATTGTGGGGACGCTCTTCCCTGCAGGCGCAAGCCCCTGCAGTTAATTACGCTACCGCATCGCGGTAACAACTTTCTCCTTCTCCAGCTGGTCACTTCGTGTCGTGGGTGTTTGTTTTGTTTGTGGTTGCCCGTGGATTGTATACGGAGACTAATTTATGTAGTCGCCCGTAGGACGTGGATTAATCCAAATCTGTGTTTACTTAGATTTGGGTTTGTGGTTTTGGTTTGAGGATACGTTAGCCATATTTAAGACTAAGATCGACTCAAACGTTTGTTAAGGATACGTTAGTCCGATTTGAGACTAAGATCAACTTAACAGGATCGTTTAGATCCGACAAAAGAGCGTTTGGGCTCTATTGTTCCAGTTTAGGGACATGGTGGTCCATTGCAGGTATGGTCGTCGGGACCCGTCACCTCTCTGACGACGTTGAAGGATTACAATGACAGGTGTCAGAGGAGTTCAGAGATATACCCTTGAACCAAAGCTGATTGGGGGGATTCATAGTCCAATTTGGGACTAAAGTCTGTTTGAAGGTTTAAGGATACGTTAGCCATATTTGAGGCTAAGATCAACTTAAACGGTTGTTAAGGATACGTTAGTCCAGTTTGGGACTAAGATCAACTTAACGGGATCGTTTAGATCCGACAAAAGAGCATTTGGGGGCTCTATTGTTCCAGTTTAGGGACATAGTGGTCCATTGCCAGTTTAGGGACATGGTGGTCCATCTCCAGTTTAGGGACATAGTGGTCCAATGCCAGTTTAAGGACATAGTGGTCCAACTCCAGTTTAGGGACATGGTGGTCCATTGGTAGTTTAAGGACGCATAAGTCCATATGGGTGTGTTTAAGGACGCATTAGTCCGTTAGTTTAAGGACGCATAAGTCCGCGGGTTTAAGGACCCCACAGTCCGTATCTTGGTTTAAGGACGCATAAGTCCATGAGTTTAAGGACCCCACAGTCCGTGTTGATGTGTGGTTGTCGGGACCCGTTACCTCTCTGAAGACGTTGAAGGATTACAACGACAAATATCAGAGGAGTTCCGAGATGTACCCTTGAACCAATGAGTTGGTTGAAAGAGCAGATGTGCTCAGTTCAAGATGATTTGAGGACTTATGGCCAGTTTGGGCTAAATCCAATTATGTTTGAAATATTGGCCCTCTGGGCCATTAGACATTTGTCTGGGTTCAGTCCCTCATCATTCAGCAATGTTAAACAGAGATTTGGGGGCTCTGACAACATTTTGTCTTTGATTTCCTCAATATTGAGATTCATTTGGAGGAGGGACTTTTGCCTCTGGAGAATTAGCCAATTTGGCTAAAAGTAGTGTTAAACACTAGAGAGCAACAGTGTTAAACACTAGAGGTAGAACTCTCAAAATTAGTGTTAAACACTAAAAGACAATCAGTGTTAAACACTGGAAATATGATCTTCAATTTGGTGTTCAACACTAGAAACAATCAGTGTTAAACACTGAAAATAAGATTTTCAAATTAGTGTTAAACACTAAAGAAAGAGGGGTCACGTGTGGACACGTGAGAGCACCCTGATTTCCCTCATTTTATTCTGCAGGTAGGTGTTTAACACTTTTGATTCTGACGGCCATCACGTGTGAGCACGTGATGGAGGCCCCCGCTCTGGTCTGTTAGGATGCTCATTAGGGGTCACGTGGTGACACGTGAGGGCGCCCTAAATGTGAAGCCAGATCTCCTTTGTTTTATCCTCAAATCTGCGAATAAGTGTTAAACACTTTTCATCTTTATTTTAGAGCATCACGTGTTGGCACGTGATGGAGGCCTATGCATCGCTAATTACAGCACTTGCTGAGGGGTCACGTGGGGACACGTGAGAGCGCCCAAAGCTTCTTTTCTTTTGTTTTGCCATTAAGTGTTAAACACTTTCATTTTTATTTTTAGAGCATCACGTGTTGGCACGTGATGGGGAGCTGTGCACCAATTGTTAAAGCATTTGCTGAGGGGTCACGTGATAACACGTGAGAGCGCCCAAAGCTTTCATTTCCTTTGCTTTTTCTTTCTGCGTTTTGGGAGTCACGTGGGAGCACGTGAGGTGATGCTTCAAAGTTCTTTGCAGGGGATCTTTTCAAGGGTCACGTGGGGCACGTGATCCTAGTTCTTTTCATGAACAGAGATCTTTTAAGAATTGAATTCTTCGTAGGGTTAAACCCTAATTATGATTTTGGAGGAATTAAATTCCTATTGTGAAAGAATTAAATTCTTATTTAGGATGAAACCCTGATTTCTTTTCAAAGGAATTAAATTCCCAGATATGTGAAAGATTAAATTCTTGATTAGGGTTAAACCCCAGTTTCATTTTAGGAGAAATTAAATTCCTGTGAGTTTGGGAGAATTAAATTCTTAAAACTCAATTCCCCTTCTAAGTTTAGGATCTGCATGGCAGGATCTCGACCCGATGAGAATTAAATTCTCATCCTATGGGGAGATGTGCTCTGTACAGATCTTCAACTAGAAGAAGAACTAAGTTCTTTTCTTTAAATAAGAGTTAAACTCTTTTGAGAATTAAATTCTCTTTTGAAGCCCCTCTTTTCTTACCTAGAGTTTTTCTTTGTTGAGAATTAAATTCTCCTTTCTTTGTTTCTTCTTCTCTTGAGAATTAAATTCTCCTCCCTCTGTTTTTCTCTCCAAAAAAGTAGATCCCCTTCTCTTCTCTTCTTGGCTCCTATTTATAGGAGAAGGAAGAGAATCAATTTGTTTAGCAAATCTCTCATTGAAATATTTGATTTGATTGTTGAGAGATTTGATTTATATTCATCATTAATCTGGGCCTTTAGATCATTCAGTGAATTTTATTCACCGTGGATTTTAAATCCAAAAGATATTCTATTTGTTATCCTGGTGAGATTTTCAGGGAAATCTTTCCTTGTCAAGGGTTTTCTATAAATTGGTGATTTTTAATCACCCTTGGATTTTTAATCCAACGGTTCCCCATGACCCTTTTCCATTTGGAAAGATTCAGAAACTTTTAGAATTTAATTCTATTAAATTATAATGCTTTTAAAGCCAGTCACGTGCTGGCACGTGACCTTTGGTCACGTGTGAGCACGTGACCCCCAATTGGGTTCCTTTAACAGTCGCTTGTTCATATTGTTGTTTTAACCATCACGTGTCAACACGTGACCATTGGTCACGTGTGAGCACGTGATATTTCATTGAGATAACTTCTGATTTTTAATCAGGGAACAGATTTTAGAATTTAATTCTATTCATTATTTTAGAGGCCTTAAGAGCCCATCACGTGTCTGCACGTGGCCCATGGTCACGTGTGAGCACGTGATGCCCCGTTGGGGTCTTTTCTAAGTTTTTATTATATCTTCTAACTCCTCCAGCGGATTCTTAAAAGCCCATCACGTGTGAACACATAATGCCTCATAACTTTTGATCCCGGATGAATTATGAAGCCCATAATATATCAAATCGAAGGGTTTTTCGAGACGCTTTCAATACAATCAGAATTTATCCGTTTCTCCTTCGGGAGTTTGTCAAAAAATAGCCCGGAAGATACTGGTTCGTATTTCCTTAAGCGTATCGCTGCCATTTGATACCTTGGACTCTTTTGGGCAGAAATTTTTGGCGGGAACAATTGGCTATAAATCGCCGGATATACGCGAGCTTTCCTTGGAGAGACCACTGCTGTTTGAGAGTTCTTGGAGGGGGCATTTCCATAATTGCCTTGATCTTTGACGGATCTATCTCGATGCCTCGGTGTCGGACGATGAATCCTAGGAATTTTCTTGAGGACACTTCGAACGCGCATTTGAGAGGGTTCATCTTCCAGTTGTATTTCCGAAGGCGCCGAAACACGATCCTCAGATGTTCTAAATGTTCCTCGTATGATTTGCTTTTAACTACAAGGTCATCGATATAGCATTCGGCGATTTCATGTATGAGGTCGTCGAAAATCTTCGTCATGGCACTCTGATAGGTGGCACTGGCGTTCTTTAGACCGAAGGGTATCACCTTGTAGCAGAATATGCCCAAAGGGGTCCGGAAAGCGGTATGTCTCTGGTCTTCGGGATGCATCTTTATCTGATTATATCCTGATGAGCCGTCCATGAAGGAGAAAACTTCATGAGTGGATGTGTTATCTATCATTAGCTCAGTGACTGGTACTGGAAAGTCGTTCTTTGGGCAGGCTTTATTGAGATCCCGAAAGTCCACACATATGCGCACCGTCCCATTTTTCTTCATCACGGGACGATGTTGGCGATCCAGTCAGGATACTGAACCTCTTGGATAAAACCGGAGTCGATTAGTTTCTTGACCTCGGCATTGGTGCTCATCTCAAGCTCGAGCTGCATTCTTCTCGACGCTTGTTTGATCGGCTTGACGTCCGGAGATATTGCCAATTTGTGCACATCAATCTCTGGATCTAATCCTGGCATCTCGGAATAGTTCCATGCGAAGCAATCTTTATGCTGCATGAGCACGTCTTTTAGCTTAGCCACCCTTTCTTCAGACAACAGCTCACTGACGAACGTCGGCCGCGGGTCACTTGCCGTCCCCAAATCAATTTTCTTGAGGTTATCAGCAGTAGTATGTATCCCATCTTCCAGCTCCTTTGGCACCGGTGGAAATTCTGAGATTACCTCGTCATCATCGTTATCGAAGCACCGGCGGAGGTCATCCATATTCTCGGGCTCTTCTTTTGACAACATTATCATATGACAAGTACGAGATCGCTTCCAAGACCGATATTGATCTGGTTCTACTCTCGCGGCTTTGGGTTCATGCTTCTGCGGCGGGGTTACCCTCCAGCTGCTGGATAGAGCGAACCTGCCTTGCTGATACTGGTCTTCTACCTAGTCTTTAAATGTGAAGCAGTCTTCGAGAGGATGTCCTATTGCCCTGTGATAGGAGCAATAGTCCGGGTGAGAGACTTCTCCTGCTTGCTCGGGGTGCTTGGACTCCGGGAGTGTCATCATCTGATGTTTTATGACAAGATCGAATATCTTCCTTGTCTTGTCTTGGGGAAAAGAATATGCTCGACCCATCTTTTTTATAAGAGACGAATCCGGGCTGCTCGATTCCTGATCGCGTGGCTTCTTGGACCCGCTTTGTCGCTGTCGAACACCTTTCCCGTTCTTTGGTTTGTTTCTGCCTCTGCGTTGGGCCTTTTGTACAACGGGTTGACAAGGAGGAGCATTTTCATTTTTCACAGCCTGTTGAAGGAGGCGTTGTGTCCTGGCTTTCTCGTAGATGGCCATTTCGCGATTATGGTCGTCTCGAACCTTTTGACCATCTTCCCTTATAAGCTTGCCCATTTGTTCTTCAAACGATGGACTGAGCATTTTCACGGCGGGAGTTCATGCTGGTTCAGGGTTAGCATCTTCCCATAGAGCATCTCCTTCTTCATCAAAGTCATGTATGACGTAGCAGTCGCGAAGTAGCTCCTGTTTCGTGGATTGAATATACCCAAGCCCGGTCGTTTCCATTCTCCAGTTGGGCAACTTTCATTGAGTTCCGGGAACGTTCCAGATCCTGTTATAGAACCGTGCTTGTCGCGCAGTTTGTTTAAGGGGTACACCTTGGCGTCTCAAGAGTCTCTTTAGCCCGTCTGTGTAATATCTGGGCAAACGGATGGGCTGGAGCTTGTCAAGTGTAGAATCCACACCATACCAGATTTCTTTCTCCATTTTGGTTTCCCCGGATCTGTAGAATAGGATCGCCTTTTTACCTTTTCGCCTGGAAGGGACGTAGAATGTCTGCAGTTCTTCCACACTGTAGGTATCAAGCGCATCTAGCTCTTTATGATGCTTTGGCGGAACCATGGCAACTTGCAAACTTTGATCTTCATCAACGAAGGCTTGTATTGATGGCCAAGCAGAGAATACAGCATCGACCTCATCTTCCGAGTTGCTGTCGAAGATCAACATAGGAGTGGACAATCCCGGCTTGTTGCACTGGGGCGGACCTGAATAAACTATTTCTTCTTCCTCCTCAGTATCACTCCCGAAGACCGGAACAGTAGTGATAGCATTGTTCTTCGGTTTGTGACATCTTTCCGTGTCCTTGAAATCTGGCAGGAAGTATTTTGCATCTTCGTACTTTCGGACTTCGTTCATGGAGAACGGGTTTAGTTCCCACGTCACAGTGTACTCGAGACCTTCTTTGAAATACTTCATACACTGATGTTGTGTAGAAGGGATGATGTTGTACTCGTGTTACCAGGGCCGGCCGAGCAAAGCATTGTAGCATGTCTTGGCGTCAATGATGTGAAACTTAATGTCCGTGACAAGCAGCCCAAAGCATAGTGTTAATATTACAGACCCAAGCGTCCGTGATGACTGGGAGTCAAATTCGGAGATGGTGATTTTATCACGAGCGAGATGTTGAACGCTCATGCAGATTTCCTTTAGCATCCTTACGTTAAGGAGATTGACAGAGGACCCATTGTCGACCAGGATTTTACCTATCTTGATGTCATGACAGTATCCGGAGACATATAGGGGACGGTTGTGCTCGCATGTCCCAAGGAGGAGATCTTCATCGCCGAAGATGATATCGGCTGTGTGTACTTCTTCCAGCTCGTCCTTCATCTTTTCTTCGGCGAGGAAAGCTTGGAATTGCTTGGGCTCTTGTAATGCCTTGATCAAAGAATTTTTTGCTTCTTTGGATAACAGAAGGGCGTCGAGAATTCTTAACTGCGAAGGTAGCTTTCTCAAGTGTGCCAGAACGTTGTAGTCCACCTTACTTTTCTTTGGCGGGTCCTTGGCTGTCAGCTTTTCGACGGCTTGGTCATCAAGGATGATATCCTCAGGGACTTTTTCTTTTCCTTTATCTTTTCTATTTGACCCACTGTTCGAGGGCCTAAGATTCTTTTCGGGCAGCGTACGATTGCGCAGCTGAATATTTTCACAGGTCCTCGGTTCTTCCTCTGTTCCTAAGGTGGACTCTTTAAAGAGAGGACCAACAGTCATTTCTTCGTCAGAGTCGCTCCCGAAGGTGAGAACTTGCGATCCTCCGGCGTTGACCATGCGACAGTTGCCTGTAGTTCTTTTACGCTTCTCCGTCGTACTTCTTTGCTTCCGACGAGTTTTGCGTTTCATCCGCTTGAAATGTTGCCAGTGAGCAACATATCCCTGCCACCATATTTTAAAAGCGTTGCACTCTTCGGTGGGATGCGCAATCTTTCGATGATATAAGCAGTAGCTAGGATGTATTTCTGCTTCACCAAGAATGTTTCCTTCGAAGGGTGGCAGCTTCATTCCCATTGATATGGCTTTAGCGAGCCTTTTTCTCGTCTTGAACCTGTTTTTATTTGCGACGGATGTACTTTGATCTGGCGGGAGTGTTTCAACTCTTTCGTCCAGTCGCCGGCGTTTTGCTTTTTCAAATATGGCCATTTCACGCTCTCGAGCAGCTTTGCTTTTAAGAAGGGCTTCGTTCAGGAATGCATCAATCGTTTCGTCTGATGGCTCTAGAAGTTCCGGTTCAGGATTTGCCATCAGTTTCTTTGTGTAAGGAGTTTCTTCATCGTCTATTGACGAGTGAGAGATCACATGGCAGCTTGCTACATAACTTTCAGATTCATCTGACGAGTCTTCTCCATTTTCATCATCTCCGTCCTCAAGGACGTGGCTGAGAAATTCTTGGAGTGTGACTGGAGTGCGCGCTTTTTGATTATATTCTTCCAACGCGTCAATCTTTTTTTGCAGGTCCGTGCGCTTGTCACCAGGCTTCATGGGCTTTTTGGTCTTCTTCTTCTTCTTTGAAGACTTTGACGGCTGGGTGTGAATGCTTTGGCTATCATCACCAATTTTTGGAGTTGGGCACGGCTTCAGCATCCCCTTGATGATCTCAGGTTCCGGTGGATTCTTCCACCTAATTTCCGGACATGTGTGGAGATCCTTCAGCATTCTTTTAGTTTTGGCTGAAAGAGCGACCTCCCATGGAGCTTCTTTTACGAAAGAACACGATGCCCCCGGTGTATCCGTCTTCTTGAGAGCGTGCGGCTGAGGCGGGTTCACCTTCCAATTCTCGAATAATACGAATTTGCCCTGTTGGTACTGATCTTCTATCCAGCTTTTGAAGATGTAACAATCTTCGATTGGATGTCCTAACATTCGGTGATAAGGGCAATAGTTAAGATTGCTAATGTCGCCTGGTTGCGCTGGGCGTCTTAGCTCCGGCAGAGTGATGAGCTTGTTGCGCAGTGCTAGCTCGAATAACCTCTTCGTCTTGTCTCGAGGGAAAGAGTAAGGGCGTATCATTTTATCTCCAAGAGATCGAGTTCTATCATTTTGGCGATCAACTGATCTTAGACCACTGTGCTGCTATTGAGCATTAGCGACGATGTTCGCTTTCCCCTTTTCCTTCTCGTTCCGCGGCTCCGGCCTTGGAGGAGACGGTCTATGACCCATCTGGTCCATTTGGGCCAGCTTGTCAATCAAGGCCTGGAAAGTAGTCGGCTTGAAAAACATCATGAACTGGGAGATGGTCGCCCGCGGATCGAGAGTACCAACAAACATGCCTACCGCGAGAGCCTCTTCGATGTGCTGTTCGCATTTCGACCACAGATTCCGCCATCGTATTGCGTATTGAACCCATGTCTCGCCTGGCTTTACCCTAGCGTTAATCAATGCTGTGATTGGGGTGCGCTCGCTAGCACTTGCAAATCTTTGCGTAAATAACAGCTCCATCTCCGCAAATGTCTTGACAGAGTCGTTCGGGAGTTCAGAGTACCACTCGAATGCCGTTTCCGACAAGCTGCCGACGAGTTGGCGAAGTAGCAATTTATCATCACCTCCGGTGTTGCCACGTAGAGCCCTAAACTGGGTGACATGCTGGTGGGGATTGCTCGTCCCCTTGTATTACATGAAATTTATGGATTGTATATCCCGGCGGGTACTTTATTTGGTCATACCAGCCTGGATATAGTCGTCCAGTTTTAAAAACTTGGCCGGCCGCTTCATTTGCTTGGTGAGCTCGTATTTGCTGAGCAATGTAGTCATCCAGAGCGGCCTTGGAAATGGTTTCCTCTTTGGCTGCTGAAAGAGCCGGAGGAGGGTTCGATGTATTCCCTCTGTCATCTTCAATGATGATCGGAGGGTCTTCAGCTGGAGGTTCCGGCTGTAACATCATCCCAGCCATGTCTTGGAACAAGAGAGCCATTCGTTTTATATTGGCTGCCTGTTCCCCAGCCTCTTTTTCTTTCTTCTCGAGCATTCTTCGGAGGAACTCGGTGTCAGTTTCTTGTTCCTGACGCTGCTCCGAGGTCCCTGGATTTTCTTTTGGCCCAGTGAGTGCGGCCATTGCAGTTAGCATCTCCTGAAGCTTCTGCTGTTGTTGTTCCTGAGCCCTTGTTATTGACCGGGTAAGCGGTCGATGACTCGTAGAAGCACGGCTTTCCTCTTTTCCGGAAGCCATATAAACGGTATGTACCATCATGCTCCCAGACTTGGGGCGTTTAGATTCAGCGCTTTTACGGTTTGCCATGTTCACAAGGGCTTTCTCTGGCCTCCTTCTCTTTTGAGCAGTTGAAGTCGAGGGGGCCGTTGCAGCGGGCACCTAGGTAGCTGTTATCTTTTGTGGCTTGACAGGATGGTCCATTTCTTGCCGAACTTTTACCTTTTTCTGTCGGCGAGAGTAATCTTGATCAATTACTGAGTCCTGAACCTATCTCCAGACTTTGTAAATTTTGGAAGAAAGCCGCTGAGGGGGTTGTTCTGGCTTCGCCTTCGGTGCATTCTCCACGGGTGGAGGAGATTTCTTCAGCACTGCAGTAGGAGAGTTCCTGCACACCTTGTTAAGCAATTCAAAACTGTTCCTGGTTGGAACAGAAACATCGATCTCCACTATTGGAGATGGTGAAGTAAATCCAGACAGAGAGCTGCCCCCAGCCTTCCTTACTCGGCGCCAGTGACGATGATGAGCATGTCGCGCAGATGGTGTTGGTTCGGATATGGGGATGGCTTTGTCATGCCCCCTGTTCTGGTGAGGCACTGCTGGTACCAGCCTCTTGAAGACCGACGTCCATTGAGCAGTAGTATCCAACCTGTCAAAGACAGATCTTTGGGCAGGAATGGGAGCCGGAGTGGCCAGCCTCATAAAGACTGATCCTTTGATGAGAGAAGCTTCTTTAGTGACCTCGAGAGCAGGAATGGCTATCCTCTTTGGGATGGCCGCTTCAGGTATCGTGGGCTTCTTGACAGGCCCATTGGAGTTCAGGCTCAGCCTATCGAAAACTGATGCTGTTGGCTTGACATTGGATGACCCGTTGAGAGGGGCCGTGGTGGTAGTGAGCCGATCAAAGACCGACTTCTTTTGCGCTTCTTGCGGCAGCGGGATGTTAACGCTCACTGGTGGGAGCATGGTCCTAAAGAACAACCCGGTGGTAGCCTGCTTCACCTGCTCTACCAGCATTGTGAACAGGGAGGCCGCCTGGGGCCCGTAAGTTACACCTCCAGATGAGGTGAAACGGAAGTCACGGTTGCAGCTGGAACATTTCGTGCTAGTAGACGCCATTGATCTTTCGTTTTCTGCACGGAGTAAGACACCAAATCTTAGTACCTCGAACCCAAGGGCAACCATATCAAACCGCGGTTCGTTCGTGAACATGACACACGAAGTGTGGAGTGGAAAGAGGAAAAGGTCCCACCGGGCGTGCCAGAATCTGTTCCTGGCCGAAAACAAGGGAAGACGCGGTAAACGTCTCGCCTGAATTTCGGGGCAGATGCTAATTGGTGCTATCTGTCCACCTCTCCGAAGATGCTAAGTTGATTTATAGCACCATGTATTGAAGGTTTAAACGGATGCGGCCGATGTAGCAGGCTTCATCAGATTCCCCCTCATTTGAGGGTTTTTTTTGATTGTGGGGACGTTCTTCCCTACCGGCGCAAGCCCCTGCAGTTAATTACGCTACCGCATCGCGGTAACCACTTTCTCCTTCTCCAGATGGTCACTTCGTGTCGTGTGTGTTTGTTTTGTTTTTGGTTGCCCGTGGATTGTATATGGAGACTAATTTATGTTGTCGCCCGTAGGGCGTGGATTAGTCCAAATCCGTATCTTCTTAGATTTGGGTTTGGGGGTTGGGTTTAAGGATACGTTAGCCTCATTTGAGACTAAGATCAACTCAAACATATGTTAATGACACGTTAGTCTAATTTTTAGACTAAGATAAACTTAACGGGATCGTTTAGATCCAACAAGAGAGTAATTGGGATCCATTGTTTAGTTTAGGGACATTGCGGTCCAATGTTAGTTTAAGGACATTACGGTCCATTGTTAGTTTAAGGACATCTCGGTCCAATGTTAGTTTAAAGACATTGCGGTCGAGGTTAAGGACATCATAGTCCGTGAGTTTAAGGACCTCACAGTCCAGGTTAAGGATATTATAGTTTATGAGTTTAAGGACCTCACAGTCCAGGTTAAGGACATCATAGTCCATGAGTTTAAGGACCCCACAGTCCGTAGAGTGTTTGGTTGTCGGGATCCGTTACCTCTCTGAAGACGTTGAAGGATTACAACGACAAATATTAGAGGAGTAAAGAGATGTACACTCGAACCGGTGTGAGTTGGTTGAAAGATCCGTAGTCCAATTTGGGGCTAAGATCTGTTAAAATATTCATGAGCAGATGGGCTCAATTAATATGAGTTGAGGACTTATGGCCAATCTTGGGCTAAGTCCAATCAGGTTAAAATGTTTAACATTTTATTTTGGGCTGTTGAGCCTTTATTTGGGCTTGGCCCTGACAGTGTTTTTGTCTTTGCCGAATGCTGATCATTCCTCATTGCCTTGGGCTTATTAAAAACAATTTATGTTCTGTCAGCGCAACACGTGGCACGCCAGGCGCTTTGCGCCAACCAAAGAGCGCATTGCGCTTCTGCCAAGTAGCGCACATGTTAGGGACACGTGTCGCGCTCAGCGCTAGGCACCAGATGATGTGCGCATGATGCCAATTTATGAGCGCTGAACGCTAGTCCATAAGCGCATTGTGCTTTCAATTTAGTGGCGCACACATGAGTGACACGTGGTGCGCTTGGCGCTGAGCGCCAGCTCATGAGCGCAGTGCGCTATTTCAGAAGCGCAAGGCACAAGTTGTTAACTAGAGCATACATGGTTGACACGTGGTGCATTTGGCACTGAGCGCCGATCCAGGGAGTGCTGAAGTGCAGTTCAAGAGCGCAAGGCGCATTTCAAGAGCGCAAAGCGCATTTGATCAATTTTATGATCTGGGAACAAATTTATGTTCTTTTAAAAAAGACTTTGTCTCAAGATTTAAGAACAACAGTTCTTATTTTGCAGGAGAGATTTTTAATCTCTTATTTTGATGAAAGGCTTTGCCTTTATAGATCCATGATCTGTGAGAAGAAATATGTTCTTCTTTTATTTTACGATGAGATCTTTTTGATCTCTTTTGTGAAAGACTTTTTGTATTGTTGATCTATGATCTTTTTTAAAGAAAAGAATTCTTCTTTTTAATTATGAGATGATTTCATCTCTTTGTTCATCACCATTCTTTTTACCTTGAAGAAAAAATCTTCTTGCTGAGAGCTATGCTTCTCTTCCTTTGAATTTTTCAAAGTTTAGGGGGGGGGGGCGCGTTCTATCTCAGACTTGAAGTCGTAGGGCTTTTATATAGGGCAAGCTGATTTGTTGAATCAGTTAAAGAGATCTTTTTCTGATTGATTTGGGGATGTTCCCCCCATTGGATCTTTGATCCTAGGGCTTCTGTTTTACAGAAGGCAATCTTCTTGTTTCTTTTTTTTACAAGATTGGAAAATCTTTCCATAACAGAATTTAATTCTGATTAGTTAATGATTTATCATTACTATTAGTTCTTTGATCTAACGGTGGGGAGTTTTTTACTTCCAGCGCTAGCGCACCCATGCTTTGCACATGGTGCGCTGCTCAAAGCGCAGCGCACTTTGCGCTAGCGCACCTATGTTTAACTCGTGGTGCGCTGCTCAGAGCGCAGCGTGCCCTGTGCTAGCACACCCGTGTTTGACACGTGGCGTGCAGCGCGCCTAGCACTGGCGCACACATGGTGTGCTGCCTAGGGCGCAGCGCACTTGGCGCTGTATTTGAAGCGTTGCTTCAATTTTTTGAAATTCGAATTTCAAACAGAGCTTTGCTCTGATTGGGGGAAACACAGCGCGCCCTGCGCTAGCGCACCCGTGTTTGACACGTGGCGTGCAGCGTGCCTGGGCTGGCGCATACATGGTGCGCTGCCTAGGGCGCAGCGCACTTGGCGCTGCATCTGAAGCGTTGCTTCAATTTTTTGAAATTGGAATTTCAAACAGAGTTTTGCTTTGATTGGGGGAAACAGATGTATATGGTCCCATGTCTACACATGCCAGGACTGGTTCTTTGTACTTCATTATATTCATTGATGATCTCTCAGGATTCGGAAATATGTTCCTGTTGAAACAAAAGTATGAAGCTTTTGAGAAATTCAAAGAATATAAGTCTGAAGTAGAGAACCAAAATGGGTATAAGTATTATGTCCTTTGATGTGATCAGGGAGGAGAATACTTGAGCACGGAATTCCTGGACTATTCTAAAAGAGAATGAGATTCTCTCTCAGCATTACTCCTCCGTATACAATACATCACAACGCTGTATCGGGGCGGAGCAATCGTTCCCTATTAGATATGGTGCGCTCTATGATGAGTCATGCACAGTTGCCTATTTTCTTTTGGGAGTTATGCACTTGAGAAGTTGCATACCTATTGAATTGAGTTCCAACCAAATCAGGTGCCTACCACTCCATATGAGATATGGTATGGAAGAGCCCATGTCTTAAGTAAGTTAACATTTGGGGTTGTCCGGCCTATGTCTAAAAGCAAAATCCGGACAAGCTCAAGGCAAGGTTAGTTCTGTGGAATTTTTTAGATATCTCAAGTATTCGCAAGGGAATATCTTCTACCGCACCGAGGAACAAAAGGTGTTTTGTTTCTTGACATGCCACCTTTTTAGAAAAGGAATTTCTTGTGAAGAAATTTGTGGTCATGAGGTAGAACTGGAAGGAGTTCCAGCCATACAAACTACAGCTGACGATTTGGTAGAACCGGAGGATTCAATAGTTCCCGACGGACCTCAGTCACTCCGCCGATCTGGTAGGGTTCCTCATCCGCCTGAAAGATACTTAGGTTTCTCGATGACAGTGGGAGCGAGGATTGCATCATGGAGATGATGACCCAACTAGTATCGATCAGGACATCAAGAGTAGGGACTCTGTAAGAATGGCTGGATGCTAAGCGATCTGAGATGGAATCCATATACACCAACAAAGTATGGACTTTGGTTGCTATATCTGAAGGGTTAAATCCCCATCAGGAGCAAGTATATCTTGAGAAGATTACTTGGTGTAGATGGAAAAGTTGAGACTTTCAAAGCTAGACTTGTTGCAAAGGGTTCTCTTCATTGACCAGGCGTGGATTATGATGAAACCTTTTCTACAGTAGATTTGCTTAAGTCCATCCGGATCCTACTTTCCATTGTTACATACCATGACTACGATATCTGGCGGTTGGGTGTTATGACTACTTTTCTAAATACTGATTTAGAAGAGAGCGTCTATAAGTACATAGCTAGAGGGCTTCATAGACAGTAGGAGCAGCGAAAACGTGTGCAAGTTGCTTTACGGGTTAAACCAGGCATCGCGGAGTTGAAATAACTGTTTTGATGTGGTAGTCAAAGAGTTTGACTTCATCAAAATGGTAGATGAATCTTGTATATACAGAAAGGTAGTAGAGAGTAAGGTGGTCTTCATCGTATTGTACGTGGATGACATACTCTTGATAGGAAATGTGTTTCCTATGCTACACTCGGTCAATCTCCTCTTATCACATAGATTCTCCATATAGGATCAAGGTGATACCTCCTAAATACTGGGTTTTGGATCTATGAGATAGATCTAAATGGATGTTAGGATTTTCACCAGGTGTAGTGAGATGGTATCAATCGATCCTGGGGAGAATCACTGGATAGCTTCTATGATGGTAAGGTCGACTGAATGTCAGTCACAAGCATTTTCTTTACCTTCAGTGGAGGGACGGTATGTTGGAAGAGTTCCAAGCTAGATACCATGGCAAACTAGACGATAAAGGCTGGATACATTGCTACTTACGATGCTACCGAAGAGGCAGTTTGGGTGTATATTAGTTCATGAGATGAACTTCGTTCCTACCATTGTGTGACAATGGAGTTGTGGCTTATACCTAGGAACCCCCGTCCTATCTGTGACCCAGACATATTCTAATGAAGTATCACCTGATCATGAAGATGGTTGATCTCTAGGGAGATCGAGGTTAGGAGAGTAGACTCAGAGGACAACATGCCGGATCCACTCACAAAGGCCTTTTCCCAGAGAGAGACTTTTATGGGATGGTTGAGTATGAGATACTACAACCACTGCTATATGATGGCCCTAGTGCAAGTGGGAGATTGTTAGTTATATGTATGCACTAGAGGCCATTACTATACATGAGATGTATATTGTAGTAGATGCTTGGACATATATAGGGAGGACTTTCTTGCTCGACATGATAGTATACTATCTGGTTACTCTTTATCTTAACATGTACACTGATTGTCTCTCTGTTACATGTTGATAATGCCCTTAGGATGTGTACTTGACTACCTGAATTATGATGCGGATCATACTAGTGGGACAATGGTAATCTGTGAGTACATCCTTTAATGTCCCTAGTTGTGGGTGTATCGAGACGGGGCATCGATATACCAGAGTAGACTAGCGTATACCTTCTCGACCCATGTAGATGGGCGATGGATGATCCCATATCCATTGGTGTTTGATATCAGAGATGATATACGGGTGCTCAGTGGAGACTGGGTACACTGGACGGACTCGCCGAGAACTCCTAGATGGTATTATACCTCACGTCAGATGACACTTCTCTGGTGACACTGGTACAGGTTAGTCTGTCGACCCGAGATCGTCATAGAGTCTTGTATGATTGCCACTGTGATTTGATTTCCACCTTACCATGTTTAAGAGGACTTGCAAAACGGTGGTTTTTGGGTACAATCCCGAGTCACAAGGAGGCAATGAGCTATAGGAGGGGATTTCGTCGCTCCTGGTATTGGGGGTTGATGTTGCGCTGTGCTCGATTGGCCATAACAGGAAAGTCCCTGGCCAGGGCTGCTATGAGATTTACTGGTAAGTGTTATCAGTAGTTTCTCGACCCGTTATGAGCCTCACATCGGTACGATTTATCGAGTTATTGGAGTCTGACGTTTACCACCCCCAGACAAGATATGCGACATATCAAACGAAGAGACCGGACTGTACGGTAGTGTTACTGATTAGATTCGCAGGAGTATGAGCAGGAATGCTTGTTGATCTTCTGATCGCTCAATTCCCGGGTGGCCGTTACGTTTAGCAGACTGCTTACGGCTTGTGAGTGTTTGATATGATCACCACTTACTGCCAGCGTATTGACGAGTCTTTAGAGACCTACACAGAGGTTTCCTGGTTCATGCGAAACGAAGTAGGAGCATATATGAGATATGTGCGGGACCGAGATTAATGCGCGTATGTGATACCACATTCTATTTTTGCGATTTGTGACATCGGTCGGTTATATGTGATATAGCCGGGTTATCGGATCAAGTGTTGATTCGATAAGTTGTTGCATTTGATATTAGTCGGTTATATGTGATATAGCCGGATTATTAAATCAAGTGTTGGTTTAATAATTTAATGTACAATTGTATATTTGATATACTAGACTGCATTAACTAATATTAGCTCACTTAAACTTTTCTTTTTCTCACAAGTGTGCATTAGTATATATGTGATATATATTAGTGTACATTTTATTGTGTCATGCATGATGCCACATGCTACATGGGTGTATGAGACTCACACCATACTAATAATAAAGTGAGGGTTTATATTTATTTAAGTAAATCAAAATTATTGTTAATTAGTCACATTCTTGGAATCTTGGAGAAGCTTGTAACATCTTTGACTAAGTCCACTCCTTTTGTTTTACTTGTAGATATTTATTAACCTAACCATTATTGTTAGCCATGGTTTATTCTCTACATGAGTTAGTGTATGACACTGACTCACCCATTGTTTCTATTCTCACCTCATGATTTCATTTTCTCTCTTCTTGCTTCTTCACTCGAGCTTCTTCTTCTTCATGAGAAAAAGCTTACTAGTTTTTCTCAAGGTGAGAAAATATTGTGAGAAAAATAAAACTAAAGTGAGCCCATTTCCTACTTTATCATCCACTACTACTTGCCATTTAGTATAGGGTGTTTGCTTCACTAATTTCACAATAAGTGAAGAGGTAGTATGAGCTTGAGTCTCCTCGACGTAGATCATCTTCGGCCTCGAAGGCTTCGAGCAAGCTTGTTCATTTCTCCGGGAGAACCCTTTCTAGAGTTCGGGTGTTCATGATTTGCAGCGAAGGGACTACTACTCGGAGCATTAGAAGTGAAGGACTGGTCTACAAAGGTTGTATTCTTCATTCACTTAGTATAATGTTTGATTACATGCTAGCTTAACTCGTAATTTTCTGGTTAGATCCTTGGCATGGGTTGCATAGCTCTCTATGTTTTTTAAAATTGTATACTTGATGCCCCAAAAATCCTAGTTAGGGTGTTATGGAACCCATCATGGGTGAGCTAGAAGATGTGTTGATTATGGTTCAGGATTTCATATTCTCCATTGACTTCATTATTTTAGATACACAACCTGTAACCAACCCCCGGAATCAAATTCTTGCGATACTCGGTCACCCATCCTTGCAACGTCAAATGCGGTGATCAATTGTCAAAATGATTCCATGAACCTATCTTTTGGTAATATGACAATTGAAATCAACATTTTTAGGTTAGAGAATTAACCTTCCGAACCGAACGCTCATCTACTAGATATCTGTTTCATTCAGGAGATCCCCACCGATGATTATGAATTTGAAGAATTTCTGTTTGATCATGGTGATCTTAACTCCACTAGTGCGTTCTTCTTTGAACCTGCTGCTTCCGACTACGACAATGAATACGAGTGCTTCACGTTTATGAATGATCTTGAAATATCACCACCTGAGTTAGAATCTTTTGAATTTTCGGATGAGTTAATTGAACCATCCGACTCTGTTTCATGCACTCGCTTTGAACCCCTCTTAGAATCTTTTGAGTTCGAGACGCGTTCTCCGATCTTACCTTCAGTTGTTTCTCCTCCGACGCTCGAACTTAAGCCACTGTAGTCTCACCTCAAGTATGCCTACTTAGGTGAAAACGAGACTCTTTCGGTTATCATTTCGGCCTCTTTAGCTTTAGAGCAAGAGAAAGCCCTTTTTGCGGTCTTGCAATCAAATCGGCAAGCTTTCGGATGGACGATGGCGGACATCAAGGGGATTAATCCCCTGATCATTGAACATCATATTCACATGATGAATGATTCCAAACCAGCTAGGGATCCACAGAGGCGATTGAATCCAGTCATGAAAGTGGCTGTGAAGAAAGAGATTGTCAAATGTTTAGATAGTGGTATTTTTACCCTATCTCCGACAGTCAATGGGTCAGTCCGATACACATTGTCCCTAAAAGGTCAGGCGTTACGGTCATCACTAACGAGAAAAATGAGTTATAACCACTCGCATCCAAATCGGGCGGCGAGTATGCATTGATTATCGGAACTCAATGCTGCAACTTGGAAGGGCGAAACACGGAAGGGTCACTTTCCGCTACCTTTCAATGACCAAATGCTCGAACGATTAGCTAGACATGAGTTCTACTGTTTTCTGGACGGTTACTCAGTATACGACCAGATTCCCATCGCCGAAAAAGATCAGGACAAGACCACTTTCACTTGTCCTTTTGGCACGTTTTCATATCGTCGCATGCCTTTTGGGCTATGCAATGCTCCTGCTACATTTAAGCGTTGTATGATGGGTATATTCTCTGACATGGTCGAGAAGTTTCTTGAAATTTTCATGGATGAATTCTCCATCTTTAGAGAATCTTTTAATGAGTGTTTACAACATCTAGACGCTGTCCTTACGCTATGTAAGAATTGGGAGAAATGCTACTTCATGGAGTATGAAGGTATTGTCTTAGGATATATCATTTCATGAAATGGCATTGAGGTTGACAAAACAAAAAATAATGTCATTTCTAACCCCCCTCCTCCAAAATGCGTCAGAGACATCAGATCTTTGCTTGGCTATGCCGGTTTTTATAGATGGTTCATTAAGGACTTAGCAAGATCGCTAGGCCCTTGACTCTTCTGCTGGCCAAGAAAACACCATTCAACTTCAACTCGAACTGTCTGACATCTTTTGAATCTTTATGAAGTTAACTCACTATAGCTCCCATGCTATCTTCTCCTGACTGGACACATCCTTTTGAGATCATGTGCGATGCATCAGACTTTGCCATTGGTGCGGTCTTAGGACAGCACATTGAAAAATGCTGCATGTGATCTACTACGCGAGCCGGTCCTTGGACGACACACAATTGAACTTTACAACAACCGAGAAAGAGTTCTTAGCAGTTGTATTCACTTTTGAGAAATTCAGATCGTATCTCATTGGATCCCCAGTCGTCGTCTACACTGATCATTCTGCTTTGAGGAATCTTTTCGTGAAAAAGAATGCCAAATCTCGGCTGATATGTTGGATCCTCTTACTTCAAGAGTTTGATCTTGTCATTAAGGACAAAATCGGATGTGAAAATTTTGTCGCCGATCATCTTTCTGACATCCTTCTTCGCTAACGACACCTCTCCCAATAAATGATATTTTTCTTGATGAACAACTCTTGATGGTATCTTGCAAACCTTGGTTCACAGATATTGTGAACTATTTAGCAACATGACTCATACCAAGCGAATGATCGAGTTAGGACAAACTTAGATTTTTCTCCCAAGTAAAACAATTTTACTAGGACGAACCCTACTTGTTCAAGTATTGTCCAGACCAAATCATTCGCCGGTGTGTTCCTGAAAATGAGTTCAAGAGTGTGTTGTCATTCTGCCACGATCAAGCATGTGGCGGGCATTTTGGCCCAAAAAGGACAGTTGAGAAAGTCTTGCAGTGTGGCTTTTACTGGCCACAACTTTCCAAAGATGCACATGATTTCTGCAAAACTTGCTCCCGATTCCAACATTTGGGTCAGATCTCCAGGAGAAACGAAAAGCTGCTCCAACCAATTCTGGTTGTTGAGATATTCGATATTTGGGGGATCGATTTCATGGACTCGTTTCCCAACTCTTTTGGGAACTTGTACATCCTTCTAACTGTTGATTATGTCTCCAAATGGGTCGAGCCAATACCTAGCCAGACGAATGACAACAAGGTTGTGGTTAAATTTCTGAAAGAAAACATCTTCTCTAAGTTCGGGCATCCTCGCACTATCATTAGCGATAATGGGACATATTTCTGCAATAGGTCTTTTGAGGCCTTAATACGGAAATACGAGATTAATCACAAGATATCAACGCCCTATCATCCCTAAACAAGCGGGCAAACCGAGCTTTCAAATCGGCAAATCAAGCAAATATTGGAGAAAACGGTTTCCAAAAACCGTAAAGATTGGCCTTTAAAATTAACTGATGCCCTTTGGGCATTCCGAACTGATTACAAGACTTATCTTGGCATGTCTCCATATCGGTTTGTGTACGGATAAGTTTGCCACCTCCCTGTTGAGATCGAGCATCGTGCATTATGGGCGATTAAAGATCTGAATGTCAATCTTGACGATGTGGGTAGCTTTCGGAAGCTGCAGATTAACGAATTGAACGAGCTTCGAGATAAAACTTACGAAAATGCGATCATTGCAAAGAACCGAATGAAGGTATTTGTAACATTTCAGAAAATAAAATATTATTTTTGGGAATTTAAATAATTAAAATAATAAATTTCATGAATATTTTAAAAGCATGGAGATTGGTTTTAATGAAATGGTATAATTATATATGTATAGTTTGGAAAATAGTTAGAAAATTAATAAGAATTATTGATTTTGAAAGAAATTTTGTGAATTGAGTATTTATAGATTATTAAATAATTATTTGTATACAATGTTAATGCTAAACTTGATTAATATTTACTAATTATGCATTAATATTGTTTAGGGCACATGACATGCAACATGACATGTTGCAAATACTTGTTACATTTTTATGAAACATGGCTTTAATTCTTCATTGTGCATATATGTATGATTTTGCATTTATGTTTAAAAAAAGAGAAAAGAAAATGTGGCATGGCTTAAAGAGAGAGAGAGGGGACATGAAGGGACCATGAGGCTTGGTGAGAGAGAGAGAGAGAGAGATTTCTACACACCATGGCTTTTCATCTTCATTTTTCCCTTCCTCATTCTTCTTGACCTCCTCCCTCCTCATCATCCACCTCTTCTACCTCACAAAACCACCTTCAAAACTTAGCATAAACACCATGCTTCCTTTACAAAAATGGTGCACAAGCTCACTACAAGCATGATGGATGGAGCAAGTCTAGGTTTTGAACACTTTGGGCAACTCAAGAATTTTCTTGAGTTGCCAAATGAGGTATATTTCTACTCCTTTTGTTAAGTTTTTATATTTTCTAATACCCTATTGTAGTTTAGAGTGAAACTAAGGTAGTTTAGCGATGTTGGAGAATTTCAAGATGAGGTTTAGGAATTTTATCTATTGAAAAGGTGTATATAAGGTATAGTTAGTGACCACAACCCCTTTAGTGTTAATCCGGGACCAAAACTGAGTGTTGAAAACCAAATAATAAACTGGAAATTTTCCCAATGTCGGTTTTATGGAGTTTTGAGGATTAAATGGAATCTGGAGCAACTTGAGCTGTTCATAAGAAAAATAAACAACTATATTGACCTAGATAGACCACTAGAAGACCACCACAGGAGAACGAGACACCAATTCATTGATGGGGCCGGCGACGCCGGATTTTTTATCTATCTCGCCAGGCTAATTTTGGGCATTGGTGTTTGGATTTGGTCTGTAGCTCACACACCTTATGACCTAGCTCTTGTATTGTTAGTTTAGTCCTAATATGCCTGAGCAAAAATCTGGGAGCATTTTGAGTTGATTTCGGCAATGTTTTTCTGATTTCTAAAACTTGGTTTTTGGTATTTGAATTTGGATTCGTTCGTTGGACGTTTGTACGTCAACGACGAGGGTTATTTGGTTGTTTTTGCATGCGTAGGCTATAGGTTCTAACCTATGAGCACTTCGCGTGGCATGTCGGTTTTCGAAAAGAATTTTGATGTGATACGATATGTTTATATATGTAGGTACCTTCACGTGGACTTCGGGACGACAAGTGAGAGCAAGGTGTCATCATTTTCAGCAAACAAGGATCGAAGGTGAGCAGATGTATATCTACGGAGGGAGTCGGGTGGATGGCGTATAGCACCCCCGCAATTCATATATTAGGATACGTATATTATTATATATATGTGTTAATGTGAGATACGGTTACTTAGCAAGTAGGGCTCTCAAAAACTCTAGCTTAGAATAGGCATACTTGTAGAAAGTGCTTATCTTTAGTCTACCTTCTATAGTCGAGACCCGTTAATTTATATTTTTGTGCACGCGCACACACACACTCACACACACACGTGTTATGATATGGGTGTGTGTGTATGTGTGTGTGTGTGTGTGTGTGTGTGTGTGTGTGTGTGTGTCTATATTACATATACATATAAAACGAGGATATGAGATATTGAATGGATATGAGTCGATATGATCGGGCATGATGCCGTGAGGTTATGATATGTGATTGAGTTGAAACACCGTATATGATATGATATATTAAAGGATCGTTGGGCGTTGAATACATAACATGCGATAACATGTGACATAATAAATAATAGATTGTACGAGACCTTAGATCCGTACCCTGTTTATGATATTGTACGACGATTGATACCGTACGAACTATATGATATATATATGATATTTGTCCCGTACCTTCGATTTTGAGGATGCCGTACGAAGGATTTTACCATACGAGATGTATATGATGATTGATTCGCACTCTTGACTCGAGGATGCCGTACAATGGATATTACCGTACGTGATGCTATGAGGCTGGATCACTGACTACTAGATATATCGACTCGGATATGCTTTCGATTTCCTATTTACTTTCAACTCGGTTCTCAGTTTAGTCTTTAGTTGCTTAGATAGATGTTAGCTTAGGCTTGAGTCATACCTACTTTCAAAACTAACGAATCGTGGGCTTTTTCAAAAGATAAACCAAGGGACGCTATGGATTTTCAAATGACATCTCTTTTCTAAAAAACACGTAGCCCCATACTTTTCTAAAATCGACGATTCATGCCTTTTAAACACGATAAACGATATGGCTCTTATATAGATTTATATACCTTATGGTTGCTTTTTCTGTTTACTTTATGTCATGATCTCGTCTACTAGAACACCTGCACCATTACCGATGATGCGTATGTGTAACGTTTTGAAAATCGTTTAGGTGAAATTTCCGATTTTCAGTAAAATAACTGGTGTTTTCCGTAAAAAACCAGGAAATAATTATTTTTCGACATAGACTTAAATATACCTATTCTAGCTATGTAATGGCTAGTATTGATGTTTATTTAATCACTTATAAAGTTGCTAATTTACTAAAATATTTTCCGTAATTAATTATTTTAAATATTATTATAAGCTTTCACTAATACATTTAATTAGTGATAATTACAAATTGGAATGGGTTAATACAAATTCTGTGAGCCATGACAACCTAGAATTTAGTTTGTAACATATTTTTTCTTCTAAAATTTTCTCATGGTTCTAGATGTTTTTAGAATGCTAGATTAAATAAAATAAAAATAGAAATTGATGTGAAGTGCAATAATGAGTTTTGAAAGGGTTTTCTTGACTTGGGAAAATTGTACACCCACCCACACAACCCCACTTCCCTCCTGGGTCAAAACAACCAGCAGTCCAATCCCCCCCATTTGCCCCACTTCAAAAGTCAAGAGAAGAAAAGAAATGAAAAGGGAAAGGAAATATATAATAAACATTGAGGTATGGGTTTAATACTTGAAGTATGGTTTCCTTACTTGGACTTTTTCATACCCCCACACTCTCTTTCTTCCCCTCACCACATTGGCCGAGCCCTCCCCATTCCCCAATCCAGTAGCATCCCTCCTAAATTTCCCTCTCATTCCATGTCAAAATCCTTCTAAAATGCATCAATTATTGCCTAAAAAATCCAAATAAAACTCACACAAACTCCAAATCCAAACCTTACCCATTTTTCCTTGGCTAATCTATCTTGGATTCATGAAGCAAGAAGCCATTTTGGAGGCCAAGATTTGCATGCTAGATCTCTAATTTTGTGAGGTATAAATCCTAACCCAATGACTAATTGTAAGTTAATTACTTCAAGTTATTAAATTTTGATGTTTAATTTGGTATCTAACTTCAAACTTGAAAATTCAAGAAAAAGGGTTTGTGATCAAGTGAGGGTTTTTATCATTAGATTATGGTTTTAATGAGTAGATTAACATGTTAAGCTATGCAAAACTTGATCTTGTTGCTTATTGCTAATTATAACATTTAAAATGTCTAAATTAAGTTTTTTTAGCAAATTGGGTTTTAGAATTTAATTAAAAATGTGAGATTAAAATCTAGTTAGGGTTTTCATCACATCATTAACATTATAATTTGTAGTTTAACAGCTTAGATCATGCAAAACTTAGTCTAGTTGTTGATTTGTGTATTTTTACTTTAAAATTGTTAAAATTGGATAAATTTGCAAACTAAATATTAACGATTGATACAAATTGGTATGATAAAATTTTGTTAATGGTTTGTATGGCCTAATTAAACTAATTAATGAATATTGTGACCACTAGTTTCGCTAAAACATCAAGATTTGTATTAAAAGGGTTAATTTTGCTTACTAGGTTTTCAGAAAAATAGCTTTTAAAGTGAGTCTGAGGTTTTGGTGAATTACAACCTTTTCCACGTAATATTTAGTGTATTGTGAAACCACGATTGGTACGTTTGGGTTTTATGTTTGGGGATTTTCACTTATAGTGGCCCTAGTTGTAGTTTGTGGAATTGTTGCGGCGTGTTTCATGCACCGAGTGTGTGCGCGTCAAATTAATGCGTGTGGTTGACTTTTATTGGTTGTGTCCGCGGCTATTTATATTTATCCTCTTATTTTCCTTGTGTACATTCCTATGATCGGGTGCAGAGGCGTCGGACGTGGCGTGGAAATGACAAGGCGGAGATTGGATCAGATTAGCCGAGGCGTCCAGGTGAGTAGATATATATCTAAGGGGGAAGTCGGGTGGATCGCGTATAACACCCCCGCAGTTTCGTAGTATAGAACGCGAATGCGTTATGATTATATATATATATATATATATACACGGATGTGATATGAGATGAGTTACCTATTAAGAAATGTTTAAATTACTTTGGGTTAGTACAGCGTACTTGTAAGAGAGTGTTTTAGTTAGTCTCTTAGTCGCGAACCCTAGAGTTAAGATTTGCATACACGCACACATACACACTTGCATACATTTTATTACTTGTGCGTATATAGGGGAATGTATATACACACACACACACAGGTATGAGACTATATATATATATACATGGATGATGAGGACAGTATATGGTATTTGGAGATGAGTCGATGAGATTGGGCACGATGCCACGAGATCGGTGATGTGTTATGGTTCGTATTATGAGATACGACATGAGATTATAGCGGGTCCTTAGGCGATGTGTTTTCATATACACGCATACATATATGTAGATGGTATCAGTATGTACTAGACTTTAGATCAGTACCCAGATCATGATATGATGATAAGGATACCAGATAAATGATGAGAAAAATGTGATATTTGACCCGTACCCAGATTTGGGATGCAGTACGATGGATTTACCGTACGAGCTATATATTGATGATAGATCCACACTCTTGACTCGAGGATGTCATGTTATATATTGTATCATATGTGATACTATTGAGGAGAGATCACCGACTATTATACGTTATATATATATCGACTCAGATTTAGGTGGTTTCCTTACCTTTTCGATTAGCCTGTTAGTTTATTCATGTAGTTTACTTGTAGATGTTAGACTAGACTCGAGTCATACCTATTTCAAAACTAACGAATCATGAGCATTTTAAAGACAGGCCAAGGGATTCTACGGACATTCTAAAGGATGTACCTTTTCTTAAAAACACAGCAGTCCCTATTTTCTAAACACACGATTCGTGTTATTTCAAATGACAACACTGTATGACTCATATATATTAATGTAGATTCCTTATTGTTGCTATATTATTCACGTTCTGCATATTCTTTCTGTTCGCATCGCATTGCATTCTTATATAATGTTTTCATTTGTTATTACTAAAATAATGCTGTCAGGACACCAGCACCATTATCGATGATGCGTATGCTCCACGTACACCTGCTTGCCGGCTCACACACATCCTCATTGGTAATTGCCATGTCACGTACACTTTAGAGAATATTAATTCATTGATGTCGCTTGTTAGCTGATAGTTTCGACATGGTACTAGTGAGCTTTCTTTTATATGATAGCTTAGACATTGCATTTATTTACTGCGTTATCTCATGCATTTATATTCATATATTCATTTGCCATGCGATAGTATGGGCCAGTCCGGATTGCCGGAACCCAATATTCATTATTTATTTACATCATGATTTATGATTTCGGATTTCCAAGAGATTTCTGGATTTGGAGAAACCGCAAAGATTTTATAAACTTATCATCTTTTTAAAAGATAGAAATTGCGGTTTTCTCATGATATGATTTGAGATATGTCCACCATGAGTTTTCTAGCCTTTTGAGCAATATCATACACCCGATTCGAGGAGGAGGAGGAGGAACCGTCTGTGGGTGCATGGTGGACCCGGTGCGGTACCCCGGGACGAAAAGGTCGCAGATGATGGCGTTGAGCCTGAGGTAGGGGAGCACTACTGACCGATGATTGTATTTTGACTCGACAGATATCCGGAGGATACCGATCGGAGTACAGGCCAGTCCGGATAGCCGGAGCCTGAGGTTTTGAGATTTGATGATATGGGCCAGTCCGAATAGCCGGAGCCCTAGATATTGAGATTCGAGGTTGCAGGCCAGTCCGGATTACTGGAGCCTGAGATATTGAGATATTGGGATTTATGTTTCGTGTCGAGCTTGACACTGATTTCATGTTGATTTCATTGATGATACCTCGATTTATAAATATACAGAAATCTCACTAAATTAATAAAACAGTTTTCACATTCATGATGCATTCTGTTTTCCTTATATTGCATTCATACCTTATATTTATTATATGTTGCTACTTGAGGCACTGACACGAGCATTTGGTATTACACTTATGTATAGATGTTTACCCTTGCCACCTTATCATGCTTCAGACTTTATCATATTGAGGATATATATATTACTGATCGTATTGACCTAGGATTGAGTCATACATACGATTTTTGCCCGGTGATGTTTTCTACTCACGAGTTGGCAACTCATCCCCGTTGTGTCACATTTTCTTGCAGTTTTTTGCCGTACAGGTTTCATTGCGGCTCTTTGGCACACTTCTTCCATTCCGGGTGATTGCTTTGGTAGGTGGGTTCACTCGCATCGTGACCACCATTGTACCTTTTATTTATATTCAGTTGTATCTAGTAACTCCATCAACCAGACTTGTATATTTATTTCAGACTTAGAAAACCAGTTGTTTATTCTTTCGACCTTAGAGTCGCGCATTGTATTATTACGGTTTTCTTGATGATTTTGAGTTTCTTTTTGAGTTTTGATCCTCGCCCTTGGCGTTGTATATTATATTGCTTGCGTGGTTGTGACCGTCAATTGACGAAGAGCTAGCTACCGCTTGGGGATACCTTTATTCATATTATTCATGTTGAACCCTTTTAGCGTTAGTATTTACAAAGGAAACTCTGCCGAAATTTTCAGAAAAGACTTGAGATTTTAAAAATGCAGTACTTCGGCTTATGTTATTAAAACCACTTGCTTTAAAACATGTTTTCTTCACTTCTTTCTTAAAATGGTTTAGATTTCTGGGATTTCTTGGCTTACTTGAATTAGATGGGTTCCTATAAACTTCATATGATTCAAGTGCCAGTCACGTGCCATTTCGGGTCGTGACAGTATGTTGCACGTACACTTGCTTGCCGGCTCACACACATCAGCATCGGTAATTGCCATGTCACGCACACTGCAGTAACCATCATTCCATTATATACTCTGATAATTATAGCTAAGTAGCATTATTTAGCATTCATGATATCATATGCTAGTTTAGACATTGCATTTCTTACTTAGATGCCACATGCATTTACACACACACACACACACACACATGTTCTGGTTATACACTGTGGATTGGCTCGTTGCCGACATTCTTTATCTCATTGTTGACTCATGATTATGAGATTTCAGTATTTTATGAGATTCTCGATTTGGGAAACCGCATGTGAAATTTAAAGCTTATGCTCCTTTTTAAAAGAAAAATGCGGTTTTCCTTGATATGATGTGTGGCGTCCACCATGAGATTTCTCGGTACTGGAGCATATATGATATATGATTACCTGATTCGAAGAGTGAGGAGACACTGTCTGCGGGTATATGGTAGACCCGGTGCGGTACCCCGGGGCAAGAAGATCGTATATAGAGACGTTGAGCCCGGCAGGGGAGCACTACCGACCGGTGATATTTAGCGCGGCGGATATCCGGAGGATGCCGACCGTAGTCATAAGATCAGATGATATGGGCCGATCCAGACTGACGGAGCCCGAGATATATGAGGATTATGTGTCACTGATGGACACGGTTTTCATGATGTTTTCGAGTGCCGATACTTGATACTCAGTTTTTATCATGATTTTGTGTGTCGATGCTGGACACTCCCATTTGATGATGCATTCATATATAATTTTCATGTCATGTAGTTACTTTGTGATATGGACACGAGTACTTAGCTTTGCACATCTGCTTATATTATTACCTTTGCTACTACTCTATATTATCGTGTTATTATTAGTTATTGCATTGTACTGTATGACATAGGAGATAGTCATACATTCGGTTTCTCCTCGGTGATTTCTTCTACTCACGCGTTGGCAACTCACCCCCGTTGTGCCACGGTTTTCTTCCAGGTTTGACCGCATAGGTTCCGTTACGGCTTGCTGGCATACTACCTTCCTCCGGGTGATTGCTTGATAGGTGGGACACATTGCATCGTGACCACAATTATACACTTGTATATTTCATTTCATTGTATCTAGTTAAAAGCTCCATCATCCAGACTTGTATATTTGTAGACTTAGAATCGTTATTGTATATTCTTTCGGACTTAGAGTCACGCTCATGTATTTATTCTTGCTTCTGGTTTCTTGATGATGCTTTGGTTTCATTGCTTTATTTATGTATTTTGATCCTAGCCTTCGGCGTTGTATATTTATATCATTGCATGGTTGTTTCTTCCATTTGGCGAAGAGCTATCTCCCACATGGGGATGCCTATATTTATTATTGCTTGTATTCGTTTTTGGGTTAAAAATTACAAAGGAGTTGCTGCCGAAATTTTAAATGATGAAAATGTTTTCAAGATAGATACAATGCATTGTATTTCTTATGATATTACTTATGTTTCAAAGAAAGGACATGATTTCTGTAAACCTTTATTTCAAAACTTCACCTCCACTATTTTTCCTAAAAGGGTTTAGATTTCTGCGCTTTTGGCTTACTTGAATTAGGTGGGGTCCTATAGACTTCACATGATTCAAGTGCCAGTCATGTGCATTTTTCGGGTTATGACAAAGTTGGTATCAAAGTGTTAAGTTTAACCTTGGTTCGAGTCTAGGTTTGACTATGCGGAGTCTAGGGCGTATACATATATTCGGAACCTAGGCTTGACCTTAAGGAATTTAGACTTGGCCGAGCGGGTATTAGACCCGAACATTCGTCGCGTAGGTGGACCTTGGTTGATAGAGTAGGTGACTTAAGTAGAGTAATGTACCATGTGTATGTTCTGCGGCATACTTACGATACGCTACTTCGCATAAGTAGCCTTAGGATGTATATTTCTTATGCATTGTATTTCTATTCGTTCCTATGATCTATCCTCATCGATATCGGATCATGGTTTCCGTTACTTTGTTTACACGAGTAGAGAGAGCTGCGGCTAGAGACGCGGTCAGAGCTAGCTCTTCATGGACGAGGACTGACCAGGATGTATTCCGGTGACACACGAGCGCACTGATTTATTGTTTTATTAAGATTTCTTGTTGACACGAGTGTTCGAGATCTACACCAGGTGATCGGGCCATAGAGGCTAGCCATATTGTGAAGGTTATTAAGATACCATCTACTCCAGATGATTGAGGCGTTGTTTACCGTGCAGACAGATGAGTCGGTTGTAGCTGAGATCGACAAGATATCGCCCCCAGACCATTGAGGCTAATGGAGCATGAGTTATACACAGAGACGCGACAAAAGGTAGCTAGTCCATCTTGAATAGAGTGACTGAAATAATTCGTCTGATCTGATGCACCAACACAACCTCAGTTATGTTGAAGAATTCCAGTTTGAATGATCTTACACAGATTTAGAGTAAATCGATCAAGAAAGGACATTATTCGTTGGATGCTCTGATGTAAGATCAGTAGTTGACCAGTTTTGGATAGAAGGACCTCACCCAGATGCATTGTGAGTTGATCGAGAACGGACGAATGAAGTGTATTACCCCGATGATTTGGAAAAGTTCCCGAGAATGTAATTGTCCAAATGCCTTCTACAGGATATTAGAGATGCCGAGTTCGTAGCTTCTAAAGTGACTCTAGATATGACTATAGACAATTATAGCACACTCCATACATCTACGAAGAGACGATTCTGAATTGGTCTATATTGAAGGGAAGCGGTGTAAGAGATTCGTGCGAGATCGTAATGAGTTATTGTTCCACTTCGTTGATTCCAGAGACTTGATACGCATGCAGAGGCATTGGATACAGACATATTTTCTAGAGAAAAGTCATGAAGAGAATGCAGCTATTCCGGAACAAGAAATGGATTAAGTAAAGAGTGCTAACTTCCGAGCAGTTCTGCAGTGATGAGATTTGGGAGAGACCCCGACAGGATCTTTCTGGAATACTATATGAGAAGACTTGGACCAGGATCGAGGGTATCACGCATGCTCAGTGGGCCAGAGATTGCCATCGTTGACGTGATACATTACTAGAGACCATGTTAATTGGTCAGGAGATCTTCAGAGAAACGCCAGAATGGAACTGTTTCCGTCATTACTGCGAAATCGGGCTGTTGAGCCGAGGAGTCATGTAATTGGTAATCCATAGAGAGAAACGAGCATCTAAGGACAGAGGACGCCAGACCGTGGGCAGAAGGCAAGTAGATATTCTTGCTCTGCCAGTCTTAGATACACCGGCACCTTTTGACATTGGAGGAGGGGCACATCAACAACAGTTATTTATGATTTGTGACTTGGTGATTTGGATATCACGTTTCTGTCATTTTGTATTTCGGTATTTTGATGATTCGTTGTTTGATTGATATTTCCTATGTGCACTACAGTTGCACTCGATTCATTTATTCATGTATTGGTTGTGCCGATTTTCGTTTTGTGCATATCTATTACACTTGATTTGGATTTTTATATATTCTGAGACATTTGATTTTGATTTCATGCATACAGTATGAATATGAGTTTGACTTATGCATTTGGTGTAGTTTACACCACTTTCAGTACTTTGATATGGTTTTGTGCACGCCGTTGCACACGTTTATGAGTTCTTATACCGCAGTATACTTGATTTTGATTGGTGTATGTCGTATACCGTTGATTTCGATTCTGATACTTGATATTCGTTTTCGTGCACCTTGTGCACTTGATTGGAATTCTTGCGCACACTTGGCACACTAGGGTGATTTTGTACACACCAGATGCACTAAATCGAGATTCTTCGTGCATATCAGATGCACCTGATATTATTTTCGTGCACACCCGTCGCACTCGATAGATGTTTTCGTGCACACCCGTTCCACTTAGTTTTTTTCTGTGCTCATTCATGGCACCTGTATTTGATTTCGATTTCCGTGCACACCAGAAGCACGTGACATTCCTATGTTTGCTATTTGAGGTTGATTTCCCTTTTGAGCATCATGTTTTCATGACTTATATACTCTATGGTTTAGTAATCGAGTAGGACTAATCTGAGGACAGTACCTGAATATTTTTGCATGCATCGATATTTACCGAAGGGTATTTCAAAAGAGATATAGTCTCAATATTTTCCTACTTGTCTATGATGACACAAAACTTTACGAAAAAGCCTTTCTATATCATTTTCAAAAGGCGGGACGTATATATTGAACAAGGATATGCACATATATATACAGCTATTTTCTTATGATGCACACCCGCTACTCGTGCCGTGATTTGCGCATTGCACGGCGATTTGAAAAGAGATTTTGCATGCACTTTATTTCAGTGGTCTTGATGATTTCACAACGATGCGTACTGCATATACGTTATAGCCCTATCTATATCATGTTTGAATTTCGTAATGAATCTTGACATTTTTATTTTCATCATAACTCCGATGATTGCGTGGCGCTTGACGGAGTTTTGAATTTGAGTTTTGCCCCCGTTTTCATGCGCATGCATTGCACTATGATATGTTTTATGCATTCATGATGCTCGGAGCCCCGTTGATTTGATTTATTGACTGAAATGTTTTAAGTATTTGGGGGGTTTAAATTTAAATTCGAGAACCGAATTTATTTAAGGGAGGGGGATTGTAACATTTCAGAAAATAAAATATTATTTTGGAGAATTTAAATAACTAAAATAATAAATTTCATGAATATTTTAAAAGTATGGAAATTGGTTTTAATGAAATGGTATATTATATATGTATAGTTTGGAAAACATTTAGAAAATTAATAAGAATTATTGATTTTGAAAGAAATTTTATGAATTGAGCATTTATATATTATTAAATAATTATTTGTATACAATGTTAATGCTAAACTTGATTAATATTTACTAATTATGCATTAATCTTGTTTATGGTACATAAATTGCAACATGACATGTTGCAAATACTTGTTACATTTTTATGAAACATGGTTTTAATTCTTCATTGTGCATATATGTATGGTTTTGCATTTATGTTTTAAAAAAAAAAGAGAAGAAAATGTGGCATGGCTTAAAGAGAGAGAGGGTGGACATGAGGGGACCAAGAGGCATGGTGAGAGCGAGGGTGAGAGAGAGAAACATTTCTACACACCATGGATTTTCTTCTTCATTTTTCCCTTCCTCATTCTTCTTGACCTCCTGCCTCCTCCTCATCCACCTCCTCTATCTCACAAAACCACCATCAAAACTTAGCCTAAACACCATGCTCCCTTTACAAAAATGATGCACAAGCTCACTACAAGCATGATGGATGGAGCAAGTCTAGGTTTTGAACACTTTAGGCAACCGAAGAATTTTCTTGAGTTGCCAAATGAGGTATATTTCTACTCCTTTTGTTAAGTTTTTAGATTTTATAATACCCTATTGTAGTTTAGAGTGAAACTAAGGTAGTTTAGCGATGTCGGAGAATTTCAAGATGAGGTTTAGGAATTTTATCTATTGAAAAGGTGTATATGAGGTGTAGTTAGTGACCATAGCCCCTTTAGTGTTAATCCGGGACCAAAACTGAGTGTTGAAAACCAAATAATAAATTGGAAGTTTTCCCAATGTCGGTTTTATGGAGTTTTGAGGACTAAATGGAATCTGGAGCAACTTGGGCTGTTCATAAGAAAAATAAACAATTATATTGACCTAGATAGACCACTAGAAGACCACCACAGGAGAAAGAGACACCAATTCATTGATGGGGCCAGCGACGCCGGATCTTTTAGCTATATCGCCGGGCCAATTTTGGGCATTGGTGTGGGGGGTTTGGTTTGTAGCTCACACACCTTATGACCTAGCCCCTGTATTGTTAGTTTAGTCTTAATGTACCTGAGCAAAAATATGGGAGCATTTTGAGTTGATTTTGGCAATGTTTTTCCGATTTCTAAAACTTGGTTTTTGGTATTTGAATTTGGATTCGGTCGTTAGACGTTTGTACATCAACGACGGGGGTTATTTGGTTGTTTTTGCATACGCAGGCTTTAGGTTCTAACCTATGAGCACTTCGTGTGTCGTGTCGGTTTTCGAAAAGGATTTTGACGCGATACGATGTGTTTATATATGTAGGTACCTTCACATGGACTTCGTGACGACAAGGGAGAGCAAGGCGTCATCGTTTTCAGCAAATAAGGATCGAAGGTGAGCAGATGTATATCTACGGGGGGAGTCGGGTGGATGGCATATAGCACCCCCGCAATTCGTAGATTATGATGCGTATATATATATATATATATATATATATATATATATATATATATATCTGTGTGTGTGTGTGTGTGTTAATGTGAGATACGGTTTCTTAGCAAATAGGGCTCTAGAAGACTCTAGGTTAGAATAGCCATACTTGTAAGAAGTCCTTATATTTAATCTACGTTCTATAGTCAAGACTCGTTAGTTTATATTGTTGCACACATCTACACTCATACACACACACGTGTTATGATATTGGTGTATATGTATATATGTATATATGTGTGTGTGTATATATATATATTTTATACATATACGTTTAAAATGAGGATATGAGATGTTGAATGGATATGAGTTGATATGATCGGGCGTGATGCCGCGACCTTATGATATGTGATTGATTACCGTATATGATATGATATATCAAAGGATCGTTGGGCGTTGAATACATAACATGCGATAATATGTGACTTGATAAATAATAGATTGTACGAGACCATAGATCCGTACCCTGTTTATGATATTGTACGACGATTGATACCGTACGAACTATATGATATATATATGATATTTGACCCGTACCTTCAATTTTGAGGATGCCGTACGAGATGTATATGATGATTGATCCGCACTCTTGACTCGAGAATGCCGTACGATGTATATTACTATACGTGATGCTATGAGGCTGGATCGCCGACTACTAGATATATCGACTCGGATATGCTTTTGATTTCCTATTTACTTTCAACTCGGTTCTTTGTTTAGTATTTAGTTGCTAAGATAGTTATTAGCTTAGGCTCGTGTCATACCTACTTTCAAAACTAATGAATCGTAGGCTTTTTCAAAGGATAAACTGAGAGAGGCTATAGATTTTCAAAAGACATCTCTTTTCTCAAAAACACCGTAGCCCCATACTTTTCAAAAAACGAAGATTCGTGCCTTTTAAACACGATAAACGGTATGGCTCGTATATAGATTTATATACCTTATGGTTGCTTTTACTGTTTACTTTATGTCATGGTCTTGTCTGCTAGGACACCTGTACCATTACCGATGATGCGTATGTTGCACGTACACTTGCTTGCCGGCTCATACACATCAGCATCGGTAATTGCCATTTCACGCACACTGTAGTAACCATTATTCCATTATATACCCTGATAATTGTAGCTAAGTAGCATTGTTTAGCATTCATGATATCATATGCTAGTTTAGACATTGCATTTCTTACTTAGATGCCACATGCATATATATATATATATATATATATATATATATATATATATATATATGTTCTGGTTATACACTGTGGATTGGCAAGTTGCCGGCATTCTTTATCTCATTGTTGACTCATGATTATGAGATTTCGGTATTTCATGTGATTCTGGATTTGGGAAACCGCATGTGGAATTTAAAGATTTTGCTCCTTTTTAAAAGAAAAATGCGGTTTTCTTTGTTAGTGTTTATGCCCTAGAAGGCCATTACTGTATCATACTAGCTTGTATATTACTTAATGGAATCTTGGGATATTCACATGTATATAACAGTCTTGCTAAACATGGTAGTATGCTACTTGGTTTTTCTATCTTAATATGTGAGTGTACGTATTGATAGAGCTCTTAGGATCTTGCTTGTCTACCAGCGTTGTGATGGCAGTCACACTAGTGGGGGCTGGGTAGTCTACAAGCACATCCTTATTCAGGTCCCTGGTCGTTGGATTATCGAGACAGAGCATCGATACTCCGGAGTAGACTGGTGTGTACGCTTCTCATCCCAGTTGGGGAGATGGTCTGTCCCACAGCCGTCAGTACGTCGTACTGGAGATAGTATGCAGGTGCTCGTTAGGTTATGGGTACACCGGACAGGACTCACAGGGAACTGTTGGTTGGTTTGATACCAGTCGTCAGTGAACAGTTCCCAGGTGACATGAGTACAGTGTAGTCCGCAGACTTGACACTGCTACTTCGCCTCGAGTGTGTCCCACTGTTCTTAGATTGCTACCCTACCACGGCTCAAAGGAGTCGTGCAAACAGGTAGCAGTTGGGTGCAGTCCCGAGCACTTGGAGGCAGTGGCGGTTAGACAGGATTCGTCCCTCCCGGTATTGGGAGTAGATATCGTGCTGTGTCAGAGAGCCATTACGCAAAGTCCCTGGCCAGGGCAAGCGAGATTTGCTGGTAGGTTCCAGTAGTTTCTCAGGGTGTAATGGGCTTCCCTCCGACACGACTTATACCGCTATTAGGGGACTGACGCTTGCCGCCCCCTAGGCCCGATATGCGATAGTCTTGGACGAACGGACCGGACTGTATGGAGATTGTCACATCAGACTCAGTAGGAGTTCGGATGGGTTTTCTCATCGGCCTTCTTATCGACAACTACCTGGGGACCGTTACGTACAGCTAGTGCCGCTTGCGGTCTGTGGTTAAACCCATTGCCAGCGTAGTAGTCGAGTCTCTAGAGTCCCACACAGAGAGTTTCCTACTCCAGGCGAAACGATATAGAGGTTGCATGGTTTTGCGACAAAGGGTTCGGACGCATACGTGCGTTTACGCGCGTACGACTTTCGGACAGTTTTTACCAGTCGGCTTTGGTTTAAGCCAGTTACTGGTATCCGGTTATTGGATTTTTACAGTCTAAAGTTTTTCCGTATTTTTGCGGATCGGAGGGGCGTTCTCGTAATTGTTCGAGAAGCTTCTAGAAGACGGTGACTAAGGAGGGTTATGTGTCATATTCATTGAATGAGGTTATGAGTCATGGTGGTGATTCATTCATTTCATTAATGCACATTTATTGCTTAATGACTCATGCTAATGAATCACCACTAGATATTTTATGAAGCATGATTTATCATCACTCTTTATCCTTTTCTTATTATTAGAAAATGCTTCATATATGATATGATACTCATAAACTTATATCATAATATTATTCACATTCTCTCTCCTCAAGCTCTCTCTCTTCAAAAGACTAATCCTCACCCTCATGTGTTGAGATCTAGGATTAGTTAGACTAATCAATCCATAACCATCACTCTATTTCATCTATCTTCTTTGATTAGCAATCCAAGAAGGTTAGTTGCCTCAAGTTTAGAGGTTTAGCTTGGTGTTTTGCTCTCGGGTGGATCGTCTACTACCTAGAGAAGGTCGAGGAGAACAAAGGAGGACACAAAGACGAAGGACTAGTTTCGATAGGTATAATCCCTAAGCATAGTAGTTTAGAACAACTATATGTTTGGTTAGTTATCGTTTAGCTTCGATTTAAGCGGTTAGTCGATGTTCGTTCTTTAAACATGATCGATTTTGAAAATTCCGCCTTCCCACAAGTACTGGAGTGTACTACATCGACTTACAGTGGTATCAGAGCCTCGCTAAACAATAAATAACTTGATTGCAAATTTGTACGAATTTCGAACGGAAAAACGAAGCCGGAAAACCCTAATAAAAATCAGTTTCTGTCGAATCCAAAATGATGTCCAAAAATTTTTCAGGGTTGCTCAGAAAGCTAGAAAAGAGTCCAGGAGTACACCCATGAAATTCGAGCCCATGACTCGGCTAAAGCGCCGCGGAAGGGCGGCGGATCCCACCGATCCGCCGCGCTTCCGCGGCCGAGTTGCCGAGTCATGGACTCATCTTTCATGTGTGGGTCCCCTGTAATATTTGGGGTTTTCTGGAATATTTAATATTTGCTCAGGTTACTGTTTAACAGAGCAGATTTTGGAGCAATATTGATGTTGTTTAATCGATCGAAATTGTACAGTATTTGCATATTGGATTATATCTGTGATTGTTTAATGTGTTCGTAAACCTCCCCTAACTGCTAGTATGTCGGTTGGCAGGGGGTTGCACATTTCTGAAATGGTTATATCTGTTTGTGCATATAAACTGTATTGGACTGTTGTGGTGTATAGCCGGGGTTAGCAATGGGTTATTGTTTAATTCATTTGTTGTAAATGTAATTTGTTGTAATATTATTTTTGCGGGGCACTTCCAGGTTGCGGTTGTAGCCACCGTTGTATTATTTCATTTTACTGTTTTTGCTCCTAGGACTGACCCAAGGTGGGGTACACAGACTGCCGGGTGGGTAGTTTGCCGTACCCGTAGGGGTCGAGGGTGGGGTAATGGCTATTCATCACAACTGTGTAATCTGTCTTTTCTTGCAGGCTCAAAAGAAATACAGATTGCTTGCAAATCCAATATTGTTTATCTGTGTTCTGGAATGAATATCATTGCGTCAGACGAATGTAAAATATCTATATATATGATAGCTATTTAGACGTCACTTATGTTTTACACCCGCGCTAGCCCAGCCCCCGCTCTGTCGTTAGTTAAGTAACCTAACGGGTGATGACGGGACCCCGTGGCGAATGCGGATGGCATAAGAGGACGTTGTATTTTCGTTGTTTTCTGCAATGATAGGTTAATGATGGGACGCATTATCAATAATGCAAAGAAAATAAACCAAGTTTAAATCGTTGGAACAATTTAAAAGAAACCACTCGGTTATTTTTAAAACAGATATTTTTAAATGCGGAGATTTAACCACTCCTTTTAAAAGCTATCAGGTTCCTTCGGTTATATCAAGTTCACTACGTTCACGGTTTCGCCAAAACCAGTCGTAGCCCTCCGTCATTTCTTATGAATGGTCAGTAGTATTCAAGCTATGTTTGTTTGGCCCTTAGTCAATACATAGTGATTGGTAGCTGCTGGGGTATTCATTTGTTGCATAGATAGATGAGTTGGTTTGGGACAGTCGTATTACTTTGTTGGCCCTTAGTCAAGAGTATACGGATGGGTTCAAATCAACAGGATAATGATGGGCAGAACTTGACATGTGACTTATGATTTGTTGGCCCTTAGTCAAGATCATAAGAGTGTAAGTCTACGCTAGCGCCCCGGCAGTCTACAGACGCCAAATGCGGAACAAAAACTTTTAAACTGGCGCTATCGTATACTTTAACCCGGATCTGCCATTATTGCTAAACTAACAAACTGTAAAGAGTGTAGGAATGTTATACCGAACGATCCGAGTCCTTCGTTCTTCAACCATCATCTCACGCTCCGTTGCGGCTGCTCCGATCTCGTCGATCTCCGATCTCTTCGTCGAGGTGGCACCACATGATCGGTTCTTTAAACGGGCTCCCGCTTCTGACTCGAGGCAACTCGATCGTCAAGTTTGCTAAAAGAGACGACCAAGAATGAGGTAGAGAATGAGTAGATGACTTTGTCTCACTTCGTCCAAATCCGTGGACGATCGGTTAATGAAGTTGCCGAGGGAATTGGGTGATGGAATGAAATGAACTGTAAAATTCCATACACCCCAAAATCTATCATATCTTTTTCCCGAATGAAATCAACAACCATTAGAGAGAGAGGAGGGGGCCGGCCTCTTTATAGAATGAGGGAGGTGACCGTAGGAGAGGAGGGTGACCATAGGATAAATATCATATGTGAACACAAACTAAATATCTTGCATAAAGATCTTAAGCAAAACAAGAAGTTAATGAAATCAAAGCATGAGTCACTTAGCCTTGTCACAAATTCTAGAACCTTCTAGAACCTTCTAGAAGTACGACTCACCATAACTGAAGAAAAGATAAATCCGTCTTTAACCGAATGTTAAAAGACGGCTGATAGAAAACTGGAAACTGGCAACTTCCAAAAGTGATCCTGAAACGACTTTCAGGATAACCCCGAAACTGTATAAATATACCCGCATTTGCATTACGACCGAATACAAATGCAACTGAGACAAAGATATTATACCTACTCAATATAATACTCGGATCTGGCTTAAACCAAAGCCGACCAGTATTATCTGCCCGAAAAATAATACGTGCGTAAACGTACGTGCATTTTCCGAACCCTGCCATAAAACCATACGGCCTCTACAACGTTTCGCCCGAACTTGGAAAACTGTCTGTGGGGGACTCTAATGACTCGTCAGTACCCTGGCAGTGGGCTTAACCACAAACCGTCAGCGGCACTAGCAATGCGTAACGGCTGCCCACGGACTGACCTCAAGGGATGCCGATGAGCGCACTCATCCGGAAAACCCTACTGAGCCTAACAGTGACAATGTAAATACAGTCCGGTCCGTTCGTCAATGAGTATCGCATATCCGCCTAGGGGGCTAGTAACGTCAGACCCCCAATAGCAGTATAAGTCATGTCGGAGTGAAGCCCAATACACCCTGAGATACTACTGGAGTACCTACCAGTAAATCTCCTACCATGGCCATGGATTTGTGTAATGGCTCTCCTAGACACAGCACGACCTCGCCCCCAATACCGGGAGAGACGAATCCCCTGCCGATCCGCTCACGTGCCTCCATGTGGCTCGGGACTGTACCCAAAAGCTACCTGTTTGCACGACTCCTTTGAGCCGTGGTAGGGTAGAAATCAAAGCACAGTGGGAACTCACACGAGACAAATGACGACCTCACGTCGATGAACTAACCTGTACACATGTCACCAGGGAACTGCTATCTGACGGTAGATATAATACTAACTAGCAGATTCCCGGCGAGTCCTGTCCGGTGTACTCATAGCCCAATGAGCACCTGTATACATCTTAGGTGATCCAACTGACACCAGTGGCTTGTGAGACCGGCCACCGCCCCTCGTCGGGGTCTCGACTGTACACACTAGTCTACTCCGGAGTATCGATGCCCTGTCTCGAAACTCCCACGACTAGGGACCACAATTAAGGATATGCATATAAACTACCCAACTCTCACGTATATGATCGCCATCATACTGTTGGTAGTAAAGCAAGATCCTAAGGGCTCTATCAAAGTGTAACATGCAATCAGTCACCTGAACATGTACACGACTGATAAAGGCAAACCAGATAGCATACTATCATTTCGAGTAAGACTGTCCTACCGGGATAGGTCCTCCGCAATCATTGCAATCACGTACCTGCGATCCAATAATTGACTATGAGGGCACTATCTCCAACAATCTCCCACTTGCACTCAAGGCTAATATTGCGATGTCGACTACTCACAGCCCGTGTGAAACCGAACATCCAACTCCTCTACTAATCAGTTTCACAAAGCCCGTTTGTAAAACTATTGTGTTCGAGAAATAGCCTCGGTGAGTGGATCCGCCTAGAAGTATCTTTCAATATCTCTCTAAATCTCAAGTTCTCGGAGAAAGCCATCTCCCGAATTGAGTAGTACCTGTCTTAGAATATGTCTGGATATCTGATGGGACCTTAGTTCATAAATGAACTCCATATCCAAACTTCTTAGACTGAATCGATCACTGAACCTAAGCAGTATCGGGCACCTTGCTTCCCACAGTATCCTCTTGGACCACCTGTCCATAATACTGTCCCTCTTCGTCAGAGGGAAAAACTATAACTCTGACAATCACTCTGTCATCCATGTCACCTTTGAAGCCTGGAATGATAACCGTCTCCCGAAAGAGGCTGCCGTTATCAAATCCATAGAACATGTACTAATGTTCTAAAACTGCTTCCTTATGTTTCTCCAGGATTGGATTAATACAAACTTATTGCATCTAGTGCAAAACCAACATTTGGTGTGGTACTTGACATCACATGATTGACTCAATTGCCTAAGCAAGTGATCTGCCAATCATGCACATCCCTCTCCCCTTTAGTCTGTACGACACCTTTAGAGAGGGTGACTCCATCATCTGCAGGTACACCACCATGCTAGGAGTCAACTATTCCAAAAACCATTAGAATATCTGTCAAAATACCTACATTGGGAAACTACCCAAATCCAGATCTAAAACCATAGATCTAGAAACCAAAATGTCAAATATTATATCCATATCCTGTCTGGAGAAACAACTGTGTGACGACCACAGTACAACCGATCGTAGTATAGGAATTTTACTTCCTACTCTGTGTATGTCATCCAAATACCATGACATTACACCCTACTACCTTCTTAACTGATCCATCCCCTATTCTGATTGAAGTCAAACCCATGACTGTCACATCAAAATTAGATGATCTATCTCCGCTATAACTGCTCAAGTCTATAAATAGATATAAGCTACTTGCCCACCATGCTTCCGTTGCTCCCACTGACTACGACAACCCTCCTACCGGGTCTCATATCCTGGAACAACAGTAGTGTCAAGTCTTGGTAGATAAGAACCTCCCTGTCACCGTCTCTGAGGCTACCGAAGTACCTCTCGGGCGTCTGAGGTTACCTACCATACCTGCGGAGTGGCTATTGGAATGTCAAACCTGATTGAATATATGGGTCCTATTAAATTTTCCGTAATCGTTCGCGGTTCTGGAATCACTTCCAGTTCTACCATACTCCCACTACTGTTTTCTGAAAAAGATCCATTTTACTAAAACTGTGGCGAGTCAAGAACAATATCACTATTGATCTTCCAAATGGTAGAATATCAACCCTCGTCATAGCCAGGGTCAACCCACAAACAGCCATTACAGAAACGTGCCCTGAGTTATCCAGAGTGTGGTTTTAAGCATAAGCTAGACAACTCCCCGTACCTTAACTTCTTTTAAGGTACGATCCATTCTATATCCAATATAGAAACTTTGGCACTTATTTAATTGGAACCATATTCAATCCATGCATCTGTCTCCAGTGCATATCAACTTAATGGAAAGAGGCTAATCAGCATTACTCAACTTAGGAATCCATCCAATTATGAGCAACCTGAAAGAGAAACACGTTTCTCAAAACCATCACTATCATCTGAATACCAATCACAAGAATCTACATCTTCGATCTCTTTGAAGAATCCCGATACTTGTGACACCTGGTTCTCCACTTTATTCTTATACCCACAACTTCTCAAAACTTAGACCTTGTATTTCTACGAAACACTCGTCTAAATACTAGAGAAGTTATAAGTAAACAGAACATAGTACGAGGACCTACCCCTTTGTCCTGATGGACACTGGACAACATACAATACTCTGTATAAGTCCGCTGAGTTAAACAACTCAAAACCTGTGCGTTATAGGTGGAAAACTGTACCCTGGCGATTTCCTCAAATATCACCAATTACAACGAATTCCGATATAATGAGGATGATCACCTAATTCCCAATATCTTACTCCCACTCATCATCTGTAAAACCACACAGATATGAGAATGAAACCTGGTAAATACATACCCTTGGAGTAAGTGTCTAATCGGGAAAACAGTTTTTCTTTAACAATGCACTGAAACATGAAAATGTTTCGTAGGGGTATCCTGGTATTCATAGTAATACCTCTTCCATAATCCAATTCATGACTTCAACCGTATATTTTATTGCCATCTCTCCAAATCCCCTTTATTTGTCTTTAGTCGTTACCTTCTGTACACCATTGTTAGGCTAAATGGTTTTCTTCCTTCCCTACCGTTCGGCACCAGCCTATGGTTTGGAAGAAGACTATCCAGTAAGCATAATAGGTGTACCCTCCTAAACCAAGGAGTACTCGCAACTGAGAGAAGGTGATGATAAAAGACAACTGAATAATACCTTATTCTTTTTAAAGGTGAAATAGGAGCGGCGATGAAGTACGCGGTTTTGGTCGTGAATGATATCAGTCGCAATTTACTTTGCCCTCTTTCTAATCCCTTTATTTTGTCTTTACATATTACCTTCTGCACACCCTACTTAGGCTAATTGGTTTTCTTCATTCCCTACCTTTCGGCACCAGCCTATGGTTTGGAATAAGACTATCCAATAGGCGTAATAGGTGTACTCTCCTAAACCAAGGAGCTCTCGCAACCTGAGAGAAGGTGATAATAAAAGACAACTGAATAAACCAATTCTATTTCTCCTGAACCTGGATCCATCCTCGAAGAAGTCCCTTCGAGTTCGTATATAACCATACGATGGATCTATCCAATGGAAGTGGATATCCGTAGTAATACGGGTGTTCTGAGAAATGCAAAGGGTAAAAGAAGGAGTGGCAATGACTTATGCAACTCAGACAATCCAAAAGCCAGTATTTTAAGAAGGTTCGGTCAACCTGGTCACAGAGTCATAGTCTAGGGTCGGTCAAAGGTCGCTGCCAAAGAGAGAGAGAGAAAAGAAACACTCTGCGTGCACTCTATCCTAGATCAGAATGGTCATCATTTTATCTAATCCGGAAACCTCCCACTGTCCTGTCAAATTCTCCTCCAAACCTAAAGAAGAATCAATCGGGATCACCCGAAGAGTAAACCAACTCATCAGTGGGAATCGGGATCCAACTCTCATCGCATGTTAACGTGATGGAATGCATCCACGTTATTCATACTCCAGAAGGTATGCGCATACTTGGCAAGTTTCAGTTTCTTTAGAAACTCCCGATATCATTTTCTTGCCCCATGCTCTTATGATTGTGACTAAGGGCCACTCCACCATAAGTCACATGTCAAGTTCTTCCCATCATTATCTTGTTAATTTGAACCCACCCGTACTCGCCCTTGACTAAGGGCCAACAAGGCTGTACGACTGTCCCAAACCAACTCATCTATCTATGCAACAAATGAATACCCAGCAGCTACCAAACACTATGCCTTGACGTATGCCAACAAACATAGCTTGAATACTACTGACCATCCATAAGAAACGACGGAGGGCTACGACTGGTTTTTGGCGAAAAACCTTTAACGTAGTGAACTTGATATCGCTGAAGGAACCTGATAGCTTTTTAAAATATAGTGGCGAAAACCTTTGCTAAAGAGGTCACTCCCGGTGAAGGGATCTCGGCTCTTTCCTCGTGGAATGAGGTGCAGGATATTCCACTGAATACCGCTATGCAAAGCAACATGTAATCGACTATAGTGAAGTTATTACCCTGACGCAAACTTCTGTCCAAGGGGTCTTTCCCGGTGAAGGGATATCAGCCCTTGCCTCGTCGAATGAGGTGATGGATATTCCACTGAATACCGCTATGCATAACAAAAGGAAACGTCTTTGCAATAACACTTTTTAAATTGTTCCAACAACTGTATACAGGTTTGTTTTTAACTTTGCGTTGATCAGAATCAACGCAGTCCCATCATTCAATCACACCAGAAAAGAACGAAAATAAAATGTACGTATATGCCATCCGCATTCGTCACTGGGTCCTGTCATCACTCGTTAGGTTACTTAACTAACGACAGAGCGGGGACTGGACTAGCGCGGGTGTAAAACATATACAACATCTAATAGTATATAAACCAATATACAATAATCGCTCCAGGCGTGATAGTATGCAACATTACAGAAAAATAATAAGCATCACAGAACAATACAGATAATCTGGGATCCCCGGGTTTCACAGAGCCGCTGCTGAAACCCGACGTTCCCCTGTCGTGTGGATAGCCTGTGCAATGAAACCTAGACCCCTACGGGTGCGGCAAGTTACCCGCCAAAACCTGAAGCGAGGCAGTCCCCCACATCATAGTGAATGGAACACCCGGCACTTCACGGAATCCGGTAAATTGAGCACCCCTCCTTGGGTCAACCTATATCCCCCTACGAGTGCGGCGAATAGTCTGCCAATTCTAGAGTGGGACCCCTCTGCCTCTCAAAGCCATGAGATGCGGACCCGTTGCCCTCCCGAACCCGGCTATCCGTGCACTCCGTCGCGGGGCAGAACCTAGTACAGTAATGAAAAATAGTACAATAGGTACATCGACCGCAACCTGGTCGTGCCCCAAAAAGAATATTATACAACAGGCAGTGACGGCTGTCCACAAGTTGGACGCTCGCCCCGCAATATCAAATGTACAAATAAAACTTAAACTGTACTACCATTGCACACTGCTATCCACCACGACAAATCCGCAACTGTTAGTGTTTATGCCCTAGAAGGCCATTACTGTATCATACTAGCTTGTATATTACTTAATGGAAGCTTGGGATATTCACATGTATATAACAGTCTTGCTAAACATGGTAGTATGCTACTTGGTTTTTCTATCTTAATATGTGAGTATACGTATTGATAGAGCTCTTAGGATCTTGCTTGGCTACCAGCGTTGTGATGGCAGTCACACTAGTGGGGGCTGGGTAGTCTACAAGCACATCCTTATTCAGGTCCCTGGTCGTTGGATTATCGAGACAGAGCATCGATACTCCGGAGTAGACTAGTGTGTACGCTTCTCATCCCAGTTGGGGAGATGGTCTGTCCCACAGCCATCAGTACGTCGTACTGGAGATAGTATACAGGTGCTCGTTAGGTTACGGGTACACCGGACAGGACTCACAGGGAACTGTTGGTTGGTTTGATACCAGTCGTCAGTGAACAGTTCCCAGGTGACATGAGTACAGCGTAGTCCGCAGACTTGACACTGCTACTTCGCCTCGAGTGTGTCCCACTGTTCTTAGATTGCTACCCTACCACGGCTCTATGGAGTCGTGCAAACAGGTAGCAGTTGGGTGCAGTCCCGAGCACTTGGAGGCAGTGGCGGTTAGACAGGATTCGTCCCTCCCGGTATTGGGAGTAGATATCGTGCTGTGTCAGAGAGCCATTACGCAAAGTCCCTGGCCAGGGCAAGCGAGATTTGCTGGTAGGTTCCAGCAGTTTCTCAGGGTGTAATGGGCTTCACTCCGACACGACTTATACCGCTATTAGGGGACTGACGCTTGCCGCCCCCCTAGGCCCGATATGCGATAGTCATGGACGAACGGACCGGACTGTATGGAGATTGTCACATCAGACTCAGTAGGAGTTCGGATGGGTTTACTCATCGGCCTTCTTATCGACAACTACCTGGGGACCGTTACGTACAGCTAGTGCCGCTTGCGGTCTGTGGTTAAACCCACTGCCAGCGTAGTAGTCGAGTCTCTAGAGTCCCACACAGAGAGTTTCCTACTCCAGGCGAAACGATATAGAGGTTGCATGGTTTTGCGACAAAGGGTTCGGACGCATACGTGCGTTTACGCGCGTACGACTTTCGGACAGTTTTTACCAGTCGGCTTTGGTTTAAGCCAGTTACTGGTATCCGGTTATTGGATTTTTACAGTCTAAAGTTTTTCCGTATTTTTACGGATCGGAGGGGCGTTCTCGTAATTACTCGAGAAGCTTCTAGAAGATGTGACTAAGGAGGTTTGTTTTGGAAAGAGAGTGAGTCATAGTGGTGATTCATTCACTTCATTAATGCACATTTATTGCTTAATGACTCATGTTAATGAATCATCACAAGATATTTTGTGAAGCATGCTTATTCATTTCCTTTATTGATTTATTGAAAATAAGAATGCTTCATAATATTATGATACACTCTCTCTCTTCTCTCATTATCATATCACACATTCTCTCTCCTCAAGCTCTCATCTTCAAACCCTAATCCTTAATCCTCATGTGTTGAGATCAAAGGATTAGTTAGACTAAACAATCCATAACCTACACTCTATATCATCCTCTCATCTTTGATTAGCAATCAAAGTTGATTAGTTACCTCAAGTTAGAGGTTTAGCTTGGAGTTTCGCTCTCGGGTGGATCGTCTACTACCTAGAGAAGGCCGAGGAGAACCAAGGAGGACATAAAGAAGAAGGACCGGTTCATTAGGTATAATCCCTAATCACTTTTGTAAAGAAACTCATAAGAATACGGTTTTTAGGGTTTAGCTTCGATTCTTGCGGTTAGTCGATGTTCGTTGTTTGAACTTGATAGTTTTTTGTAAATTCCGCCTCCCCATAAGTACTGGGGTGTACTACATCGACTTACAGTGGTATCAGAGCCTCGCTAAACACTAAATAACTTAATCGCAAATTTGTACGAATTTCGAACGAAAAAACGATCCCGGAAAACCCTAGTTCTGTTAAGTTTCTGTCGAAGTGAAAATGAAGTCCTAAAATTTTTCTGGTGTGTTCAGAGAGCTTGACATGAACACAGGAGAACACCCAAGAAAAACGAGCCCATGATTCGACTAAAGCGCCGCGGAAGCGCCGCGGATCCCACCGATCCGCCGCGCTTCCGCGGCCGAGTTGCCGAGTCATGAGCTCATTTTTCATGGGTGGGTCCCCTGTGACATTTGGGGTTTTCTGGAATATTTAATTATTGCTCAGGTTACTGTTTAACAGAGCAGATTTTGGAGCAATTTTGAAGTTGTTTATTCGATCGAAAAATACAGTATTTGCGTATTGGATTATATCTGTGATTGTTTGATGTGTTCGTAAACCTCCCCCAACTGCTAGTATGTCGGTTGGCAGGGGGTTGCACATTTCTGAAATGGTTATATCTGTTTGTGCATATAAACTGTATTGGACTGTTGTGGTGTATAGCCGGGGTTGACAATGGTTTATTGATTTATTCATTTGTTGTAAATGTAATTTGTTGTAATATTATTTTCGCGGGGCACTTCCAGGTTGCGGTTGTAGCCACCGTTGTATTATTTCATTTTACTGTTTTTGCTCCTAGGACTGACCCAAGGTGGGGTACACAGACTGCCGGGTGGGTAGTTTGCCGTACCCGTAGGGGTCGAGGGTGGGGTAAACGGCTATTCATCACAACTGTGTAATCTGTCTTTTCTTGCAGGCTCAAAAGAAATACAGATTGCTTGCAAATCCAATATTGTTTATCTGTGTTCTGGAATGAATATCATTGCGTCAGACGAATGTAAAATATCTATATTTATTATAGCTATTTAGACGTCACTTATGTTTTACACCCGCGCTAGCCCAGCCCCCGCTCTGTCGTTAGTTAAGTAACCTAACGGGTGATGACGGGACCCCGTGGCGAATGCGGATGGCATAAGAGGACGTTATATTTTCGTTGTTTTCTGCAATGATAGGTTAATGATGGGACGCATTATCTGTAATGCAAAGTAAAACAAACCAAAGTTTTAATCGTTGGAACAATTTAAAAGAAACCACTCGGTTATTTTTAAAACAGATATTTTTAAATGCGGAGATTTAACCACTCCTTTTAAAAGCTATCAGGTTCCTTCGGTTATATCAAGTTCACTACGTTCACGGTTTCGCCAAAACCATTCGTAGCCCTCCGTCATTTCATCTGGGTATTCAGTAGTATTCAAGCTATGTATTTTGACCTAACGCCAAGGCATAGTGTTTGGTAGCTGCTGGATATTCATTTGTTGCATAGATAGATGAGTTAGTTTGGGACAGTCGTATTATCATTTTGGCCGAACGTCAAGGATATATACGGATGGGTTCAAACTGACAGGATAATGATGGGTAGAACTTGACATGTGACTTATGACATTTTGACCTAACGCCAAGGTCATAAGAGCATGGGGCAAAAACTTATATCGGGAATTTCTAAAGAAACTGAAATTTGCAAAGAGATGCATACCATTTGGAGTTTGATGAATGTTGGTAGGATTCCTTCAACATTATCATACGATGATATTTGGATCCCGATCCTACTGTGAGTATATGCTACTTATCAGGATATTCGTCGCTTAACGATCAATGCTATAAACCTAGTAGGTGTCCAGAAAAGTGTCAGCGGGGTTACGCCCCCAGAGAAAAGAGGTTATTTAATTAAGGAACTTCGCGAAAGCGTTGGAAAACCTCCCTCGAAGTATCGACACCGGCCTGGCTGAACGGTTAAGCAAGTATTGTACGGTGGGAATAGTCTTGGCTAATTCTTCTTTTATGGTTTGAGGAAGGATTCGAGAAACAGTGGGAGCCATCCAGTTTAGATAAACTAAAAACCACTCTAAACTTGCAAGAGCATCATGCTAAAGAGTTTTCTTCTCTCTCTCCTAATTGCAGCGACCCTGAAAATGACTGGACTTAAGTTACTTTTAGAGAAAAATATACTGACGGGGCCAAACTATAAAGATTGGCTGCGGAATGTCAAGATGGCTTTGACCTATGACAAACTGGGGTACGTCCTCACCGCTACAGCACCTGCTGCCCTTGGTCCCAAATCCAGCAATGCGGATAAGGAAATCCGTAAAACCTGGGATTTAGATTGCGCGAGAGCCAAGTGCATCGTGCTTGCCTCGATGAATAATGAACATCAGAGGAGGCACGAGGATATGTCTCTTGATGGCATATTTCTCCATACAAAGGAACTTTATGGAGAGCAATCTCGTATAGCAAGATACGAGACCTCTAAGAAATTGTTTCGAGCGAGGTTGGCTGTCGGGTCATCTGTAGGTGAACATGTCCTACAGATGATCGGCTATATTGAAGAGCTCGCGGACCTTGGGACGACTTTGGATAATGAGCTCTATACAGACCTTGTTCTCCAGTCCCTTCCTCCCACCTACGCCCAGTTTATCCTCAACTTCAATCTTCAAGGAAAAGAAGTTGAACTTGCGGAACTCCTGAACATGTTAAGGAGTGCAGAGGGCACCTTGCAGAAGGCAAGGGAAACACCCGCTATGTTTGTTGGCGGTTCATCTTCTTCAGGGTCCAAGGCTAGGGCCAAAGGAAGGAAGAAGAAGGCCGCACCCAGACCTAGAGGAGGTGTTAGTAAGGTGGGAAAGAAGGGAAAGAAAAAGTTTACAGCACCGGTAGTTGGCCTGGATGAGTGCTTCCATTGTCACAGGAAAGGGCACTGGAAAAAGGATTGCAAGGCGTGGAACGCCAAGAACCAGGAACCGAAGCAAGCTGTGGCTTCGACTTCAGGTGTGTTTGTAATTGAGAATTGTCTGTCGATCAACTCTACTTCCTGGGTATTGGATACCGGGTCAGGATCTCATATTTGCAATTCATTGCAGGCACTGAGAAACCGTAGAGTGCTGAAGGAAGGTGATATGATCCTCAGGGTTGCTAACGGAGCTAGCGTGGGAGCTGCGTCCGTCGGGGATTATCACCTAGGATTGACGAGTGGACACATTTTGGTTTTACATAACTGTTATTTTGTACCCAGCTTAACGTGTAACATCATATCTGTTTCCTTGTTATCAAATAAAGGTTATGATTTCACGTTTGTAAGAGATGTTGTCAACATCCACCTTAATCATGGTTTGATTGGGTCAGGTACTCTAAATAACGGCATATATGTGTTAAACCAACTCCAAATTTTCAATGTCCAGAACACACTAAAAAGAAAGTCTCCAGATTTAAATAAAGCTTTCTTATGGCATTGTAGACTGGGTCACATCAATGAGAGAAGGTTGACTAAGTTGCATAGAGAAGGATATTTGGACACGTTCGAATATCAAACCTATGACACTTGTCAATCTTGTCTCAAAGGAAAGATGACAAAGACTCCATTTACTGGACAAGGAGTAAGAGCGAGCGAGCTCTTAGGACTCATACACAGTGATGTATGCGGTCCAATGTCTACACATGCGAGAGGTGGTTATTCCTATTTCATTACTTTCACGGATGATTACTCAAGATACGGATTCATTTATCTGATGAAACATAAATCCGAGGCTTTTGAGAAATTCCAAGAGTATAAGAATGAAGTAGAAAACCAAACCGGCAAAAGTATAAAGACACTTAGATCTGATCGAGGTTGTGAATACTTGAGTGCCGAGTTCCTAGGTTACCTAAAAGAGAAAGGAATTCTCTCTCAGCTTACTCCTCCATACACTCCACAGCATAACGGTGTATCGGAGAGACGGAATCGAACCCTATTGGATATGGTACGATCCATGATGAGTAATGCTGAGTTACCGCGATCTTTCTGGGGACATGCGCTAGAATCAGCGGCATATCTTTTGAACATGGTACCTACCAAGACTGTGCCTACCACTCCATATCAGATGTGGAGTGGGAAGAAACCCCATCTACAGTATATAAAGATTTGGGGATGTCCAGCTTTTGTTAAAAAGCAGCATGTGGACAAGCTCGAGGCACGATCAGTAAAATGTTTGTTTGTGGGATATCCAAAGCACTCCAGGGGATATCTATTCTATTACGCAGAGGAACAGAAGGTATTTGTTTCTCGTAATGCCCATTTTCTAGAACATCAGTTTTTAGAAAAGGAATCAAGTGGGAGCGAAATAGAACTGGAAGAAATTCCAGAACCACAAACTGCTGCTGAAAGTTTGGTAGAACCAGAGGTTCAAGAAGAACAGAACATTCCCGCACCCCTCCGCAGGAGTAGTAGGCCGTCTCGTCCGCCTGAGAGATACTACGGTTTTCTCATAGATGGGGATAGAGAGGATTGCATCATAGATGATGATGAACCTACTGACTTCAGGCAGGCCATCCAGAGCGGCGACTCGGTACGATGGCTAGATGCAATGCGGACCGAAATGGAGTCCATGTACACCAACAAAGTATGGACTTTGGACTTTGCTCCAGATGGGGTAAAACCCATAGGATGCAAATGGATCTTCAAGAAAAAGATTGGTGTAGATGGACAGGTGGAAACCTATAAGGCTAGACTTGTTGCAAAGGGTTTTCGTCAAAGACCTGGTTTGGACTATGATGAAACCTTTTCTCCAGTGGCTATGCTCAAATCCATTCGGGTCCTTCTTGCTATTGCTGCCTTCCATGATTATGAAATCTGGCAGATGGACGTAAAGACGGCTTTTCTGAATGGAAATTTAGAAGAGAGCGTCTATATGGATCAGCCAGAGGGTTTCAATCAGAGTGGGAGCAGCGGGAAAGTGTGCAAGCTGCTTAAGTCCATTTATGGACTAAAGCAGGCATCGCGGAGTTGGAACATCTGTTTTGATGAGACAGTCAAAGAATATGACTTTATCAAAAATCCAGATGAACCGTGCATATATAGTAAAGTTGTGGCCAGAAGTGTCGTATTCCTCGTCTTGTACGTGGATGACATTCTATTGATAGGAAATGACATTCCTATGCTACAATCTGTCAAAGGATTCTTGTCACACAGGTTCTCCATGAAAGACCTGGGTGATGCCTCTTACATTCTGGGGATCCGGATCTATCGTGATAGATCCAAGAGGATGTTGGGACTTTCGCAGTCCAGGTATATCGACACTGTACTGAAAAGATTCAGTATGGAAGATTCAAAGCGCGGTAATCTACCGGCTTGTCACGGAATCACCCTCTCCAAAGAGATGTCTCCCAAGACTGATTTGGAAAGGGAACGCATGTCTATTATACCCTACGCTTCTGCGGTAGGCTCTATAATGTATGCGATGTTGTGTACCAGACCAGATGTAGCTTACGCACTAAGCGTGGTAAGCCGGTATCAGTCAGACCCAGGGGAGAAGCACTGGATAGCAGTAAAGAACATTCTCAAGTACCTGAGGAGGACTAAGGAGATGTTCTTGGTTTACGGCGGAAAAGACCTCAGGTTGGAGGCCTTTGCTGATTCCGGCTTCCAGAGTGATAAGGACGATTCCAAGTCCATGTCGGGTTATGTCTTTACCCTCAATGGAGGGGCGGTGTGCTGGAAGAGCTCCAAGCAGGACACCGTTGCTGACTCGACGATGGAAGCGGAGTATATAGCTGCTTGCGATGCCGCAAAAGAAGCAGTCTGGATGAAGAAGTTCCTAACAGAACTTCAGGTGGTTCCTACCATAGTTGATCCAATACCTCTGTATTGCGACAACAACGGAGCTATAGCTTTAGCGAAGGAACCAAGGTCCCATCAGAAGTCCAGACACATCTTGAGGCGGTATCACCTGATCAGGGAGATCATTGATCGTCAGGAGATCGAGGTTCGGAGAGTTGCTTCAGAAGAGAACATTGCTGATCCATTCACGAAGGCCCTTCCTCAGATTCAGTTCGAGAGGCTACTCGAGATCATTGGTCTGCGATATGCCAGTACATGGCCCTAGTGCAAGTGGGAGATTGTTAGTGTTTATGCCCTAGAAGGCCATTACTGTATCATACTAGCTTGTATATTACTTAATGGAAGCTTGGGATATTCACATGTATATAACAGTCTTGCTAAACATGGTAGTATGCTACTTGGTTTTTCTATCTTAATATGTGAGTATACGTATTGATAGAGCTCTTAGGATCTTGCTTGGCTACCAGCGTTGTGATGGCAGTCACACTAGTGGGGGCTGGGTAGTCTACAAGCACATCCTTATTCAGGTCCCTGGTCGTTGGATTATCGAGACAGAGCATCGATACTCCGGAGTAGACTAGTGTGTACGCTTCTCATCCCAGTTGGGGAGATGGTCTGTCCCACAGCCATCAGTACGTCGTACTGGAGATAGTATACAGGTGCTCGTTAGGTTACGGGTACACCGGACAGGACTCACAGGGAACTGTTGGTTGGTTTGATACCAGTCGTCAGTGAACAGTTCCCAGGTGACATGAGTACAGCGTAGTCCGCAGACTTGACACTGCTACTTCGCCTCGAGTGTGTCCCACTGTTCTTAGATTGCTACCCTACCACGGCTCTATGGAGTCGTGCAAACAGGTAGCAGTTGGGTGCAGTCCCGAGCACTTGGAGGCAGTGGCGGTTAGACAGGATTCGTCCCTCCCGGTATTGGGAGTAGATATCGTGCTGTGTCAGAGAGCCATTACGCAAAGTCCCTGGCCAGGGCAAGCGAGATTTGCTGGTAGGTTCCAGCAGTTTCTCAGGGTGTAATGGGCTTCACTCCGACACGACTTATACCGCTATTAGGGGACTGACGCTTGCCGCCCCCCTAGGCCCGATATGCGATAGTCATGGACGAACGGACCGGACTGTATGGAGATTGTCACATCAGACTCAGTAGGAGTTCGGATGGGTTTACTCATCGGCCTTCTTATCGACAACTACCTGGGGACCGTTACGTACAGCTAGTGCCGCTTGCGGTCTGTGGTTAAACCCACTGCCAGCGTAGTAGTCGAGTCTCTAGAGTCCCACACAGAGAGTTTCCTACTCCAGGCGAAACGATATAGAGGTTGCATGGTTTTGCGACAAAGGGTTCGGACGCATACGTGCGTTTACGCGCGTACGACTTTCGGACAGTTTTTACCAGTCGGCTTTGGTTTAAGCCAGTTACTGGTATCCGGTTATTGGATTTTTACAGTCTAAAGTTTTTCCGTATTTTTACGGATCGGAGGGGCGTTCTCGTAATTACTCGAGAAGCTTCTAGAAGATGTGACTAAGGAGGTTTGTTTTGGAAAGAGAGTGAGTCATAGTGGTGATTCATTCACTTCATTAATGCACATTTATTGCTTAATGACTCATGTTAATGAATCATCACAAGATATTTTGTGAAGCATGCTTATTCATTTCCTTTATTGATTTATTGAAAATAAGAATGCTTCATAATATTATGATACACTCTCTCTCTTCTCTCATTATCATATCACACATTCTCTCTCCTCAAGCTCTCATCTTCAAACCCTAATCCTTAATCCTCATGTGTTGAGATCAAAGGATTAGTTAGACTAAACAATCCATAACCTACACTCTATATCATCCTCTCATCTTTGATTAGCAATCAAAGTTGATTAGTTACCTCAAGTTAGAGGTTTAGCTTGGAGTTTCGCTCTCGGGTGGATCGTCTACTACCTAGAGAAGGCCGAGGAGAACCAAGGAGGACATAAAGAAGAAGGACCGGTTCATTAGGTATAATCCCTAATCACTTTTGTAAAGAAACTCATAAGAATACGGTTTTTAGGGTTTAGCTTCGATTCTTGCGGTTAGTCGATGTTCGTTGTTTGAACTTGATAGTTTTTTGTAAATTCCGCCTCCCCATAAGTACTGGGGTGTACTACATCGACTTACAGCAACATCACAGCACAACACAGAACATCAACGCGAATGTCACGTTCGCAAACCCGTCTAAAAGAACTATAGCAATCAGACGCGATTTACCGATCAAATGACATTCCCGGTCGGAGATATAATGTAAGCACTGTAAACTAACGTGTTTAAATTTCGATCGACCAAAGACCAAATATCAAAAAGTGGGCCCCACTGCTTACTGGTGAACAGTAACAAAATCTGGGCCAAAATGATATATACCAAAAACCCCAAAATCCAACACAGAACCAACTGACAAAATTTGGGTGCACGTGCTCCCCACGTGGCCGCGGTTGCGCGGCCAAACCATGGGTTTGGCCGCCCTTCCGCTGCATCTTGGAGGGATCACGACCCCAAATTTTGTCGTGGTTCTTAGAATTCCCTACACAGATTTTTAAGACATCCAGAAATAAATTTTGAGACCGTTTAAAATTAACAGAAACTGTCGGGATAAGAAATTGCGATTTTTGCGATTTTTGATTTCCGGTCGGATCGATGTTTTAAACGCGTTAGCACAAGTTAGTATAGCAAAATGGTTAGGCTCTGATACCACTGTAAGTCTACGCTAGCGCCCCGGCAGTCTACAAACGCCAAATGCGGAACAAAAACTTTTAAACTGGCGCTATCGTATACTTTAACCCGGATCTGCCATTATTGCTAAACTAACAAACTGTAAAGAGTGTAGGAATGTTATACCGAACGATCCGAGTCCTTCGTTCTTCAACCATCATCCCACGCTCCGTTGCGGCTGCTCCGATCTCGTCGATCTCCGATCTCTTCGTCGAGGTGGCACCACATGATCGGTTCTTTAAACGGGCTCCCGCCTCTGACTCGAGGCAACTCGATCGTCAAGTTTGCTAAAAGAGACGACCAAGAATGAGGTAGAGAATGAGTAGATGACTTTGTCTCACTTCGTCCAAATCCGTGGACGATCGGTTAATGAAGTTGCCGAGGGAATTGGGTGATGGAATGAAATGAACTGTAAAATTCCATACACCCCAAAATCTATCATATCTTTTTCCCGAATGAAATCAACAACCATTAGAGAGAGAGGAGGGGGCCGGCCTCTTTATAGAATGAGGGAGGTGACCGTAGGAGAGGAGGGTGACCATAGGATAAATATCATATGTGAACACAAACTAAATATCTTGCATAAAGATCTTAAGCAAAACAAGAAGTTAATGAAATAAAAGCATGAGTCACTTAGCCTTGTCACAAATTCTAGAACCTTCTAGAACCTTCTAGAAGTACGACTCACCATAACTGAAGAAAAGATAAATCCGTCTTTAACCGAATGTTAAAAGACGGCTGATAGAAAACTGGAAACTGGTAACTTCCAAAAGTGATCCTGAAACGACTTTCAGGATAACCCCGAAACTGTATAAATATACCCGCATTTGCATTACGACCGAATACAAATGCAACTGAGACAAAGATATTATACCTACTCAATATAATACTCGGATCCGGCTTAAACCAAAGCCGACCAGTATTATCTGCCCGAAAAATAACACGTGCGTAAACGCACATGCATTTTCCGAACCCTGCCATAAAACCATACGGCCTCTACAACATTTCGCCCGAACTTGGAAAACTGTCTGTGGGGGACTCTAATGACTCGTCAGTACCCTGGCAGTGGGTTTAACCACAAACCGTCAGCGGCACTAGCAATGCGTAACGGCTGCCCACGGACTGACCTCAAGGGATGCCGATGAGCGCACTCATCCGGAAAACCCTACTGAGCCTAACAGTGACAATGTAAATACAGTCCGGTCCGTTCGTCAATGAGTATCGCATATCCGCCTAGGGGGCTAGTAATGTCAGACCCCCAATAGCAGTATAAGTCATGTCGGAGTGAAGCCCAATACACCCTGAGATACTACTGGAGTACCTACCAGTAAATCTCCTACCATGGCCATGGATTTGTGTAATGGCTCTCCTAGACACAGCACGACCTCGCCCCCAATACCGGGAGAGACGAATCCCCTGCCGATCCGCTCACGTGCCTCCATGTGGCTCGGGACTGTACCCAAAAGCTACCTGTTTGCACGACTCCTTTGAGCCGTGGTAGGGTAGAAATCAAAGCACAGTGGGAACTCACACGAGACAAATGACGACCTCAGGTCGATGAACTAACCTGTACACATGTCACCAGGGAACTGCTATCTGACGGTAGATATAATACTAACTAGCAGATTCCCGGCGAGTCCTGTCCGGTGTACTCATAGCCCAATGAGCACCTGTATACATCTTAGGTGATCCAACTGACACCAGTGGCTTGTGAGACCGGCCACCGCCCCTCGTCGGGGTCTCGACTGTACACACTAGTCTACTCCGGAGTATCGATGCCCTGTCTCGAAACTCCCACGACTAGGGACCACAATTAAGGATATGCATATAAACTACCCAACTCTCACGTATATGATCGCCATCATACTGTTGGTAGTAAAGCAAGATCCTAAGGGCTCTATCAAAGTGTAACATGCAATCAGTCACCTGAACATGTACATGACTGATAAAGGCAAACTAGATAGCATACTATCATTTCGAGTAAGACTGTCCTACCGGGATAGGTCCTCCGCAATCATTGCAATCACGTACCCGCGATCCAATAATTGACTATGAGGGCACTATCTCCAACAAAGAGCATGGGGCAAAAATCTATATCGGGAATTTCTAAAGAAACTGAAATTTGCAAAGAGATGCATACCATTTTGAGTTTGATGAATGTTGGTAGCATTCCTACAGCATTATCAGACGATGATATTTGGATCCCGATCCTACTGTGAGTATATGCTACTTATCAGGATATTCGTCACTTAACGATCAATGCTATAAACCTAGTAGGTGTCCAGAAAAGTGTCAGCGGGGTTACGCCCCCAGAGAAAAGAGGTTATATAATTAAGGAACTTCGCGAAAGCGTTGGAAAACCTCCCTCGAAGTATCGACACCGGCTTGGCTGAACGGTTAAGCAAGAATTGTACGGTGAGAATAGTCTTGGCTAATTCTTCTTTTATGGTTTGAGGAAGGATTCGAGAAACAGTGGGAGCCATCCAGTTTAGATAAACTAAAAACCACTCTAAACTTGCAAGAGCATCATGCTAAAGAGTTTTCTTCTTTCTCTCCTAATTGCAGCGACCCTGAAAATGACTGGACTTAAGTTACTTTTAGAGAAAAATATACTGACGGGGCCAAACTATAAAGATTGGCTGCGGAATGTCAAAATGGCTTTGACCTATGACAAACTGGGGTACGTCCTCACCGCTACGGCACCTGCTGTCCCTGGTCCCAAATCCAGCAATGCGGATAAGGAAATCCGCAAAACCTAGGATTTAGATTGCTCGAGAGCCAAGTGCATCATGCTTGCCTCGATGAACAATGAACATCAGAGGAGGCACGAGGATATGTCCCTAGATGGCATATTTCTCCATACAAAGGAACTTATGGAGAGCAATCTCGTATAGCAAGATACGAGACCTCTCAGAACTTGTTTCGAGCGAGGTTGGCTGCCGGGTCATCGGTAGGTGAACATGTCCTACAGATGATCAGCTATATTGAAGAGCTCGCAGACCTTGGGACGACTTTGGATAATGAGCTCTATACAGACCTTATTCTCCTGTCCCTTCCTCACACCTACGCCCAGTTTATCCTGAACTTCAACCTTCAAAGAAAAGAAGTTGAACTTCCGGAACTCCTGAACATGTTAAGGAGTGCAGAGGGCACCTTGAAGACATCAAGGGAAACACCCGCTATGTTTGTTGGCGGTTCATCTTCTTCCGGGGCCAAGGCTAGGGCCAAAGGAAGGAAGAAGAAGGCCGCACCCAGACCTAGAGGAGGTGTTAGTAAGGTGGGAGGGAAGGGAAAGAAAAAGAAAGCAGTACCGATAGTTGGCCAGGATGAGTGCTTCCATTGTCACAGGAAAGGGCACTGGAAGAAGGATTGCAAGGCGTGGAACGCCAAGAACCAGGAACCGAAGCAAGCTGTGGCTTCGACTTCAGGTGTGTTTGTAATTGAGAATTGTCTGTCGATCAACTCTACTTCCTGGGTATTGGATACCGGATCAGGATCTCATATTTGCAATTCATTGCAGGCACTGAGAAACCGTAGAGTGCTGAAGGAAGGTGATATGATCCTCAGGGTTGCTAACGGAGCTAGCGTGGGAGCTGCGTCCGTCGGGGATTATCACCTAGGATTGACGAGTGGACACATTTTGGTTTTACATAACTGTTATTTTGTACCCAGCTTAACGTGTAATATCATATCAGTTTCCTTGTTATCAAATAAAGGTTATGATTTCACGTTTGTAAGAGATGTTGTCAACATCCACCTTAATCATGGTTTGATTGGGTCCGATACATTAAATAACGGAATATATGTTTTAAACCAACTCCAAATTTTCAATGTCCAGAACACACTAAAAAGAAAGTCTCCAGATTTAAATAAAGCTTTCTTATGGCATTGTAGACTGGGTCACATCAATGAGAGAAGGTTGACTAAGTTGCATAGAGAAGGATATTTGGACTCGTTCGAATATCAATCTTATGACACTTGTCAATCTTGTCTCAAAGGAAAGATGACAAAGACTCCATTCACTGGACAAGGAGTAAGAGCGAGCGAGCTCTTAGGACTCATACACAGCGATGTATGTGATCCAATGTCTACACATGCGAGAGGTGGTTATTCCTACTTCATTACTTTTACAGATGATTTCTCTAGGTATGGATATGTTTTCTTAATGAAGCATAAATCAGAGGCCTTTGAGAAATTCCTGGAATTCAAGAGTGAAGCGGAAAACAAAACAGGCAAAAGTATTAAGACACTAAGATCTGATCGAGGTGGAGAATACTTAAGTGCCGAGTTCCTAGGTTACCTAAAAGAGAAAGGAATTCTCTCTCAGCTTACTCCTCCATACACTCCACAGCACAACGGTGTATCGGAGAGACGGAATCGAACCCTATTGGATATGGTACGATCCATGATGAGTAATACTGAGTTACCGCGATCTTTCTGGGGTTATGCGCTAGAATCAGCGGCATATCTTTTGAACCAGGTTCCAACCAAGACTGTGCCTACCACACCATATCAGATGTGGAGTGGGAAGAAACCCTGTCTAAAACATTTTAAGACATGGGGGTGTCCAGCTTTTGTAAAAAAGCAGCATGTGGACAAGCTCGAGGCACGTTCAGTACAGTGTAAGCTTGTGGGATATCCAAAGAACTCCAAGGGATATTATTTCTATTACACAGAGGAACAAAAGGTCTTTGTTTCTCGTCATGCCACCTTCTTAGAAACTGAATTTTTAGAAAATCAGAAGAGTGGGAGCGAAATAGAACTGGAAGAAATTCCAGAACCACAAGCTGCTACTGAAAGATTGGTAGAACCAGAAGTTCAAGAAGAACAGAACATTCCCGCACCCCTCCGCAGGAGTAGTAGGCCGTCTCATCCGCCAGAGAGATACTACGGTTTTCTCATAGAAGGGGATAGAGAGGATTGCATCATAGATGATGATGAACCTACTGACTTCCAGCAGGCCATCCAGAGCGGCGACTCGGTACGATGGCTAGATGCAATGCGGACCGAAATGGAGTCCATGTACACTAACAAAGTATGGACTTTGGACTTTGCTCCAGATGGGGTAAAACCCATAGGATGCAAATGGATCTTCAAGAAAAAGATTGGTGTAGATGGACAGGTGGAAACCTATAAGGCTAGACTTGTTGCAAAGGGTTTTCGTCAAAGACCTGGTTTGGACTATGACGAAACTTTTTCTCCAGTGGCTATGCTCAAATCCATTGGGTCCTTCTTGCTATTGCTGCCTTCCATGATTATGAAATCTGGCAGATGGACGTAAAGACGGCTTTTCTGAATGGAAATTTAGAAGAGAGCGTCTATATGGATCAGCCAGAGGGTTTCAATCAGAGTGGGAACAGCGGGAAAGTATGCAAGCTGCTTAAGTCTATTTATGGACTAAAGCAGGCATCGCGGAGTTGGAACATCTGTTTTGATGAGACAGTCAAAGAATATGACTTTATCAAAAATCCAGATGAACCGTGCATATATAGTAAAGTTGTGGCCAGAAGTGTCGTATTCCTCGTCTTGTATGTGGATGACATTCTATTGATAGGAAATGACATTCCTATGCTACAATCTGTCAAAGGATTCTTGTCACACAGGTTCTCCATGAAAGACCTGGGTGATGCCTCTTACATTCTGGGGATCCGGATCTATCGTGATAGATCCAAGAGGATGTTGGGACTTTCGCAGTCCAGGTATATCGACACTATACTGAAAAGATTCAGTATGGAAGATTCTAAGCGCGGTAATCTACCGGCTTGTCACGGAATCACCCTCTCCAAAGAGATGTCTCCCAAGACTGATTTGGAAAGAGAACGCATGTCTATTATACCCTACGCTTCTGCGGTAGGCTCTATAATGTATGCGATGTTGTGTACCAGACCAGATGTAGCTTACGCACTGAGCGTGGTAAGCCGGTATCAGTCAGACCCAGGGGAGAAACACTGGATAGCAGTAAAGAACATTCTCAAGTACCTGAGGAGGACTAAGGAGATGTTCTTGGTTTATGGCGGAAAAGACCTCAGGTTGGAGGCCTTTGCTGATTCCGGCTTCCAGAGTGATAAGGACGATTCCAAGTCCATGTCGGGTTATGTCTTTACCCTCAATGGAGGGGCGGTGTGCTGGAAGAGCTCCAAGCAGGACACCGTTGCTGACTCGACAATGGAAGCGGAGTATATAGCTTCTTGCGATGCCGCAAAAGAAGCAGTCTGGATGAAGAAGTTCCTAACAGAACTTCAGGTTGTTCCTACCATAGTTGATCCAATACCTCTGTATTGCGACAACAACGGAGCTATAGCTTTAGTGAAGGAACCAAGGTCCCATCAGAAGTCCAGACACATCTTGAGGCGGTATCACCTGATCAGGGAGATCATTGATCGTCAGGAGATCGAGGTTCGGAGAGTTGCTTCAGAAGAGAACATTGCTGATCCATTCACGAAGGCCCTTCCTCAGATTCAGTTCGAGAGGCTACTCGAGATCATTGGTCTATGATATGCCAGTACATGGCCCTAGTGCAAGTGGGAGATTGTTAGTGTTTATGCCCTAGAAGGCCATTACTGTATCATACTAGCTTGTATATTACTTAATGGAAGCTTGGGATATTCACATGTATATAACAGTCTTGCTAAACATGGTAGTATGCTACTTGGTTTTTCTTTCTTAATATGTGAGTGTACGTATTGATAGAGCTCTTAGGATCTTGCTTGTCTACCAGCGTTGTGATGGCAGTCACACTAGTGGGGGCTGGGTAGTCTACAAGCACATCCTTATTCAGGTCCCTGGTCGTTGGATTATCGAGACAGAGCATCGATACTCCGGAGTAGACTGGTGTGTACGCTTCTCATCCCAGTTGGGGAGATGGTCTGTCCCACAGCCGTCAGTACGTCGTACTGGAGATAGTATGCAGGTGCTCGTTAGGTTACGGGTACACCGGACAGGACTCACAGGGAACTGTTGGTTGGTTTGATACCAGTCGTCAGTGAACAGTTCCCAGGTGACATGAGTACAGCGTAGTCCGCAGACTTGACACTGCTACTTCGCCTCGAGTGTGTCCCACTGTTCTTAGATTGCTACCCTACCACGGCTCAAAGGAGTCGTGCAAACAGGTAGCAGTTGGGTGCAGTCCCGAGCACTTGGAGGCAGTGGCGGTTAGACAGGATTCGTCCCTCCCGGTATTGGGAGTAGATATCGTGCTGTGTCAGAGAGCCATTACGCAAAGTCCCTGGCCAGGGCAAGCGAGATTTGCTGGTAGGTTCCAGTAGTTTCTCAGGGTGTAATGGGCTTCCCTCCGACACGACTTATACCGCTATTAGGGGACTGACGCTTGCCGCCCCCCTAGGCCCGATATGCGATAGTCTTGGACGAACGGACCGGACTGTATGGAGATTGTCACATCAGACTCAGTAGGAGTTCGGATGGGTTTTCTCATCGGCCTTCTTATCGACAACTACCTGGGGACCGTTACGTACAGCTAGTGCCGCTTGCGGTCTGTGGTTAAACCCACTGCCAGCGTAGTAGTCGAGTCTCTAGAGTCCCACACAGAGAGTTTCCTACTCCAGGCGAAACGATATAGAGGTTGCATGGTTTTGCGACAAAGGGTTCGGACGCATACGTGCGTTTACGCGCGTACGACTTTCGGACAGTTTTTACCAGTCGGCTTTGGTTTAAGCCAGTTACTGGTATCCGGTTATTGGATTTTTACAGTCTAAAGTTTTTCCGTATTTTTGCGGATCGGAGGGGCGTTCTCGTAATTGTTCGAGAAGCTTCTAGAAGACGGTGACTAAGGAGGGTTATGTGTCATATTCATTGAATGAGGTTATGAGTCATGGTGATGATTCATTCATTTCATTAATGCACATTTATTGCTTAATGACTCATGCTAATGAATCACCACTAGATATTTTATGAAGCATGATTTATCATCACTCTTTATCCTTTTCTTATTATTAGAAAATGCTTCATATATGATATGATACTCATAAACTTATATCATAATATTATTCACATTCTCTCTCCTCAAGCTCTCTCTCTTCAAAAGACTAATCCTCACCCTCATGTGTTGAGATCTAGGATTAGTTAGACTAATCAATCCATAACCATCACTCTATTTCATCTATCTTCTTTGATTAGCAATCCAAGAAGGTTAGTTGCCTCAAGTTTAGAGGTTTAGCTTGGTGTTTTGCTCTCGGGTGGATCGTCTACTACCTAGAGAAGGTCGAGGAGAACAAAGGAGGACACAAAGACGAAGGACTAGTTTCGATAGGTATAATCCCTAAGCATAGTAGTTTAGAACAACTATATGTTTGGTTAGTTATCGTTTAGCTTCGATTTAAGCGGTTAGTCGATGTTCGTTCTTTAAACATGATCGATTTTGAAAATTCCGCCTCCCCACAAGTACTGGGGTGTACTACATCGACTTACATTCTTTGATATGATGTGTGGCGTCCACCATGAGATTTCTCGGTACTGGAGCATACATGATATATGATTACCCGATTCGAGGAGTGAGGAGACACCGTCTGCGGGTACATGGTGGATCCGGTGCGGTACCCGGGGCAAGAAGATCGTATAGAGAGACGTTGAGCCCGGCAGGGGAGCACTACCGACTGGTAATATTTAGCGCGACGGATATTTGGAGGATGCCGACCATAGTCGTGAGATCAGATGATATGGGCCGATCCGGACTGACGGAGCCCGAGATATATGAGGATTATGTGTTACTGATGGACACGGTTTTCCTGATGTTTTCGATTGCCGATACTTGACACTCTGGTTTTATCATGATTTTGTGTGTCGATACTGGACACACCCATTTGATGATGCATTCATACATAATTTACATGTCATGTATTTACTTTGTGACACGGACACGAGTACTTGGCTTTGCACACCTGCTTATATTATTACCTTTGCTACTACTCGATATTATCGTGTTATTATTAGTTATTGTATTGTACTGTATAACCTCGGAGATAGTCATACATTCGGTTTCTGCTTGGTGATGTCTTCTACTCATGAGTTGGCAACTCACCCCCATTGTGCCACAGTTTTCTTGCAGGTTTGACCGCACAGGTTCCGTTGCGGCTTGCTGGCACACTACCTTCCTCCGGATGATTGCTTGTTAGGTGGGACACATTGCATCGTAACCACCAGTATACACTTGTATATTTCATTTCATTGTATCTAGTTAAAAGCTCCATCAGCCAAACTTGTATATTTGTAGACTTAGAATCATTATTGTATATTCTTTCGGACTTAGAGTCACGATCATGTATTAATTCTTGCTTCTGGTTTCTTGATGATGCTTTGGTTTCATTGCTTTATTTCTGTATTTTGATCCTCGCCTTCGACGTTGTATATTTATATCTTTGTGTAATTGTTTCCGCCATTTGGGGAAGAGCTAGCTCTCTCTTGGGGATGCCTTTATTTATTATTTCTTGTATTCGTTTTCGGGTTAAAAATTACAAAGGAGATGCTGCCGAAATTTCAAATGACAAAAATGTTTTCAAAATAGATACAATGCATTGTATTTCTTATGATATTACTTATGTTTCAAAGAAAGGACCTGATTTCAGTAAACCTTTATTTCAAAACTTCACATCCACTATTTTCCCTAAAAGGATTTAGATTTCTGGGTTTTTGGCTTACTTGAATTAGGTGGGGTCCTATAGACTTCATTGAAGTGCCTGTCACGTGCCTTTTCCGGGTCATGACAGTATTTCATGACAAATACCTTATACGCAAAACTTTCACGCCTGGACAACAGGTATTTTTTTATGACACTAGACTTCACTTACATTCTGGTAAGCTCAGATCTCGCTAGACGGGACCTTTTCTTGTGCGGTGTGTATACTCGCACGGTGCGGTGGATTTGGAAAATATAATGGACGGTTCTGTTTTTAAAGTAAACGGACACAGATTAAAACCGTTCTTTACCGCAGAACCATCGGAGGAGATCCTGATATTGCATGAGCCGATTTACTCTGTTTAATCTTCCTCCGTTTACAATCAAGTTTCGGTTATCCAGCCATAAACAGTGGAGACACTGTTTCAAATAAGTTTAGGGCTATGTATATACTATTTTATATATATATATGGATATTCTTGTCTGGTGCATATCTATTTTCTTTTTGACGGGGAATCTTATTTGGTGATGCTCGGTTTTTGGATATATATAATAAAAAGAAGGGAAAATGTGTATATAGAAAATAAAAAGAGAAAAATAAAACAAAAGAGAGAGAGAGAAGAGAAAAGAAAAGTAAAGGGTTTTTTTTTTATGTAAAGGGGCCTTTTTATAAAACACCATCTTATAACATCCCAACCCAGACCCGAGCCCCATCTAAAACAATCAAACAAAAAATCTGTCTTCTCTCTTCTCCCCCAATGCGAGAAAGAAACCCTAGCTCCCATCTCCTTAATTCGACCGCCGGAATCCAGAAATTTCCCGCCGCCGCCGGTCTTTTGGTCTCTGATCCACGAATTCCTTTTCCTTATCTGTAAGATTCTCATTCCCCTTAACTCCCTTTGTGTTTGATTTCCTTGCAAATTTTGTTTACCCATTGCTATGGCTCCCTTCGATTGTGAGAAAAGTTTGTGAATTTGTTCACTCACGAGCTATATGGGAGCTATTTCTACGATGCAATTTGTCAGATGGATTGGGAATATCTGTTGTATGGGGATGATGAGTTGTGTGCAATTCAGGAATTAGCAGATGAATTTAACGATGCTTTGAAAGCGGGCGAGCAATTGCAGGATCGTGTCCATTTTCATTTTCGGGGGAGAAGGATGGTTTTCTCAGCAGAAACAATTTCCAAAGTCACTAACATCCCCACCCAACCAGGATTTCAATATCCATTAGTGCTCGCTGAGTATAGGATGATCGTCGGATCAAGATATGAACTGTGAGATGCTGGGACGAATGCCCAGTAGATGTATCGAAACGTATATGCTGCTTGCCGCCGGGTGTACCGTAATGTCAAAGGGCTCAGCTGAGTTTCTTCTTTCCCAGCGATTGTGGGCCATGTCGTCCATTGTCTGATGATAAAGAACTATCAATTTTGCATTGTGAACACGTTGTTCACAACAATCATGGAGGGGGTAGCTGGTCGCAAACTTTTACTTCTAGTTCTCATCATACAGATTTGCCATTACTATATGGAGGTAGAGGACTTCAATGCCTGTGTCACTATGTATGACACAGTTCCAGTTGAGATTAAGAGAATTTCGTAGGGTTGTAAAGACACCAGATGTGAGCAGCAGATATGGTCACCCACTGACCTGAGCGAGCATGTGGCGCTACAGACATCTTCGAAGATCTAACTAAATGAAGATATACCGACAGATCCCTATGATTTGAACAGGATGGAGGTCTGCGGCATCAAGACACTGATCAGGCAGAATAAAGAGAGCAAACGATAGTTGTGTTGGATATAGTGCCCTCAAGTCAATTATTGTAATCGCAGGCACGTGATTGTAATGATTGAGGGAGGACCTATACGGCTAGAACAGTCTTACTCAAAATGATAGTATGCTATCTGGTTTGTCTCTATCATCATGTACATGCATTATGTGATATTACAGATCACTATTATATGTTGATAGAGCCCATAAGGTTCTTGCTAGACTACCAGTATTATGATGGAGATCATATACATAGGAGCTGGGTGGTTTATAAGAACATCCTTAAATGTCCCTAGTCGAGGGAGTATCGAGACTGGGCATCGATACTCCGGAGTAGACTAGTGTATACTTATCGAGACCCCGACGAAAGCCGGTGGCCGGTCTCATAAGCCATCAGTGTTAGTAACCTAAGATTGTGTTGGATGTAGTGCCCTCAAAGTCAATTATTGGATCACAGGTACGTGATTGCAATGATTGAGGAGGATCTATACCGGTAGGACAGTCTTACTCGAGATGATAGTATGCTATCTGGTTTGCCTTTATCATCGTGTACAGCTTTAGGTGACATTACTGTTCACTATTACAAGTTGATAGAGCCCCTAGGATCCTGCTTGACTACCAACAGTATGATGGCGATCATATACGTGAGAGTTGGGTAGTCCATAAGCACATCCTTAAAAGTGGTCCCTAGTCATGGGAGTTTCGAGACAAGGCATCGATACCCCGGAGTAGACTAGTGTATACAGTCGAGACCCCGACGAACGGCGGTGGCCGGTCTCACAAGCCATTGGTGTCAATTGGATCACCTAAGATGTATACATGTGCTCATTGGGTTATGAGTGCACCGGACAGGACTCGCCGGGAACCTGCTAGTTGGTATTTATACCTAGCGTCAGATTGCAGTTCCCTGGTGACATGTGTACAGGTTAGTTCATCGACTTGAGGTCGTTATTTGTCTCGTGTGAGTTCCCACTGTGCTTAGATTACTACCCTACTACGGCTCAAAGGAGCAGGTTTTAGTTGGGTACAGTCCCGAGCCACATAGAGGCAGTGAGCGGATCGGCAGGGGATTCGTCTCTCCCGGTATTGGGGGTGAGATCGTGCTGTGTCTAGGAGAGCCATTACACCAAGTCCTTGGCTAAGGCAGGTAAGAATTACTGGTAGGTATTCCAGTAGTTTCTCAGGGTGTTCAGGGCTACCCTCCGACACGACTTATACAGCTATTGGGGGTATGACGTTACCAGCCCCCTAGGCCAGATATGCGATGCTCATAGACGAATGGACCGGACTATACGGATATTGTCACTGATAGGCTCAGTAGGGTTTCAGGATGAGTTTGCTCATCAGCTTCCCTTTCTGTCAATACATGGGCAGCCATTACGTACAGCTAGTACCACTGACGACTTGTGGTTAAACCCACTGCCAGAGTATCGACGAGTCTTTAGAGTCCCCCACAGATAGTTTCCCAAGTTCGGGCGAAACGTTGTAGAGGCCGTATGGTTTTATGGCAGGGTTCGAATATGCACGTGCTTTTATGCACGTGTCATATTTCGGACAGTTAATACTGGTGGGCTTTGGTTTAAGCCAGATCCAAGTATTATATTGAGTCGGAATATTTTAGTCTCATCGTATTCGTATTCTGTCGGAATACGGATACATGTATGTATATACAAGTGAGGGGTATTCTCGTAACCCGTTATGAGAATACTTTAGAAGATGCATTTCTTTTTGGTTAATCATTTTAGTTTAAATGATTAAATGGATTTTGGAAAGTATGACTCATTAGTGTGACTCATTGATTCTAGAATGTTCATTAATGACTCATGTAATGAGTCATCTAGTGAGTCATTAAAGAATTAATTGAGTTTGTTTTGGGTGAGACATTTTAGGGTTGAGTTGGAGATTTTTTTGTAAGATATTTTTTTTTGTTTCTCCAAAACAAAATCTTATATATATCACACACAAAAGATAAGGGCCGCCAAGGGGTTATTTTTGTGTGCTTGGTTTTTGCTCTCTTGAGATAGTTTCTTGAGCTCACAATTTCCAACTCTTTGCATCTTCTTCAACCCCCACTCTTACCCTCTCATGTGATGAGAACCAAAGAGTGTATTGAGACAAAGTATTCCACTCATTCTCTACTTCATCTTGGTCATCTCTTTTAGCAGACTTGATGTCCGAGTTGCCTCGGTATAGAAGCAGGAGCCTGTATAAAGAATCGATGATGTGGTGCCACCTCGTCGAGACGATCGGAGTCACAACGAGGAGCGTGGGATGATGGCTAAAGACCGAAGGACACGGATCAATCGGTATAAACTTTCTACCTCTTTACAGTTTGTTAGTTTAGCGTTAATGGTTAGATCCGGGTTAAAGTATGCGATAGCGCCAGTTGTAAAAGTTTTTATTCCGCGTTTGGCCTCCGTTAATTGGCTGGGGCGCTACCGTAGACTTACATGGTATCAGAGCCACGCCATTAACCTTTACTAGCTTGTTCTAACGAGTTTAAAACATCGATCGAACGAAATTTCTAAAACCGCGATTTCAATGTTAAAGTTTCTGTCAAATTTTTAAACTGGTCTAAAAATTATTTTGGGTATGTCAGAAAATCATGTAAGCTTTTTTAAGACTCTGGAAGAAATTTGGGCGACTGAACCATCAAGACCGTCGCAGAACCGCCGCACAAGCCTTGTATTGGCTGCGGTTCCGCTGCCGTTTTGAGGCTACAGTGCACCATTTTTCTTCTGGGTGTCTTTCATGTGGAATTGTGGTTTCTGGAATATTTTGTTTGGGCCCAGATTTTGTTTGAGTACTGGAGTTGTATTTGGGGCCCACTTCGGGAAGTTTTGTCGATCAAAATTTTAAATGTGTTAGTTTACAGTACTTACATTATATCTCCGACCGTGAATGTCATTCGAGCGGTAAATCGTGTCTAATTGCTATAGCTCTTGTAGACGGGTTTGCGAACGTGACATTCGCGTTGATATTCTGTGTTGTGCTGTGATGTTGCGGATTTGTCGTGGTGGATAGCTGTGTGCAATGGTAGTGCAGTTTGGATTTATTTATATATTTGATATTGCGGGGCGAGCATCCAACATGTGGACTGCCGTCACTGCCTGTTTGTATATTATTCTTTTGGGGCACGACCGGGTTGAGGTCGATGTACCTGTTGTACATATTTTCATTTCTGTACTAGGTTTACCCCGCGACAGAGTGCACGGATAGCCGGGTTCTGGAGGGCAACGGGTCCGTATCTCATGGCTTTGAGAGGCAAAGGGGCCTCATTCTAGAATTGGCAGACTATTCGCCGCACTCGTAGGGGGTACATGTTGACCCAAGGTGGAGTGCCAAAGTTACCGGATTCCGTGAAGTGCTGGGTGGTCCATTCACTTTGTTGTAGGGGGCTGCCTCGGTTCAGGTTTTGGCGGGTAACTTGCCGCACTCGTAGGGGTCTAGGTTTTCATTGCACAGGCTATCCATACGACCAGGGGAACGTCGGGTTTCAGTTGCGGCTCTGTGAAACCCGGGGATCCCAAATTATCTGTATTGTTCTGTGATGCTTATTACTTATTTATAATGTTGCATTTATCACATCTGGAACGATTATTGTATATTGGTATATATACTAGTAGATGTTGTATATGTTTTACACCCACGCTAGTCCAGTCCCCGCTCTGTCGTTAGTTAAGTAACCTAACGGGTGACGACGGGACCCAGTGGCGAATGCAGATGGCATATACATACATTTTATTTTCGTTCTTTTCTGGTGTGATTAATTGATGGGACTGCGTTGATTTTGATCAATGCAAAGAAAACAAACCTGTTTGACTTTGTTGGAACAATTTTCAAAAAGTGTTATTACAAAGACGTTTTCTTCTGTTTTGCATAGTGGTATTCCGTTGGAATATCCTGCACCTCATTCGACGAGGCAAGGGCCGAGATCCCTTCACCGGGAGTGACCCCTTGGGCAGAAGTTTGCGTCAGGATAATAACTTCATTATAGTCGATTACTTATTGTTTTGCATCGCGGTATTTAGTTGGAATATCCTGCACCTCATTCCATGAGGAAAGAGCCGAGATCCCTTCACCGGGAGTTACCTCTTTAGCAAAGGTTTTCGCCACTATATTTTTGTAAAAAGGTATTAGGTTCCTTCAGCGATATCAAGTTCATTACGTTAAAGGTTTTTCGCCAAAAACTAGCTGTAGCCCTTCGTCATTTCATATGAATGGTCAGTAGTATTCAAGCTATGTTTGTTTGGCCCTTAGTCAAGACATAGTGATTGGTAGCTGCTGGGGTGTTCACATGTTGCATAAATAGATGCGTTGGTTTGGGACAGTCGTATTACTTTGTTGGCCCTTAGTCAAGAGTATGTATGGGTGGGTTCAAATCAACCTGGATAATGACGGGAAGAACTTGACATGTGACTTATGATTTGTAGGCCCTTAGTCAAGGTCATAAGGGCATGGGAAAAAATCCACATCGGGAGTTTCTAAACAAACTGAAACTTGCCAGGCATGCGCATACCTTATGGAGTGTGATAACGTGAGTGGATTCCTTCACGTTATCATGCGATGAGAGTTGGATCCCGATTCCCACTGATGAGTTGGTTTACTCTTCGGGTGATCCCAACTAATTCTTCTTTTAGGTTTGGAGGAGGATTTGACGGTACAGTAGGAGGTTTCCTGATTAGATAAAGTGATAACCATTCTGATCTAGGTTAGAGTGCACGCAGAGTGTTTCTTTTCTCTCTCTCTTTGGCAGCGACCTTTGACCGACCTTAGACTATGACTCAGTGACCAAGTTGATCGAAACTTCTTAAAATATTGGCTTTTGAATTGTCTGAGTTGCATACATCATTGCCGCTCCTTCTTTTACCCTTTGCATTTCTCTAGAACACCTCGTATTACTACGAACATCCACTTCCATTGGATAAATCCATCGTATGGTTATATACGAACTCGAAGGGACTTCTTCGAGGATGGATCCAGGTTCAGGAGAAATTGAATTGGTTTATTCAGTTGTCTTTTATCATCACCTTCTCTCAGCTTGCGAGGGCTCCTTGGTTTAGGAGAGTACACCTATTACGCTTATTGGATAGTCTTTTTCCAAACCATAGGCAGGTGCCGAAAGGTAGGGAATGATGAAAACCAATTAGCCTAAGTAGGGTGTACAGAAGGTAATAAGTAAATACAAAATAAAGGGATTAGGAAGAGGGCAAAGTAAATTGCGACTGCTATCATTCACGACCAAACCGCGTAGTTCATCGCCACTCCTACTTCACCTTTGTTTTTCTCCAGTTCAGGAGAAATGGAATAAGGTTTTATTCAGTTGTCTTTTACCATCACCTTCTCTCAGGTTGCGAGTACTCTTAGGATTAGGAGAGTACACCTATTATGCTTACTGGATAGTCTTCTTCCAAACCATAGGCTGTTGCCGAACGGTAGGGAAGGAAGAAAACCATTTAGCCTAACGATGGTGTACAGAAGGTAACGACTAAAGACAAATAAAGGGATTTGGAGAGATGGCAAAGAAATATACGGTTACAGTCATGAATTGGATTATGGAAGAGGCATTACTAGAAATACCAGGATACCCCTTCGAAACATTTTTCATGTTTCAGTTTCACTATGCGTTGTTAAAGGAAAACTGTTTTCTCGATTAGATACTTACTCCAGGATATGTATTTACCAGGTATGATTCTTACATCTGTATGGTTTTGCAGATGATGAGTGGGAGTAAGTTATTGAGAATTAGGTGATCATCCTCATTATATCGGAATTCGTTGTAATTGGTGATATTTGAGGAAATCGCCTGGGTTTTTGCCGGACGACAAGTATTTGGTTTTGAGTATCCGTTGTTGTGCACCAATTTCAAACTGATATATCTGTACGTTTATATTTATAAAGTGAGATATAACCTTTTGAAATTATGTCCGTGACATTTACCTATATAAGTTGAAGATCGGGTAAGGAGCATTGAACAGCGGAGTAGTTCTTAACCATAAGTACAGTTTTCAACCTACGATGCACAAGTTTTTGAGTTATTCAACTCAGCGGACTTATACAGAGTATTGTATGTTGTCCAGTGTCCATTAGGACAAAGGGGTTGGTCCTCGTACTATGTTCTGTTTACTCGTGACTTCTCTAGTTTTTAGACAAATGTTTTCATTGAAATACAATATCTAAGTTTTGAGAAGTTATAGGTATATGAATAAAGTAGAGAACCAGGTGCCGCAAGTATCGAGATTCTTCAAGGTGATCGAAGATGTAGATACTTGTGATTGGTATTCAGTTGATAGTAATGGTTTTTAGAGACTTGTTTCTCTTTCAGGTTACTCATAATTGGATGCATTCCTAAGTTGAGTAATGCTGATTAGCCTCTTTCTATTAAGTTGATATGCACTGGAGACAGCTGCATGTTATGAATCTGGTTCCAATTAAATCAGTGCCAAAGTTTCTATATTGAATATAGAATGGTTCATATCTTAACGATGTTAAGGTACGGGGAGTTGTCCGGCTTATGCTTAAAATCAGATTCTGGATAACTCAAGGCACGTTCTGTAATGGCAGTTTGTGGGTTTACTCGGGCTATGTCGAGGGTTGACTTTCTACCATCTGGAAGATCAATAGTGATATTGTTCTTGACTCGCCACAGTTTTAGTAAAATAGATTTTTTCAGAAAACAGTAGTGGGAGTATGGTAGAACTGGATGAGATTCCAGAACCGCAAACGATTACAAAAAATTTAATAGGACCTAAAGATTCAATCAGGTTTGACATTCCATTAGCTACTCCGCAGATATGGTGAAAAACCTCAGACACCCGAGAGGTACTCCGGTAGCCTCAAGGACGGTGACAGGGAGGTTATTGTTTACCCAGACTTGACACTACTGTTGTTCCAGGCTATGAGATCCGGCAGGAGGATGAGTATAGCGTCGTTCTAAACTAGCTTTAGAAGTGCACGTATATATTATTCTGCCAGAGGGTTGTTGTGGTCAGTAGGAGCAGCAGAAGCATAGTGGGCAAGTAGCTTATGTCTATTTATAGACTGAAGAAGATATAGCGGAGATAGATCATTTATTTTTGATGTGACTGTCATGGATTTGACTTCATCAGAATAGGGGATGGATCTGTTAAGAAGGTAGTATGGTGCGATGTCCTGATATTTGGATGACATATACAGAGTAGGAAGTAAAATTCCTATACTACGATCTGTTATACTTTGGTTGTCATAAAGTTGTTTCTCTACACAGGATATGGATATAATATCTGACATTCTGGTTACTAGATCTATGGTTTTAGATCTAGATTTGGGTAGTTTTCCAATCTGGGTACTTAGACAGTATTCTAAATGTATTTAGAATGGACGACTCCTGGCATGATGGTGTACCTGCAGGTGATGGAGTCTCCCTCTCTAAAGGTGTCTTACAGACTAAAGGGGAGAGGGATGTGCATGATTGACATATCACATGCTTAGGCAATTAAGTCAATCGTGATATGTCAAGTACCACACCGGATGTTGTTTTTGCACTAGATGCAATAAGTTTATATTAATCCAATCCTGAAGAAACATACGGAAGCAGTTTTAGAACATAAGTGGATGTTCTGGGGATTTGATAACGGCCTCCTCCTTCGGAGACGATTATCATTCCAGGCTTCCAATGTGACATGGATGACAGAGTGATTGTCAGAGTTATAGTTTTCCCTCTGACAAAAGGGGCAGTATTTTGGACATGTGGTCCAAGAGGATACTGTGGGAGGTATGGTGCAGGATACTGATTAGGTTCAGTTGACGATACAGTCTAACAAGTTTGGATTTGAAGCTCGTTTATGAACTAGGTCCCGTCAGATATCCAGACATATTCTAAGACAGGTATTACTCAATTCGGGAGATGTCTTTCTCCGCGAACTTGAGATTAAGAGAGACATAGAAAGAAACATCAGGGCCGATCCACTCATTGAGGCTATTTCTCGAACACAAGGGTTTTACAAACGAGCTTTGTGAAACTGGTTAGTAGAGGAGTTGGGTGTTCGGTATCACACGGGCGGTGAGTATGCGACATCGCAATAATTAGCCTTAAGTGCAAGTGGGAGATTGTTGGATGTAGTGCTCTCAAAGTCAATTATTGGATCGCAGGCACGTGATTGCAATGATTGAGAAGGACCTATACCGGTAGGACAGTCTTACTCGAGATGATAGTATGCTATCTGGTTTTCCTTTATTATCGTGTACAGCTTTAGGTGACATTACTGTTCACTATTATACGTTGATAGAGCCCTTGGGATCCTGCTTGATTACCAACAGTATGATAGCGATCATATACGTGAGAGTTGGATAGTCAATAAGCACATCCTTAAAAGTGGTCCCTAGTCGTGGGAGTTTCGAGACAAGGTATCGATACTCCGGAGTAGAGTAGTGTATACAGTCGAGACCCCGACGAGGGGCGGTGGCCGGTCTCACAAGCCATTGGTGTCAGTTGGATCACCTAAGATGTATACAGGTGCTCATTGGGTTATGAGTGCACCGGACAGGGCTCGCCGGGAACCTGCTAGTTGGTATTTATACCTAGCGTCAGATAGCAGTTCCCTGGTGATATGTGTACTGGTTAGTTCATCGACCTGAGGTCGTCATTTGTCTCGTGTGAGTTCCCATTGTGCTTAGATTACTACCCTACCACGGCTCAAATGAGCAGGTTTTAGTTGGGTACAGTCCCGTGCCACATAGAGGCAGTGAGCGGATCGGCAGGGGATTCGTCTCTCCCGGTATTGGGGATGAGATCGCGCTGTGTCTAGGAGAGCCATTACACCAAGTCCTTGGCCAAGGCAGGTGAGAATTACTGGTAGGTATTCCAGTAGTTTCTCAGGGTGTTCAGGGCTACCCTCCAACACGACTTATACAGCTATTGGGGGTCTGACGTTACTGTTAGAGTATATGCCTTAGAGGCCATTACTGTATCATACTAGTTTGTATATTACTTGATGGAAGCTTGGGATATTCACAGTTGTATATACAATCTTTCTCGAAATGGTAGTATGCTACTTGGTTTGTCTCTGCTTTAATATGTACATGTGTTTCTTTTAGCATATTGCTGATACACATATTAGTAGAGCCCTTAGGATCTTTGCTTGATTACCAGCGTTGTGATGGCGCTCACACTCGTGGGAGCTGGGTGATCTATAAGCACATCCTTATACAGGTCCCTTGTCGTTGGACTATCGAGACAGGGCATCGATACTCCGGAGTAGACTAGCGTATGCGCTTCTCATCCCAGTGTGGGAGACGGTCTGTCCCACAGCCGTCAGTATGTCGTACTTGAGATAGTATGCGGGTGCTCGTTAGGTTACGAGTACACTGAACAGGACTCGTCGGGAACTATTGTTTGGTATTATACCAATCGTCAGTTATCAGTTCCCAGGTGACATGAGTACAGCTTAGTCCGCTGACTTGATACTGTCACTTCGCCTCGAGTGTGTTCCCACTGCACTTTGATTACTACCCTACCACGGCTCAAAGGAGTCGTGCAAACAGGTAGTTTTTGGGTGCAGTCCCGAAGCACTTGGAGGCAGTGACGGTTAGACAGGATTCGTCTCTCCCGGTATTGGGAGTTGACATCGCGCTGTGTCTAGGAGAGCCATTACACGAGTAGTCCCTGGCCAGGGCAAGCGAGATATACTGGTAGGTTTCCAGTGTTATCTCAGGGTGTTCTGGGCTACACTCCGACACGACTTGTACCGCTATTAGGGGACTGACGTTCACTGCCCCCTGTTGGATATGTATGCCCTAGAGGCTTGTATTGATAGGATACTAGACATTTATATGTACAGAAACAATCTTTGCTCGAAATGATAGTATGCTATCTGGTTTATCTTTATCATAACATATGATGTGTTGATGAAGCCCTTAGGACTATACTTGACTACCAGGATTATGATGAGATCATACTGGTGGGACCTGGGCAGTCTACAAGCATATCCTTCAATAGTTCCTAGTCGAGGGTATATCGAGACAGGGCATCGGTATTACCAGATTAGACTAGTGTGTACGTTTCTTGACCCTGGGGGCGATGGTTGATTCCACTACCATTGATGTTTGACATCAAAGATTGTACACAGGTGCTCATTGGAGAATGGGTACACCGAACAGGACTCGCTGAGAACTCCTAGATGGTATATATACCTATTGTCAGATAGCAGCTCTCTAGCGAAACTTGTACAGGTTAGTCTGTAGACCCGAGATCGTCATAGAGTCTTGTGTGATTCCCAGTGTACTTTAATTTCCTCCCTACTACGGCTCTATTGAGTCGTGCAAACAGGTGGATTTTGGGTACAGTCCCGAATCATATGGAGACAGTGAGCGATAGGAGGGGTTTCGTCTCTCCCGGTATAGGGAGTTGATGTCGCGCTATGTTTGATCGGCTATAACACCTAAATCCCTGGCCAGGGTTCTCGAGATTTACTGATAAGTGTTATCAGTAGTTTCTCGAACTGTTATGAGCCATAAATCAGCATGACTTATAAAGTTACTGGGGTCTGACATTTACCACCCGTAGACTTCATATGCGACGTATCAGACGAAGAGACCGGACTGTACGGTAACTGTTGCTTGCAGGCTCGTAAGGGTTGTGATGAGTTCGCTCGTTGGCCACCTTTTCGTCATGTACCTGGGTAGCCGTTACGAACAGCTAGTGCCGCTGACGTGCTTGTGGTTAAACCCACTGCCAGCGTACTGTCGAGTCTTTAGAGTCCCACACAGAGGGTTCCCTCGTTCAGGCGAAATATGTAGAGGCTGTAAGTTGTTATGGCAGCCGTAAGCTGTTATGGCAGGGTTTTGATTTTGTTCATGTAATTGTTACAGGAATAATAATCAGAAGGATAATACTGGTGGGCTTTGGTTTAAGCCGGATACCGGTATTATATTATTGGATTAATGGTATTCGTATTTTTCGGAATTCGGATGCGGGTATACAGTATACGGTATACGGTATACGGAGGAGGGGTATTTTTGTAATTGTTACAAGAATACCTTCTAGAAGGTGCCACCTCATAATGACATAATAATGACATCATTTATTTTATGAAAATAAAATGAGATGGAAATTAAAAGGTACAAGCATGATGAGGTTGTTGTTATGGAATTACTATTGAAGCATGATACTAATTTATATAATGCATGCTTCAAATTATTTCTCTTAGTGCTATATCTTTATTCATCATGCTTGAACACTTTCATTATGATAAACACTTACTCCTTCTCATCTCCTCCTTCTCCTTCTTCTTATAAATAGCTTCACATGAGATGTGAATGTTAAGTGAATCAAGAGAAGGTTAAGAGAAAGAAATGCTATAGATTTCAAGCTAATCCAATACATTCATCTCTACATAATCCTAGTGACCTATTCTAGCAAAATTGGTCTCTAGGTTAAACTCTTGTGAAGAGTTTCTAGCTCGCACGACAACTCTCGAGTGGATCATCTAGGTCTTGGGTTGCCGGAGATCGAAGACATCGGCAACATCTAAAGGAGCTAAGGAGTTCATCAAAGAAAGGACCCGAAGGACCGTATCATTGAGGTATAATCCCTAACATAGTAGATAAGATCTCTAGTTAGGTTTTTCTAGTTGTGGTTTAGACAAGATCTTCGGTTAAGTGCGTGTTGTATGCCAAGAAAATTTTTGTTCACCGCTTCCGCCGCGCCACAAGAGTTGTGGGAGCATGCAACATACACTAACATGGTATCAGAGCCTAACTAAACCACAATTAGATGTTAGCCAAAAGTTAGAAGCTCGATCGACAGTTTTTTCTCCCGAAAACTCGTATTCTGCCCTTGCTGCTGTCAGTTTTTGAAAGTGTTCCAAAATTAATTTGATATGTCTTAAAAATACAAGCAGGGTTTTCTAAGAACACTGTAGAAATCCGGAGTTCTAATTCGACTAAAGCGCCGCGGATCCGCGGCCAAACCCATGGTTTTGCCGCGGATCCGCCGTCGAGTTGTGGCCGCGTCGACTCGGTTTTCTACAGTGCTCATATATTGAAGAATTAGGGTTTCTGGGATATAAAGAATTCTACAAAGGTGTTTGTATAGGAACATGTCAAGTGTTGGCATGGTTTAAAATTATCGATCGAAATTCTAATAGTGTTTGGCTAATCGGGTTTTTTTTCGTTTTTGTGATATGTGTTTGAAACGTCCGCTAATTGCTATATGACGATTAGTGGGGGTTGCACATATGGATATCATGAGATGGTATGTGTATATGAATGTGTTGGATCGTCGTGATGAATGGCCGGGGGGTGTGAGAAGAGCGTTTTTTCTTTTCTTTCATTCCATGTAATTTGTAAAAAGCCATGTAATATTGTTTTACGGATACGTCCGGGATGAGGTTGTAGCCACCGTTGTATAATTTCTTTTTTCTGTTTTTGCTCCTAGGATAGACCCAAGGTGGGGTGCACAAACTATCGGGTTTTCAAAGTGTCGAGTGGCCTACTCAATTGTTGAGGGAGGTTACTACACTTCCGGAATTTGGCGGGTAGTTTGCCGCACCCGTAGGGGTCTAGGGAGGGTTTGGCTATTCATCACGACCGTGGAATCCGTCTTTCATTAAGGGCTTGAATGAAATACGGAATTCCTAGTATATCCAATGCATTCATCTGTGATCTGAAATGGTTATATTTATATATATGAGATATATAATAAACGTTGCTTATGTTTTGCACCCGCACTAGTCCAGTCCCCGCTCTGCCGTTAGTTAAGTAACCTAACGGTGCATGACGGGACCCAGTGACGAATGCGGATGGCACAAGCATACGTTCTATTTTTCCGTTTCTTTTCTGTGATGTTTAGGAAACATAAATGATGGGACAACATTAATGTGATTAATGATAAAAGAAAGAAACCTAAAGATGTTGTAGAATCAAATTTTTTAAGAAAAAGGGTAACTCTAGCTTTTGTTTTGCATAGAGGTATTCTTGAATATCCTGCACCTCATTCGATGAGGAAAAGGCCGAGATCCCTTCACCGGGAGTGACCCCTTTAGCGAAACTGGAAAATGTTACAAAGAACTCGATCTGATTTTATAGTTGATCTAACTTTGCTTTGCATCGTGGTATTTTCATATCCATCACCTTATTCGATAAGGAAAGAGCCGAGATCCCTTCACCGGGAGTGACCTCTTTAGCAAAATTAGAAAGATACTACAAAACCATCCGATTTTTAAAAACTGGAGCTTAAACCACTCTTTCCCACTCGATTCTACAACGATATCAAGTTCAAAACGTTAAAGGTTTTCATAAAAACCATCCGTTGCCCTCCGCCATTTTAGGAAGCAGAGTACTTAGGATTCGTGCCACATTTGTTGACCATAGTTAAGGCGTGGTGTACGGTAGCTAAGTGGTGAATTCTTACAAAGCATTTGATGCGATCGATTAGGGCATTCTCATGACTTTGTTGACCATAGTTAAGGGTCATGTGGGTGGGTCTAAATCAATCACGAAATGGCGGGTTGAACTTGACTAGTACTTATGATTTGTTGACCATAGTTAAGGTCATAAGTCACTAGGGGTAAAAATCATATCGGGAATTTCAAGAGTTGAGATTTGCAATGAGATTGCATACCTTCTATATGATAGTTGGATCCCGATCCCACTGTGAGTAAAAGTTACTCCCGGGAGAATTTTGCACTTTTCGGTTAGCGAACTTGTTGATTGCAATTTATCCTGGCTAGTTTTCTTTTTAGGTTTGAAGGAAAATTTGATAAAAAGCAGTGGGAGACAACAATTAGATAAGATTAATAACCAATCAAATTTTGCAAGAGCAATCGCTGAATGACTTCTTTTCTATCTCCTAATAGCAGATACCGATGTCGGGACTTAAACTTTTATTAGACAAAAACAAACTCACTGGACCGAATTACAAAGATTGGCTAAGGAACGTGAATATTGCCCTGACATATGATAAGGTCGCATATGTCCTGACTACTCCAGCCCCTCCTAGCTCAGGCCCTGATTCTTCAGTTGCGGATAAAGAAATCCGCAAGAAATGGGATACAGACTGCGCAACAGCCAAGTGCCTCGCGCTAGCTTCTATGAAAAATGAACATCAGAAGCAGCACGAGAAGATGGATGTCCAATCCATCTTTCTCCATACAGAGGAGTTGTATGGAGAGCAATCTCGTACTCTCCGATACGAGGCATCTCGAAAGTTGTTTCAGATGCGCATGGCTGCTGGCACGTCTGTAGGTGACCATGTATTGAAGATGATTGGACTTATCGAAGAACTTGAGGACCTGGGTTGGACCATGGAGAACGAGCAATATGTTGATATTGTTCTGCAGTCCCTTTCCCCTGCCTTTGCTCAATTCATTGTAAACTTCAACATGCACAAAATGGAGAAGTCTTTACCAGAACTCCTCAATATGTTGAGGAGTGCAGAGAGCACGCTAAAGGTACCGAAAACTCCCTCTCTTATTGTTGGGCCATCTTCTTCCTCCATCCCGAAAGCCAAGGCCAAGGGAAAGAAGAAGAAGAAGAATCCCATCAAGCAGAGAGGCGGAGTGAAAAAGGCATCGGGAAGGGACAAGAAAGGGGCTGCTGCGAAAGGTCATGGGGAATGTTTCCACTGCCACCAGACTGGGCATTGGAAGAGAAACTGTGCTAAATACTTGGCCGACCTCCAGAAGAAGAAGCATGGTGATGCTTCCACTTCAGGTGTGTTTGTAATAGAAAACTGTTTTTCAATTAACTCTGCTTCCTGGGTATTAGATACTGGATCAGGATATCATATCTGCAATTGTATGCAGGGGTTGAGAAATAGCAGGTTGTTGAAGAAAGGTGATCACACTCTCCGGGTTGGGAATGGTTCCTCAGTACATGCTACTGCAGTGGGAGAGTATCATCTTGGTTTGCTGTCGGGTTCTATATTGGTTTTGAACCCATGTTATTTTGTACCTTCGATGTTATGTAATATTATATCTGTATCGTTGTTGGACAATGCTGGATATAATTTTGTATTGCAATCTAATGTTATGAACATTAATCTTAATCAAGAGTTGATTGGGTATGGAACATTAAATAACGGGATATACATCCTAAATCAGCATACAGTTTTTCATATACAACACGGAAACAAAAGAAAGGTTTCAGACATAAATGAAGCTTTCATTTGGCATTGTAGACTAGGTCATATTAATGAAACAAGACTAACCAAGCTACATAAAGATGGATATTTAAACTCGTTTGAATATAAATCTTATGCGACTTGCCAGTCTTGCATCAAAGGTAAAATGACCAAAACTCCGTTTACTGGACACGGAGAGAGAGCTACTGAACTCTTAGGCCTCATACATAGTGATGTATGTGGACCAATGTCTACACATGCTGGAGGTGGTTTTTCATACTTCATAACCTTCACTGATGATTTATCGAGATTCGGGCATGTTTTCTTGCTGAAACATAAGTCCGAAGCCTTTGAGAAGTTCAAGGAGTATAAATCTGAAGTAGAAAAACAAACAGGCTTAAGTATCAAGAAACTTCGATCGGATCGTGGAGGTGAGTATCTAAGCTCAGAGTTTCTAGATTTCCTAAAATAGAATGGGATTCTCTCTCAGCTCACTCCTCCGTATACACCACAGCACAACGGTGTATCGGAAAGGTGGAATCGCACATTATTAGATATGGTACGATCCATGATGAGTGATGCTGAGTTACCAATATCATTTTGGGGGTACGCATTGGAGACTGCGATTTATCTATTGAATAGGGTTCCAACCAAAACCGTATCTACCACTCCATATGAGATATGGTACGGGAAGAGACCATCTCTTAACAGAGTTAAGGTATGGGGTTGTCCGGCTTATGTGAAAAAGCAGAATCCAGACAAACTTGAGACACGATCGGTTTTGTGTAAATTTGTGGGATATCCAAAACACTCGTATGGATATCTATTCTACCACAAGGAGGAACAAAGGGTGTTTGTTTCTCAGTATGCCACATTTTCAGAAAATGAATTTTTTTACAAATGATACTGTTGTCAATGCGGTAGAACTGGAAGAAGTTCCAGATGCACAAACCATTACCGATGATTTGATTGAACCTGAGGTTTCAATAGAACCTGACATACCTCAGCCACTCCGTAAATCTAGTAGGACTTCTCGCCCACCTAATAGATACTACGGTTTTCTAATTGACGGCGATAGAGAAGATTGCATCATGAATGATGATGACCCTACTAGTTTTCAGCAAGCTATCACGAGTGGTGACTCAGTGAAATGGTTGGATGCCATGAGATCCGAAATGGAATCCATGCACACCAACAAAGTATGGACTTTGGAGGCTGCACCTTCTGGAGTAAAACCCATAGGGTGCAAATGGATCTTTAAAAGAAAGATTGGTGTGGATGGTCAGGTGGAGACCTATAAAGCTAGGCTGGTAGCAAAAGGATTTCGTCAAAGACCGGGCTTGGACTATGATGAAACTTTTTCACCAGTCACGATGCTCAAATCCATTCGGATCTTGCTTGCTATAGCTGCTTACTATGATTATGAGATCTGGCAGATGGATGTTAAAACGGCATTTCTAAATGGTGATTTAGAAGAATGCGTTTTTATGGATCAGCCAGAGGGCTTCATTGATAGTGGGAGCAGCGGAAAAGCATGCAGGCTGCTTAAATCCATCTATGGATTAAAGAAGTCATCACGGAGTTGGAACATCTGCTTTGATGATACAATCAAAGAGTTTGGTTTTATCAAAAATGTGGATGAACCATGTATTTATAAAAGGATTGTAGAGAGTACTGTTACATTCCTCGTATTGTACGTGGACGATATTCTCTTGATAGGAAATGCTATTCCTATGCTACAATCGGTCAAACTATTCTTATCGCAGAGGTTCTCCATGAAAGACCTGGGTGATGCCTCGTACATTCTGGGGATTAAGATCTATAGAGATAGATCTAAGAAATTATTGGGATTGTCCCAATCGAGATACATTGACACCATACTAAAGAGGTTTAGTATGGAAGATTCCAAGAGAGGTAATTTACCCGCTTGTCATGGGATCACCCTCTCCAAAGAGATGTCTCCAAAGACTGATGAGGAGAGGGCTCGCATGAGCATTATACCCTATGCTTCGGCAGTAGGATCTATAATGTATGCGATGTTATGTACTCGCCCAGATATAGCTTATGCACTAAGTGCAGTAAGCAGGTATCAATCCAACCCAGGGGAGAAACACTGGAGTGCTGTGAAGAACATTCTAAAGTACTTGAGAAGAACTAAAGAAATGTTCTTGGTGTATGGTAACGGAAATCTCCAAATGGAGGGCTTTACCGATTCCAGCTTCCAGAGCGACAGGGATGATAGTAAGTCCATCTCAGGGTTTGTATTTACTCTAAATGGAGGGGCGGTATGTTGGAAGAGTTCCAAACAAGATACCTTCGATGACTCCACGATGGAAGCTGAGTATATTGCTGCTAATGATGCCGCAAAAGAAGCGGTCTGGATGAGGAAGTTCATTTAAGAACTTCAAGTGGTTCCATCCATTGCAAATCCAATACCTCTGTATTGCGATAACAATGGAGCCATGGCTTTGGCAAAGGAACCGAGGTCCCATCAGAAATCCAGACATATCTTGAGGCGGTATCACCTCATCAGGGAGATAGTGGATCGCCAGGAAATCGAAGTACGGAGAGTAGACACGAAAGACAACACAGCAGATCCATTCACTAAGGCTATCCCTCAAGTACAGTTTGAGAAACTGTTTGAGCTGTTGGGCATGCGGTACGCCGGAAACTGGTTCTAGTCGGTACTTATTGCATTAATTACAGGCCTTAGTGCAAGTGGGAGATTGTTGGATATGTATGCCCTAGAGGCCTGTATTGTATAGTATACTAGACATGTATATGTACAGAAACAATCTTTGCTCGAAATGATAGTATGCTATCTGGTTTATCTTTATCATAACATGTGATGTGTTGATGAAGCCCTTAGGACTATGCTTGACTACCAGGATTATGATGAGATCATACTGGTGGGACCTGGGCAGTCTACAAGCATATCCTTCAATAGTTCCTAGTCGAGGGTATATCGAGACAGGGCATCGGTATTACCAGATTAGACTAGTGTGTACGTTTCTTGACCCTGGGGGCGATGGTTGATTCCACAACCATTGATGTTTGACATCAAAGATTGTACACAGGTGCTCATTGGAGAATGGGTACACCGAACAGGACTCGCTGAGAACTCCTAGATGGTATATATACCTATTGTCAGATAGCAGCTCTCTAGCGACACTTGTACATGTTAGTCTGTAGGCCCGAGATCGTCATAGAGTCTTGTGTGATTCCCACTGTACTTTAATTTCCTCCCTACCACGGCTCTATTGAGTCGTGCAAACAGGTGCATTTTGGATACAGTCCCGAATCATATGGAGACAGTGAGCGATAGGAGGGGTTTCGTCTCTCCCGGTATAGGGAGTGGATGTCGCGCTATGTTTGATCGGCTATAACACCTAAATCCCTGGCCAGGGTTCTCGAGGTTTACTGATAAGTGTTATCAGTAGTTTCTCGAACTGTTATGAGCCATAAATCAGCATGACTTATTAAGTTACTGGGGTCTGACATTTACCACCCCAAGACTTCATATGCGACGTATCAGACGAAGAGAACGGACTGTACGGTAACTGTTGCTTGCAGGCTCGTAAGGGTTGTGAAGAGTTCGCTCGTTGGCCACCTTTTCGTCATGTACCTGGGTAGCCGTTACGCACAGCTAGTGCCGCTGACGTACTTGTGGTTAAACCCACTGCCAGCGTACTGTCGAGTCTTTAGAGTCCCACACAGAGGGTTCCCTCGTTCAGGCGAAATATGTAGAGGCTGTAAGTTGTTATGGCAGCCGTAAGCTGTTACGGCAGGGTTTTGATTTTGTTCATGTAATTGTTACAGGAATAATAATCAGAAGGATAATACTGGTGGGCTTTGGTTTAATCCGGATACCGGTATTATATTATTGGATTAATGGTATTCGTATTTTTCGGAATTCGGATGCGGGTATACAGTATACGGTATACGGTATACGGAGGAGGGGTATTTTTGTAATTGTTACAAGAATACCTTCTAGAAGGTGCCACCTCATAATGACATAATAATGACATCATTTATTTTATGAAAATAAAATGAGGTGGAAATTAAAAGGTACAAGCATGATGAGGTTGTTGTTATAGAATTACTATTGAAGCATGGTACTAATTTATATAATGCATGCTTCAAATTATTTCTCTTAGTGCTATATCTTTATTCATCATGCTTGAACACTTTCATTATGATAAACACTTACTCCTTCTCATCTCCTCCTTCTCCTTCTTCTTATAAATAGCTTCACATGAGATGTGAATGTTAAGTGAATCATGAGAAGGTTAAGAGAAAGAAATGCTATAGATTTCAAGCTAATCCAATACATTCATCTCTACATAATCCTAGTGACCTATTCTAGCAAAATTGGTCTCTAGGTTAAACTCTTGTGAAGAGTTTCTAGCTCGCACGACAACTCTCGGGTTGATCATCTAGGTCTTGGGTGGCCGGAGATCGAAGACATCGGCAACATCTAAAGGAGCTAAGGAGTTCATCAAAGAAAGGACCCTAAGGACCGTATCATTGTGGTATAATCCCTAACATAGTAGATAAGATCTCTAGTTAGGTTTTTCTTGTTGTGGTTTAGACAAGATCTTCGGTTAAGTGCGTGTTGTATGCCAAGAAAATTTTTGTTCACCGCTTCCGCCGCGCCACAAGAGTTGTGGGAGCATGCAACATACACTAACATGGTATCAGAGCCTAACTAAACCACAATTAGATGTTAGCCAAAAGTTAGAAGCTCGATCGACAGTTTTTTCTCCCGAAAACTCGTATTCTGCCCTTGCTGCTGTCAGTTTTTGAAAGTGTTCCAAAATTAATTTGCCATGTCTTAAAAATACAAGAAGGGTTTTCTAAGAACACTGTAGAAATCCGGAGTTCTAATTCGACTAAAGCGCCGCGGATCCGCGGCCAAACCCATGGTTTTGCCGCAGATCCGCCGCCGAGTTGGGGCCGCGTCGACTCGGTTTTCTACAGTGCTCATATATTGAAGAATTAGGGTTTCTGGGATATAAAGAATTCTACAAAGGTGTTTGTACATGAACATGTCAAGTGTTGGCATGGTTTAAAATTATCGATCGAAATTCTAATAGTGTTTGGCTAATCGGGTTTTTTTTCGTTTTTGTGATATGTGTTTGAAACGTCCGCTAATTGCTATATGATGATTAGTGGAGGTTGCACATATGGATATCATGAGATGGTATGTGTATATGAATGTGTTGGATCGTCGTGATGAATGGCCGGGGGGTGTGAGAAGAGCATTTTTTCTTTTCTTTCATTCCATGTAATTTGTAAAAAGCCATGTAATATTGTTTTACGGATACATCCGGGATGAGGTTGTAGCCACCGTTGTAAAATTTCTTTTTTCTGTTTTTGCTCCTAGGATAGACCCAAGGTGGGGTGCACAAACTATCGGGTTTTCAAAGTGTCGAGTGGCCTACTCAATTGTTGAGGGAGGTTACTACACTTCGGGAATTTGGCGGGTAGTTTGCCGCACCCGTAGGGGTCTAGGGGGGTTTGGCTATTCATCACGACCGTGGAATCCGTCTTTCATTAAGGGCTTGAATGAAATACGGAATTCCTAGTATATCCAATGCATTCATCTGTGATCTGAAATGGTTATATTTATATATATGAGATATATAATAAACGTTGCTTATGTTTTGCACCCGCACTAGTCCAGTCCCCGCTCTACCGTTAGTTAAGTAACCTAACGGTGCATGACGGGACCCAGTGACGAATGCGGATGGCACAAGCGTACGTTCTATTTTTCCGTTTCTTTTCTGTGATGTTTAGGAAACATAAATGATGGGACACCATTAATGTGATTAATGATAAAAGAAAGAAACCTAAAGATGTTGTAGAATCAAATTTTTTAAGAAAAAGGGTAACTCTAGCTTTTGTTTTGCATAGCGGTATTCTTGAATATCCTGCACCTCATTCGATGAGGAAAGGGCCGAGATCCCTTCACCGGGAGTGACCCCTTTAGCGAAACTGCAAAATGTTACAAAGAACTCGATCTGATTTTATAGTTGATCTAACTTTGCTTTGCATCGTGGTATTTTCATATCCATCACCTTATTCGATAAGGAAAGAGCCGAGATCCCTTCACCGGGAGTGACCTCTTTAGCAAAATTAGAAAGATACTACAAAACCATTCGATTTTTAAAAACTGGAGCTTAAACCACTCTTTCCCACTCGATTCTACAACGATATCAAGTTCAAAACGTTAAAGGTTTTCATAAAAACCATCCGTTGCCCTCCGCCATTTTAGGAAGCAGAGTACTTAGTATTCGTGCCACGTTTGTTGACCATAGTTAAGGCGTGGTGTACGGTAGCTAAGTGGTGAATTCTTACAAAGCATTTGATGCGATCGATTAGGGCATTCTCATGACTTTGTTGACCATAGTTAAGGGTCATGTGGGTAGGTCTAAATCAATCACGAAATGGAGGGTTGAACTTGACTAGTACTTATGATTTGTTGACCATAGTTAAGGTCATAAGTCACTAGGGGTAAAAATCATATCGGGAATTTCAAGAGTTGAGATTTGCAATGAGATTGCATACCTTCTATATGATAGTTGGATCCCGATCCCACTGTGAGTAAAAGTTACTCCCGGGAGAATTTTGCACTTTTCGGTTAGCGAACTTGTTGATTGCAATTTATCCTGGCTAGTTTTCTTTTTAGGTTTGAAGGAAAATTTGATAAAAAGCAGTGGGAGATAACAATTAGATAAGATTAATAACCAATCTAATTATGCAAGAGCAATCGCTGAATGACTTCTTTTCTATCTCCTAATAGTAGATACCGATGTCGGGACTTAAACTTTTATTAGACAAAAACAAACTCACTGGATCGAATTACAAAGATTGGCTAAGGAACGTGAATATTGCCCTGACATATGATAAGGTCGCATACGTCCTGACTACTCAAGCCCCTCCTAGCTCAGGCCCTGATTCTTCAGTTGCGGATAAAGAAATCCGCAAGAAATGGGATATAGACTGCGCAACAGCCAAGTGCCTCGCGCTAGCTTCTATGAACAATGAACATCAGAAGCAGCACGAGAAGATGGATGTCCAATCCATCTTTCTCCATACAGAGGAGTTGTATGGAGAGCAATCTCGTACTCTCCGATACGAGGCATCTCGAAAGTTGTTTCAGATGCGCATGGCTGCTGGTACGTCTGTAGGTGACCATGTATTGAAGATGATTGGACTTATCGAAGAACTTGAGGACCTGGGTTGGACCATGGAGAACGAGCAATATGTTGATATTGTTCTGCAGTCCCTTTCCCCTGCCTTTGCTCAATTCATTGTAAACTTCAACATGCACAAAATGGAGAAGTCTTTACTAGAACTCCTCAATATGTTGAGGAGTGCAGAGAGTACGCTAAAGGTAGCGAAAACTCCCGCTCTTATTGCTGGGCCATCTTCTTCCTCCATCCCGAAAGCCAAGGCCAAGGGAAAGAAGAAGAAGAAGAATCCCATCAAGCAGAGAGGCGGAGTGAAAAAGGCATCGGGAATGGACAAGAAAGGGGCTGCTGCGACAGGTCATGGGGAATGTTTCCACTGCCACCAGACTGGGCACTGGAAGAGAAACTGTGCTAAATACTTAGCCGACCTCCAGAAGAAGAAGCATGGTGATGCTTCCACTTCAGGTGTGTTTGTAACAGAAAACTGTTTTTCAATTAACTTTGCTTCCTGGGTATTAGATACTGGATCAGGATCTCATATCTGCAATTGTATGCAGGGGTTGAGAAATAGCAGGTTGTTGAAGAAAGGTGATCACACTCTCCGGGTTGGGAATGGTTCCTCAGTACATGCTACTGCAGTGGGAGAGTATCATCTTGGTTTGCTGTCGGGTTCTATATTGGTTTTGAACCCATGTTATTTTGTACCTTCGATGTTATGTAATATTATATCTGTATCGTTGTTGGACAATGCTGGATATAATTTTGTATTGCAATCTAATGTTATGAACATTAATCTTAATCAAGAGTTGATTGGGTATGGAACATTAAATAACGGGATATACATCCTAAATCAGCATACAGTTTTTCATATACAACACGGAAACAAAAGAAAGGTTTCAGACATAAATGAAGCTTTCATTTGGCATTGTAGACTAGGTCATATTAATGAAACAAGACTAACCAAGCTACATAAAGATGGATATTTAAACTCGTTTGAATATAAATCTTATGCGACTTGCCAGTCTTGCATCAAAGGTAAAATGACCAAAACTCCGTTTACTGGACACGGAGAGAGAGCTACTGAACTCTTAGGCCTCATACATAGTGATGTATGTGGACCAATGTCTACACATGCTGGAGGTGGTTTTTCATACTTCATAACCTTCACTGATGATTTATCGAGATTCGGGCACGTGTTCTTGTTGAAACATAAGTCCGAAGCCTTTGAAAAGTTCAAGGAGTATAAATCTGAAGTAGAAAAACAAACAGGCTTAAGTATCAAGAAACTTCGATCGGATCGTGGAGGTGAGTATCTAAGCTCAGAGTTTCTAGATTTCCTAAAAGAGAATGGGATTCTCTCTCAGCTCACTCCTCCGTATACACCACAGCACAACGGTGTATCGGAAATGAGGAATCGCACATTATTAGATATGGTACGATCCATGATGAGTGATGCTGAGTTACCAATATCATTTTGGGGGCACGCATTGGAGACTGCGATTTATCTATTGAATAGGGTTCCAACCAAAACCGTGTCTACCACTCCATATGAGATATGGTACGGGAAGAGACCATCTCTTAACAGAGTTAAGGTATGGGGTTGTCCGGCTTATGTGAAAAAGCAGAATCCAGACAAACTTGAGACACGATCGGTTTTGTGTAAATTTGTGGGATATCCAAAACACTCGTATGGATATCTATTCTACCACAAGGAGGAACAAAGGGTGTTTGTTTCTCAGTATGCCACATTTTTAGAAAATGAATTTTTTACAAATGATACTGTTGGCAATGCGGTAGAACTGGAAGAAGTTCCAGATGCACAAACCATTACCGATGATTTGATTGAACCTGAGGTTTCAATAGAACCTGACATACCTCAGCCACTCCGTAAATCTAGTAGGACTTCTCGCCCACCTAATAGATACTACGGTTTTCTAATTGACGGCGATAGAGAAGATTGCATCATGAATGATGATGACCCTACTAGTTTTCAGCAAGCTATCACGAGTGGTGACTCAGTAAAATGGTTGGATGCCATGAGATCCGAAATGGAATCCATGCACACCAACAAAGTATGGACTTTGGAGGCTGCACCTTCTGGAGTAAAACCCATAGGGTGCAAATGGATCTTTAAAAGAAAGATTGGTGTGGATGGTCAGGTGGAGACCTATAAAGCTAGGCTGGTAGCAAAAGGATTTCGTCAAAGACCGGGCTTGGACTATGATGAAACTTTTTCACCAGTCGCGATGCTCAAATCCATTCGGATCTTGCTTGCTATAGCTGCTTACTATGATTATGATATCTGGCAGATGGATGTTAAAACGGCATTTCTAAATGGTGATTTAGAAGAATGCGTTTTTATGGATCAGCCAGAGGGCTTCATTGATAGTGGGAGCAGCGGAAAAGCATGCAGGCTGCTTAAATCCATCTATGGATTAAAGCAGGCATCACGGAGTTGGAACATCTGCTTTGATGATACAATCAAATAGTTTGGTTTTATCAAAAATGTGGATGAACCATGTATTTATAAAAGGATTGTAGAGAGTACTGTTACATTCCTCGTATTGTACGTGGACGATATTCTCTTGATAGGAAATGATATTCCTATGCTACAATCGGTCAAACTATTCTTATTGCAGAGGTTCTCCATGAAAGACCTGGGTGATGCCTCGTACATTCTGGGGATTAAGATCTATAGAGATAGATCTAAGAAATTATTGGGATTGTCCCAATCGAGATACATTGACACCATACTAAAGATGTTTAGTATGGAAGATTCCAAGAGAGGTAATTTACCCGCTTGTCATGGGATCACCCTCTCCAAAGAGATGTCTCCAAAGACTGATGAGGAGAGGGCTCGCATGAGCATTATACCCTATGCTTCGGCAGTAGGATCTATAATGTATGCGATGTTATGTACTCGCCCAGATGTAGCTTATGCACTAAGTGCAGTAAGCAGGTATCAATCCAACCCAGGGGAGAAACACTGGACTGCTGTGAAGAACATTCTAAAGTACTTGAGAAGAACTAAAGAAATGTTCTTGGTGTATGGTAAAAGAAATCTCCAAATGGAGGGCTTTACCGATTCCAGCTTCCAGAGCGACAGGGATGATAGTAAGTCCATCTCAGGGTTTGTATTTACTCTAAATGGAGGGGCGGTATGTTGGAAGAGTTCCAAACAAGATACCTTCGCTGACTCCACGATGGAAGCTGAGTATATTGCTGCTAATGATGCCGCAAAAGAAGCGGTCTGGATGAGGAAGTTCATTTCAGAACTTCAAGTGGTTCCATCCATTGCTAATTCAATACCTCTGTATTGCGATAACAATGGAGCCATGGCTTTGGCAAAGGAACCGAGGTCCCATCAGAAATCCAGACATATCTTGAGGCGGTATCACCTCATCAGGGAGATAGTGGATCGCCAGGAAATCGAGGTACGGAGAGTAGACACGAAAGACAACACAGCAAATCCATTCACTAAGGCTATCCCTCAAGTACAGTTTGAGAAACTGTTTGAGCTGTTGGGCATGCGGTACGCCGAAAACTGGTTCTAGCCGGTACTTATTGCATTAATTACAGGCCTTAGTGCAAGTGGGAGATTGTTGGATATGTATGCCCTAGAGGCCTGTATTGTATAGGATACTAGACATGTATATGTACAGAAACAATCTTTGCTCGAAATGATAGTATGCTATCTGGTTTATCTTTATCATAACATGTGATGTGTTGATGAAGCCCTTAGAACTATGCTTGACTACCAGGATTATGATGAGATCATACTGGTGGGACCTGGGCAGTCTACAAGCATATCCTTCAATAGTTCCTAGTCGAGGGTATATCGAGACAGGGCATCGGTATTACCAGATTAGACTAGTGTGTACGTTTCTTGACCCTGGGGGCGATGGTTGATTCCACAACCATTGATGTTTGACATCAAAGATTGTACACATGTGCTCATTGGAGAATGGGTACACCGAACAGGACTCGCTGAGAACTCCTAGATGGTATATATACCTATTGTCAGATAGCAGCTCTCTAGCGACACTTGTACATGTTAGTCTGTAGACCCGAGATCGTCATAGAGTCTTGTGTGATTCCCACTGTACTTTAATTTCCTCCCTACCACGGCTCTATTGAGTCGTGCAAACAGGTGGATTTTGGGTACAGTCCTGAATCATATGGAGACAGTGAGCGATAGGAGGGGTTTCGTCTCTCCCGGTATAGGGAGTTGATGTCTCGCTATGTTTGATCGGCTATAACACCTAAATCCCTGGCCAGGGTTCTCGAGGTTTACTGATAAGTGTTATCAGTAGTTTCACGAACTGTTATGAGCCATAAATCAGCATGACTTATAAAGTTATTGGGGTCTGACATTTACCACCCCTAGACTTCATATGCGACGTATCAGACGAAGAGACCGGACTGTACGGTAACTGTTGCTTGCAGGCTCGTAAGGGTTGTGATGAGTTCGCTCGTTGGCCACCTTTTCGTCATGTACCTGGGTAGCCGTTACGCACAGCTAGTGCCGCTGACGTGCTTATGGTTAAACCCACTGCCAGCGTACTGTTGAGTCTTTAGAGTCCCACACAGAGGGTTCCCTAGTTCAGGCGAAATATGTAGAGGCTGTAAGTTGTTATGGCAGCCGTAAGCTGTTACGACAGGGTTTTGATTTTGTTCATGTAATTGTTACAGGAATAATAATCAGAAGGATAATACTGGTGGGTTTTGGTTTAAGCCGGATACCGGTATTATATTATTGGATTAATGGTATTCGTATTTTTCGGAATTCGGATGCGGGTATACAGTATACGGTATACGGTATACGGAGGAGGGGTATTTTTGTAATTGTTACAAGAATACCTTCTAGAAGGTGCCACCTCATAATGACATAATAATGACATCATTTATTTTATGAAAATAAAATGAGGTGGAAATTAAAAGGTACAAGCATGATGAGGTTGTTGTTATGGAATTACTATTGAAGCATGATACTAATTCATATAATGCATGCTTCAAATTATTTCTCTTAGTGCTATATCTTTATTCATCATGCTTGAACACTTTCATTATGATAAACACTTACTCCTTCTCATCTCCTCCTTCTCCTTCTTCTTGTAAATAGCTTCACATGAGATGTGAATGTTAAGTGAATCAAGAGAAGGTTAAGAGAAAGAAATGCTATAGATTTCAAGCTAATCCAATACATTCATCTCTACATAATCCTAGTGACCTATTCTAGCAAAATTGGTCTCTAGGTTAAACTCTTGTGAAGAGTTTCTAGCTCGCACGACAACTCTCGGGTGGATCATCTAGGTCTTGGGTGGCCGGAGATCGAAGACATCGGCAACATCTAAAGGAGCTAAGGAGTTCATCAAAGAAAGGACCCGAAGGACCGTATCATTGAGGTATAATCCCTAACATAGTAGATAAGATCTCTAGTTAGGTTTTTCTAGTTGTGGTTTAGATAAGATCTTCGGTTAAGTGCGTGTTGTATGCCAAGAAAATTTTTGTTCACCGCTTCCGCCGCGCCACAAGAGTTGTGGGAGCATGCAACATACACTAACACCCCCTAGGCCCGCCATGCGATGTATCACACGAACAGACCGGACTGTACGGAGACTGTCACATACAGGCTCAGTAGGAGTTCAGATGGGGTTCACCTCGTCAGTCTTCTTATCGACATTTACCTGGGGACCGTTACGTACAGCTAGTGCCGCTTGCGGTCTGTGGTTAAACCCACTGCCAGCGTAGTGTCGAGTCTTTAGAGACCCACACAGAGAGCAATTCGCCTTTAGGCAAAATGAGTAGAGGTCGCATGGTTTTGCGACAGGGTTCGTTCACATCCGCGCACTTGTGCACGTTTGCTGTCCGGACAGCTTATACTAGCGGGTTTTGGTTTAAGCCGGATCCTAGTATATGATTTGGGATTGGTTTTTCTCATTGTATTAGTGTTCCTCGGATCATGAATACGGGTGCGTATGCACAGTTGCTTAAGACAGAGGGAGAGGACTTTGATTAGGGTTAATAACCATTGTCATTTTATTAACCCTAATGCTTATGTGTGTATTATGGTTAATTGATATTAGTTTAATAATTGTGCATGGTTATGGTTGTTGACCATTTGACCTTCTTGACTTGTTGACCTTGGTTGACACTTTGACCATCATCATTTCATTTGGAAGATGCTCTTTGATCCTTGCAATTTGCATTAAAAATGAAATGATAATGGTCATGTCTTGATTAAGCCATGACAATTATCTTACTAATTATCTAATTAAAATAATACACACATATATGTGAGAATGGTTTATTTTATTCTCATTCTATCATTCACTTTCTCTCTCTTGTTCTTCCTCTCCCTCAAGCTCTCCCCTCTCATGTGTTGAGAAACACTTGAGCTTGAGAAAAACCGCTTCTTGATAATCTCTACTCTCATCTAGGGTTCAAGGATTAGCACTTCTTGCACCCTAGTTACTTCTAGCTTGGAGTTGAAGCCAAAGGTTGAGGCTTTCGGGTGGATCTTTCTTCGACGTGAGAAGACAACAAAGGTGACCTCTTTCCACTACTCCAAGGAGCAAGGAGAGAAGGACATAAAGCCCTAGGTATAACCTTTCTAATACTTAGCTAGTTTCTAGTTAGCTTTAGCTTGTTTTTGTTTAGCAAAGATCCTTCTTTGTCTAGTCCATGTTGCCTAAGTTGATAAAAATTTGATTTTTATTCCGTTTTCCGCCTCCCCGAAAGTACCGGGGTGGGCAACGTAGACTTACAGTGGTATCAGAGCCTAACTAAACATAAACTAGCTAGGTAGCAAAGTGTATCGAAGTTCGAATCGGAAAAATCGAAAAACCGAGTTTTCAAAACCCTAAGTTTCTGTTAAAATTTTTTCTGTTCAAAACAAAATAAATCATACTCCAAAAATCATCTCAGGGTTTTATGAAGAAAGCCACCAAAAACGATCCAGAGATTCGACCAAAGAGTCGCGGTTCCGCGGCAATAGCAAGCTATTGCCGCGCAACCGCGGTCGTCTTGGCTCTTCTCTCGGTCGAGTTTGGTGCAGTGTTTTACTGGCTTGGTTTTAGTATTTTTAAGATGGTTTATATGTGCCCAGGTGTAGCGTCTTGAATAGTCGTTTTGTTGTTTTCCTGAAATTCGGTGAAAATTCGGTATTTTTCCGAAAACCGTCTTTCTTGTTATTTTGCAGTTTAGGGCTAATTATACCTAAAATGGATAGGTAATTGCTTGTTTTTAGTAGCTAATGAGTTAATTATGAAATTCTGGTCGTTTAAAAATTTTCCCTAATTTTTCAATTTTTTAATATTATTTTAAGCCGGTAAGAAAATACATTAAATTAGCGATAAATACAAATTTTTCCGGGCTAATTTTAATCTCTAAAATCATGATAATTAAAATCTAGTGGTAACATAAATTTTTAGTAATTTATTTTGATTTTTAACAAATTTTTGTGATATGAAACGAATTTATTGAATTTTGAGCTAAAACTTGCAATTTTTGACTTGTAGGGGGCCTTTTTGCATAAAATTTCTTTTGTAAAACCCCTCTCTCTTTTTCCTCAGCCCTAGGACAGCCCCACCTTGTGCTAGTCCAGAAATTTCTGGCCTCATTTCCTTGGTTGCTTTCTTGAGTTGATTTAGTTAGTTTATGGCTTTATTTTAAATATAATGGATAAGTTATGGTACATTGACTTTGGAGGGTTGACCAAGGACTTTTCCCCACTCACCCACACCCCTCCCCATACCTCATTCTGGCCGAAACCTGAACCTCCTCTTCTTCATCTCTTTTCTTTTCATTTTTCTTCAAATTTCTTCAAAAAAACACATCAAAATCCACACTTTATTCAAAAATCCAAACAAAATCCTTATGCTATCATTATCCTTAGCCATTCTTGCTTGAAAATTGGAGCTAGGAAGCCATCATTTGGAGCAAATTTTTCTTGCTTGATCCATAGATCTTGAGGTATAATTCTCATCAAGTTACTTTCTTTTTGCTAAAATCCTTTAATTGTATGGTATTAGTGTTAAAAGTTAACTAATTTCTAATCTAGTTTATAAAAGAGTAGTTTGTTTAAACTAGGGTTTTGAAGCCATGATAATTAATTAAGTTGTTTTGTAGTTAATCTAGTTGTTAATTAACTAATCTATATGGTTACTTTGTTTATGTAGTCTTCAAATATTGCAAATTTAGTTAATTTTAGAAGTATGATTTGGTTGTAAATTGTTGTTTTAGGATTTTCAAGAGAGGGTTTATGTATGGATTGGGTTGTGAAGCATGATTAGTGAGTTGAATTAAGGTTTAGAAACCATTATTTAGTTGATTATACCTAATTTGTTATCTAGTTGTTTTGCTAACCTAATCTAGAAGGTTAACTTGCTAATTGGGTTTGAAATTAGTGTTAAATTAAGGTTTTCATGTAAAGTTTGGATTAGAATTGCTAGGTTATATAATTCAAGTAATGGTTGTTATGGAAAATAGGTTTTGAATCTTTGCTAATGTGTTGTAATTATAGTGGTTGTAGATTGCTTGTTGTGTGGTTGGATATTGTGTTGGATTGTGATATCCGTATCGCTAATCTTCGATTTTGCACCAAAATTGCTAGTTTGTGCTTACTAGTTTTGTTATAAAATTATGTGATGAATTATTTTTGATATCTTGATGATTGTGTTGGCTTATCCTATGACGTTTAGGATGCGTGTGTGCGGATTTTTGAGTAGTCGGGTTTTAGTTTTACCGGGCGACCATATCGGCGTTTTTTTGGCAGTTTTTGCGATATTCGCGTGTGTTCCGCGCACTTTGTGCACGTTGTACCTAGATAGAGAACGTTAGTAGTTTCGTTTGGGTTTTGCGTCGTTCTTGATATGTAACCTTATGTTTGGTATTGATGTAAATTCCAGGTTCGGTCGCGGAGACGTCAGACGCGGCGCGAAAGGGAAAGGCGGTGATTGGACACAGCTAGCAAGGGATTCCGGTGAGTAGATGTAATATCTACGGGGGACTATCGTTGGATGGCGCAAGCCGCCCGATAGTTTTAGTAACTTACAAGACCCTTAGTGATGTTAGTAATTAGGGGTGAAATACTTATTTGACTATTTGCTGCATCCATGCATTATATTGACATACCTATACGAAACCATTTTATAGGACACCTGCACCATTGCCAGGGTTTTTATATGCAGCACGAGCACTATTCATGCTTACACACACACCCTGGTAATTGCCATGCCACCACACTTGATAACCTTTAAATTTAAACCTTTTACCAATTGATACTTAAACTTGTGCTATTGCCTTTAATTCCTTAAAATGAAACCGTAGAATTGCTATTCATGTGCATGTACTTCATCATATTAATTGTTCATACTTAATCCATTGATCACACATCGCAACTTGATTATTGATATCATACGCATTCATTATCATTGATATATGCACTTATGAGGATTTCTTGAGATTTTATGATATTGCTGGATTTCGGGAGAAAACCGCAAAATTTCTAAACTTATTATATTTTAAAATATGTAAATTGCGGTTTTCTAATGATGTAAGTGTCGTCCACCATGAGTTTGCTGTGGTTTTGGAAATCCGTGTCGAGGAGTGGAGGAACCGGCACGGGTACATGGTGGGCCCGGTAAGGTACCCCGGGGCAAGAGGAATGTGGTGTTGACGTTGAGCCTGGCAGGGGACGGATTACCTACCGGTGACTTCATTGGGCACGGCGGATATCCAGAGGATACCGACCGGGGCCGCGAGGGGATGAGATATTGATATTGAGATGGGTCAGCCGGATGGCTGAGGCCAGAGACACTATGACATAGATTTATGAGATTTGAGACAGCTTTTGGGTGTCGTTGCTGGACACCGATTTTCGTCGATTCATTGACATTATGCTGGCATTCTAAAAGAGTTTCAAAAACAAAAAGAGATAAAATATTTCTTATATATACCTATTGAGACCTCAGATATTCATGTTGCATACATATTCGTACACTGATGTTGTATACACACCTGCTAGTGCATCCAGTCATACCTGTATTATAGATGCTAGGATGCTTGTGTGCATGCATACGATAGCCTTTGTAGATGTTATTTATTAGTCACGAGTTGGCAACTCACCCCCGTTGTGCCACAGTCTTTTGCAGGTCCGCTCCGTCAGTTCTGTAGCGGCGGGCGCACTTGTTCTTTTGCCTCTTTTGCCTGAGCTCGAGATTTGCTCATAGGTGGGTTATGTTATTACTTTTGTACCACCTTGTATATTCTTTGTATCTAGTGTACTCCATCTACTGTTTCTACCAGTTTTATTGTATATTGACCTAGAGATGAGACTGTGAGGTTTGTGGACTTTATGCTGTATTTTGGGGTCGAGCTCACTTGAGTCGACATGATGTTTTCTTATGCTTTATTATGATTATTATGCTTGTTGTCATTTATATTGCGTGGGATTTGTGACCGCCTTGTGGCGAAGAGCTAGCTCCCGCTTGGGGATGCCCTATTTTGTTGGATTCATGTATATTTTGTTGTACCCATTTTTGGGGGCCAGTATTTACAAAGGAGACTCTGCCTAAATTTTCGGAAAAATTGGTATTGTTTTTAAAAAGGGTTTTACATGACTTATTTGATAAACTTGCTTTCAAATGATTGGGTTTTCTTCACTCTTTTGCTTAATTGGTTTTGTTTTCTGGGCTTTGGCTTACTTATTTTACGGACGTCTTTAGACGTTTCGTAAACTTAAGTGCCAGTCACGTTCCGTACCCTGCGGGTCGTGACAAAGTTGGTATCAGAGCAATAGGTTTTACCTTTGTGAGTGTAGGATGACCCTTGGTAGATGGAGTAAGTGACTTAAGCAGGGTAACGTAGCGTGCGTATGTCCGCGGCATACTTACGATACGGTACTCCGCCTAAGTGACTTTAGGGTATACTTGCTTGAAAATTCCTTCTTCAATTCCGTGTATCCTATGATCCTATTGCACTGTTCTTACTGTCCTGTTTCCTGTACCAGTCACTATGCCGCCGAAGGCTACGAGGGCACAGAGGGCTGCCGCCAGAGACGAGATTCGAGCTGGCTCATCCGAGACTAGGACTGAGCAGGGTGGTATGCCTACGCCGCAGGGACAGACCGATGCACCTTCCCCACGCCGTATGGATAGGCTCGAGACCGGTATGGAGGAGTTGCGACAGATGATGGGAGGCATGCAGGAGCTACGTCAGATGGTAGGATCCCTAGTTGCAGCCAGTCGTACACCGAGGCCGGATGACGTACCTACTACATCACAGACGACCATGATACCTGCTCCTACTACTACCACCGTGGCCATTCCGGTTTCACTACAGGATTTCATGAGCCTGAGACCTCCAGTATTCACCGGCACCGAGGCAGCGGAGGACCCACAGACGTTCCTTGACAGTTTAGCCAGGATCTGCCGTTCGCTGAGATGTTCGGATGATCGATGGGTAGAGCTTGCGAGTTTCCGACTAGAGGGTCTCGCGCAGACATGGTGGGAGTCAGTCTTGAGAGGTCGAGCTGCAGGTCTGCCGCCTATGACTTGGGTCGAGTTTACAGCGGTCTTTCTAGCCCGTTTCCTTCCAGAGAGCGTTCGTGACGCCAGAGCCCGTAGCTTCGAGGCCTTAGTCAAGACACCTGGGATGACGGTGTCTGAGTATGACATCCAGTTTACACAGTTATCCCGATATGCTCAGTATTTGGTGGATACCGAGGAGAAGATGGTGAAGAGGTTCGTACAGGGACTTGATGCCCAGCTATATCTTGCCATTGGCGCCCAGCACTACGACACTTATTCAGCGGCTATGGATACGGCATTGCGGATGGAGGCACGCATATCACGGACTTCGGCCGTTTCTAGGCCGAAGAGGATTCGCACCGACGTACCGTCTCAGAGGCAGCGCGCCAGATTCTTTCCGAGAGATAGGCCTGGCAGAGGATTTGGGCGGGGAAAGTTATATGGTTCTTATCCCCAGGGGCAGCAGCAGTCGGCAGGATGTTTTAGGTGCGGGAGTTTGCACCATCTTGTCAGAGACTGTCCGGTGAGACGACAGGGAGTAGCAACAGTTCCGCATGTGACCCTACCACTATCACCACCCCCTCCTCAGAGAGCCCTACTTCCTACCCTAGGCGATGCTCCACGCCAGTTAGATGCACCGAGAGGCCGTGGACGCGGCGGTCCTGTTCAGAGAGGACGAGGAGGCAGAGGTCGAGGTCAGCCCGCTATCGGTGGAGGACAGGCCCGAGTATTTGCTTTGACACCGCAGGATGCGCAGGCATCCAATGCCGTTGTGACAGGTACCTTGCCAGTTTTTTCTTTCGACGCACGGGTATTATTCGACCCAGGTTCCACACATTCGTACGTATCTACACACTTTGCACCGATGTTGGGCCATGAGTCGTCGTCGTTAGATCAGCCGCTTGTTGTTGTTACTCCGGTAGGCGAGTCCTTTGTCGCTCGTTTTGTTTTTCGTTTGTGTTCCGTTCGTATCGAGGAGAGGGATTCATCAGTTGATTTGATACTCCTCGATATGTTGGACTTTGATGTGCTTCTGGGCATGGATTGGCTAGCCACTTGTTATGCTTCGGTGGACTGCCGTGAGAAGGCAGTCAGATTTAGCTTTCCGGGAGAGCCAGTCCTTGTTATTCAGGGAGACCGCAGTGTCACCCTTCCCAGCTTAATTTCTTCTCTTCGCGCTGGTCAGCTCTTGCGGAAGGGATATCAGGGATTCTTAGCGTTTGTTTGTGATACTCGAGCTGCAGAGGTTCCGTTAGACCGGGTCCCGGTAGTTTGTGAGTTCCCTGATGTTTTCCCTGATGAGCTACCTGGGCTACCGCCTGAGCGCGATGTTGAGTTCTGCATTGATTTGATTGCCGGCTCGGGGCCTATTTCTATACCGCCTTATCGGATGGCCATGGCAGAGCTTCGAGAGCTGAAGGATCAGTTGCAGGATTTGTTAGATAAGGGGCTTATTCGACCTAGTGTTTCTCCGTGGAGTGCTCCGGTCCTGTTTGTCAAGAAGAAGGATGGAAGTTTGCGCTTATGTATCGACTACCGCCAGCTGAACAAAGTTACCATTCGGAACAGATATCCTTGTCGCGCATTGATGATTTGTTCGACCAGCTTCAGGGTGCGGGGTATTTTTCGAGGATCGACTTGCGATCAGGATACCATCAGCTGCGAGTTCGACAGGAGGATATACCGAGGACAGCTTTCCGCACGCACTACGGCCACTACGAGTTTTTGGTGATGTCGTTCGGACTCACCAACGCCCCAGCAGCATTCATGGATTTGATGAACCGTACATTCAGGCCGTATCTTGACTTGTTCATCATCGTGTTTATGGACGATATCTTGGTGTACTCCCGGAGCAGAGAGGAGCACGAACAGCACTTGCGGATTACGTTACAGACTCTGAGGGAGCACCAGCTGTTCGCAAAGTTCTCCAAGTGTGCTTTCTGGCTGGACAGCGTCGAATTCTTGGGTCACGTGGTTACGAGAGACGGCATTTGTATGGACCCGAAGAAGATTGAGGCTGTTCAGCAGTGGCCCCGACCTACATCAGTTACTGAGATCCGTAGTTTTCTAGGCTTGGCGGGCTACTACAGGCGTTTTGTTCAGGACTTCTCCCGTATAGCTGCACCATTGACCGGTTTGACCCGGAAGGGAGTTCCTTTCGTCTGGACAGAGGAGTGCGAGCGCAGTTTTCAGCAGCTACGGACTTGTTTGACTACGGCGCCGGTATTATCTTTGCCTTCAGGATCAGGCGGGTTTGTTGTCTACTGTGATGCTTCGCGAGTGGGATTAGGATGCGTATTGATGCAGCATGGCCGGGTGATCGCTTATGCTTCTCGGCAGTTGAAGAAGCATGAACAGAACTACCCCACTCATGATTTGGAGATGGCTGCAGTGGTCTTTGCACTGAAGATTTGGCGACATTACCTTTACGGCGAGTCGTGTCAGATATTCACCGATCACAAGAGCTTAAAGTACATATTTCAGCAGCGAGACCTGAACCTCAGACAGCGTCGTTGGATGGAGTTGGTGAAAGACTACGACTGCGAGATCTTATATCACCCCGGCAAGGCAAATGTGGTGGCAGATGCGTTGAGTAGGAGGCCCGGGGGTAGTCTATCCTTTTTGCGCGCAGTTCAGAGGCAGTCGTCAGCAGATTGGCAGATGTTATGCGACAGCCGAGTTGAGTTCGAGTTCACTCAGACAGGGGGACAGCTCGCGCATGTTCGTGCACGCCCACAGTTGCTTGACCGTATATGTGAGGCACAGCGCAGTGACGACCGTTGCTCAGAGATCATGGCACAGATGGGACAGGGCATATTTTCCGAGTTCGTGGTTGACGATCAGGGGATTTTACGATATGGATCTAGACTGTGCGTACCAGATGCTGATGGATTGCGGCATGATATTCTTGAGGAGGTACACCGATCAGTGTATAGTGTCCACCCCAGTTCCACCAAGATGTACCATGATATGAGAGATACCTACTGGTGGGACGGGATGAAGAGGGACATTGCGGAGTTCGTTTCGAGATGCCTGACTTGTCAGCAAGTCAAGGCCGAGCACCAGAGGCCCGCAGGAGAGCTACAGCCGTTACCCATTCCAGAGAGGAAATAGGAGCAGATTTTGATGGATTTCGTTGTGGGTCTACCCAGGACCAGTCGAGGGTACGACTCCATCTGGGTGATCGTGGATAGATTGACGAAAGCGGCTCACTTCCTGCCAGTGAAGACGACTTTCAGCTTCGCTCAGTATGCTCAGCTCTATATTGACGAGATCGTGCGACTACATGGCGTACCGACTTGTATCGTGTCAGATCGAGGCACTCAGTTCACCAGCCGACTTTGGCCGAGACTTCAGGAGGCTTTGGGCACCCGTTTGAGCTTCAGCACAGCGTTTCATCCGCAGACCGACGGACAGTCAGAGCGGACCATTCAGACTCTTGAGGACATGCTCAGAGCGTGCGTTTTAGACTTTGGTTGTAGCTGGGATCATCATTTACCTCTAGTGGAGTTCTCCTACAACAACAGCTTCCAGGATACTATTCAGATGGCACCTTTCGAGGCATTGTATGGGAGGAGATGCAGATCGCCCGTTTGTTGGACAGAGCTCAGCGAGAGCAGCATTTTGGGGCCGCAGCTTGTTGAGGAGACGACAGCGAAGATACAGTTGATCCGAGACCGGATGAGAGCGGCTCAGAGCAGGCAGAAATCCTATGCAGACAGGCGCCGTCGCAGATTAGAGTTCGCAGTTGGCGACCATGTTTTTCTGAGGGTCTCTCCGATGAAGGGCGTGATGCGTTTTGGGCGAAAGGGGAATCTTAGCCCTAGATTCTTAGGTCCCTTCGAGATCCTCGAGCGTGTCGGCGCTGTTGCTTATCGTTTGGCTCTTCCTCTCAGCTTTCCCGATGTTCACCCCGTCTTCCATGTTTCGATGCTCCGCAAGTACCTTCACGACCCTTCGCATGCGATTCAGCACCCGACAGTCCAGCTAGAGCGCGACCTTTCTTTTGCAGAGCAGCCGGTGGCCATCCTGGATCGGCAGGTGAAAAAGTTGAGGTCGAAGATTATACCAACCGTCAAGGTCCTTTGGCGTAGCCCGAGCAGCGAGGAGGTTACCTGGGAGACCGAGGGCGAGATGAGGAAGAAATATCCCCATCTCTTTGAAGGTACGCGTAGCTATATTTTTAAATTCGGGGACCGAATTTCTTTAAGGGGGGAAGATTGTAGCGTCTTGAATAGTCGTTTTGGTGTTTTCCTGAAATTCGGTGAAAATTCGGTATTTTTCCGAAAACCGTCTTTCTTGTTATTTTGCAGTTTAGGGATAATTATACCTAAAATGGATAGGTAATTGCTTGTTTTTAGTAGCTAATGAGTTAATTATGAAATTCTGGTCGTTTAAAAATTTTCCCTAATTTTTCAATTTTTTAATATTATTTTAAGCCGGTAAGAAAATACATTAAATTAGCGATAAATACAAATTTTTCCGGGCTAATTTTAATCTCTAAAATCATGATAATTAAAATCTAGTGGTAACATAAATTTTTAGTAATTTATTTTGATTTTTAACAAATTTTTGTGATATGAAACGAATTTATTGAATTTTGAGCTAAAACTTGCAATTTTTGACTTGTAGGGGGCCTTTTTGCATAAAATTTCTTTTGTAAAACCCCTCTCTCTTTTTCCTCAGCCCTAGGACAGCCCCACCTTGTGCTAGTCCAGAAATTTCTGGCCTCATTTCCTTGGTTGCTTTCTTGAGTTGATTTAGTTAGTTTATGGCTTTATTTTAAATTTAATGGATAAGTTATGGTACATTGACTTTGGAGGGTTGACCAAGGACTTTTCCCCACTCACCCACACCCCTCCCCATACCTCATTCTGGCCGAAACCTGAACCTCCTCTTCTTCATCTCTTTTCTCTTCATTTTTCTTCAAATTTCTTCAAAAAAACACATCAAAATCCACACTTTATTCAAAAATCCAAACAAAATCCTTATGCTATCATTATCCTTAGCCATTCTTGCTTGAATCTTGGAGCTAGGAAGCCATCATTTGGAGCAAATTTTTCTTGCTTGATCCATAGATCTTGAGGTATAATTCTCATCAAGTTACTTTCTTTTTGCTAAAATCCTTTAATTGTATGGTATTAGTGTTAAAAGTTAACTAATTTCTAATCTAGTTTATAAAAGAGTAGTTTGTTTAAACTAGGGTTTTGAAGCCATGATAATTAATTAAGTTGTTTTGTAGTTAATCTAGTTGTTAATTAACTAATCTATATGGTTACTTTGTTTATGTAGTCTTCAAATATTGCAAATTTAGTTAATTTTAGATGTGTGATTTGGTTGTAAATTGTTGTTTTAGGATTTTCAAGAGAGGGTTTATGTATGGATTGGGTTGTGAAGCATGATTAGTGAGTTGAATTAAGATTTAGAAACCATTATTTAGTTGATTAAACCTAATTTGTTATCTAGTTGTTTTGCTAACCTAATCTAGAAGGTTAACTTGCTAATTGGGTTTGAAATTAGTGTTAAATTAAGGTTTTCATGTAAAGTTTGGATTAGAATTGCTAGGTTATATAATTCAAGTAATGGTTGTTATGGAAAATAGGTTTTGAATCTTTGCTAATGTGTTGTAATTATAGTGGTTGTAGATTGCTTGTTGTGTGGTTGGATATTGTGTTGGATTGTGATATCCGTATCGCTAATCTTCGATTTTGCACCAAAATTGCTAGTTTGTGCTTACTAGTTTTGTTATAAAATTATGTGATGAATTATTTTTGATATCTTGATGATTGTGTTGGCTTATCCTATGACGTTTAGGATGCGTGTGTGCGGATTTTTGAGTAGTCGGGTTTTAGTTTTGCCGGGCGACCAAATCGGCGTTTTTTTGGCAGTTTTTGCGATATTCGCGTGTGTTCCGCGCACTTTGTGCACGTTGTACCTAGCTAGCGAACGTTAGTAGTTTCATTTGGGTTTTGCGTCGTTCTTGATATGTAACCTTATGTTTGGTATTGATGTAAATTCCAGGTTCGGTCGCGGAGACGTCAGACGCGGCGCGAAAGGGAAAGGCGGTGATTGGACACAGCTAGCCAGGGATTCCGGTGAGTAGATGTAATATCTACGGGGGACTATCGTTGGATGGCGCAAGCCGCCCGATAGTTTTAGTAACTTACAAGACCCTTAGTGATGTTAGTAATTAGGGGTGAAATACTTATTTGACTATTTGCTGCATCCATGCATTATATTGACATACCTATACGAAACCATTTTATAGGACACCTGCACCATTGCTAGGGTTTTTATATGCAGCACGGGCACTATTCATGCTTACACACACACCCAGGTAATTGCCATGCCACCACACTAGATAACCTTTAAATTTAAACCTTTTACCAATTGATACTTAAACTTGTGCTATTGCCTTTAATTCCTTAAAATGAAACCGTAGAATTGCTATTCATGTGCATGTACTTCATCATATTAATTGTTCATACTTAATCCATTGATCACACATCGCAACTTGATTATTGATATCATACGCATTCATTATCATTGATATATGCACTTATGAGGATTTCTTGAGATTTTATGATATTGCTGGATTTCGGGGGAAAACCGCAAAATTTCTAAACTTATTATATTTTAAAATATGTAAATTGCGGTTTTCTAGTGATGTAAGTGTCGTCCACCATGAGTTTGCTGTGGTTTTGGAAATCCGTGTCGAGGAGTGGAGGAACCGGCACGGGTACATGGTGGGCCCGGTAAGGTACCCCGGGGCAAGAGGAATGTGATGTTGACGTTGAGCCTGGCAGGGGACGGATTACCTACCGGTGACTTCATTGGGCACGGCGGATATCCAGAGGATACCGACCGGGGCCGCGAGGGGATAAGATATTGATATTGAGATGGGTCAGCCGGATGGCTGAGGCCAGAGACACTATGACATAGATTTATGAGATTTGAGACAGCTTTTGGGTGTCGTTGCTGGACACCGATTTTCGTCGATTCATTGACATTATGCTGGCATTCTAAAAGAGTTTCAAAAACAAAAAGAGATAAAATATTTCTTATATATACCTATTGAGACCTCAGATATTCATGTTGCATACATATTCGTACACTGATGTTGTATACACACCTGCTAGTGCATCCAGTCATACCTGTATTATAGATGCTAGGATGCTTGTGTGCATGCATACGATAGCCTTTGTAGATGTTATTTATTAGTCACGAGTTGGCAACTCACCCCCGTTGTGCCACAGTCTTTTGCAGGTCCGCTCCGTCAGTTCTGTAGCGGCGGGCGCACTTGTTCTTTTGCCTCTTTTGCCTGAGCTCGAGATTTGCTCATAGGTGGGTTATGTTATTACTTTTGTACCACCTTGTATATTCTTTGTATCTAGTGTACTCCATCTACTGTTTCTACCAGTTTTATTGTATATTGACCTAGAGATGAGACTGTGAGGTTTGTGGACTTTATGCTGTATTTTGGGGTCGAGCTCACTTGAGTCGACATGATGTTTTCTTATGCTTTATTATGATTATTATGCTTGTTGTCATTTATATTGCGTGGGATTTGTGACCGCCTTGTGGCGAAGAGCTAGCTCCCAATTGGGGATGCCCTATTTTGTTGGATTCATGTATATTTTGTTGTACCCATTTTTGGGGGCCAGTATTTACAAAGGAGACTCTGCCGAAATTTTCGGAAAAATTGGTATTGTTTTTAAAAGGGTTTTACATGAATTATTTGATAAACTTGCTTTCAAATGATTGGGTTTTCTTCACTCTTTTGCTTAATTGGTTTTGTTTTCTGGGCTTTGGCTTACTTATTTTACGGACGTCTTTAGACGTTTCGTAAACTTAAGTGCCAGTCACGTTCCGTACCCTGCGGGTCGTGACACCAGGTTTTCCAGAATAGAAATTTGTTTTTGGGGGCCTATAAATCCGTATTTTTTATCGAACTTCAATACGCTTTGACTATAAGGGTTATATCTGTGATGTTTATATGTATTGAACGTCGGCTAATCGCTATATGTCGATTAGTCGGGGTTATACATATCTGTAATCTGTGTTTGATGATGGTATGTGTATATGAATGTGTTGGATTGTCGCGGATGAATAGCCGGGGTGGATGTGAGATGAGTGTTTCTTTTTCTTTCATTCATTGTAATATGTAAATTGATGTAATATTATTATTTGTATGGCCGCACAACCGGGTCGGGGTTGTAGCCGTCATTGTATAATTCTTTTTACTGTTTTTGCTCCTAGGATAGACCCATGGAGGGGGTGCACAAACTACCGGGTATCTCGAAGTGCCGAGTGGCCTACTCACGGTGTTGAGGGAGGTTGCTTCTCTTCGGGTACTTGGCGGGTAGTTTGCCGCACCCGTAGGGGTCTTGGGTGGGGTATTTGGCTATTCACCACGACCGTGTAATCCGCTTTTCGTTGCAGGCTCGAACGGATTGCGGATTCCTAGTATATCCAATGTATTCATCTGTGATCTGTAATGTCTATCATTGCTATATTTTTATATATGATAACTATTTAGGCGTTGCTTATGTTTTACAGCCGCGCTAGCCCAGCCCCCGCTCTGTCGTTAGTTAAGTAACCTAACGGGTGATGACGGGGCCCCGTGGTGAATGCGAATGGCATAAGCGTACGTCATATTTTGGTTGTTTTCTGCAATGGTAGGATTAAATGATGGGACGCATTAAAAGAACTAATGCAAGAAAATAAACCAAGTAAAAGTCGATTGGAACACTTTGAAAACCACTCGGTTCTTTTCAAAACTAAACTTTTAAACGCGGAGCTTGAACCACTCCTTTTAAAAGCTATCTCGTTCCATCGATTATATCAAGTTCACTACGTTCACGGTTTCGCCAAAACCATTCGTAGCCCTCCATCATTTCAGTTAAATATACGGTAGTATTCAAGCTATGTATTTTGACCTCACGCCAAGGCATAGTGATTGGTAGCTGCCGGATATTTATCTGTTGCATAGATAGAATGCGTTGGTTTGAGACAGTCGTACTGCCATTTTGGCCTACGTCAAGGGTAGGTACGGGTGGGTTCAAATTAACCGGGATAATGATGGGAAGAACTTGACATGTGACTTATTACATTTTGACCTCACGCCAAGGTCATAAGAGCATGGGGCAAAAATCCACATCGAGAGTTTCATAAGTACTGAAACTTGCTAGCGCTGCATACCATTTGGAGTGTGATAATTCTGGTAGGATTCCTTCGGTTTTATCACGCGATGATATTTGGATCCCGATCCTACTGTGAGTATATGCTACTCCTCGGGAAAACTCTCACTTAACGATCAATGCTATAAACTTAGTAGGTGTCTAGAAAGGTGTTAGCGGGGCTATGCCCACAGGGAAAAGAGGTTACTTAATTAAGGAACTTCGCGAAAGCGTCGGAAAACCTCCCTCGAAGTACCGACACTGGCCTGGCTGAACGGTTAAGCAAGTATTGTACGGTGAGATTGATCCTGACTAATCCTTTCTTTACGGTTTGAGAAGGGATTCGAGAGACAGTGGGAGCCATCCAGTTTAGACAAACTAAAAACCACTCTAAACTTGCAAGAGCATCATGCTAAAGTGTTTCTTTTCTCTCTCCTAATTGCAGCGACCATTCAACATGACCGGACTTAAGTTATTACTAGATAAAAACATATTGACAGGGCCAAACTACAAAGATTGGCTCAGGAATGTCAAGATGGCAATCACTTATGACAAGTTGGGGTATGTCCTTACCACCAAAGCTCCCCCTGTCTCAGGTCTTAAAACCAGTGTCGTAGATAGGGAAATCTACAAGACCTGGGAAATAGATTGCGCGAAGGCCAAATGCCTCGTACTAGCCTCGATGGACAACGAACATCAGAGGAGGCACGAGAATATGGACCTAGAGTCCATATTTCTTCATACAAAAGAACTGTATGGAGAGCAGTCTCGTATCGCAAGATACGAAGTGTCGAAGAAGTTGTTTTCGGCAAGGTTGGCCGTCGGATCATCGGTAGCGGAACACGTGCTTAAGATGATTGGCTACATTGAGGAGCTCGCGGACCTTGGGACCACGTTGGAGAATAAACTCTATACTTATTTGATTCTCCAGTCCCTTACTTCCAGTTACGCCCAGTTTATCCTTAACTTCAACATGCAAGGAAAGGAGGTTGAACTTTCCGAACTTCTGAACATGTTGAGGAGTGCTGAGGGCACCCTACAGAAAGGTAGGGAGACATCCACTTTGTTTGTAGGAGGATCTTCCTCTTCTAGATCCAGGGCGAAAGCCAAGGGTAAGAAGAAGAAAGCCCCCGCCAAACCAAGAGGCGGTGTCGGTAAAGTGGATACGAAGGGAAAAGGAAAAGCAACAAAGATAGCGGGAAAGCTGGTGGGGAAGGAAGAATGCTTCTATTGTCACAAAAGTGGTCACTGGAAACAGGATTGCAAGGCTTGGAAAGCCAGAACACAGGATTTGAAGCGAGTTGCAGCTTCAGCTTCAGGTGTGTATGTTATTGAAAACTGTCTATCAATAAACTCTACTTCCTGGGTATTGGATACCGGGTCAGGATCTCATATCTGTAATTCTTTGCAGGCGTTGAGAAAGCGTAGAGTTTTGAAGGCAGGTGACATGACCCTCAGAGTTGCAAACGGTGCTAGCATGGATGCTGAGGCCGTGGGGGACTATCACCTGGGATTGTCAGATGGACACTTTTTGGTTTTACGTAGTTGTTATTATGTACGAAATGCAACCTGTAATATCATTTCTGTATCTTTATTATCTAAAGAAGGTTATGAATTTGCATTTGTTAGTAATGTAGTGAAAATTCACCTTAATCAAGTTTTGATTGGGTCAGGTACATTGAACAACGGTATATACGTTTTAAACCAACCACAGATTTTCAATGTCCAGAATACACACAAAAGAAAGTCTCCAGAAATCAATAAAACTTTCTTATGGCATTGTAGACTGGGTCACATCAATGAGAGAAGGTTGACTAAGTTACATGCAGAAGGATATTTGGATCCGTTCGAATATCAATTGTATGCAACTTGTCAATCCTGTCTCAAAAGAAAGATTACAAAGACTCCGTTCACTGGACACGGAGTAAGAGCGAGCGAGCTCTTGGGACTCGTATACAGCGACGTGTGCGGTCCAATGTCTACACATGCACGAAGCGGTTATTCTTACTTCATTACTTTTACGGATGATTTCTCAAGGTTCGGACATGTCTTCTTAATGAAGCATAAATCCGAAGCTTTTGAAAAGTTCCAGGAATATAAGAATGAAGTAGAAAAACAAACAGGCAAAAGTATCAAGGCACTGAGATCTGATCGAGGTGGTGAATACTTGAGTGCCGAGTTCCTGGGTTACTTAAAAGAGAATGGAATTCTCTCTCAGCTTACTCCTCCATACACTCTGCAACATAACGGTGTATCGGAGAGACGGAACCGAACCCTATTAGATATGGTATGGTCCATGATGAGTAACGCTGAGTTGCCGCGATCGTTCTGGGGATATGCACTAGAATCAGCTGCATACCTTTTGAACCGGGTTCCCACTAAGACTGTACCTACCACACCATATGAGTTATGGAGTGGGAAGAAACCCTATCTTCAATACCTGAAGATTTGGGGATGTCCAGCTTATGTCACAAAGCAGCATGTGGACAAGCTCGAGGCACGCTCAGTACTGTGTAAGTTTGTGGGATACCCAAAGAACTCCAGGGGGGATCTTTTCTATTACGCAGAGGAACAAAAAGTCCTTGTTTCTCGTAATGCCCATTTTCTGGAACATCAGTTCTTAGAAAAGGAAATAAGCGGGGGCGCAATAGAACTGGAAGAAATTCCAGAACCACAAACTATTACTGAAAGATTAGAAGAACCAGAGGGTTCGAAAGATCAGGACATTCCCACGCCACTCCGCAGGAGTAGTAGGCAGTCTCATCCGCCCGAGAGATACTACGGTTTTCTTATTGATGGGAATAGAGAGGATTGCATCATAGATTGTGATGAGCCTACTAGCTTCCAGCAAGCCATTCAGAGCGTCGACTCGATAAAATGGCTGGATGCAATGCGGACCGAAATGGAGTCCATGTACACCAACAAAGTATGGACGTTGGACATTGCTCCAGATGGGGTAAAACCCGTAGGATGCAAGCGGATCTTCAAAAGGAAGATTGGTGTAGATGGACAGGTTAAGACCTATAAAGCTAGACTGGTTGCAAAGGGTTTTCGTCAAAGACCTCGTTTGGACTATGACGAAACCTTTTCTCCAGTAGCTATGCTGAAATCCATTCGGATCCTTCTTCCCATTGCTTCCTTCCACGATTATGAGATTTGGCAGATGGACGTAAAGACAGCTTTTCTAAATGGACATTTAGAGGAGTGTGTCTATATGGATCAGCCAGAGGGTTTCATTCAGAGTGGGAGCAGCGGAAAGGTGTGCAAGTTGCTTAAGTCCATTTATGGACTAAAGCAGGCATCGCGGAGTTGGAACATCTGTTTTGATGAGACGGTCAAGGAATTTGGCTTTATCAAAAATCCAGATGAACCATGCATCTATTGTAGATTTGTAGCAAGAACTGTAGTATTCCTCATTTTATACGTGGATGACATTCTCTTAATAGGAAATGACATTCCTATGCTACAATCTGTCAAGGGGTTCTTGTCACACAGGTTCTCCATGAAAGACCTGGGTGATGCCTCATACATTCTGGGTATCCGGATCTACCGTGACAGATCCAAAAGGATATTAGGACTTTCGCAGTCCAGGTACATCGACGCCATACTGAAGAGACTCAGTATGGAAGGTTCCAAGCGCGGTAATCTACCGGCTTGTCACGGGATCACCCTCTCCAAAGAGATGTCTCCCAAGACTGATTTGGAGAGGGATCTCATGTCCATTATACCCTACACTTCTGCGGTAGGTTCTATAATGTATGCGATGTGTACCAGACCGGATGTGGCTTATGCACTGAGTGTGGTAAGCAGGTATCAGTCAAACCCTGGGGAGAAACATTGGATAGCAGTAAAGAACATTCTCAAGTACCTGAGAAGGACTAAGGAGATGTTCTTGGTGTATGGCGGAAAAGACCTCCAGATTGAGGCCTTTGCTGACTCCAGCTTCCAGAGTGACAAGGATGATTCCAAGTCCATGTCGGGTTTTGTCTTTACCCTCAATGGAGGGGCGGTGTGTTGGAAGAGCTCCAAACAGGAAATCTTTGCTGACTCGACAATGGAAGCGGAATACATCGCTGCATCTGATGCCGCAAAAGAAGCTGTCTGGATGAGGAAGTTCTTGAAAGAACTTCAGGTGGTTCCGTCCATTGTTGACCCAATACCTCTGTATTGCGACAACAACGGGGCTATAGCTTTAGCGAAGGAACCCAGGTCCCATCAGAAATCCAGACACATCTTGAGGCGGTATCACCTGATCAGGGAGATCGTGGATCGCCAGGAGATCGAGGTTCGGAGGGTTGCATCAGAAGATAACACAGCAGATCCATTCACCAAGGCCTTGCCCCAGACTCAGTTCGAGCGGCTGATCGAGATGATAGGTCTTTGATACGCCAGTACATGGCCTTAGTGCAAGTGGGAGATTGTTAGTGTATATGCCCTAGAGGCCATTACTGTATCATACTAGTTTGTATATTACTTGATGGAAGCTTGGGATATTCACAGTTGTATATACAATCTTGCTCGAAATGGTAGTGTGCTACTTGGTTTGTCTCTGCTTTAATATGTGCATGTGTTTCTTTTAGCATATTGCTGATACACATATTAGTAGAGCCCTTAGGATCTTTGCTTGATTACCAGCGTTGTGATGGCGCTCACACTCATGGGAGCTGGGTGATCTATAAGCACATCCTTATACAGGTCCCTAGTCGTTGGACTATCGAGACAGGGCATCGATACTCCGGAGTAGACTAGCGTATGCGCTTCTCATCCCAGTGTGGGAGACGGTCTGTCCCACAGCTGTCATTACGTCGTACTTAAGATAGTATGCGGGTGCTCGTTAGGTTACGAGTACACTGAACAGGACTCGTCGGGAACTGTTGTTTGGTATTATACCTATCGTCAGTTATCAGTTCCCAGGTGACATGAGTACAGCTTAGTCCGCTGACTTGACACTGTCACTTCGCCTCGAGTGTGTTCCCACTGCACTTTGATTACTACCCTACCACGGCTCAAAGGAGTCGTGCAAACAGGTAGTTTTTGGGTGCAGTCCCGAAGCACTTGGAGGCAGTGAGGTTAGACAGGATTCGTCTCTCCGGGTATTGGGAGTTGACATCGCGCTGTGTCCAGGAGAGCCATTACACGAGTAGTCCCTTGCCAGGGCAAGCGAGATATACTGGTAGGTTTCCAGTGTTATCTCAGGGTGTTCTGGGCTACACTCCGACACGACTTGTACCGCTATTAGGGGACTGACGTTCACCGCCCCCTAGGCCCGCCATGCGATGTATCAGACGAACAGACCGGACTGTACGGAGACTGTCATATACAGGCTCAGTAGGAGTTCAGATGGGGTTCACCTCGTCAGTCTTCTTATCGATATCTACCTGGGGACCGTTACGTACAGCTAGTGCCGCTTGCAGTCTGTGGTTAAACCCACTGCCAGCGTAGTGTCGAGTCTTTAGAGTCCCACACAGAGAGCTATTCGCCTTTAGGCAAAATGAGTAGAGGTCGCATGGTTTTGCGACAGGGTTCATTCACATCCGCGCACTTGTGCACGTTTGCTGTTCGGACAGCTTATACTAGCGGGCTTTGGTTTAAGCCGGATCCTAGTATATGATTTGGGATTGGTTTTTCTCTTTGTATTCGTGTTCCTCGGATAACGAATACGGGTGCGTATGCACAGTTGCTTGAGACAGAGGGAGAGGACTTTGATTAGGGTTAATAACCATTGTCATTTTATTAACCCTAATGCTTATGTGTGTATTATGGTTAATTGATATTAGTTTAATAATTGTGCATGGTTATGGTTGTTGACCATTTGACCTTCTTGACTTGTTGACCTTGGTTGACACTTTGACCATCATCATTTCATTTGTAAGATGCTCTTTGATCCTTGCAATTTGCATTAAAAATGAAATGATAATGGTCATGTCTTGATTAAGCCATGACAATTATCTTACTAATTATCTAATTAAAATAATACACACATATATATGAGAATGGTTTATTTTATTCTCATTCTATCATTCACTTTCTCTCTCTTGTTCTTCCTCTCCCTCAAGCTCTCCCCTCTCATGTGTTGAGAAACAGTTGAGCTTGAGAAAAACCCCTTCTTGATAATCTCTACTCTCATCTAGGGTTCAAGAATTAGCACTTCTTGCACCCTAGTTACTTCTAGCTTGGAGTTGAAGCCAAAGGTTGAGGCTTTCGGGTGGATCTTTCTTCGACGTGAGAAGACAACAAAGGTGACCTCTTTCCACTACTCCAAGGAGCAAGGAGAGAAGGACATAAAGCCCTAGGTATAACCTTTCTAACACTTAGCTAGTTTCTAGTTAGCTTTAGCTTGTTTTTGTTTAGCAAAGATCCTTCTTTGTCTAGTCCATGTTGCCTAAGTTGATAAAAATTTGATTTTTATTCCGTTTTCCGCCTCCCCGAAAGTACCGGGGTGGGCAACGTGGACTTACAGTTACCAGCCCCCTAGGCCAGATATGCGATGCTCATAGATGAACGGACCGAACTGTACGGATATTGTCACTGATAGGCTCAGTAGGGTTTCAGGATGAGTTCGCTCATCAGCTTCCCTTTCTGTCAATACATGGGCAGCCGTTATGTACAGCTAGTACCACTCACGGCTTATGGTTAAACCCACTGCTAGAGTATTGACGAGTCTTTAGAGTCCCTCACAGATGGTTTCCCAAGTTCGGGTGAAACGTTGTAGATGCCGTATGGTTTTATGGCAGGGTTCGAATATGCACGTGCATTTGTGCATGTGTCATATTTCGGACAGTTAATACAGGTGGGCTTTGGTTTAAACCAGATCCAAGTATTATAATGAGTCGGAATATTTTAGTCTCATCGTATTCGTATTCGGTCGGAATACGGATATAGGTATGTATGTACAGCTGAGGGGTATTCTCGTAATCCGTTACGAGAATACTTTAGAAGATGCATTTATTTTTGATTAATCATTTTAGTTTAAATGATTAAATGGATTTTGGAAAGTGTGACTCATTAGTGTGACTCATTGATTCTAGAATGCTCACTAATGACTCATGTAATGAGTCATCTAGTGAGTCATTAAAGAATTAATTGAGTTTGTTTTGGGTGAGATATTTTAGGGTTGAGTTGGAGATTTTTTTGTAAGATATTTTCTTTGTTTCTCCAAAACAAAACCTTATATATATCACACACAAAAGATAAGGGCAGCCAAGGGGTTATTTTTGTGTGCTTGGTTTTTCCTCTCTTGAGATAGTTTCTTGAGCTCACAATTTCCAACTCTTTCCATTTTCTTCAACCTCCACTCTTACCCTCTCATGTGATGAGAACCAAAGAGTGTATTGAGACAAAGTATTTCACTCATTCTCTACTTCATCTTGGTCATCTCTTTTAGCAGACTTGATGTCAGAGTTGCCTCGGTATAGAGGCGGGAGCCCGTATAAAGAATCGATGATATGGTGCCACCTCGTCAAGATGATCGGAGTCGTAGCGAGGAGCGTGGGATGATGGATAAAGACCGAAGGACACGGATCAATCGGTATAGCCTTTCTACCTCTTTACAGTTTGTTAGTTTAGCGTTAATGGTTAGATCCGGGTTAAAGTATGCGAAAGTGTCAGTTGTAAAAGTTTTTGTTCCGCGTTTGGCCTCCGTTAATTGGCCGGGGCGCTACCGTAGACTTACAGATAGTATACAGGTGCTTATTGGGTTATGAGTACGCTGGACGGACTCGCCGGGAACATGCTAGATAGTATTATAGCTATTGTCAGATAGCAGTTCTCAGGTGACATGAGTACAGGTTAGTCTGTCGACCTGAGATTGTCATTTGTCTTGTGTGAGTTCCCACTATGCTTTGATTACTACCCTACCATGACTCAAAGGAGTCGTGCAAACAGGTTTTAGTTGGGTATAGTCCCTAGCCACATGGAGGCAGTGAGCTGATCGTCAGGGATTCGTCTCTCCCGGTATTAGGGGTTGATGTCGCACTGTGCACGGGTGGCTACCACCCGAAATTCTTAGCCAAGGTAGACGAGAAATACTGATTTGCATCAGTAGTTTCTCAGTGGGTGATAGGCTTCATACCGACACGAAATATCGCAATATTAGGGGTCTGACTTTATCTACCCCGCTAGACCCGATATGCGATACTCTTTGACGAACATACCGAACTGTATGGAGATTGTCACGGACAGGCTCAGTAGGGGTTCGGATGAGTTTGCTCGTCGTCCTTCCTTTCGCTCAATACCTGGGTAGCCGTTACGTACAGCTAGTGCCACTGACGTGCTTGTGGTTAAACCCATTGCCAGTGTATTAACGAGTCTTTAGAGTTCCACACAGTGGGTTTCCATGGTTCTGGCGAAATGATGTAGTTGCTGTATTGGATACATGCAGGGTTCCGATCGAATGATTGTACTAGTTATCCGGACGTTCGATCGGACGGTTGATAATACTAGCTGGCTCGGGTTTGAGCCGGATTATTAAATTAGGTATTGATTTAATAATTTACGTATATGTATTTCGATATGTATATATTATGTTCTTTGTGTTATTCTATCTCTTTGGGTATTCGTATTTCGGTACGAATACAAGTATGTATATACAGTAGAGTGTAATCCGTATTTATTCGGAAAACATTCTAGAAGGTGGACACCTCATTTTAGATTTAACCATTTATGATAAATGGTAAATGAGGTGTATAGGAAGAGAGAGGGGAGTATGGTGAGAACCATGCTTGTATAGTGTTGCACAAATGAATCAACAATTCATTTGTGCAAACTATTCAAGCATGGGTTGGTTTTTAAAATGAAAGATATTTTTTTACAAAACCTTGCTTGAGATTTTCTTCATTATTTTTTGAGATTGTTTTTTCACCTCACCATTAGCTTCACTCTCCTCTTGAGTTTTCTTAAGTTCCTCCACCTTCATCTTTAACCTCCTCTCTACAATCTCATGTGTTGAGAATTAAAAGAGGAGGTGAGATAGATATACACTTTGAACACTTTACCACATCTTAGTCACTCTAGATTAGCAATCTAGAGTCCCTAGTTGTTTCACTTGATCTTTTGTGTGGAGCTAGAGCCAAGAGCTACATCCTTCGGGTGGATCATCTTTGACGGAGGAGAACTAGCGACCAAGCTCAATCGTGGACACCTCAAGGAGCTAAGGAAGATGGTAGAAGAACGAAGGACATTGTTCATATAACCTTCTATCTCAGTAGCTAGAACATCTTGTATTTAGCTAGTGTAGGTTTATGGTTTCGATTCTAGTCGGGTTCGTTAGAGCCAGTTTTTTAAACGTCAATTTTTGTTCCGCATCGGCCACGGTAGATGGCCAGGGCGTTAGCAAAACCCTAACATGGTATCAGAGCCACCCCATAAACCCTTACTAGCTAGTTTGCACGAGGTTAAAATGTCGATCGACCAAATTTTCCGAATCGTTTTTTCATTTCGACATGCTCGCTGCCATTTTTATAACTTGTTCAAAAAATTATTTAGATTGTCTTAAAAATATGTGCATGCAATTTTAGAGCACCAGAAGAAAATTGAACACGAGAGCCAACAATTTGGCCACGGAACCGCCGCATATCATGCCTATTGGCGTCGGTTCCGCGGTCAATATGTGGTCTCTGTGTGCCAGATTTCTTCTGGTATTCTAATCCTTGGAAATATGATTTTTGGGATGTATGGTTTTGGCCTAGATTTGTTTGAGTGCTGGTTTGCATTTAGGGCCAATATGGAAATGTTAGTCGATCGAAATTTTAAGTATACGTGATTATCAATGCATGTGATTATATCTGCGACTGTGAATATCATTGAGCGGTACAACCCGACTAATTGCTATATGTTCAACTAGACGGGTTTACAAACACGATATTCACGTTGATGTTCTGAGTTGTGTTGATATTGTGGTTGGGTTGTCGTGTTGGATAGCCTATGGTGCAATGGTAGTAGTACAGTTCAGATTCATTTGTATATTCATTGTTGCGGGGCGAGCGTCTGATATGTCTGTAAGTTGATATGCAACACCCCACGAGTTGCGGGGAGGCGGAAATTTGAAAAACAATCATGTTTATAAAGCGAACATCAACTAACCGAAAATCGTTTCTAAACAATACTTAACAATAAGCATAGAGTTCTAAGCTACTAAGTAAAGAGATCATACCAAACGATTCTAGTCCTTCGTCTTTACGACCTCTACGGCCTCCTTGGATCTCCACGTCCTCCTCGGCTTCCTTCCGTGATAGACGATCCACCCGAGAACCCTAATCCAAGCTATTACCTCTAAACTTGAGGTTACTTAGTTTCTCTAGTTGCTAATTAAAGTAACTAAGGTGATGTAGAGTTAGGTTATGGAGTGTTTAGTCTTTACTAATCCTTGTACTCAACTCATGAGTGGTAGGATTAGGGTTTTGAGAAGGAGAGAGAGCTTGAGGAGAGAGAAGGTGGAAATGATGATGATATGAGAAAAGCTTCTCACTTGAATATATCAAATATAATGAATTATCAAATAATATCAATTAAATGATTATTCAGCATGCTTCATTTATTCAAGAAGAGTGATTCATCATGTGAGTCATTAGATCATTAATGATGCATTAATGATTCATTTAATGATATGATGAATCATATGAATGAGTCACTAAAGCAAATAATGAAAATGCCACCTTAACCCCTCATGTCACATCCTTCTAGAAGCTTCTAGGAAATTACGAGAACGCCCCTCGCATCCGTGAAAACACGGAAAAACTTTATACTGTATAAATCTAATAACCTGATACTAGAATCTGGCTTAAACCAAAGCCGGCTAGTAAAAACTGTCCGAATGTCGTACGTGCGTTTAAACACGTATGCGTCCGAACCTTTGTCGTAAAACCATACGACCTCTATATCTTTTCTCCTGGGTTTGGGAAATCTCTATGAGGGACTCTAAAGACTCGACTACTACGCTGGCAGTGGGTTTAACCACAGACCACAAGCGGCACTAGCTGTACGTAACGGTCCCCAGGTAGTTGTCGATAAGAAAACCGATGAGGTAACCCATCCGAAATCCTACTGAGCCTGTCCGTGACAATATCCGCGCAGTCCGGTCTGTTCATCTAAGAGTATCGCATGTATGGTCTAGGGAGGTGGTGGACGTCAGACCCCTAATAACCGTACAAGTCGTGTCGGTATGGCTCAAGACCATATGAGAATCTACTGATCATTCCATCGGCAATTCTCAATCAGCCCTGGCCAGGGACTTATGGTAATGACCAACCGACCATAGTGCGATATCAACTCCCTATACCGGGAGAGACGAATCCCTAACAGTCGCTCACTGCCTCCACATGCTTCGGGACTGTGCCCAACTAAAACCTGTTTGCACGACTCCTTTGAGCCGTGGTAGGGTAATAATCAAAGCACAGTGGGAACTCACACGAGACAAATGATGAATTTAAGTCAACAGACTATCTGCACACATGTCACCTGAGAACTGCTATCTGACGTTAGGTATAATACCATCCAGTCAGTTCTCGGCGAGTCCTGTCCGGTGTACTCACACCCAGTGAGCATCTGTATACAATCTTAGGTGGACACCACCAATGGCTGCGGGACCAATCCATCGCCCCTCGTCAGGGTCTAGATATGTATACACTAGTCTACTCCAGAGTATCGATGCCCAGTCTCGATACTCCTGCGACCAGGGATATCTAAGGATGTGCATATTGACTATCCAGCTCCCACTAGTATGACAGCCATCACAACGCCGGTAGTCAGGCAAACACCCTATGGGCTTTATCAACATGTATATATATAAATACCAAGTAAAATATATCATATGTTAAGATAAAGACAAACTAAATAGCGTACTATCATATCAAGCAAGATTGTCATGTACATACATATCCCTAGCATCCTATACAATGAAAGCCTCTAGGGCATATATATCCAACAATCTCCCACTTGCACTAAGGCCTATAATTGGCGCATTGAGTACCCACTGTCTCTACCAGATCCAGTTGCTGGCGTACCGCATGTCCAACATCTCGAATAGCCTCTCGAACTGTACTTGAGGGATGGCCTTGGTGAATGGATCTGCCGTGTTGTCTTTTGTGTCCACTCTCCGTATCTCGATCTCCCGACGATCCACGATCTTCCTGATCAGGTGAAACCGCCTTAAGATATGCCTGGATTTCTGATGGGACCTTGGTTCCTTCGCTAATGCTACAGCCCCATTGTTATCACAATACAAAGGTATTGGATTGGCAATGGACAGAACCACCTGAAGTTCAGAAATGAACTTCCTCATCCAGACAGCCTCTTTTGCGGCTTCACTAGCAGCTATATACTCAGCCTCCATAGTTGAGTCTGCGACGGTATCCTGTTTGGAACTCCTCCAACATACCGCCCCTCCATTGAGGGTAAACACAAAACCCGAAATGGATTTAGAATCATCTTTGTCACTTTGGAATCCGGAGTCGGTGAAAGCCTCAATCTGGAGGTCCCCATTACCGTAAATCAAGAACATCTCCTTAGTCCTTCTCAGGTACTTGAGAATGTTCTTTACCGCTATCCAATGCTTCTCACCTGGGTCAGACTGATATCTGCTTACCACACTAAGTGCGTAAGCTACATCCGGTCTGGTATATAACATCGCATACATTATAGATCCTACTGCCGAAGCGTAGGGTATAATGCCCATGCGAGCCCTCTCTTCATCAGTCTTAGGAGACATCTCTTTGGAGAAGGTGATCACGTGACAAGCGGGCATGTTACCGCGCTTGGAATCTTCCATACTAAATCTTTTTAGTATAGTGTCAATATACCTGGACTGTGAAAGTCCCAACATTCTATTGATCTATCACGATAGATCTTAATGCCCAGAATGTATGATGCATCTCCCAAGTCTTTCATGGAGAATTTCTGTGACAAGAAAAGCTTTACTGATTGTAGCATAGGGACATCATTCCCTATCAGTAGTATGTCGTCGACGTACAAAACGAGGAAGACTACTACTTCTTCTACAATCTTCCTATAAATACATGGTTCATCTACATTTTTGATAAAGTCAAATTCCTTGACAGTCTCATCAAAGTAGATGTTCCAACTCCGCGATGCTTGCTTTAATCCATAAATAGATTTAAGCAATTTGCACACTCTTCCGCTGCTCCCACTGTCTAAGAAATCTTCTGGTTGATCCATGTAAACACTCTCTTCTAAATGTCCATTTAGAAAAGCTGTTTTTACATCCATCTGCCAGATTTCATAGTCATGGAAGGCAGCAATGGCAAGTATGATCCGAATGGATTTAAGCATAGCTACTGGTGAAAAAGTTTCATCATAGTCCAATCCTGGTCTTTGACGAAAACCTTTTGCAACTAGTCCAGCTTTGTAGGTTTCCACTTGTCCAAATGCACCAATCTTCTTTTTGAAGATCCATTTGCATCCAACTGGTTTCACCCCAGGAGGAGCAACTTCTAAAGTCCATACTTTATTGGTGTACATGGATTCCATTTCGGATCTCATCACATCCAGCCACTTCACCGAGTTGCTACTCGTGATAGCCTGCTGAAAACTAGTAGACTCATCATCATCGATGATGCAATCCTCTCTATCCCCATCAAGAAGAAAACCATAGTATCTTTCAGGAGGATGAGAAAGCCTACTAGATCTGCGGAGTGGCGTTGGTTCGTCATGTTCTATTGAAATCTGAGATTCTACAAAGTCCTCGGTAGCAGTTTGAGGTTCTGGAATTTCTTCCAGTTCTACCGCGCTCCCACTAATTTCTTTTGCAAGAAATTCGCTTTCTAAGAAGACAATGTGGCGAGCGACAAACACCTTTTGTTCTTCAGTGTGGTAGACCATATACCCCCTTAAATGCTTGGGGTATCCTACAAACTTGCATAAAACCGATCGTACCTCGAGCTTGTCCGGATTATGCTTTTTAACATATACCGGATACCCCCATATCTTTATATACTTGAGATATGGTCTCTTCCCGCTCCACATTTCATATGGAGTGGTAGGCACAGACTTAGTCAGAACTCTATTTAATAGGTATGTTGCTGATTCTAGAGCAAATCCCCAGAAGGAAAGTGGTAACTCAGCACCACTCATCATTGAACGCACCATGTCTAACAGAGTGCGATTCCTCCTTTCTGATACACCATTATGCTGAGGTGTAAAAGGTGGAGTAAGCTGAGAGAGAATTCCATTCTCTTTTAAGTATTCAAGGAAATTGGTATTTAAGTATTCTCCACCTCGATCAGATCGAAGTGTCTTGATGCTTTTACCAGTCTGTTTCTCTACTTCATTTTTATACTCCTTAAACTTCTCAAAGGCCTCGGATTTATGTTTCATTAAGAATATATGTCCATACCTAGAGAAGTCATCAGTAAAAGTTATGAAGTAGGAGTGACCGCATCTTGTATGCGTAGACATTGGACCACATACATCACTGTGTATTAGTCCCAAGAGTTCTGTTGCTCTTGCTCCGTATCCTGCGAACGGTGATTTGGTCATTTTTCCTTTGATACATGGTTGACAAGTTGCATATGATGAATATTCAAACGGATCTAGATATCCATCTTTATGTAACTTAGTCAACCTTGTTTCGTTTATATGACCAAGTCTACAATGCCATAGGAAGGCTTGATTTGAATCTGGAGCCTTTCTTTTAAGTGTGTTTTGAATATTGAAAATTCGAGGTTGATTAAGTATGTATATGCCGTTTTCCAGTATGCCATACCCAATCAGTTCTTGATTTAGGAGAATGTTCATGACATTACTTTCAAGCGCAAAATTATATCCGTTATTAGACAACAAAGATACCGATATAATATTACACAGCATACTGGGAATACAAAAACAGCAGTACAACACCAAAACGTGTCTACTGGTCAACCCTAGGTGACACTCCCTTATTGCAACAGCATCTACATGCATTCCATTGCCCATCCGGAGAGTCATATCACCTGCCCCCAGTACTCTACTATTTCTCAGATCCTGCAATGAATTACAGATATGAGAACTAGAACCGGTATCAAGTACCCATGATGTAGAGTTTACTGAAAGACAATTTTTGATTATGAACACACCTGAAGCAGAAGCAACCGCTTGCTTCGTGTCCTTTGCCTTGAAGATCATACAGTCCTTCTTCCAGTTGTAAGTGCACGGCGGCGCCCCGGCCGTCAATCCGAGGCCAAAATGTGGAAACGATAATTTACTTTAACTTTGTCAACCGGCACCACCGCGCACAAAAATCCCGGATCGGGCCATTAATCTAATTCTAGCTAACTAAAGAACGGGTAAAGAGATATACCGAGCGATCCGTGTCCTTCGGTCTTCTCGTCGTCGTCCCGATCACCCCGCGGAATCTCCGGTCTTCACCTCTTCGCCGGAAGGGCACCACGTCGCCGACTTCTTTTACGGGCTCCCACCTCTGGACCGAGGCAACTCGGGCACGAAGTTGGCAAGTCGACATGCCCAAGGATTGCTGTAGATGAACTGTAGTGCTCTATTGTCTCAATGGGGTTTAAAGGAGTTGCCATATGGTGGAGGAATTGAGATATCAATTTTTGATGGCTTAGGGAATTTTTAGCAAGCCAATGAGAAGCAAAAATCCCCTAACATATTTTGGACAGCCCCCACTTCAGAATGGCCGGCCCTTGCTATGGAATGAAAGAATGGGGAGGAGAAAACAAAAGGGGGGAACAATCATACATCAAGGAGAGAGAAAGTGTGATCATCAAAAACCAATCCTCACTCTATTATCAAAACCCTCCATCATCATTAATCAAAGGTCAAGCCATGATGATCTAAAGAAGTCAAACAATGATTAAATCAAGAAGTCAATGGTGGTAGAATCATCATGGAGCAACAATATGCAAATAACACCCCTCCACAATTCTAATTTGCACAAATGCAAATAATCCCTCCTCCACCAACTTTCAGCCAAGGAAAGATACAAAGGAAAATGGCCGAAATGGAAAGCAAACTGGCAACTTCAGAAAACTGATCCCGTAATAAATTACAGGAAAACCCCGCTACTGTATATACATACCCGCATTTGTATTCTGACCGAATACAAATGCAATGAGACAAAATCTACACTGTACAATACTAGGATCCGGCTTAAACCAAAGCCGGCTAGTATTATCCGTCCGATCATGATCCGTGCAATACCGCACGTATCTGATCGAACCCTGCCATATCTCCATACGGCCTCTACAGCGTTTCGCCCAAAACTTGAGCAACTGTCTGTGGGGGACTCTAAAGACTCGTCAATACTACGGCTGTGGATTTAACCACTAGCACGTCAGAGGTATTAGCCATACGTGACGGGCTACCAGCTATTGACCAAAAGGGACGTCGATGAGCGAACTCATCCTGACACCCTACTGAGCCTGTCAGTGACAATATCCGTACAGTCCGGTCCATTCGTCTATGAGCATCGCATGGCGGGCCTAAGGGGTTAGTAAAAGCCACACCCCCAAAAGCAGTACAAGTCGTGTCGGAGTGTAGCCCAGAACACCCTGAGATACTACTGGAATACCTACCAGTAAATCTCCTGCCTTGGCCAAGGACTTCGTGTAATGGCTCTCCTAGACACAGCGCGACCTCACCCCCAATACCGGGAGAGACGAACCCCTGAAGATCCGCTCACTGCCTCCATGTGGCTCGGGACTGTACCCAACTAAAACCTGTTTGCACGTCTCATTTGAGCGTGGTAGGGTAGTAATCAAAGTACAGTGGGAACTCACACGAGACAAATGACGATCCTCAGGTCGATGAACTAACCTGTATACATGTCACCAGGGAACTGCTATCTGACGTCAGATATAAGACCAACTAGCATGTTCCCGGTGAGTCCTGTCCGGTGTACTCATAACCCAATTAGCTCCTGTATACATCTAAGGTGAACCAACTGACACCAGTGGCTTGTGAGACCGGCCACCGCCCCTTGTCGGGGTCTCAACTGTATACACTAGTCTACTCCGGAGTATCGATACCCTGTCTCGAAACTCCTACGACTAGGGACCTTTTAAGGATGTGCTTATAGACTACCAGCTCTCAAGTATATGATCGCCCTCATACTGCTGGCAGTCAAGCAAGAATCCTAGGGGCTCTATAAACGTGTAATAGCGACCAGTAAGGTCACCTAAAGCAGTACACGATGATAAAGATAAACCAGATAGCATACTATCATCTTGAGTAAGACTGTCCTACCGGAATAGGTCCTCCCTCAATCATTGCAACCACATGCCTGTGATCTAATAATTGACTCTGAGGGCACTATCTCCATCAATCTCCCACTTGCACTCAAGGCTAATTATTGCGATGCCGCATACTCACAGCCCGTGTGATACGGAACACCCAACTCCTCTACTAATCAGTCTCACAAAACCCGTTTGCGAAACTATTGCGTTCGAGGAATAGCCTCAGTGAGTGGATCCGCTTTGATGTTTCTTTCTATGCCTCTCTATATCTTAAGTTCGCGGAGAAAGCCATCTCCCGAAATGAGCAATACCTGTCTTAGAATGTGTCTGGATGTCTGATGGGACCTATCTCATAAATGAACTCCAAATCCAAACTTCTTAGACTGTATCGTCAACTGAACTTAATCAGTATCCTGCGCCATGCCTCCCTCAGTATCCTCCTAGACCACCTGTCCATAATACCGCCCCTTGTCAGAGGGAAAACTATAACTCTGACGACCTCTCTGTCATCCATGTCACCTTGGAAGCCTGGATTGATAACCGTCTCCCAAAAGAGGCTGTCGTTATCATATCCCTAGAACATCCACTTATGCTCTAAAACTGCTTCCGAATGTTTCTCCAGGATTGGATCAATATCAACTTATTGCACCTACTGCAAAAACAACATCCGGTATGGTACTTGACATCTCATGATTGACTCAATTGTCTAAGCAAGTGATCTGCCAATCATGTACATCCCTCTCCCCTTTAGTCTGTAAGACACCTTTAGAGAGGGTGACTCCATCACCTCCAGGTATACTACCGTGTCAGGAGTCGTCCATTCTAAATACTCTTAGAATGCTGTCTAAGTACCCAGATTGGAATACTACCCAAATCTAGATCTAAAACCATAGATCCACTAACCAGAATGTCTTGATATTATATCTAAGTCCCATATGGAGAAACCACTGTGTGACAACCAAAGTATAACTGATCGTAGTATAGGAACTTCACTTCCTACTCTGTGTATGTCATCCAAATACCAGGACATCACACCCTACTACCTTCTTAACAGATCCATCCCCTATTCTGATGAAGTCAAACCTATGACCGCCACATTAGAAATAGATGATCTATCTCCGCTGTATCTGCTTTAGTCTATAAATAGACATAAGCCACTTGTCCACCATGCTTCCGCTGCTCCCACTGACTACGACAACCCTCTGGCAAAGTCATATACACATGTACTTCTAAAGCTAGTTTAGAATGACGCTATACTCATCCTCCTGCCGGGTTTCACAGTCTAGAACAACAGCAATGGCAAGTCTGGGTAAACAAGAACCTCCCTACCATCGTCCTTGAGCATACCGAAGTACCTCTCGAGCGCCTGAGGTTACCCACGATATCTGCCGAGTGGCCAATGGAATGTCAAACCAGATTGAATCTTTAGGTTCTTATCAAATCTTCAGTAATCGTTTGCGGTTCTGGAATCACTTCCAGTTCTACCATACTCCCACTACTGTTTTTCTGAAAAAATCCATTTTACTTAAAACTGTGGCGAGTTTATGGCGAGTCTAGAACAATATCACTATTGATCTTCTAGATGGTAGAAAGTCAACCCTCGTCATAGCCTGGGTCAACCCACAAACAACCATTACAGAAACGTGCCTTGAGTTATCCAGAGTCTGGTTTTAAGCATAAGTCGGACAACTCCCCGTACCTTAACATCGTTAAGATATGAACCGTTCTATATCCAATACAGAAACAGAGGCACTAATTTAATTGAACCAGATTCAAATCATGCAACTATCTCCAGTGCATGTCAACTAAATGGAAGGAGGCCGATCAGTGTTACCCAACTTAGGAATGCTACCAATTATGAGTAATCTGAAAGAGAAGCAATTCCTCTTAATCATTACTATTAACTGAATACCACAAACAAGTATCTACATCTTCGATCACCTTGAAGAATCCCGATACTTGCAACACCTGGTTCTCTACTCTATTCTTATACCTATAACTTCTCAAAACTCATACCTTGTGTTTCTACGAAACACATGTCTAAGAACCAGAGAAGTCACAAGTAAACAGAATCTAGTATGAGAACCAACCCCTCTGTCCTCATGGACGCTGGACAACATACAATACTCTGTATAAGTCCCTTGAGTCTAATAACGCATTCCCCGTGTGTCGTAGGTTGAAAACTATACTTATGGTTAAGAAGAATTACACCGTTGTTCAATGTTCCTTACCTAACCATCTACTGATATAGGTAAATGTCACAGACATAATTTCAAAATGGTATATCTCACTCTATAAAAATAGACGTGCAGATATGTCAATTTGAAATTGGTACATGACAGCGGATATTCAAAACCAAATATTTGCCGTCCGGCAAACAACCCAGGTGACTTCCTCAAATATCACCGATTACAACGAATCCCAATATAATGAGGATGATCACCTAATTCCCAATAATTTACTCCCACTCATCATCTGTAAAACCATACAGATGTGAGAATTATACCTGGTAAATACATACCCTGGAGCAAGTGCTAATTAGGAAATCAGTTTTCTTTTAACAGTACACAGTGAAACTGAAACATTGAAATGTTTTGATGGGGTATCCCGGTATTCCTAGTAATGCCTATTCCATTATCCAGATTCATAACTGTAACCGTATAATTCTTTGCCATCTCTCCAAATCCCTTTATATGTCTTCAGTCATTACCTTCTGCACACCCCTTTAGGCCAAATGGTTTTCTTCCTTCCCTACCGTTCGGCACCAGCCTATGGTTTGGAAGAAGACTATCCAATAATCATAATGGGTGTACTGTCCTAATCCTAGGAGCACTCGCAATGCGAGAGAAGGTGAAGATAAAAGACAACCGAATAAACCTTATTCCTATTTCTCCTGAACCAGAATCCATCCCCGAACTGGAACAAGTTCCTTTCGAGTTCGTATATAACCATACGATGGAGTATCCAATAAACAGTGGATCTTCGTAGTGATACGGAGTGTTCTGGAGAAATACAAATGTGATTTAGGATTGGCGAAGAAATACTTGTCTTGGTCGTGAATAGCAGTCGCAATTTACTTTTCCCTGTTACTAATCCCTTGATATGTCTTTACTTAATACCTTCTGTACACCATCGTTATGCTAATTGGTTTTCTTCATTCCCCACCGTTCGGCACCAGCCTAAGGTTTGGAAGAAGACTATCCAATTTGCGTAATAGGTGTACTATCTCCTAAACCAAGGAGTACTCGCAACCTGAGAGAAGGTAAAAGGAAAAGACAACTGAATAGTCCTATTTGTTTTCTTCAGAACCGGAAACCATCCTCGAATAAATTCCTTCGAGTTCGTATATAACCATACGATGGTTTTGTCCAATGGAAGTGGACGTTCGTAGTAATACGGGGTGCTCTGGAGAAAAGGGTAAAAGTAGGAGTGGCAATGAGGTTTGCAACTCTGACAATCCAAAAGCCAGTGTTTAAGAAGGTTCGGTCAACTTGGTCATTGAGTCATAGTCTAGGGTCGGGTCATGGTCACTGCCAAAGAGAGAGAGAGAGAAAAGAAACACTCAGTGTGCACTCTAACCTAGATCAGAATGGTTGCCAATTTATATAATCAGGAAACCTCCCACTGTAACCTCAAATTCTTCTCCAAACCCGAAAGAAGAATTAGTCGGGATCACCCGAGGAGTAAACCAACTCATCAGTAGGAATCGGGATCCAACTATCATCGCATGATAACGTGACGGAATCCGCTCACGTTATCACACTCCAGAAGGTATGCGCATATCTGGCAAGTTTCAGTTTCTTTAGAAACTCCCGATGTGATTTTTGCCCCATGCTCTTATGACCTTGACTAAGGCAACAAATCATAAGTCACATGTCAAGTTCTACCCGTCATTGTCCAGGTTAATTTGAACCCACCCGTACAAGCCCTTGATTAGGGCCAACAAGGCTATACGACTGTCCCAAACCAATGTATCTATCTATGCAGCAGAAAGGTAACAAGCAGCTACCATACACGATGCCTTGACTAAGGCCAACAAACATAGCATGAATACTACGTGCTACCCGTCTGAAACGACGGAGGGCTACGAATGGTTTCTGGAGAAAAACCTTTAACGTAATGAACTTGATATCGTTGAAGGAACCGGATAGCTTTATAAAAATATAGTGACGAAAACCTTTGCTAAAGAGGTCACTCTCGGTGAAGGGATCTCGGCTCTTTCCCCGTAGAATGAGGTGCAGGATATTCCAACTGAATACCACGATGCAAAGCAAAAGTAAACGACTATAGTGAAGTTATTGCCCTGACGCGAACTTCTGTCCAAGGGGTCACTCCCGGTGAAGGGATCTTGGCCCTTGCCTCGTCGACTGAGGTGCTGGATATTCATAACCGAATACCACTGTGCAAAACAAAAGTGAACGTCCTTGCAATAACAGCTTTTCGAAAAATTGTTCCAACAACATCAGAATAGGTTTGTTTAGCTTGCATTGATCCGAATCAATGTAGTCCCATCAATTGATCACACCACAAAGAATGAAAATAATGACGTACGTATATGCCATCCGCATCCGCCACTGGGTCCCATCATTACCCGTTAGGTTAGTTAACTAACGACAGAGCGGGGACTGGACTAGCGCGGATGCAAAACATATACAACATCTACTAGTATATATATTAATATATAATATTTCGCTCAAGGCATGATAAAATTCAACATCACAGAAATGTAATAAGCATCACAGAACAATACAGATATCTGGGATCCCCGGGTTTCATAGAGCCGCTACTGAAACCTGACGTTCCCATGGTCGTGTGGATAGCCTGTGCAATGAAATCCTAGACCCTTACGGGCGTGGCAAGTTACCCACCAAAACCTGAAGCGAAGCAGCCCCCTTCAGCAACGTGAATGGACCACCCAGCACTTCACGGAATCCGGTAACTTGGGCACCCCTCCTGGGTCAACCTGTACCCCTACGAGTGCGGTGAATAGCCTGCCAATTCTAGAGTGAAGCCCCCTCCATCTCAACGCCATGAGATGCGGGCTCGTTGCCCTCTAGAACCCGGCTATCCGTGCACCCCTCCGTGGGGTAATCCTAGTACAGAAAGTAAAATATACATACAACGGGTACATCGACCTCACCCCGGTCGTGCCCCAAAAGAATAATATACAAACAGGCAGTGACGGTAGTCCACATGTCGGACGCTCGCCCCCCAATATCAAATGCACATAATACAACAAAAACTGTACTACCATTGCATCCAGGCTATCCCCACGACAATCAGCAACATCACATCACAATACAGAACATCAACGTGAATGTCACGTTCGCAAATCCGTCTAACCGGGCTATAGCAGTTAGGCAGGATTTACCGATCAAGTGACATTCACGGTCGCAGATATAATGTAAATACTGTGAACTAACACGTTTAAAATTTTCGATCGATCAAATTTTCTTAAGTGGGCCCCCAAGCACTACTGTAGCACTTAAAGAAAGTCTGGGCCCAAACAGAACATTCCAATAACCCCAATTCCAAAAATAAAGAGCTCTGTAGAAAATTGGTGCAGTGAATACACTGTAGTGCGGTAGAACCGTGGCCAGAAGGGGGGTTTGGACGCGGTTCCGCGGTGGTCCTACAGTATCACTTTACCAATTTTTCACAGAAGTCTTAACTTTCCCTGCACATGTGATCGCACGCTTTTGGCGTGTCGGATGTTCAAAGAATTAAAGTGTAACCGCGATCAGGACGGTGTCGCTTTGCAGCTAGCCGGTTGAGCACGGGTCGGTCCACAGGGAGATGGTGTTATCTTACCTTCTTGTCTTAGACGAGTCAATAAAGAATCTGTGTATGATTGTTTGGACTAACCTATGTGTATTATCTGCAAGTATAAAGTTGTTAAGAAAAGATACGAGATTATAAGCTAAAGAAATCCGTACTCAAAACCTTTGAGCCGAGTCTTGACCAATTGAAGCTAAGCAATTGGCAACAACGTGGATTAGGGGATTTAAACGCGGTATTCGTGGAATCCGGCTTATTTACCCTTGTCCTTCCGTTCTTGTCTCTTGCTTTCGCCTCCGGCCAAACCGAACGCAACCGGTCGCGGTTAGGAATCACCGTTACCTTGTCAGGGTACGGTGCCTAACGGAGCGCTTGCGTATGGTTTGGGCGAAGTTCAAATGGAAAATAACGGGAAAAGGAATTGGCAAAGAAACATTAACTTATAATACCGTATTAATTCTTAACAACAACAATAATTACAACATTCACAAAATGAACAAAAAGAGAACAAAAAGAAAAGAACAAAGAAAAGAAAAGATACAAGTATTTAAAGTGCATGAATAAAATTGCAAGTAATAAAAGCAAGAATGAAAAATGCAAGTAATAAATAAGCAAATAAAAAGAACACGGAAGTAGAACCCAAGCCAAGCATGTGCTCAATAGCCAACCCTTAAACTTGCAAGCTCAATGAAGAGGTTGCAAGATCAAGGGAAGGGTAGAGAATGCATGTGAAGTGAAGAACTAGTCCCGTGAGAAAATACGACCCTTGAGATCAATAACTAACTCTTAGCCATTCAAGCTCAATGAAGAGGTTGAATGAGCAAGAGAAAGCAAGAATCTCAAGGGGGAGCAAACTAACAAGAAAGATAACAAGCCCTCATCTTCATTAATCTTCCACTCAAAAGCTCTCACTACAATGTCATGGAGAAAGAATGAAGAAGAGGAAGAAGAAGAACAAAATTACACAAAGAAGAAACTAAAGAAAAGCTCACTTGGTTGAGCTCAATTCTGCTGTATTTATAGGCTGGGAAATGAAGGTCTAGGGCAACCACCAGAGCACATACACAAAGACCAAACTAACCCTGGAAAATTACGTAGAGAGGACCCTACATGGCCGCGGATCCGCGGCCAAGACCCCCCTTTGGCCGCGGATCCGCGGCCGTATTGATGAATTGGGTTGTCGTCTTGTGGGTGATTTCCTGGTTTCTTGTCCTCTGTTGTCTGGTATATATATGTTCTGAAATTACTTTCACATTTCTTCCAGCATTTCTGTTGAGGAAAGGTGGACTTTTGTGGATGCTTTTGTCATGATTGCCTCGAGCTCCGCGTAGATTTCTTGGAACTTGTTGTTGCCATTGAGCCTTGTGCATGAAGGGGACATTGATTTGACATTTTGTCTTCCTCAACTGGTATCTGGCAACATACGGATGACGAGCGGAGACCGTGTTTTCTCAGTGGTTGGCAGGAACCCGGATTTTGTCGTGTTTTCCATGAATTTCACCGTTTTAGAACCGAGAACCTGTATCCTGCAAATATGTAAAAAAACACGGATTAAAAGCACCTACCTATAAACAACCGAGCGTAAGAATGGGCGGTATAAAATGCAGTATTCTGTGATGAACAAATACCCCCAAACTTAACTTTTGCTCGTCCCGAGCAAAACCAATTATTCACAAAAAAGAAAATCCTAACCGCACTTTCGCAGGGAACGCGATTGCACTGAGCATGTGCAACAAGCCGTTAAACCTCTAGGTGTCCCTAGTAGGAGGAGTGTTGTCTCCTGAGGGTTTTCAGCGGATTACACCCACAAAATCCCGTCAAGCTAGTGTCATAAAATAACTAAGATTCAAACCCTAAAGTTTTGTTTCAGAAAATAACAATTCTATAATCCTAAGTCTAGACTATCGAACCTTAGTTTTCACACCTCGCTTCTTATTTAACTACAGGTTTTATATGTCTTTTCGTGTAGTACAAATAGCGCCGTTAAGTTCCAGAAAGGTCGATTAAAGTCATCATGTCGCACAATAAAGCCCAGATAACAATTTTAAAAGGATCACATAAGTTTTATAAAGAGTTAAGCATTTTTTTCAAGTTTCGTTTTCCAGTAAGGTTTCAACTTCAGAATTTCTATCTTCCCTAACAGGAAACTAGGTCTTATTCTTCACTCCACCTTTTTCTTGTTTTCATTTCATACACACCTCTGTGAACGTGCAATAGTCTTTATCATAGAATAAAACCTTCATATCTCCGTTAAATTTTTTTATAAAAGCCTGTCTTTTATCAAGATTATTCTCACACAAAGAACCGTTAGGAATTTTAACTCGGAGAGAACACTTGCTTGACTTTGTTTTTATCTGGACTTTCTAGGCTTCTTAGCGAGCTTTGGGCCAATGCACCCAAACCAGTTGGTTTTAGGGCATTAGGTGTAGAAACACCCCGGCGGACTTAATTACTCAAGTTACCTAGGTCCAAAAACAAAAGACAGTTTTGTCGTGAAAATCAGATGATTTAATACGAACGGAGGTATAACCGGCAGTTCAAATATTTTTTTGGATAAAAGACGTGTTTAGTGGGTTTGGTGTGTAATCATTCCAATCAAGTTTTAGATGGGTTATCTTTCAAACTTAGCTCCAATTACGGCATCAATAACATTCCTTCATATTCGCTTTACTTTATAAACTATTCTTGACATTACTTATTTCAGAACAAACCTATTTGATCCTCAGAAAATCATTTATCTGTTTAAAAGTTTAAACATGAAAGACTTGTCATCTAATTCCCAAAATCTTACGACACGTGTAGTGTGATGTAAAGACGTATATCAGCTATAGTTAACTTCAAAGGAGAGTTATCTTTCAGGTTTTCAAAATCTAAACATAAGATTTAGTTATTCCTATTTTTTCAAACAAAAACCGTCGAATGTTGAATCAGAGTTCTTCCACAATCTAACTTGACAAAAAGTTTTTATATTTTTTGGAAAATTTTCTGATTTTTGTGGGTTTTTAATAAGGTATGCAAATGCAAAATATACAAATGAATGCGAAGGAAGAAAGCTTACCGAGCACACCCCCAAACTTAAACTTGACAGTGCCCTCACTGTCATGCTATACTAAGAGGGTCAAAATTGCCGGCGCTCCCTAAAAACAAATTATATACAAAACAAAAAAGGAAAACAAAAAATATATACAAAAAAAGTGTCCCCCCCAAACTTAAGTGAAACAGTGTTTCCACTGTTAAGCGATGAAGTTCAGGATTAGGGGGGGAAGAACAGTGTCAATTTATACAAGGCCTTACACAGGCCAAAGGTGAGCACCAACCATTCAAAGATCTTATCGCTATAATGTACAGGTTGGTGGAAGAAGGCGTAGAGAAAAGAGAGGGAGAATACGCGAGACCGTATGCGAAGAGAAGCGGGATACGGTTTCGGTATATGAGAGGAAGAAGAATGGCGGAAGGGAAAAAGAAGTGGAATACGAACTTTAGGGTGCAAATGGAGTAAGTAGATTAGCACAATTTGTGATGACCGATGTGTGAAAAGCGATTGTGCTAATATATTTACCCGTCGAGAAATGGGGTCAAATCCCTCAAGATTCGTGAGAAACCATGGGTACGCCGAACTTGGTAAACCAGACATATGAAATGAAAGTGAGACGGGTTCTTGCAATGTCGGAACGATGGAAAGGATGGAGGGAAGTGGTTGAGGAAGGGTATCCGTTAAGGGTTCAGGAGGGTGTACACAGTCAGTGGAAGGAATAGGATGAATTGGAAAATCCGACTCATCAATTAAAACTGGTTCATCCTCAAAACTATCCTCAATATTCTCCTCAAAATTTAGCTCATCCATGCATTTTTCTTCAAAATCAAGACGCATATGAAGTTCGGGAAAAACAGTTAAAGACTCGGGATGATGATTTGAAGAGACAAACTCAGCCAAATCTACGGGTTCATCATCCAAAATGTTCCCAGCGTCAATATCCTCAATCAAGTGAAAATTAATATTCTCAGACACCTCATCAAAAGCATGGATTTCAATCAATTCAGGTTCTAAGATGGAGGTGTAGAGGTCAAAAGGATTGGGTGTGGTTTCACTTGGCAAGGTCCCTTCACAATCTGGCAAATCAAACACTACAAAGCCGCACAACTCATTAAACATTCTATCTTCAACTGATAATTCATTTGGGACACTTGATAGACTTTCAACACAGGAGTTGTGGGATTCAATTTGAGACGGGTAGGTTTGATTTGGAAGGGGGTATATCTCACTCTCTCCACTCAAATTCACAGCCTGTCCTGCCACCTCATCATACATTGAAAAAGTTGGAGCTAGTTGAAAACTAGCTACCGGGTCACTAGGTTGCATGAGGGCGGCCATGGACGCATTCAAATCCATCATCTGTTGGCTTGACGCTACCCTAAAGTCTTCCAACGACTGTTCCAGACTAGACATTGGTTGTGAAGGGGTTTCAGTAAAAGATTCAAAGTTGTTTGGATACTGAAAACTCCCAAAAGGCTGTTCTGAAGCAATGTCTAGGGAAGGTGCAAAAGTAGGGTAGGATTGGTAGGAATTGAATGGCTGGACAGGAGTGGGATCAACATTGGGATAAGAAGGTGAATGGACTTGTTGATCCCAAGAATTTGTAGTGGTGAAAGGAGTGAAAGATCGGCTACGAGATTGTTCAATACGTTCAGCAATAGACATAGGTCTCGGGGTTACAACTGGATTTTCAAAAGGGGTATCAACGCAAGAAGGTGTGAATGTTTGAAACGGTTGATATGAAGTGGATTGCGGGGTCCAGTTGTTCGTCCTAGACGCGTCTATCCGATCTTTCAAAGAAATTTTTGGCATGGAGGGGTCATTCGATGTTCGGCCAAAGCAAGACCCGTAGGATGTTATGTCTGGTTGTGGGTACCAAAGTTCGGCAAGAATTTTGCGAGGTGGAGTACCCATGATATGAAGAGAGAATGAAAGAAAGGTAGAGAAAAGGAGGGGAAGAAGAATGTGATTTTTTTTTTATTTAAATATGAACAAAAAGAATGAAGTATACACACAAAAAGAATATGGACAAAAATAATCACGACACAAAAATACCACACACTTAATCGTTCTAGGGTTCACCTAGGTCAACTAGACCTGCTCAAGAACTTGATTGTCGAAGTTAAACTGTGTCGAGAAACAGACTCAAGATACACTGATCACGAGGCCAGGTAAGTGCAGAGATAAGGGGAGGTTTTCCAACGCTTTCGCGAAGTTCCTTAATTAAATAACCCTTTCTCTTTTGGCGGTTTCGCCGTTAACACTTTCCTAGACACCCCGTAAACAATATACCGTTAAGCAAGCTTCTAAATACAATTAACTTCTCCTAGTGAGCGCGAAGTCCTTAAGGCTTAAAGTCTAATTTCTTTTAAAATTTGTGCGGGTAAACGTTATGCTCAAGTTCGCGATTTGTGGGCCACGGAAAAGGTGATGAAATCCTTTACCGTATGTTGTGGGGTTCGCTTGCCCTTAAGTCCGTATTAATTGATGCAATGCACAATTCAAAAAAATTCTATAAAGAATAAAACAATCGATTTTTAGTTTAAGCGCGGCACTGCAACAAATACGGGTTAGTCAATTTTTTTTGTTTGCTAGCGAACTTGCAAAGAATCCTGCAAAAGAATAGTATATTGGACGCGTCGGATTTGAGAAGAAGGTGTTAGTAAAATACATACCGTTAAGTTTTGGGTTAGGAAACCCCCGTTGAATCAAATTCGGTAAGCTTGATGGTTCGCTTGCGCGGGTCAAACTACCCGGATCTTTGGCACTGTACTTCGTAATCACCTTTGCCTTGAATGTACACTTTGCTCCCCACAATCGCAGTTTGCAAACTTGCAAAAATCTGCACTCTTGCCCACAAAAATGATCAAAAAATAACAAAAAGATTTTTTTTTAAATTTTTTTTTTATATATGTACAAAAAGAATATTAACCCGAATAACAAGAAAAGAAATACGTTACCGTCTCCCCGGCAACGGCGCCATTTGATTGATAGGATATGTGCGTGTTCAAGTTCTAGTTTTAATACCGCAATCAAGACGGTGTCGCTTTGCAGCTAGCCGGTGAGCACGGGTCGGTTCACAGGGAGATGGTGTTATCTTACCTTCTTGTCTTAGACGAGTCAATAAAGAATCTGTGTATGATTGTTTGGACTAACCTATGTGTATTATCTGCAAGTATAAAGTTGTTAAGAAAAGATACGAGATTATAAGCTAAAGAAATCCGTACTCAAAACCTTTGAGCCGAGTCTTGACCAATTGAAGCTAAGCAATTGGCAACAACGTGGATTAGGGGATTTAAACGCGGTATTCGTGGAATCCGGCTTATTTACCCTTGTCCTTCCGTTCTTGTCTCTTGCTTTCGCCTCCGGCCAAACCGAACGCAACCGGTCGCGGTTAGGAATCACCGTTACCTTGTCAGGGTACGGTGCCTAACGGAGCGCTTGCGTATGGTTTGGGCGAAGTTCAAATGGAAAATAACGGGAAAAGGAATTGGCAAAGAAACATTAACTTATAATACCGTATTAATTCTTAACAACAACAATAATTACAACATTCACAAAATGAACAAAAAGAGAACAAAAAGAAAAGAACAAAGAAAAGAAAAGATACAATTATTTAAAGTGCATGAATAAAATTGCAAGTAATAAAAGCAAGAATGAAAAATGCAAGTAATAAATAAGCAAATAAAAAGAACACGGAAGTAGAACCCAAGCCAAGCATGTGCTCAATAGCCAACCCTTAAACTTGCAAGCTCAATGAAGAGGTTGCAAGATCAAGGGAAGGGTAGAGAACGCATGTGAAGTGAAGAACTAGTCCCGTGAGAAAATACGACCCTTGAGATCAATAACTAACTCTTACCCATTCAAGCTCAATGAAGAGGTTGAATGAGCAAGAGAAAGCAAGAATCTCAAGGGGGAGCAAACTAACAAGAAAGATAACAAGCCCTCATCTTCATTAATCTTCCACTCAAAAGCTCTCACTACAATGTCATGGAGAAAGAATAAAGAAGAGGAAGAAAAAGAACAAAATTACACAAAGAAGAAACTAAAGAAAAGCTCCCTTGGTTGAGCTCAATTCTGCTGTATTTATAGGCTGGGAAATGAAGGTCTAGGGCAACCACCAGAGCACATACACAAAGACCAAACTAACCCTGGAAAATTACGTAGAGAGGACCCTACATGGCCGCGGATCCGCGGCCAAGACCCCCCTTTGGCCGCGGATCCGCGGCCGTATTGATGAATTGGGTTGTCGTCTTGTGGGTGATTTCCTGGTTTCTTGTCCTCTGTTGTCTGGTATATATATGTTCTGAAATTACTTTCACATTTGTTCCAGAATTTCTGTTGAGGAAAGGTGGACTTTTGTGGATGCTTTTGTCATGATTGCCTCGAGCTCCGCGTAGATTTCTTGGAACTTGTTGTTGCCATTGAGCCTTGTGCATGAAGGTGACATTGATTTGACATTTTGTCTTCCTCAACTGGTATCTGGCAACATACGGATGACGAGCGGAGACCGTGTTTTCTCAGTGGTTGGCAGGAACCCGGATTTTGTCGTGTTTTCCATGAATTTCACCGTTTTAGAACCGAGAACCTGTATCCTGCAAATATGTAAAAAAACACGGATTAAAAGCACCTACCTATAAACAACCGAGCGTAAGAATGGGCGGTATAAAATGCAGTATTCTGTGATGAACAACATGCTTCTGCAACACACTGAAAAATTTTTCGAGCCCAAAAAATTTCGACAGAAACCTGATGCTTTTGAAAATGCGGTTTTGGAGTTTTGTTCGATCGGAAATGTAAACACATTAGACCAAGCTAGACTAGGTTAATGGCGTGGCTCTGATACCAGTGTAAGTGCACGGCGGCGCCCCGGCCGTCAATCCGAGGCCAAAATGCGGAAACGATAATTTACTTTAACTTTGTCAACCGGCACCACCGCGCACAAAAATCCCGGATCGGGCCATTAATCTAATTCTAGCTAACTAAAGAACGGGTAAAGAGATATACCGAGCGATCCGTGTCCTTCGGTCTTCTCGTCGTCGTCCCGATCTCCCCGCGGAATCTCCGGTCTTCACCTCCTCGCCGGAAGGGCACCACGTCGCCGGCTTCTTTTACGGGCTCCCACCTCTGGACCGAGGCAACTTGGGCACGAAGTTGGCGAGTCGACGTGCCCAAGGATTGCTGTAGATGAAGTGTAGTGCTCTATTGTCTCAATGGGGTTTAAAGGAGTTGCCATATGGTGGAGGAATTGAGATATCAATTTTTGATGGCTTAGGGAATTTTTAGCAAGCCAATGAGAAGAAAAAATCCCCTAACATATTTGGGACAGCCCCCACTTTAGAGCGGCCGGCCCTTGCTATGGAATGAAAGAATGGGGAGGAGTAAACAAAAGGGGGGAACAATCATACATCAAGGAGAGAGAAAGTGTGATCATCAAAAAACAATCCTCACTCCATCATCATAACCCTCCATCATCATTAATCAAAGGTCAAGCCATGATGATCTAAAGAAGTCAAACAATGATTAAATCAAGAAGTCAACTGTGGTAGAATCATCATGGAGCAACAATATGCAAATAACACCCCTCCACAATTCTAATTTGCACAAATGTAAATAAGCCCTCCTCCACCAACTTTCAGCCAAGGAAAGATACAAAGGAAATGGCCGAAACGGAAAGCAAACTGGCAACTTCAGAAAACTGATCCCGTAATAAATTACAGGAAAACCCCGCTACTGTATATACATACCCGCATTTGTATTCTGACCGAATACAAATGCAATGAGACAAAATCTACACTGTACAATACTAGGATCCGGCTTAAACCAAAACCGGCTAGTATTATCCGTCCGATCATGATCCGTGCAATACCGCACGTATTTGATCGAACCCTGCCATATCTCCATACGGCCTCTACAGCGTTTCGCCCGAAACTTGAGCAACTGTCTGTGGGGGACTCTAAAGACTCGTCAATACTATGGCTGTGGATTTAACCACTAGCACGTCAGAGATATTAGCCATACGTGACGGGCTACCAGCTATTGACTAAAAGGGACGTCGATGAGCGGACTCATCCTGACACCCTACTGAGCCTGTCAGTGACAATATCCGTACAGTCCGGTCCGTTCGTCTATGAGCATCGCATGGCGGGCCTAGGGGGTTGGTAAAAGTCAGATCCCCAAAAGCGGTACAAGTCGTGTCGGAGTGTAGCCCAGAACACCTGAGATACTACTGGAATACCTACCAGTAAATCCCTGCCTTGGCCAAGGACTTCGTGTAATGGCTCTCCTAGACACAGCGCGACCTCACCCCCAATACCGGGAGAGACGAACCCCTGAAGATCCGCTCACTGCCTCCATGTGGCTCGGGACTGTACCCAACTAAAACCTGTTTGCACGTCTCCTTTGAGCGTGGTAGGGTAGTAATCAAAGTACAGTGGGAACTCACACGAGACAAATGACGATCCTCAGGTCGATGAACTAACCTGTACACATGTCACCAGGGAACTGCTATCTGACGTCAGGTATAAGACCAACTAGCATGTTCCCGGCGAGTCCTGTCCGGTGTACTCATAACCCAATGAGCACCTATATACATCTTAGGTGAACCAACTGACACCAGTGGCTTGTGAGACCGGCCACTGCCCCTCGTCGGGGTCTCGACTGTATACACTAGTCTACTCCGGAGTATTGATACCCTGTCTTGAAACTCCTACGACTAGGGACCTTTTAAGGATGTGCTTATAGACTACCAGCTCTCACGTATATGATCGCCCTCATACTGCTGGCAGTCAAGAAAGAATCCTAGGGGCTCTATCAACGTATAATAGCGACCTGTAAGGTCACCTAAAGCAGTACACGATGATAAAAATAAACCAAATAGCATACTATCATCTTGAGTAAGACTGTCCTACCGGAATAGGTCCTCCCTCAATCATTGCAACCACGTGCCTGTGATCCAATAATTGACGCTGAGGGCACTATCTCCAATACCAGTGCCCTTGCTTGTGACAATCATAGCATTCGTTTATATCCGCTTTCACCCTTCCTGCCTTGTTCTTTCCCTACACCTTCTTGACCCCTCCCTTTGGTTTGGTGGCTTTCATCTTCTTCTTCCCTTTAGCTTTCACTTTAGATTTAGAAGAGAATGATTGGCCAACATACAGAACGGGGGTCTTCTTCTTTTTCAAGGAGGTCTCTGCTACCCTCAACATGTTGAGGAGCTTTGGAAGATCAGCTTCCATTTCGTGCATGTTGAAGCTAAGCATGAACTGAGAGAAGGTGTGGGGAAGGGACTGCAAAATCAAGTTTATGTACAAATCATTCTCTAGCACGCATCCCAGGTTTGCGAGTTCCTCAATGAGGCCGATCATTTTGAGGACATGCTCTCCTACAGGCGATCCTGGAGCTAACCTCATCTGGAATAGTTTCCTTGAGGTCTCGTACCTTGCGATACGGGAGTGCTCTCCATATAATTCCTTAACATGGAGAAAGATGGATACAATATCCATACTCTCGTGCTGTTTCTGGAGTTCATTGTTCATGGACGCCAGCACGATACACTTAGCTCGCTCACAATCCAGATCCCAAGTTTTGCGAACTTCCTTGTCCACAACTGAGGAATCTGGTCCAGGGATAAGGGGAGGAACAGCGGTAGTAACATATGCTACTTTGTCATAAGTCAGTGCAATGTTGACGTTCCTTAGCCAATCTTTATAGTTCTGTCCGGTCAGTATATTTTTTTCAAGTAATAGTTTTATTCCTGTCATGGTAGCTGCTAGAGAGAGAGAGAAAAGAAAACACTCAGCATATGCTTCTTGCAAGTTTAGATTGGTTATTAGTTTATCTAAACATGATGGCTCCCACTGTTTCCTCAAATCCTTCTTCAAAACCTAAAAGAAGAACTAGTCAGGATTTAATCACACGTCACAATACTTGCTTAACCTTTCAGCCAGGCTGGTGTTGGTACTTCGAGGAAGGTTTTCCAACGCTTTCGCCAAGTTCCTTAATTAAAGAACCTCTTTTCCCTGGAGGCATAGCCTCTCTAACACCTTTCTAGACACCTACTTGGTTTATAGCATTGATTGTTAAGTGAGAATGTTTCTCGAGAGTAATCCTACTCATCAGTGGGATCGGGATCCAACTATCATTGCATGATGCACTAGATGGAAGCCACTCTAGTCATCACACTCCAGAAGGTATGCTAAATCTGCAAGTTTCCTTTATGTTTGAAACTCCTGATGTGATTTTTATACCCCAAGCTCTTATAGACCTTGACGTAGGTCAACAAGTCATAAGACGCAAGTCAAGTTCTACCCGTCGTTGTCCTGATTAATTTTGGTACATCGTACATGCCCTTGACGTAGGCCAACAAGGCTGTACGTCTGTCCTATACTAATGCATCTATCTATGCAACAAATAGGCAAACACACTGCTACCATACACTATGCCTTGACGTAGGCCAACAAGCATAGCATGAATACGATGTGCTGTCTATCTGAAACGACGGAGGGTTACGGCTGGTTTTTGGCAAAAAACCGTTAACGTAGTGAACTTGATTTGATCGAAGGAACTAAGATAGCTTTTATTAAAAGGAGTGGTTTAAGCTCCGCATTTAAATTTTGCTTTTTCAAGAAAACCGAGTGGTTTTTAGAAATTGTTCCAATGATTTAGGTTTTATTTTTCTTTGCATTAAAAATAATGCGTCCCATCTTTAACCTATCATTACAGATAACAACGAAAATACAACGTCCTCTTATGCCATCCGCATTCGCCGCGGGGTCCCGTCATCACCCGTTAGGTTACTTAACTAACGGCAGAGCGGGGGCTCGGCTAGCGCGGGTGTAAAACATAAGTGACGTCTAAATAGCTATTATATATAGATATTGTACATTCGTCAGACGCAATAATAGGCATTCCAGATCACAGATAAACAATATTGGATTTGCAAGCAATCCGCTTTTCTTTTGAGCCTGTAAGAAAAGACGGATTACACAGTTGTGATGAATAGCCATTACCCCACCCTAGACCCCTACGGGTACGGCAAACTACCCGCCAAGTACCAGAAGTGAAGCGGTCTGCCTCAGCACTTCAAAATACCCGGTAGTTTGTGCACCCCACCTTGGGTCTATTCTAGGAGCAAAAAGAGTAAAAAGAAATAATACAACGGTGGCTACAACCGTAACCTGGATGTGCCCCGCGAAATAATATTACAACTTATTATAATTACATCGAATGAATTAATACAATAACCCATCACAAAACCCGGCTAATCATCACAATAATCTAATACAATTTATATACACAAACAGTTAAAAATAACATCACAGATATGTGCAACCCCCTGCCAACCGACATACTAGCAGTTAGGGGAGGTTTACGAACATATAATACATTTCACATATATAATCAAGCAAGCAAACATCGTATAATTTCGATCGATTAAACACATTAAATTTTGCTCCAATACTTCTCTGCAAATATGAAACCTGAGCAAAAATTAAATCATACCAGAAAATACAAAATATCATAAAAGATGCACAGAAGAAAACTGGGCTGAATCGGCACCAACTCGGCTGCGGATCCGCGGCGGATCGGTGGGATCGGCCGCGGTTCCGCGGCTCTTTGGTTTACTCTTATGGAGTGTGATAACGTGAGTGGATTCCTTCACGTTATCATGTGGTGAGAGTTCGATCCCGATTCCCACTGATGAGTTGGTTTACTCTTCGGGTCATCCCGACTAATTCTTCTTTCAGGTTTGGAGGAGGATTTGACGGTACAGTGGGAGGTTTCCTGATTAGATAAAGTGATAACCATTCTGATCTAGGTTAGAGTGCACGCAGATTGTTTCTTTTCTCTCTCTCTTTGGCGGCGACCTTTGACCGACCCTAGACTATGACTCAGTGACCAAGTTGATCGAAATTTCTTAAAATACTGGCTTTTGGATTGTCTGAGTTGCATACATCATTGCCGCTCCTTCTTTTACCCTTTGCATTTCTCTAGAACACCTCGTATTACTACGAACATCCACTTCCATTGGATAAATCCATCGTATGGTTATATACGAACTCGAAGGGACTTCTTCGAGGATGGATCCAGGTTCAGGAGAAATTGAATTGGTTTATTCAGTTTTCTTTTATCATCACCTTCTCTCAGGTTGCGAGGGCTCCTTGGTTTAGGAGAGTACACCTATTACGCTTATTGGATAGTCTTTTTCCAAACCATAGGCAGGTGCCGAAAGGTAGGGAATGATGAAAACCAATTAGCCTAAGTAGGATGTACAGAAGGTAATAAGTAAATACAAAATAAAGGGATTAGAAAGAGGGCAAAGTAAATTGTGACTTCTATCATTCACGACCAAACCACGTAGTTCATCGCCACTCCGACTTCACCTTTGTTTTTCTCCAGTTCAGGAGAAATGGAATAAGGTTTTATTCAGTTGTCTTTTATCATCACCTTCTCTCAGGTTGCGAGTACTCCTAGGATTAGGAGAGTACACCTATTATGCTTACTGGATAGTCTTCTTCCAAACCATAGGCTGTTGCCGAACGGTAGGGAAGGAAGAAAACCATTTAGCCTAACGATGGTGTACAGAAGGTAACGATTAAAGACAAATAAAGGGATTTGGAGAGATGGCAGAGAAATATACGGTTACAGTCATGAATTGGATTATGGAAGAGGCATTACTAGGAATACCAGGATACCCCTTCGAAACATTTTTCATGTTTCAGTTTCACTATGCGTTGTTAAAGGAAAACTGTTTTCCCGATTAGATACTTACTCCAGGATATGTATTTACCAGGTATGATTCTTACATCTGTATGGTTTTGCAGATGATGAGTGGGAGTAAGTTATTGGGAATTAGGTGATCATCCTCATTATATCGGAATTCGTTGTAATTGGTGATATTTGAGGAAATCGCCTGGGTTTTTGCCGGACGACAAGTATTTGGTTTTGAGTATCCGTTGTTGTGCACCAATTTCAAACTAATATATCTGTACGTTTATATTTATAAAGTGAGATATAACCTTTTGAAATTATGTCCGTGACATTTACCTATATAAGTTGAAGATTGGGTAAGGAGCATTGAACAGCGGAGTAGTTCTTAACCATAAGTACAGTTTTCAACCTACGATGCACAAGTTTTTGAGTTATTCAACTCAGCGGACTTATACAGAGTATTGTATGTTGTCCAGTGTCCATTAGGACAAAGGGGTTGGTCCTCGTACTATGTTCTGTTTACTCGTGACTTCTCTAGTTTTTAGAAAAATGTTTTCGTTGAAATACAATATCTAAGTTTTGAGAAGTTATAGGTATAGGAATAAAGTAGAGAACCAGGTGCCGCAAGTATCGAGATTCTTCAAGGTGATCGAAGATGTAGATACCTGTGATTGGTATTCAGTTGATAGTAATGGTTTTTAGAAACTTGTTTCTCTTTCAGGTTACTCATAATTGGATGCATTCCTAAGTTGAGTAATGCTGATTAGCCTCTTTCTATTAAGTTGATATGCACTGGAGACAGCAGCATGTTATGAATCTGGTTCCAATTAAATCAGTGCCAAAGTTTCTATATTGAATATAGAATGGTTCATATCGTAACGATGTTAAGGTACGGGGAGTTGTCCGGCTTATGCTTAAAACCAGACTCCGGATAACTCAAGGCACGTTCTGTAATGGCAGTTTGTGGGTTTACTCGGGCTATGTCGAGGGTTGACTTTCTACCATCTGGAAGATCAATAGTGATATTGTTCTTGACTCGCCACAGTTTTAGTAAAATGGATTTTTTCAGAAAACAGTAGTGGGAGTATGGTAGAACTGGATGAGATTCCAGAACCGCAAACGATTACGAAAAATTTAATAGGACCTAAAGATTCAATCAGGTTTGACATTCCATTAGCCACTCCGCAGATATGGTGAAAAACCTCAGACACCCGAGAGGTACTCCGGTAGCCTCAAGGACGGTGACAGGGAGGTTATTGTTTACCCAGACTTGACACTACTGTTGTTCCAGGCTATGAGACCCGGCAGGAGGATGAGTATAGCGTCGTTCTAAACTAGCTTTAGAAGTGCACATATATATTATTCTGCCAGAGGGTTGTTGTGGTCAGTGGGAGCAGCAGAAGCATAGTGGGCAAGTAGCTTATGTCTATTTATAGACTGAAGAAGATATAGCGGAGATAGATCATTTATTTTTGATGTGACAGTCATGGGTTTGACTTCATCAGAATAGGGGATGGATCTGTTAAGAAGGTAGTATGGTGCGATGTCCTGATATTTGGATGACATACACAGAGTAGGAAGTAAAATTCCTATACTACGATCTGTTATACTTTGGTTGTCACAAAGTTGTTTCTCTACACAGGATATGGATATAATAACTGACATTCTGGTTACTAGATTTATAGTTTTAGATCTAGATTTGGGTAGTTTTCCAATCTGGGTACTTAGACAGTATTCTAAAGGTATTTAGAATGGACGACTCCTGGCATGGTGGTGTACCTGCAGGTGATGGAGTCTCCCTCTCTAAAGGTGTCTTACAGACTAAAGGGGAGAGGGATGTGCATGATTGACATATCACATGCTTAGGCAATTGAGTCAATCGTGAGATGTCAAGTACCACACCAGATGTTGTTTTTGCACTAGATGCAATAAGTTTATATTAATCCAATCCTGAAGAAACATACGGAAGCAGTTTTAGAACATAAGTGGATGTTCTGGGGATTTGATAACGGCCTCCTCCTTCGGAGACGATTATCATTCTAGGCTTCCAATGTGACATGGATGACAGAGTGATTGCCAAAGTTATAGTTTTCCCTCTGACAAAGGAGGCAGTATTTTGGACAGGTGGTCCAAGAGGATACTGTGGGAGGTATGGTGCAGGATACTGATTAGGTTCAGTTGACGATACAGTCTAACACGTTTGGATTTGAAGTTCATTTATGAACTAGGTCCCGTCAGATATCCAGACATATTCTAAGACAGGTATTACTCAATTCGGGAGATGGCTTTCTCCGCGAACTTGAGATTAAGAGAGATATAGAAAGAAACATCAGGGCGGATCCACTCATTGAGGCTATTTCTCGAACACAGGGGTTTTACAAACGAGCTTTGTGAAACTGGTTAGTAGAGGAGTTGGGTGTTCGGTATCACACGGGCGGTGAGTATGCGACATCGCAATAATTAGCCTTAAGTGCAAGTGGGAGATTGTTGGATGTAGTGCTCTCAAAGTCAATTATTGGATCGCAGGCACGTGATTGCAATGATTGAGAAGGACCTATACCGGTAGGACAGTCTTACTCGAGATGATAGTATGCTATCTGGTTTGCCTTTATCATCGTGTACAGCTTTAGGTGACATTACTGTTCACTATTACACGTTGATAGAGCCCTTAGGATCTTGCTTGATTACCAACAGTATGATAGCGATCATATACGTGAGAGTTGGGTAGTCCATAAGCACATCCTTAAAAGTGGTCCCTAGTCGTGTGAGTTTCGAGATAGGGCATCGATACTCCGGAGTAGACTAGTGTATACAGTCGAGACCCCGACGAGGGGCGGTGGCCGGTCTCACAAGCCATTGGTGTCAGTTGGATCACCTAAGATGTATACAGGTGCTCATTGGGTTATGAGTGCACCAGACAGGACTCGCCGGGAACCTGCTAGTTGGTATTTATACCTAACGTCAGATAGCAGTTCCCTGGTGATATGTGTACAGGTTAGTTCATCAACCTGAGGTCGTCATTTGTCTCGTGTGAGTTCCCACCGTGCTTAGATTACTACCCTACCACGGCTCAAATGAGCAGGTTTTAGTTGGGTACAGTCCCGAGCCACATAGAGGCAGTGAGCGGATCGGCAGGGGATTCGTCTCTCCCGGTATTGGGGGTGAGGTCGTGCTGTGTCTAGGAGAGCCATTACACCAAGTCCTTGGCCAAGGCAGGTGAGAATTACTGGTAGGTATTCCAGTAGTTTCTCAGGGTGTTCAGGGCTACCCTCCGACACGACTTATACAGCTATTGGGGGTCTGACGTTACCAGCCCCCTAGGCCAGATATGCGATGCTCATAGATGAACGGACCGGACTGTACGGATATTGTCACTGATAGGCTCAGTAGGGTTTCAGGATGAGTTCGCTCATCAGCTTCCCTTTCTGTCAATACATGGGCAGCCGTTATGTACAGCTAGTACCACCGACGGCTTGTGGTTAAACCCACTGCCAGAATATTGACGAGTCTTTAGAGTCCCCCACAGATAGTTTCCCAAGTTTGGGTGAAACGTTGTAGATGCCGTATGGTTTTATGGCAGGGTTCGAAGATGCACGTGCATTTGTGCATGTGTCATATTTCGGACAGTTAATACTGGTGGGCTTTGGTTTAAGCCGGATCCAAGTATTATATTGAGTCGGAATATTTTAGTCTCATCGTATTCGTATTCGGTCGGAATACGGATACATTTATGTATATACAGGTGAGGGGTATTCTCGAATCCGTTACGAGAATACTTTAGAAGATGCATTTCTTTTTGGTTAATCATTTTAGTTTAAATGATTAAATGGATTTTGGAAAGTGTGACTCATTAGTGTGACTCATTGATTCTAGAATGTTCACTAATGACTCATGTAATGAGTCATCTAGTGAGTCATTAAAGAATTAATTGAGTTTGTTTTGGGTGAGATATTTTAGGGTTGAGTTGGAGATTTTTTTGTAAGATATTTTCTTTGTTTCTCCAAAACAAAACCTTATATATATCACACACAAAAGATAAGGGCAGCCAAGGGGTTATTTTTGTGAGCTTGGTTTTTTCTCTCTTGAGATAGTTTCTTGAGCTCACAATTTCCAACTCTTTGCATTTTCTTCAACCTCCACTCTTACCCTCTCATGTGATGAGAACCAAAGAGTGTATTGAGACAAAGTATTTCACCCATTCTCTACTTCATCTTGGTCATCTCTTTTACCAGACTTGATGTCCGAGTTGCCTCGGTATAGAGGCGGGAGCCCGTATAAAGAATCGATGATGTGGTGCCACCTCGTCGAGAAGATCGGAGTCGTAGCGAGGAGCGTGGGATGATGGCTAAAGACCGAAGGATACGGATCAATCGGTATATCCTTTCTACCTCTTTACAGTTTGTTAATTTAGCGTTAATGGTTAGATCCGGGTTAAAGTATGCGATAGCGTCAGTTGTAAAAGTATTTGTTCCGTGTTTGGCCTCCGTTAATTGGCCGGGGCGCTACCGTAGACTTACAGATAGTATACAAGTGCTCATTGGGTTATGAGTACACTGGACGGACTCGCCGGGAACATGCTAGATAGTATTATACCTATTGTCAGATAGCAGTTCTCAGGTGACATGAGTACAGGTTAGTCTGTCGACCTGAGATTGTCATTTATCTTGTGTGAGTTCCCACTATGCTTTGATTACTACCCTACCATGACTCAAAGGAGTCGTGCAAACAGGTTTTAGTTGGGTATAGTCCCTAGCCACATGGAGGCAGTGAGCTGATCGTCAGGGATTCGTCTCTCCCGGTATTAGGGGTTGATGTCGCACTGTGCACGGGTGGCTACCACCCGAAATTCTTAGCCAAGGTAGATGAGAAATACTGATTTGGATCAGTAGTTTCTCAGTGGGTGATAGGCTTCATACTGACACGAAATATCACAATATTAGGGTCTGACTTTATCCACCCCGCTAGACCCGATATGCGATACTCTTTGACGAACATACCGAACTGTATGGAGATTGTCACAGACAGGCCCAGTAGGGGTTCGGATGAGTTTGCTCGTCATCCTTCCTTTCGCTCAATACCTGGGTAGCCGTTACGTACAGCTAGTGCCACTGACGTGCTTGTGGTTAAACCCACTGCCAGTGTATTGACGAGTCTTTAGAGTCCCAGACAGTGGGTTTCCATGGTTCTGGCGAAATGATGTAGTTGCTGTATTGGATACATGCAGGGTTCCGATCGAATGATTGTACTAGTTATCCGGACTTTCGATCGGACGGTTGATAATACTAGCCGGCTCGGGTTTGAGCCGGATTATTAAATTAGGTATTGATTTAATAATTTACGTATATGTATTTCGATATGTAAATTCTAGTATTATGTTCTTTGTGTTATTCTATCTCTTCGGGTATTCGTATTTCGGTATGAATAGTGGTATGTATATACAGTAATGTGTAATCCGTATTTTTTCGGAAAACATTCTAGAAGGTGGACACCTCATTTTAGATTTATCCATTTATTATAAATGGTAAATGAGGTGTATAGGAAGAGAGAGGGGAGTATGGTGAGAACCATGCTTGTATAATGTTGCACAAATGAATTAACAATTCATTTGTGCAAACTATTCAAGCATGGGTTGGTTTTTAAAATGAAAGAAATGTTTTTACAAAGCCTTGCTTGAGATTTTCTTCATTATTTTTTGAGATTGTTTTTTCACCTCACCATAGCTTCACTCTCCTCTTGAGTTTTCTTGAGTTCCTCCACCTTCATCTTTAACCTCCTCTCTACAATCTCATGTGTTGAGAATTATGAGAGGAGGTGAGATAGATATACACTTTGAACACTTTACTACATCCTAGTCACTCTAGATTAGCAACCTAGAGTCCCTAGTTGCTTCACTTGATCTTTTGTGTGGAGCTAGAGCCAAGAGCTACATCTCTCGGGTGGATCATCTTTGACGGAGGAGAACCGACGACCAAGCTCAATCGTGGACACCTCAAGGAGCTAAGGAAGATGTAGAAGACCGAAGGACATTGTTCATATAACCTTCTATCTCAGTAGCTAGAACATCTTATATTTAGCTTGTGTAGGTTTATGGTTTCGATTCTAGTCGGGTTCGTTAGAGCCAGTTTTTTAAACGTCAATTTTTGTTCCGCATCGGCCACGGTAGATGGCCAGGGCGCTAGCAAAACCCTAACATGGTATCAGAGCCATCCCATAAACCCTTACTAGCTAGTTTGCAAGAGGTTAAAATGTCGATCGACCAAATTTTCCGAATCGTTTTTTCATTTCGACATGCTCGCTGCCATTTTTATAACTTGTTCAAAAAATTATTTAGATTGTCTTTAAAATATGTGCATGCAATTTTAGAGCACCAGAAGAAAATTGAACACGAGAGCCAACAATTTGGCCGTGGAACCGCCGCATATCATGCCTATTGGCGGCGGTTCCGCGGTCAATATGTGGTCTCTGTGTGCCAAATTTCTTCTGGTATTCTAATCCTTGGAAATATGATTTTTGGGATGTATGGTTTTGGCATAGATTTGTTTGAGTGCTGGTTTGCATTTGGGGCCAATATGGAAATGTTAGTCGATCGAAATTTTAAGTATACGTGATTATCAATGCATGTGATTATATCTGCGACTGTGAATATCATTGAGCGGTACAACCTGACTAATTGCTATATGTTCAACTAGACAAGTTTGCGAACACGATATTCACGTTGATGTTCTGAGTTGTGTTGATATTGTGGTTGGATTGTTGTGTTGGATAGCCTATGGTGCAATGGTAGTAGTATAGTTCAGATTCATTTGTATATTCATTGTTGCGGGGCGAGCGTCTGATATGTCTGTAAGTTGATGTGCAACACCCCACGAGTTGCGGGGAGGCGGAAATTTGAAAAACAATCATGTTTATAAAGCGAACATCAACTAACCGAAGATCGTTTCTAAACAATACTTAACAATAAGCATAAAGTTCTAAGCTACTATGTAAAGAGATCATACCAAACGATTCTAGTCCTTCGTCTTTACGATCTCTACGGCCTCCTTGGATCTCCACGTCCTCCTCGACTTCCTTCCGTGATAGACGATCCACCCGAGAACCCTAATCCAAGCTATTACCTCTAAACTTGAGGTTACTTAGTTTCTCTAGTTGCTAATTAAAGTAACTAAGGTGATGTAGAGTTAGGTTATGGAGTGTTTAGTCTTTACTAATCCTTGTACTCTACTCATGAGTGGTAGGATTAGGGTTTTGAGAGGGAGAGAGAGCTTGAGGAGAGAGAAGGTGGAAATGATAATGATATGAGAAAAGCTTCTCACTTGAATATATCAAACATAATGAATTATAAAATAATATCAATTAAATGATTATTCACCATGCTTCATTTATTCAAGAAGAGTGATTCATCATGTGAGTCATTAGATCATTAATGATGCATTTAATGATATGATGAATCATATGAATGAGTCACTAAAGCAATTAATGAAAATGCCACCTTAACCCCTCATGTCACATCCTTCTAGAAGCTTCTCGGAAATTACGAGAACGCCCCTCGCATCCGTGAAAACACGGAAAAACTTTAGACTGTATAAATCCAATAACCTGATACTAGAATCTGGCTTAAACCAAAGCCGGCTAGTAAAAACTGTCCGAATGTCGTACGTGCGTTTAAACATGTATGCGTTCGAACCTTTGTCGTAAAACCATACGACCTCTATATCTTTTCTCCTGGGTTTGGGAAATCTCTGTGTGGGCCTCTAAAGACTCGACTACTGCGCTGGCAATGGGTTTAACCACAGACCGCAAGCGGCACTAGCTGTACGTAATGGTCCCCAGGTAGTTGTCGATAAGAAAGCCGATGAGGTAACCCATCCGAAATCCTACTGAGCCTGCCGTGACAATATCCGCGCAGTCCGGTCTGTTCGTCTAAGAGTATCGCATGTATGGTCTAGGAAGGTGGTGGACGTCAGACCCCTAATAACCGTACAAGTCGTGTCGGTATGGCTCAAGACCATCCGAGAATCTACTGATCATTCCATCAGCAATTCTCAATCAGCCCTGGCCAGGGACTTATAGTAATGACCAACCGACCACAGTGCGATATCAACTCCCTATACCGGGAGAGACGAATCCCTAACAGTCGCTCACTGTCTCCACGTGGCTCGGGACTGTGCCCAACTAAAACCTGTTTGCACGACTCCTTTGAGCTGTGGTAGGGTAATAATCAAAGCACAGTGGGAACTCACACGAGACAGATGATGACTTTAAGTCAACAGACTATCTGAACACATGTCACCTGAGAACTGCTATCTGACGTTAGGTATAATACCATCCAGTCAGTTTTCGACGAGTCCTTTCTGGTGTACTCACACCTAGTGAGCATCTGTATACAATCTTAGGTGCACACCACCAATGGCTGCGGGACCAATCCATCGCCCCTCGTCAGGGTCTAGATATGTATACACTAGTCTACTTCGGAGTATCGATGCCCAGTCTCGATACTCCTGCGACCAGGGACATCTAAGGATGTGTTTATTGACTATCCACCTCCCACTAGTATGACAGCCATCACAACGCCGGTAGTCAGGCAAACACCCTATGGGCTTTATCAACATGTATATATATAAATACCAAGTAAAATATATCATATGTTAAGATAAAGACAAACCAAATAGCGTACTATCATATTAAGCAAGACTGTCATGTACATACATATCCCTAGCATCCTATACAATGAAGGCCTCTAGGGCATATATATCCAACAATGTGGACAACCGTCTCTGCCAGATTGTATATTCTTTTATTGGGGCATGACCGGGTTGAGGTCGATGTCGCCATTGTATATATACTTTTCTTTTCTGTACTAGGATTACCCCATGGTGGAGTGCTCGAGAACCGGGTTCTAGAGGGAAACGGGCCCGTATCTCATGGCGTTGAGATGGAGGGGGCCTCACTCTAGAATTGGCGGGCTATTCGCCGCACTCGGAGGGGGTATAAGATGGCCCATGGTGGAGTGCTCAAGTTACCGGATTCCGTGAAGTGCTGGGTGGCCCATTCACTTTGTTGATTGAGGTTTCCTCACTTCTGAGATTGGTGGGTAACTTGCTGCACTCGTAGGGGTCTTGGTTTTTCATTGCACATGCTATCCACACGATCGGGGAATGTTGGGTTTCATTTGTGGCTCATAGGAAACCCGAGGCTCCTAGATTATTCGTTATTCTGTGTTGCTTATCGCTTTTCTGTGATGTTGCTTATATCATGCCTGGAACGAATGCTATATATATATATTTATATATACTAGTAGATTTTGTATATGTTTTGCATCCGCACTAGTCCAGCCCCCGTTCTGCCATTAGTTAATTAACCTAACAGTATATGACGGGGTCCCGTGGAGAATGCGGATGGCATATACGTACATTGTATTTTTGTTCTTTTCTGGTGTGATATGGATTAATTGATGGGACTGCGTTACTTTGATTAATGCAAGGAAAAACAAACCTAAATGACGTTGTTGGAACCAGTTTTTTTTAAAAAACTGACATTACAGACGTTTCCTTTTGCTTTGCACAGTGGTATTCAGTTATGAATATCCAGCACCTCATTCGACGAGGCAAGAGCCGAGATCCCTTCATTGGGATTGATCTCTTGGACAAAAGTTTGCATCATTGTGATAACTTCACTATAGTCGATCCTTTTGCTTTGCATCGTGGTATTCAGTTAGGAATATCTTGCACCTCATTCGATGAGAAAAGAGCCGAGATCCCTTCACATGGAGTGACCTCTTTAGCAAAAGTTTACGCCACTATATATTTGTAAAATCACTCGAGTTCCTTCAACAATATCAAGTTCATTACGTTAAAGGTTTTTCGCTAAAAACCAACCATAGCCCTCCGTCATTTCAGATTAGTATTGCTTAGTATTCGTGCTACATTTGTCGTTTCTATTCGCTAAGACGTAGTGTGCGGTAGCTCTGTAATGCTTTTCTGTCACATAGATATGTGGATTGGTTAGGACAGTCGTACGACTTTGTTGATCATTCGTCAAGGGTCGTGTGAGTGGGTTTAACACAATCAAGATAGTGACGGGTTGAACTTGACTAAGACCCATGATTTGTTGATTATTCGTCAAGGTCCTTGGGTCCAAGGGGCAAAAACCACATCGGGAGTTTCAAATATACATGAAACTTGCCAGGAATGCGCATACCTTCTGGAGTGTGGTGACTTGAGTGGCTTCTATCAAATTATCATGCGATGATAGTTGGGTCCCGATTCCTACTGATGAGTAGGTGTTACTCCTCGGGTGATTTTAGATGATCCCGACTAATTCTCCTTTTAGGGTTTGAAGGAGAATTCGAGGAAACAGTGGGAGCCATTCTAATTAGATAAAGTGATTAACCAATCTAATCTAGGTTAGAGTGCACGCTGAGTGTTTCTTTTCTCTCTCTCTGGCAGCAACCATGGCCTGGCCCTAAACTAAAACTCATGAACCAAGTTAACCGAACCTTCTTAAAACACTTTGGTTTTTAGATTATCATTAAGTCGCATATATCTCTACCGCTCCTATTTTTCCTTTGCATTTCTTCAGAACACTCCATATCACTACGAAGATTCACATTTCATGGATATTCCATCGTATAGTTACATACGAACTCGAAGAAACTTGTTTTTGTTCGAGGATAGTTTTCAGTTCTAGGAAAATTGAATACGATTATTCGGTTGTCTTTTCTCTTTACCTTCTCTCACGTTGCGAGAGCTCCTAGTATTAGGAGAGTATACCTATTACGCTTATTAGAAGTCTTCTTTCAAACCTTAGTCTGGTGCCGAAAGATAGGGAAAAAAGAAAACCAATTAAGCCTAAGTGTGGTGTACATAAGGTAATAAGTAAAGACATATAAAGGGATTAGAGTTAAGGAAAAGGAAATTGCGACTACTATCATTCACGATGAAGCCGCTTATATCCCCTGCCACTCCTATTTCACCTTTGCATCTCTCTAGAGCACTCCATATCACTACGAAGATCTATATTGATTGGATATGCCATCGTATAGTTACATATGAACTCGAAGAAACTTGTTTCTGATCGAGAATGGATTCTTGTTCTGGAGAAATAGAATAAGGATTATTCAGTTGTCTTTTCTCTTTAGCTTCTCTCAGGTTGCGAGAGCTCCTGGTATTAGGAGAGTACACCTATTACACTTATTGGATAGTCTTCTTCCAAACCATAGGCAGGTGCCGAAAGGTAGGGAAGGAAGAAAATTAATTAGCCTAAGTGTGATGTACAGAAGGTAATAAGTAAAGACATATAAAGGGATAGGAGTGAGGGCAAGGAAGTATACGATTACTATCATGAATCTAGATAGTGGAAGAGGCATTACTAGGAATACCCGGCTACCCCTTCGAAATATCTTCATATTTCAGTTTTACTGTACGATATTAATTAAAAACTGTTTTCCCAATTAGATTCTGACTCAAGGGTATGCATTTACCAGACTTGATCCTCACATCTGTATGGCGTTACAGATGCTGAGTGGGGGTAAGATAATGGGAACTGGGTGATTAGATCCTCAATATATATCAGAATTCTTTGTAATTGGTGATATTTGAGGAAATCACCTGGGTTTTGCCTAACGACAATTATTTGGTTTTGAATATCCGTTGTTATACATTAGTTTCAAACTGATATATCCGTACGTTTATTTTATAAAGTAAGATATAACTTTTTGAAATTATGTCTATGACATTTATCTATATCAGTTGATGGTTAGGTAAGGAACATTCAATAATGGTGTAATTCTTCTTAACCATAGCACGGTTTTCAACTTACGACGCACAGGGTTTGAGCAATTAAACTCAGAGGACTTGTACAAAATATTATGTGTTGTCTGATGTCCATTAGGACAAAGGGGTTGGTACTCGTACTATATTCTGTTTACTCATGACTTCTCTAGTTTTAGACAAGTATTCCGTTGAAATACAAGGTACACATTTTGATAAGTTATAGATATAAGAATAAGGTAAAGAACCATATGTTGCAAGTATCAGGATTCTTCAAAGTGTTCAAAAATGCAGAAACTTGTGCTAGGTATTCCGTCGTAAGTAATAGTTTTGAGAACTTGCTTCTCTTTCAGGTTACTCATACGTGGGTGCATTTTTGACGAGTAATGCTGTTTGGCCTCCTTCCATTCAGTCGATACGCACTGGAAACAGCTGCTTGATTTTTAAATCTCGTTCCAATTAAAATAGTGCTTTTGTTTCTCTATTGGATATAGAATGGATTCATATCTTAACGATGTTAAGGTATATGGAGTTGTCCGGTTTATGCTTAAAACCAGAATCCGGATAAACTCAAGGCACATTTCAGTAATGGCAGTTTGTGGGTTATCCCGGGTTTTGACGAAAGTTAACATTCTACCATTTGGAAGATCAATAGTTATATTGTTCTTGACTCACCACCATTTTAGTAAAATGAATTCTTTTTCAGAAAAAATTAGTGGGAGTATATTAGAACTGGAAGTGATTCCAGAACCACAAACACTTACTGAAAATTTAGTAGAATCAAAAGATCCAATTGGATTCGATAATCCAATAGTCACTTCGCAGATTTGGTGGGTAACCTCGGTGATTGATCGGTATGCTAAAAAGTGTTTTCGTAAATTAACCGCAATTAAGACGGTGTTGCTAGTAGCTAGCCACGATGAGTACGGGTCGTCCGCAGGGAAACGTGAACCTTTTCTTGCTTTAGACGAGTTGATGAAAGATTGGTTGATTGGTTGTAGATCTAATTTGGAACGGATATACAATTTATAAGAAAATAGCTTATAGGATTCATAGGACTTGGTAGCAATGGATGAATAATTAAAAATGACTTTTTTTTAATCTTTTAATAGTTTATAATTAGATCGATAGTGATGAATGTAGATTAGGGTTTTTGGAAGAAACTAGGGTTTCTCCACTATTAACCTTTGTCCTTGCATTGATCCCTATTCATTTCTAGCTCTTAACAAAACAAGTGTTAATCAGATCTCAAATCATGGTCGTGACTATGATTGAATAGACAACGCGCCCGATAAGAATGTTAACATTTATTTTGTTATAATTTATAGACTTTAAAATATTTAAAAGAAGTTAAATGATTTTCTTATCTATTGATCTACCCTATCTTACGAACCCTAGCAAGTTAGGAATTACTCACTCATGGTTTGAGATTTAGAAGAAAGGTTAAAGAATGAAAATATGATTAAGATGCAGAAAGTAAATGTGAAAAGAAATAAACTAAGATCCACCTTTATCAATCAACTATTTCATACAACTTTCCGTTTTGATAATAGATTACAAAGAACCCTAGTTTTTGCTCTCGCTCTCTCTCTTGTTGGAGGTAGATGCCTAACTAATGATCACCTGGATGCGTGGATCGCTTAGGACCTCTTGATCTCTTCGGTTGATGACCTTTAATGTGAAGCTCTCAGTCCTATATATAGTCCCAAAACAAGAAACCTTAGATGCCCTTAGTGAATATACGCTGTTAAGATCAAATCACCAAAATCTCAAATCCTACGGCCGCAAACCCACCGCGCTTCTGCTGCATATTGCCTATTTTTTCCGTGGATCCGCCGCATCTTGGTGGCTTCAGGCTTTGGGATTTTTTGTGCTCTTTTATCTTGATTTATGGAGATCCTCTCGATGTCTAGATTCTGAAAATAATGCTCCGAGTCTCTGCCGTTGCTAGATCTCACGATTTGCTTCAATATTTTGGCAGATTTGATTCCGATATCTTGATTTATCCGGATCTCTTGGATTTCAGACCTGACATAATATTTGCACAATATCTCAAATCATAGTGTTAGTAAAATTTGGTATTTTTGAGATATTGTCTTAACTATTTTATATGATATTATATGTTAAGAATATTGATTAGAAATATTTGATATAATATGCATATTTTAATTACAATATTTCATATAAATATTATATGCATGTATTTTCCCTCATTATGTTAATTATAATGTAGAAACATATGATAGTAAACTTTTTACACATACACTCTCATATGTTCTATAATTACAATAAATACCTTTTAGTACTTAACAATAATAGGAAAAATGTTCATTCAAATATGCAATGTTTTAGAGTAATCAAATACCCCCAAACTTAATTTTGATCGTCCCGAGCAATCTAGTTATTAAAGAGAAGAAGAAGAAAAAGAAAAAAGAAAAACCTAGCTCACTTTCAAAGGCAACAGGATTGCACTGAGCATGTGCAACAAGCTTTTAAACCTCTAAGTGTCCCTAGTAGGAGGAGTGTTGTCTCCTGAGGGTTTTCAGCGGATTACACCCAAAAAATCCCATAATAAAAGAAAGATGATGAAAGTTACATAAAAAGATAAAGAACATATAAAAGAAAGAACTTGAAAATAAGAGTTTCAAACTATACTAGCTTTTCAGTTGCCATGAGCCCTATCTTAATAGTCATGAAAAGATGTCAGAAATCACATCATCTCTCAATAAAACATCATCTTTAGTCTTCCTCCCTCCCTTTCTTCCAAATATCGATCGTATACCCGTATGTGTGTGTAAAAGACATCTCTACACATAGAGAATTCAATTCAAGCTATTATACTCTTATCTATTTTTCTTAGTACTTTTTAGTCAATGAATGTTTCAGATGGAATTGTTCACACATTCTTCATACGACTGTTAATACTTCTTGAGGTACTAACCAGCCGATTACCAAATTTGCTCACTCTTTTAGGCGTAATTAGCAATATCCCAGTCTTGCAACACCTAAGGCTTAGCAGTAGCTCCCAAACCAGTTGGTCTAAGGAACTAGGTAATAAGGCATCTTCGCTATATTTTTTTATGTTGCCTTAAGTAATTACAAAACTAGTGTTCATTTTTCTTCACCATTTTTTAAATTTTTGTTTATATCTATATATTTTTTCCTTCATACTAAGGCTTTTAGACAAGAGCATTTCAAGGTATTCTCTACTATCCTAAGTTTCAAGATGTGTGTGAGTGCGTATAGTAGGGTATCAACGTTCAGATTTTTGAATTCAAGAATAGAGACTATTTTTAAGACTTATTTCTATTCTCAGATTAGTGATTCCCTTCATCTTACTAACCCTTGGGACAAAATCTCATGACTTCTATTACTAGATTCATTTTAAAAACATCTAATTTTCTTGTATTTCTTAAACCTCTTCCTATCTTTCATATGTATTTTTCACTTTTTAACTTTTATTATCAAAATTTTTTGTGCTTTTATTTAGTATAATGCAAAATGATGCGTGAATAAGCACAAAGCTCCCGTAAACCTATTTGCAGCAGTATCCTCACTGATGTCATTTTTAAGCTTAACAACCTGTAGACTTGGGAGGAAAAATTCTCAATTATTAGCAAAAGGGGACAAAAGTCAATGACAGTGAAATCCCCTCCCCCCAAACTTATATTTGGCTCATAATTTTGTAAAAAAAATTTCTTTTCTTTTAAGAGCCAAAATATTTTTCTCCCCTCCAAACTTGAGTAAAACAGTTTTAAGCATTTAAAATTATAAAGGGGGTAAAGTTATTGATCTATGCAAAACTTTACAAAGACCAAAAGTCAACACCAACTATTCAAATATTTTATCAATGTAACAGCATAGTTGGTAGAAGATCATAGATGTGAAGAAGTGGGTAGATAAGGGACGAAATCGATCTAGTTTACGTCTCGGTTGGTAGAGACGAAACGGTGATGGTGAACGAAACCGAGAATATGAAAGATAAGGAAGATGTGGAATATTCGCATTCTCGTATCTGATAAGAAAAAAGGGTGGCGGTTCAACTTCTTCGGGTGGAGCTTGATTCATCACAACATCCATGTCTTTTAGGAATGCGAGTTCTTCGGCGAAAATGTTGTCAAAACTTTCATCAATGGTCCGATTTATAATTTCTTCAATATCTATATTGATGGAATATGCAGATTCACTAGAACGGTTGAAAGCTCCAAGGTCAGTCTTATGCGCACCAATATTCAAAACACTCGATTCATCAGAAATTATAGAGGTAGGAGATTCGAAATGATCGTATCCCTCCTCCTCAAAACAGTCTAAATCAAGTGATCTTTCAAGAATCATAGAACTCGAAATATCGGAGTGTGATTCATCAAAACTCGGTGGAGTTGAGAGAAAATTAGAAGAACCAAAGAAAGTGGGTGATGAAATGGGTGAACAAATTTGGGTGTCGATCATTGTTGAACCAGATGTGGAAGATGAAGGCCGGATATCGTTCTGCTTATCGGATAGGTCGGTGATAAGAATAGGATCGAATAATTGTACAGGAAGATGTTCGTAGTTAATAGAAAGGACATGATGGGTAGGAGAATCCAACTCATCCAACATAACGGGTTCATCTTCAATGATATTTTCATCACCGCACTCACTAACACCATCGGTCAAATCAAACGAATAGGTATTCAAGAGTTCATCAATTATACTATCCTCAACCGATAAATCACTTGGTTCACTTGAAGGAGTTGGAAGGTTTGAAATATCAAGTGTAGTCGAATAAGGATCGGTTTGATTTGAAATGGTGTCAAGCTCTCTTTCACACTTACTATTAGCAAAGTCAAATATATTATTCTCAGGAACCTCATCACTTAGACTATGAAGCGGTTGAACATCGAAAATATTCGGTTGGGGTGCAGGTAGAAGGTGTTGAGATCAAAAGAATTGGTTTTGTTTTGACTTTGTGGGCTCTCTTGTTCTTTTTCACTACTCAATTCCAACTCTACTTCAAGACTAGACATGGGTTGTGAAGAAGTTCCAATGAAGGATTCTCTTTGAACCGTGGAACTTTCTAATTCATTTTCAGATGCACTGTCTAGGTAAGGTGAAGAAGATGAGTATGGTTGGGAAGTGTCTAATTGTTGGCTACGGGCAAGTTCAACGTGTTCAGCAATTGACATGCGTTTATGATTTCCCGCATTAGCCTGAAGAGAAATGTTAAGAAGAGATTCGTTTACTTGTTTTCTACGGGCGAGTTCAATGTGTTCCGCAATCGACATGCGTTTCTGATTTGTCCCATTAGCCTCAAGATAAGTGTCAAAATGAGAGCGTGTGAAGGTTTGGTACTGTGGATAAAAATTAGAAGGGTGAACCTAGGTTTCATAACCAGGATTAGGATCAACATTGGGATATGAAGAATATTGAGATTGGTTGGTTAGTTGGCGACTGGCAATTGTTATTTGTTCAGCAATGGTCATGGGTGTAAAAGATATCATATTCTCCTCAAAACGAGTATCAATATTTTATATAGGAATGATGGTATTTGTTGTCCTAACGGTTTTGGATTAGTGAAAAGATTGAAATTTTGGCTTTCAGCCTTCGCAAATGCTCAGCGATAAACATGCGTTTTGAAGTTCCCTCACTCGCCTTAAACGAATTATCAACATAAAAAGATGTGAAATTTTGATGTGGTTGATAGGACCTTAAGTCAGGTATCCAACTGGTCCTTTTCTCTTGCTCTATTCTATCTCTTAAAAGCATGGTAGAGTCAGATTTTGTACTGAACAGTTACGAAAACAAGATATATCTGTTTCTGTATAGAAAATCTCGGTAAGCGTTCGTCTGTTTGGGTTACCCATTATAAGAAAAGAGGGTGAAATGATTTAAGCTCTTTTTGGATTTTGGAAGTTGTTTTGCTTTGAAAGAGGGACTTGAGGATTGACTCAACAAATCACAGAATGCACAACAATCCCTAGAACCAGGGTCTCCTAGTTCAAGTCACTACACCGCTCCTAGACTTCCAAAGGACAAGTCGCAGGATCAATCCTCTACCACCTCTTTATCACTCTTGTGGTCAGATAAGTGCCAGGTAAGTGGGAGGTATCCACTCTACGAATCACCGAAATAGCGGGCCTAATTAAGTAACCACCTTCCTTAGTCATACTTGCCTAGACACCACAAGAGAAATGCGGATAAGCGATATATTACTCACGACCTTCCTCTGTCTTAATTAAGCGCGACGGTTCTTAGAGGCTCCGTCTAGATATTTTTTATTAATGTAGGATGATAGTATGCTCGTTTGTGATTTGTGGGGCCTAGAAAGGGTGATAAAATCCCCACCTAATATGAATTTAGGTTTATTTCCCCTTAATGTCCATTTTAGATATGCTAAACAAACCAAAATCTAAAACACGCAAAAATATTTTTAGCGGTTATGTTTGCAAAGAATCCTGCAAATAAAATTAGTTTATTGGAGGTTTAGAGGAGAGAGAAAGATATGAAGAAATTACCTGAGGATTTTGGGGGCCCAACTCCACCAGGCCGCTGTGCTTCCGCCGCCAATAGCCCACTTCCGCCGCGGTTCCACCGCACTATGGAGGGTTCTTTTGCTATTTTTTTTCAGAGCGTCCCTATGCTCCTTTAGGCTACGTTGAAATTCTCTAACTCACTGTCGGCTTTCTCCAGTTATATCGGATTCCCTTGCAAAACTCGCACAATAATCGTTAAATACACAATATGCGATTTTGATTATTTTATGTTAAGGATCTAATAAGAATTCAACCCGAATAGCAAGAAAAAAATTATGACCGTCTCCCCGGCAATGACGCCATTTGATTGATTGGTATGCTAAAAAGTGTTTTCGTAAAGTAACCGCAATCAAGACGGTGACGCTAGTAACTAGCTGCGATGAGTAAGGGTCATCCGCAGGGAAATGTGAACCTTTTTCTTGCTTTAGATAAGTTGATGAAAGATTGGTTGATTGGTTGTAGATCTAATTTGAAACGGATGTAAAGTTTATGAGAAAATGGCTTGTAGGGTTCATAGGACTTGATAGCAATGGATGAATAATTAAAAATGACTTCTTTTATCTTTTAATAGTTTATAACTAGATCGATAGTAATGAATGTAGATTAGGATTTTTGGAAGAAACTAGGGTTTCCCCACTATTAACCCTTGTCCTTGCATTGATCTCTATTCATGTCTAGCCCTTAACAAAACAAGTGTTAATCAGATCTCAAATCGTGGCCGTGACTATCAATGAATTAACAACGCGTCTGATAAGGATGTTAACATTTATTTTGTTAAAATTTATAGATTTTAAAATGTTTAAAAGAAATTAAATGATTTTCTCATCCATTGATCTACCCTATCCTATGAACCTTAGTAAGCTAGGAATTACTCACTCATGGTTTGAGGTTTAGAAAAAAGATTAAAGAATGAAAACATGATTAAGATACAGAAATTAGATGCAGAAATTAAATGCAGAAAGTAAATGCGAAAAGAAATAAACTAAGATCTACCTTTATTAATCAACTATTTCATACAAGCTAGGAATTACTCACTCGTGACTATCCAAGACAGCATATATGCACTGCAAATTTAGTAGCTAGAGAAGTCAAAACCATATTGGTATAACCTTGGAAGGGCAAGAGATATCACCGAGCGACCAGTTTAGATATCTAGGTTCCATCATCCAAAAGAATGGGGAGATCGATAGTGATGTTAATCAAAGGATCCAAGCTGGTTGGTTGAAATAGAGGAGTGCAACAGGGATTTTGTGTGATCGTAACTTTCCGTTAAAATTGAAAGGGAAGTTTTATCGGAGCGCTATTCGGCCTGCCTTATTATATGGTACAGAATGCTGGGCTCCTAAGAAGCATCATATACAGAAGATGCACATAGCGGAGATGCGCATGCTTCGTTGGATGTGCGGTAGCACTAGAAAAGATAAGGTGCGAAATGAGGATATTCGTGCAAAAGTTGGTGTAGCACCTGTGGAGGAGAAGATGCGGGAAAACCGGCTAAGATGGTTTGGTCATGTGCGACGCAAACCTATGGAAGTACCGGTTCGACGAATAGATACTCTCGATATGGGCAATGGCAAAAGGGCAAAAGGGAGACCGAAGAAAACATGGATGGAGGTGATACGAAACGATATGGTTGCCAAAGGACTCAATGAAGGTATATTGTTCGATAGAAGTGAGTGAAGACAGAGGATTCATGTGCTGGACCCGGCGTGATTCTCATGTTGGTTCATGTAGCCTACCCCATATGCTTGGGATAAAAGGCTCAGTTGTTATTGTTGTTCATACAACTCTTCGTTTTTAAATTAGATTACAAAGAACCATAGTTTTTGCTTTCGCTCTCTTTTGTTGGAGGTAGATGACTAGCTGATGATCATCTGGATGAGTGGATCGCTTTGGACCTCTTGATCTCTTCGGGTGATGATCTTTAATGTGAAGCTCACGATCTTATATATAGTCCCAAAACCAGAAACCCTAGATGCCCTGAGTGAATATATGCTATTAAGATCAAATCACCAAAATCTCAAATCCCACGGCTGCAAACCCGTCGCGCTTCCGCCGCATATTGCCTATTTTTGCCGCGGATCTACCGCATCTTGGTGGCTTCAGGCTTTGGGATTTTTTGTGCTCTTTTATCTTGATTTATGGAGATCCTCTCGATTTCTAGATTCTAAAAATAATGCTCTGAGTCTCTGCCGTTGCTAGATCTCACGATTTGTTTCAATAATTTGGCAGATTTGTTTCCGACATCTTGATTTATCCGGATCTCTTGTATTCCAGACCTGAGCTAATATTTGCACAATATCTCAAATCAAAGTGTTAGTAATATTTGGTATTTTTGAGATATTATCCTAATAGTTTATATGATATTATATGTTAAGAATATTGATTAGAAATATTTGATATGATATGCATATTTTAATTACAATATTTAATATAAATATTATATACATGTATTTTCCCTCATTATGTTAATTATAATGTACAAACATATGATAATAAACTTTTTACACATAAACCCTCATATTTTCTATAATTACAATAAACACCTTTTAGTACTTAACAATAATAGGGAAAATGCTAATTCAAATGTGTAATATTTTAGACTAATCACTCGGCCACCCGAGAGGTATTTCGGTCTCCTCAAAGACTGTGACAGGGAGATTTTTGATTACCCAAACCTGCCACTACTGCTGTCCTAGACTATGAGATATGGCAGAAGGATGAGTACACCGTCGTTCTAAATTTTCTTTAGAAGTGCATGTGTATATGACTCTGCCAGAGAGTTGTTGTCGTCAGTGGGAGCAGCGGAAGCATGGTGGGCAAGTTGCTTATGTCTATTTATAGACTAAAGAAAATATAGCGGAGATAGATCATCTATTTTTGATGTGACAGTCATAAAGTTTGACTTCATCAGAATAATAGATGGACCTGGTAACAAGGTAGTAGGGAGTGATGTCCTGATATTTGGATGACATGCTCTTTATAAGAAGTGATCTTCCTATACCACGATCGGTTATATTGTGGTTGTCACAAGGTGTTTCTCCGCATAGGATCTGGATAAAATATCAGGGATTCTGATCACTAGATCTATGGTTTTAGGTCTAGATTTGGGAAGTGTCCCAATTTGGGTATTTTGACACTATTAAAAAATGTATTTAGAATGGACGACTCCTTGCATGGTGGTGTTTCCGTAGGTGAGGGAGTCACCCTCTCTAAAGAGATGCCTTCTAGACCGATGAGGAGAGGGATTTGCATGATTGGCATATCACTTGCTTAGGCAATTAAGACAATCATGAGATGTCAAGTACCACACCAGATATTGTTTTTTCACTGGCTGCAATAAACATATATTAATCCAATCCTGGAGAAATATTGGGAAGCATTTATAAACATAAGTGGATGTTCTTGGTATATGGTAACGGCAGCCTCCTTCAGGAGGCGGTTATCATTTCAGGCTTCCAAGCCGGCCTGAATGACAGAGTGGCTGTTAGAGTTATAGTTTTCTTTCTTTTGAGGGGCGGTTTGTTGGACAGGTGGTCCAAGTGGATACTGGGGAAGGAATGGCGCAGGATACTGATTAAATTCAGTGGATGATACGGTCTAAGAAGTTTGTTGGATTTGGAGTTCATTTTTGAACTGGGTCCCATCAGATATCTAGACAAATTCTAAGACAGGTATCGCTCATTTCGGGAGATAGTCTTTCTCCGTGAAGTTAAGATATAAAGAGATAAAGATAGAAACATTGGAGCGGATCTACTCACTGAGGCTATTTCTCGAACGGAATAGTTTCACAAATGGCCTTTATGAGACTGATTAGTAGAGAAGTTGGGTGTTCGGTATCACACGGGCTGTGAGTATGCGGCACCGCAATAATTAGCCTTAAGTGCAAGTGGGAGATTGTTGGATATAGGGACCTCAAGTCAATTATTGTAATTGCAGGCACGCGATTGGGATAATTGAGGGAAGACCTATACGGCTAGAACAGTCTTACTCAAAATGATAGTATGCTATCTGGTTTGTTTCTATCATCAAGTATATGCAATATGTGGTATTACAGATCACTATTACATGTTTATAGAGCCCATAGGATTCTTACTTGACTACCAACATTATGATGGTGGTCATATACGTGGGAACTGGGTGGTCTATAAACACATCCTTAAATGTCCCTAGTGAAGGGAGTATCGAGACTGGGCATCGATACTCCAGAGTAGACTAGTTTATACTTATCGAGACCTCGACGAAGGGCGGTGGCTGGTCTCACAAGCCATTGGTGTCAGTTAGTCACCTAAGATAGTATAAAGGTGATCATTGAGTTATGAGTACAATGGAAGGACTGCCGGGAACATGCTAGATGGTATTATACCAATTGTCAGATAGCAGTTCTCAGGTGACATTAGTACAGATTAGTTTGTTGACCTGAGATCGTTATTTTTCTCGTGTGAGTTCCTACCATGCTTTGATTACTGCCCGACTATGGCTCAATGAAGTCATGCAAACATGTTTAAGTTGGGTACAGTCTCGAGCCACATGGAGGCAGTGAGCGGATCGTTAGAGACCCGTCTCTCCCAGTATTGGGGGTTGATGTCACACTGTGCACGGGTGGCCATCTCCAGAAATCCTTGGCCAAGGTAGACGAGAATTACTGATTTAGATCAGTAGTTTCTCAGTGGGTGATGGGTTTCATACCGACAAGAAATATCGCGTTATTAGGGGTATGATTTTATCCACCCCCTAGACCTGATATGCGATACTCTTAGATGAACAGACCAGACTGTATGGAGATTGTCACAAACAGGCTCAGTAGGGGTCCGAATGAGTTTGCTCGTCGGCCTTCCTTTCGCTCAATACCTGGGTAGCCGTTATGTACAGCTAGTGCCGCTGACGTGCTTGTGGTTAAACCCATTGCCAGTGTATTGACGAGTCTTTAGAGTCCCACATTGAGGGTTTCCTTAGTTCTGGCGAAATGATGTAGTAACCGTATTGGATATGTGCAGGGTTCTGATCGAATGATTGTACTAGTTACTCTGGAATTTCGAACGGACGGTTGATAATACTAGCTGGCTCGGGTTTGAGCCAGATTATTAAATCAGGTATTGATTTAATAATTTACGTATATGTACTTCGATATGTATATTCTAGTATTATGTTCTTTGTGTTGTTCTATCTCTTCGGATATTCTTATTTCGGTACGAATGCATGTATGTATATATAGTAGAGTGTAATCCGTATTTATGCGGAAAACATTCTAGAAAGTGGACACCTCATTTTAGATTTAACCATTTATTATAAATGGTAAATGAGATGTAAAGGAAGCGATAGGGGAGTATGGTGAGAACCATGCTTGTATAGTGTTGCATAAATGAATTAACAATTCATTTGTGCAAACTATTCAAGCATGGGTTGGTTTTTAAAATGAAAGAAATGTTTTTACAAAACTTTGCTTGAGATTTTCTCTAACTTGGATGGTTTATTATTTTTTGAGATTGTTTTTTCACCTCACCATTAGCATCACTCTCCTTTTGAATTTTCTTAAGTTCCTCCACTTTCATCTTCAACCTCCTTTTTACAATCTCATGTGTTGAGAATCAAGAGAGGAGGTGATGTAGATAAACACTTTGAACACTTCACTACATTCTAGGTACTCTAGATTAGCAACCTAGAGTCTCTAATTGCTTCACTTGATATTTTGTGTGGAGCTAGAGCCAAGAGCTATATTCTTCGGGTGGATCATCTTTGATGGAGGAAAACCGGCGACCAAGCTCAACTGTGGATACCTCAAGGAGCTAAGGAAGATGGTAGAAGACCGAAGGACCCGGTTCATTCGGTATAACCTTCTATCTCAGTAGCTAGAACATCTTGTAATTAGCTAGTGTAAGTTTATGGTTTCGATTCTAGTCGGGTTCGTTAGTGCCAGTTTTTTAAACGTTAATTTTTGTTCAGTATCGGCCACGGTAGATGGCCAAGACGCTAGCAAACCCCTACGAGTTGAGCCAGATCCTTGCAAATCAGGAAGTGGCCAGTGGAAGCGGCCAAGGCAAGGGAAAGGGAAAGGCTAGGCAACGATGAGGGTATCATCCACTTCAAGTTTGGGGGTGATGGGTTTTATCATATATCGAGCATATAGTGTTGAATTTGCATATTTCCTGCGTTTCGGTATTTCTTTTTATATATTTTTTCTTTTATTTTGCATGTATTTGCATTGCATGTTTGCTTTTGTATTGCATTTTGCTGTTTGTATCCAAAAAACTGTAAAAACCATAAAAATTGAATATTTTCCAAAAATATAAAAACTTTGTCGTTAAGTTAGTGGGTGAAAAAGCTTAAATTCGAATATCGATGGTTTAATATGATAAGAAATGAATAACTAAATCCAATTTCTAGATATTGAAAACCCGAATGATAACCTTTCTTGAAGTTTAATAGTTGCTAATATACGTCTTTTACATCACACTACACGTGTCGCGGGTTTTAAAAATTAGATGAAAAGTTTGATATGTCTTAAAACACCTTTTAAACCTGTGGACTCTTTTAGGATCAAACCAGTTTTTTCTGAGATATGTAATATTGAGAATAATTTATAAAGCAAAGTGGATATGAAAAGATATTATTGATACTTTAATAAAACTAAGTCTGAAAAATAACCCATCTTAAACTTAATTGGAGTGATTGCACACCTTATCTACACAAACACGTCTTATATCTTGAAAAGAATTGAACAATTGGCTATATCTCCATTCACATTGAATTGTCATAATTTTCATACCAAAATGAGTCTTTTTTGTTTTAGGGCCTAGGTAATTTGAGCAATTAAGTCCGCCAGGGTGTCTTTACACCTAATATCCTAAAACCAACTGGTATGGATGCATTGGCCCAAAACTCACTAAGAAGCCTAGAAAGTCCTTTAAAAAAATAAATAAAGTCAAGCAAGCCGAATTAAAATTCCAAACGGTTCTTTGTGTGAGAATAATCTTGACTAAAAACAAATTTTTATAAAAATATTTTAATGGAGATATGAAGGTTTTATTTGATGATCAAAACTATTGCACGTTCATGAAGATGTGTATGAAACGAAAAAAATTAAAAGGTGGAGTGAAAAATAAAATATAGTTTTCTGTTAAACATGATAGAAATTCTGAATTTGAATCCTAGCTGGAGGACGAAACTTGAGAAAAGCTTAACTCTTTATGAACTTATATGATCCTTTTGAAGTTTTATCCGGAATTTATTTTGTGACATGATGACTCTAAATCGAACTTTTTGAAACGTAACGACGCTATTTGCACCACAAGTTAAGACGCATAGGATCTTATGTTAAATAAGAAGTGAGGTGTGAAAAATAAGGGTTCGATATTTCTAACTTAAGATAATATAATTTTTATATTTGAAATTAAACCCTAGGATTAGAATTGATAGTTATTTCGCGAAACTAACTTAACGGAATTTTGTGGGTGTAATCCGCTGAAAACCTTCAGGACACAACACTCATCCAACTAGGGACACCTAGAGGTTTAAACGGCTTATTGCACGGACTCAGTGCAATTGCGTTCCCTGTGAAAGTGAGGTTAGGATTTTGTTTTGCTCGGGATGAGCAAAAGATAAGTTTGGGGGTATTTTTTCATCATGAATAACTGCATTTCAATACCGCTCATTCATTATTAATTTTGTGACATGTCAGTACTATTAATCCGTATCTGCTCAATAAATATAGATTATAGGTATTCATGAAAAACACTGGAAACACACTCAAATCCACAGATACGACATTTGAAAGCCGACACTACAACCGGAACGGAAAACCGATCAAGATTCAAGAATTTTTGCAACAAATACTTGTGTGCACAACATTTTTTTTATCAAGAATGGTCCAACTTACATGTGTGAACACACTTTGTTTGGATGCATGAACTATGATGAGAAGCTGCCATGATAGATTGAGCAAGTGGGCTTGGTGTAATGAGTAGAGATAAAGTTGTAATGTGATGGTTTAAAGTTTACATTTTCCCTTCAAATCTACAGATTAAACTCTAAATGTTTATTAATGAATCAAACAATGCTAGAGATATTATGAAGAGGAACTAAGATCACGACATAAATACGGGCCCCACCACTACATGAAAAACGACCGGAATCTACAATTTACCCGCCACCTTCGGTCTAAAGAGCTCCAATGTTCCTCATTTTTCTTCTGGTAATTTCACATTGTCATATCACCTTTATTTTATTGTTTATTTATTCTGTTGAGGTGCTTATAAATACCACATCAGAAAAGAGGCAAAAGTTCCATGTTTTGTTTTAGACCAAGTTTTTCATTTCTAGATGTTAACTTGTATTTCCATTTGTACTCTTGAGTTCTTGCTCTCTATCTTGACCTTATAACTTTTTCACTGAACTTAGAAGCTTAAGGTTTAGGTTCTTGAATTCAAATTAGTTTGTATCTTCATTTATAGTTAATAAAAAGTTCTCTTTTGCATATTTCATGTCATTTCTTGCTACAATTGTGATTTAGTGAAATCCTTTGCTTTTCTTTGATCCTGCAACCTCTTAAATGAGCTTGCAAATTTAAAGTTTGGTATTTGATTTCATAGTGAGATTTGGACTCAAAGGACACTTGAAGATTGCATATCGGACATATCGGTTCTCAGTGTTCTTTAAACTTTTGCTTTACTTATTTTTGCATTTTTATTATATGCTATTCTCTTTTTGCGTTTTCTTTGGTTCTTGTGAATATGTGTGAGTAGTTATTTAACTTGTTAAGGGTAGAATATGGTTAGTTTTGAATAGGAGAAGTTTTTGCTAAATTTCTTTAAAAACCTCTAACTTGTAATTGAAACTCTGACCAAACGATTCGCAATCCGCACCGTTAGGCACCATATCCAACCACGATAGCGGTGTCTCCTAATCGTGACCGGTTGCAATTGGTTTGCCAGAGGCAAAGGTTAAGATACAAGAATGGAAGGACAATGAATAAAAAATACGGATTTAGCGCACAATCGCACATACCGTACTTCAAGCTCCCTAATCCATGTTGTTGCCGATTACCTTAGCATCAAAATCAAGTTAGGTTTATAAGGAAACGACAAACATTATCCTAGCTCAAGCTAACCTAAAACTACCCTAACAAGTTTTTTTCTTGAACATATCATATTTTACGACACTTAGAATAACAACAGCTCCAAGTTACGGACTTAACTCGTTCAAACAAGCTTAAAAACCTACCATCTCTCTATAGACGACCTGTACTCATCTCGGCTTGCTACACGCGACACCATTTTGATTGCAGTTATTTCAAACTTAAAAATGACACGTAAAATCCTTACCAATCATCCTTCGCAAGTACTTAAGAATGTTTTTCACAGCTATCCAATATTTCTTCACCGGGTTCGATTGATACCTACTTACCACACTAAGTGCATAAGCTACATCTGGTCTAGTACTCAATATCGCATACATGATAGACCTTACTGCCGAAGCGTTGGGTATAATACTAATGCAAGAGTTCTCTTTATCATTTTTAGGAGACAACTTTTAAAGAGGGTGATTCCATGACAAGTAGGTAAATTACCGCGCTTGGAATCTTCCATACTAAACCTCTTTAGTATGGTGTTAATTTACCTGGACAGGGACAGTCCTAACATCCTTTTATATCTATCCCTATAGATCTTAAATCCCAGAATGAGTATCACCCAGGTCTTTCATGGAGAACTTTTATAACAAGAATAGTTTGACCTATTGTAGCATAGGAATATCATTTCCTATAAGGATAATGTTATCCAGATATAATACGAGGAAAGTGACGGCACTTCCTATAATCTTTTTATAAATACAAGATTCATTTACATTTTTGATAAAGTCAAACTTTTTGAATGTCTCATTAAAGCAGATGTTCTAACTCCGCAATACCTTCTTTAATTCATAAATGGATTTAAGCAATTTACACACCTTTCCACTGCTCCCACTGTCTATGAAACCTTCTGACTGATTCATATAAACGCACTCTTCTAAATCACCATTTAGAAAAGTGGTTTTAACGTCCATCTGCCAGATATCATAGTCATGGAAGGCAACAACGGCAAGTAGGATCCGTATGGATTTAAGTATAGCCACTGGAAAAAAAGTCTTGTCATAGTCTACACATGGTCTCTGACGAAAAGCTTTTTCTACAAGTCTAGCTTTATAGGTCTCTAGCTGCCCATCTGCACCAATCTTTTGAAAACTCATTTGCATCTAACGAGTTTTACCCCTGGAGGAGCAACATTCAAATTCCATACTTTGTTGGTGTACATAAATTCCATTTCGGATCAGTTTTACCCCTGGAGGAGCAACGTTCAAAGTCCATACTTTTTTGGTGTACATGAATTCTATTTCGGATCTCATAGCATCCAGCCATTTCATCGAGTCACTACTCGTGAAGGCCTGCTAAAAACTAGTAGGTACATTATCTTCCATGATACATTCCCCTCGATCACCATCTATGAGAAAACCATAATATCTCTCAGGTGGGTGAGGACGCCTACTAGATCAACGGAGTGGCTGAGCTTTGTCGGGCTCTATTGAAATCTCAGGTTCAACCAAGTCTTTAGTAGCGGTTTGTGGTTCTGGAATTTCTTCTAGTTCTACCGCGCCCCCACTAATTTCCTATATAAGAAATTCCTTTTCTAAAAAGGTGGAATGTCGAGAAACAAACTCCTTTTGTTCCTTGGTGTAGTAGAAGAGATATCCCCATGAATTCTTTGGATATCTACAAACTTGCACAAAACTAATCGTGCCTCGAGTTTGTCCAGATTTTGCTTTTTTACATAAGCAGGACAACCACATATCTTAACAAACTTATGATATAGTCTCTTTCACTCCATATCTCATATATCACTCTATATCTCATATAGAGTGGTTGTCATAGACTTGGTCGAAACTCTATTCAATAGTTATGCTGCTGACTCAAGCGCATAACCCAGAAGGAAAAAGGTAACTCAATACTTTTCATCATAGAATGCACCATATTTAATAGAGTACGATTTCTTCTCTCCAATACACCATTGTGCTGTGGTGTATACGGTAAGCTGATAGAGAATCCCATTCTCTTTTAAGAATTCAAGAAACTCGGCGCTTAAGTATTCTCCTCTTCAATCAAGGCCTTAGACTTATACTTCATCAGCAACACATGTCCGTGCCTTGAGAAATCATTGGTAAAATTAATGAAGTAAGAGTACCCACCTCTTGCATGTATAGAAATTGGACCACATACATCACTGTATACGAGTTCTAAGAGTTCACTAGCTCTTTCTCCGTGTCCAGTAAATGGAGTTTTGGTCATCTTTCTTTTGAGACAAGACTGGCAAGTTGCATAAGATTCATATTCAAACGGATCCAAATATCCATCTTTATGCAACTTGGTTAGTCTGGTCTTATTGATATGACCAAGTCTACAATGCCACAAGAAGGATTCATTCATTTCTGTACTCTTCCTCTTGTGTGTGTGTTGGATATTGAAAGCTGTATGTTGATTTAGAACGTATATACCGTTATTTAGTATACAAGACCTAATTAGCTCTTGATTAAGTTGAATATTTATAACATTACTTTCCAATGCAAAATTATATCCTTTTTTATCTAACAAAACAACTGATATAATATTACATAGCATGGATGGTATATAATAACAGTTGTGCAAAATCAAAATTTTGCCGCTCGGCAATCCAAAGTGATAATCCCCAACAGTAACAGCGTCAACACTTGCTCCATTTAAAACTCTGAGGGTTATATCTCCTTTCTTTAGTACCCTACTGCTTTTCAGTTCCTGTATACAATTACAGATATGAGATCCTGATAAGGTATCCAATACCCAGGAAGTAGAGTTCACTGAAAAACGGTTTTCGATTATAAGCACACCTAAGGTTGAACACCATGCTTATTATCCTTGAGGGTAGCTAGGCAAGCCTTGCAACTCCTCCTCCAATGCTTTGTCTTGTGATAATAGAAGCATTCTTCTTTTCCTGCTTCTGCAGCCTTAGTCTTGCCCCTGCCCTTCACCTTTTTGACACCTCCTTTAGGTTTGGTGGGGTTATTCTTCTTCTTTCCTTTGGTCTCAGTTTTGGACTTAGGAGAAGAAGATTTCCCAACAAGAAAAACGGTTATCTTGTCCTTCTTCAAGGTGCTCTCGGCACTCCTCAATATATTGAGGAGTTTTGGAAGTCCCCATTCCAGTTTGTTCATATTGAAGTTTAATATGAACTGAGCATAGGTAGAGGGATGGGACTGCAGAATTAAATCGATGTATAATTCATTTTCCAGCATACATCCTAAGTCTGCTAGCTCTTCAATAAGACTAATCATCTTTAGGACGTGGTCTACGATAGATGATCCGGTAGCCAACCTCGATTGAAATAGTTTTGTCGAGATCTTATATCTTGCCATACGAGATTGCTCTCCATACAAGTCTTTGCAATGGAGGAGATGGATTGAACATCCATCTTCTCAAGCTGCTTCTGCAACTCATTACTAATTGAGGATAGCACAAGATTTGGCCGTCGCACAATTTTGATCCCACGTTTTGCGGATTTCAATGTCCGCAACCGAGGAATCTGGACTAGGGATTTGAGGTGCAGTAGCGGTGAGGACATATGCGACTTTATCATATGTAAGGAAAATGGTGTCATTCCTTAGTGTTGGGACTTTACCCGTGCACGCCTTTATGGTTTTGAAAAGAAATGGTTTTAGAAATAATGCGCACGCGAGCTCGGTCTCGTTTTAAAATTTATAAACCGCAAGTGCACGGCGCGTTGTAGCGAGCCGACAAGTACGGGTCGATCTACAAGGAATTGGTGATTAGTGATTGTTGCTTAAGGTTTGAGAAGAAAGAATTTGGGGTTTTTGTCACAAAAATGGAAAATACGGAAATATAGAAAACAAGTTAAAGAAAGTGGCCGTGGCTCCGGTTCGGATGGTTAAATCGCGGTGAATTCTTCGACACTCCCTTGATTATGAATTTTCCGTCCTTGTGTTGATTCCGATGAGAAGCATGACTTGTCAAGACGTTTGCGAAGCACAAATCATCAAGATATCGAAGTTCGACGCAAGACACGAAACGAATCTGTATTGTCTTACTTACCGTTTGTATGTCCAATCTTAAAGTATCAACACTAAGCACAAGAGTTAGCAATCATATATGAACATCAAATACACAAATTATCATATGAGAGCAAGTGATTTTAGCATTAAGCTTGGTAAGTGATTTATGATAGTAGAGGGTATATGAAATGAAGAAGTGTGTCAATCAAATTGTTAACAAAATACCCCATCTAACACTTAGCAACCTTAACAATAAAATGATTCTAACCTTAACATTGCAACATAGGGTTTTGGAGAGAATATGGCGTGTGATGAGGTTACCAAGTAACCATAGAATCACATATCATATCAAACAAATCCAAGTTAGCAATCTTAAGGTTATATTCAAGATTTGAGCACATTAAACATTCATAAGAGATGGAGGAAGGCAAAACCATTCATCTTACATCCTCACCATTACCACAATCATAAGATTACTCAAATATCATACTAAAAAGAAATGAAAAACAACATAAAAAGTTAAGAAGCAAAATAAACAAAGAAAGAAAAATTGTATTAACAAATGAAGAAGTTGAGATACATGATATTTGTTACTTGTTCAACCACCTTAATGAAGCTCTCAAATGAGATCTCCAAGAGGGAAGAAGAAGAAGAAAACCTTGCTTGATCTCCACATAACTCTCTCCAAAGCTTAAACTAAAACTTATACAAAATATTGAACTAAAGAATGGATTTTTGTATCTATCCACCCTCTGTGCTAAGCTGCTGTATTTATAGGCCTTGAAATGAATGTCCAGGGGTGTTTTCCAAAGTATTATGAAGTTACCAAACTGCCCCTAAAACCCGGAGACATTTGGCGCCAAGATGGCCGCGCTTCCGCCGCATTGCTTCACCAAAAGTTGCGGTTCCGCTGCCGTTTCATGGAGTTAGGCTATCAAATTTCTTGGGTGGTCTCCTGACATGAAATGATGATTTTGGATGTGTTTATTTTCTCTAACTTACACTGGATTGCTCATACAAACTTGAAGACAGAGAAGCAAATCACTTCCCAAAAATCTCACATCACAACTTTTCATACTTGTGCAACTTGCATAAGATATGATCATGGCTGTCCCAAAAGTGTGCCAACTTGCATATCACACCCATACTTTCCTAATCATGAGCCATGCCCACTTGTGTATCATGTCATGCCCACTTGTGTGCCATGTTCACACATGTATCATGTTGGACCAAAAAGAGAATGAAATATTTGTAGACTACATTATTTGATGCAAACATATTTGACTTGATCTGTATTCTGTACCGTTTGAAGTTCCGGCTAAAAACAGTCATTTCCGTTCATGTTGTGTACTGTCTCCAGTGTTTTTGCTTGTGTACCTGTATTCTGTACTAATGAGCAGATTGAGATAAAATAGCACTGTTTATTAACAAAATGATAGGAAATGAGTGGTATTAAAATGTAATAAATCATGCCGAACGAATACCCCCAAACCTATCTTTTGCTCGTCCCGAGCAAAACAAAATCTTAACCTCACTTTCGCAGGGAACGCGATTGCACTGAGCCCGTGCAACAAGCCGTTAAACCTCTAGGTGTCCCTAGTAGGAGGGGTTTTGTCTCCTGAGGGTTTTCAGCGGATTGCACCCACAAAATCCTGTCAAGCTAGTTTCATGAGGAAACTGTTGATTCTAATTTTAAAGTTTAGTGTCAAAGCTACAAGATCTATTACCCTAATCAGAAACGTCCAACACTTATTCTTCACTCCTCGTATCTCATTTAACATAAGCTCATACACATCTTTACGTGATCGTGCGAATAGTATCATTAAGTTTTTAAGATTTTCGATTAGGGTCGTCATGTAACAAATATGGACCGGGACAGACTTCTAAAGGATCACACGAGTTCGAAAAGACTTAAGATTTTCTCAATTTCGTTCTCTAGTTAAGTTTCAAGTCAGAATTTTTATCATTTTTAACAGAGAACTAAGTCTTATTCTTCACTCCTACCCTTCAACTGTCTTTGTTCATTCACACCTTTCGTGATCGTGCATAAAGTCTTATAATTTAAACCTTGTTATAATAGAAAACTTTTCTCTGCCAAGATTATTCTTTCACAAAGACCAGTGAGGACTTTTAACTCGGAAAGAACACTTGCTTAGCTTGCTTTAATTTGGTGATTGGAGACTTAGCGAGATTTGGGTCAATGACTCCCAAACTAGATGGTTTTAGGACATTAGGTGTGGAGACACCCCTAAGAATTAATTGCCCAAGTCACCAAGGACACAAAAAAAAGATTTAGTTTTTTTGTGTTTTAAAATATTCTGGAAGCAGTGCGAACGGAGATATTGCTACTTTTCTTTTTCATCCCAAAGACGCGTTCATATGGATAAGGTGTGTAATCACTCTAACAAGGTTCCAGATGGGTTATTTTTCAGACTTTTAGCTTCTATTAAAACACTAAATAATATCCCTCATATCCACTTCATTTTACGAACTATTCTTAATATTACTTAATTCAGAACAGACCTGTTTGATCCTAAAAACGCTTATCAATTTTCAAAAGTTTAAAAACATTTCAGACCTTTCATCTAATTCTCAAAAACACATGACACGTGCACAGTGTTATAAAAGACGTATATTAGATACGGTTAAACTCAAAGGAGGGTTATCTTTTGGGTTTTCGATCTCTCGAAAATGATTTAGTATCTTCTATCTTATCAACTGAATTGTCAGACTTCGAATTTAAGTTTCCCCACTAGCTAACATGATGACAAAGTCTCTATGTTTTGAAAATTATTTCAAATTTTTATGGGTTTTTCAATATATATAATGCAGAATTTACACATGATGTGGTTGTCACGAACCGAAATAGCCCATGACTGGCACTTGAATCATATGAAATCTATAGGACCCCATCTAATCCAAGTAAGCCAAAAAGCCCAGAAATCTAAAACCATTTTAAGGAGTAAATAAAGAAAACTAGTTTAAAGAAGTGAAGAAAACATGTTTTGAAGTCAAGCTTTTTAAATAACTAAGCCTAATATGCATTTTTAAAATGTATAGTCTTTCCTAAAAATTTCGGCAGAGTTTCCTTTGTAAATACTAGCCCCGAACGGGGTACAACAAGAATAATATATATGCAAGGATAAAAGGCATCCCTAAGCGGGAGCTAACTCTTCGTCAATCGACGGTCACAACCACGCAAGCAATATAATATACAACACCGAATGGCGAGGATCAAAACTCAAAAAAGAAACTCAAAATAACATGAAAACCGTAATACTACTACACGCGACTCTAAGGTCGAAATAATACATCACTAGTATTTAAGTCTGAAATAATATAAAAGTTTTGGTTGATGGAATTTCTAGATATAAATGAATAATACATATACAATGGTGGTTCTGATGCAAAAGAACCCACCTACCCAATCCAATTCACCCGCAAAGGAAGCAGTGTGCCAGAAATGCCGCTGTGGAACCTGTACGGCAAAACCTACAAGAACTGTGGCACAACGGGGGTGAGTTGCCAACTCGTGAATAGAAAATATCTACAAGAAGAAACCGAATGCACGACATAATCCAAGGTCAATACGATCAGATATATATAAATCTCATAAGGATAAGTTGAAGCATAATAAGGTGGCAATATAAAATATATATATATATATGTAGTGCCAAGTGCTCGTGCCAGTGCCTCAGGTAATAACATGTCATAAATATAAGGTTTGTCAGCATGAATAAGTATGATGAAGTATTTAAATTGATATCAATACACATATATTAGCGTCTCATTCCACTAATATTGGTGTAAGGGCATATATAACAACGTCCTCATCCACTGTTATATATACACATGAGGTATGTTCAATGTAATCAAAGTCTGTATGTGATCAATGTCTGTATATATGTGGATCCCGTCCACCTGTCACCCAATGACAATAAGCATTATGTATATAAATATGAGGATATAATAAAAATCATGGAACTTGAGTGCCTAGCATCGACACTCGAAAACATCATGAAACCCGTGCCTAGCATCGGCACGAAAATCCTCATCTATCAGGTGCTGTCACCAGGACTGGCCCTGATAGGTACGTATCATACGCTATCTCGAAAACCCGAGTGCCCAGCTTCGACCCTCGAATTTCGACGTATCCATACGTACATAACTCCGGTCGGTATCCCCAAGATAACCGCCGAGTAAAAGGTAATGTCACCGGACGGTATGGTTCCCTTGACAGGCTCACCGTCTAACAAATCCAGCGATCCGTTCTCGCCTCGGGGTACCTCTGGGCCCCACGACGTACCCTCATACGGCCTCTATGCCTCATCACATGGGGTATATATATATATATATATATATATATATATATATATATATATATATATCAGAACCGATAAAACTCATGGTGGAAGCTGAAATATCATATCAAGGGTAACGGGGTTTTTAAAGCATTTACATAATCTTTTTGAAATATCCACGGTTCTCAAATCCAGAAATATCATGAAAACGAATATCCCATTGCGCATAATCAGAAATCATGATGTATGTGACATATAAATGAAATGCAAGTATAACAGTATATCATGCAACATGGAATAACAGTATGCACATACAAGGGTCATATCCTAATGCAATAATACTACTGTGTAGTGACATGGCAATTATCGATGATGAAGTGTGTGAGCCGGCAAGCAAGTGTACGTGGAACATACGTATCATCGATAATGGTGCTGGTGTCCTAACAGCATGATGGAAATATAGCAATAAACACATTTACACCTGTAAAGCGATGTGAATAGCATGAATATGCGGAAATCGAATAATCAACGCAACAGTGAATAATCTACATCCATATGTATATGTCATGTAGTTATGCCATTTGAAATAAGACGAATCAGGGTTTTTGGTAAAATAAGGGTTACGACGTTTTTTAGAAAGGACGCGTCTTTGAAAATGTCCGTAGAGTCCCTTTTTTCCTATCTTTGAAATACTCCCGTTTCGTTAGTTTTGAAATAGGTATGACTCGGGTCTAGTCTAATGTTTACTAAATAATCTACATCTAACTATCAAGTCAATCGGGAGGGGTAAGGAAACCACCTAAATCTGAGTCGATATGTATAAATATAAATATAAGAGTCGGTGATCCTGCCTCAATAGTATTGCGTACGATACCGTATATCATCGGACATCCTCGAGATATGAGTGCGGATCAATCATCAATATATAGCTCGTACGGTAAATCGTCGTACGGCATCCCAATAGCTGGGTACGGGTCAATATCACATTATCTCATCAATTATCTAGTATCCTTATCATCATATCACATAATCTGGGGTACTGATCTAAGTCTAGTACAAATCGATACCATCTATATAAGTATGAATGTGGGGGTAAAACACACGTCCAAAGGCCCGCTAAAAATCACATGTCGTATTCCAAATACGAATCATATCAAATCACCGATCTCACGGCACTATGCCCAATATCATCGACTCATCTCCAATGTCGTCCAATATCATCATCAACACAGTGTAAGTATAATGAATATGCAAGGGTGTGCGTGTGGGTGTAAATCTATTCTAGGGTTCGCGACTAAGAACTACACTTGTTTACTTCTAACCCTAAACTATCCATAGTACACCTAACACAATATCCACGACACACTATAAACTATCATATATATATATATATATATATATATATATATATATATATATATATATAAGGTATACCAACTACGGACTGCGGGGGTGCTATACACCATCCACCCGACTTCCCTCGTAGATATAATCTACTCACATTGCGTCTTCATTTGTCGACGTCGCCACGCGATTGCTTGTAGTCCCGAAGTCTTCATGGGGTACCTACACATCAAAGTATCGTAAATGCGTATTAAAACCTAATCAAAGCTAAAATGACATACGAAAACCAAAACGATATGCTAAGGGGTCTATAGGTTAGAACCTATGGGTACGCTTTCAAAACCATCAATAAATCCTCGATATCGTCGTATAAATGCTAAGTATTCGAGGTAAAACACGGATACACAATTCCAGAATTCAAAATACGAAATACGGAAACAGAAATCAAAACAGCAACTAGAGAAAAGGGTTCCAGATTTCACCCTAGGTCAAATTAGACAATTTTGCACATGCCAGGGGTCAAATTTACTGATAAGGGGGCACCAAAACCAAAACGAGACAATTCCCTACTGGTCTGGCCGCAATTTGCGGCCAGAATGCATTTATTTACGGCCGGGAAAGAGAGATAGGGGCTAGGGTTCTGGTGGTGGCTTCCTGGGTGCCTGCACATATCACTGTCCAACCAAAATAATTTTCAGAGTCTCGGGTTGATAGCAGATTCAATATAACCTTCACAGATTAAACAATTCTTCCGATATCGGTTTCTAAATCCGTATTCCGGGTTTCAAGTCTCAGGTTTGGGTCTCAAATCTAGCACTAAGATGTTTGTATAACCTCTACTGAGCTCAATTTCACATCATAACCCAAATTCACTCAAACCCTAACTAGGTTTTCCTTAAGTCCACTAAATCAAACAATATCGGTTCTAAACTAGCATAAGGGTATAAGTAATGCTAAAACTAAGCTAATGGTTCAGTATATACCTTATTTGGCAACTCAAGAATTTTCTTGAGTTTCGCCTGGTGGCCAAAATCCTTGCTTTCCTGGTCCAAAGGGCTTGTCTTGAGCTTGTGCATACTTTTTGTGAAATGAAGATAGGGATTTGGAGTGATTTCCATGGTGTTCTTGGCAAATTTTATGAAGAGGGAGAGAGAGGCAGTAGCAGCAGCAGCCATGAGAAGATGAGAGAGAGAAATGATTGTTGGAAAATGAAGAGGAATGGCTCACACAAGTCAAAGGTAAACACCCCCTTTCTCTCTCTCACCATACCTAATATTCTATTCCCTTTTCTTTTCTTTTCTTTTCTTCTCACTAGAATTGTAATCCCAAAACAATCATGGTTGAAAATGTAACACAAGTGTAAAGCAAAAAAAAAAAAATGATATGTGCATGTTTTGCACAAAATTGCTAAAAAACCGATTAGCGATTTTTAATCGCGATTAGCACTAAATTAGCAGATAATTAATCATAAAAACTTAAAAATGGCATAATTACATAAAATACCCTATTTTAGAATTTTCCATAATTTTTCCATAATTTTTCCCATTTATCTGTATTTAATTATACCGAAATATTAAAATATTAATTAAAATAATATTAAATTATAAAAATTCCCAAAAATAATATTTTATTTTTTTGAAATGTTACAATCTTCCCCCTTAAAGAAATTCGGTCCCCGAATTTAAATTTAAACCTCCAAATTCTAAAACATTTCAGTAAAAATCCAAATTGTCGGGGCTCCGAAATCATCAATACATAAAACGCATCATAGCGCAATGCATGCGCATAAGTAATGAGCAGATAGCTCAAAATCAAAACTCCGTCAAGCATCCCGTAATCATCGGAGTCATGATAAAGCACGAATGTCAAATCCAAAACAAAACCAGTATGATGTATATCCAAATTATACATGTATATAAATAATCTATATATGTAAATAACTAAGGTAAATGCATGCAAAAATATGCGGGTGCTGTTCTCTGACTAGTCCCGCTCAGTACAAAAACACATAGCGAATATCATAAAATTGTACCGCTCTATAAGAAATCAATCCCAAAGATGTATATAAGAATACCCTGTGCGTCTGGTGCGTACGGAAATCAAAACCCAAATATGTGCCATACATGTGCACAAAACAACATCTTGGTGCAACAGGTGTGCAAGAAACATCTGTCATAGGCAGCGTGTGTGCCTGAAAGCAAAATCAGGTGCATTTGACATGCACAAAGAATCTCGATTTAGTGCATCTGGTGTGCACCAAAATCGTATCTCAAAGCATGCGCTTAACACGCGCGGAAATCCAAATCAAATGCACAGAGTGCAAGAAATCATCATCAATATCAGAATCAAAATCGACGGTATACAATACGACTCAATCCAAATCAGGTATACCGCAGTGTATAAGCTCACAATCATATGCATCAGCGTGCACAAATCAAATCAAAACACTAAAGGTGAATGAAAACTTTGCTGGAAGCGTAAATCAAATCACTGGCATAAAATAGGCATGAAATCACAATCAATACCTCAAATGTAATAACTATGCGCAAAATATAAATACCCAGTGGGTGCAACCATGGTGAATAAAAACAAATATCATGAAACTCAGCCATCAAGACTAAATCTTGCAAACAGGACGTCCAAAATACCGAAATCCAAGATGACGGATACGTGATAATCGAATCACAAAATCACAAATCTTAAATGCCGTCGTCGGTAGATCCTACTTCGCAGTCGAGAAGGTGTCGATGCATCCAATGCTAGCAGCGTAAGATATCTACTTGCCTCTTGCTCACGGTCTGGCGTCCTCTGTCTCTGGGTCCTTATCTTCTCTGTGGATTACCAATCTCACGATCAATCGGCTCATCAGCCCTGTCAGGTGTGCTAACGGGGACGATTCCGTTCTGGCACTTCTCTGGTCATCTCTCGGTCAATCCTCACGACCACTCGTAAAGCAGCATGTCACTGGAGTCGGCCTCTGGCTCTTTGAATGCACATCACATATCTGTTCCTGATGCAAATTTTATTGCAGCAGTGTCCTGGAAGGAATCCCGCTCAAGGTCTCTTCTGATCTTGCCTATGCCGATCTATACGGAGGCTGGTACTCTTGCATAATCTCTTCTCGCTCAATGGACATCTGTGTCCTCAGCACATCATTTTCTCAGAAATTGGTCGCATCCCAACGCCTCTATAAGCATATCAGGTCTCTGGTCTTGACGGGAAGTAATGACAGCTCGTCAGCGTCTCGCACGAACCTCTTGTCCCGCTTGTCTGTATCATCGTCCACTTCGACGTCACGTATCTATCTGCGCACTGCAATATTCTCGGCTACGGTCCATCCGAAGTCTCTCTCAAATCCCTTTTCTGCCGAATTGCCCGGAAGTCATCGTCCTTTACTGAAGCTAATTCTTGTTCCGGGACGGCTGCATACTCATCGCGTCTCTTTCTGGAAGATATATCCGTACACAATGCCTCTGCGTGCGCATTACACCTCTGATGTCAGCGGAGGGGAACGTCATCTCATCGATATCTCTTGGAAACTCTTTACTTCACTCTGCTCCAATGTTGACTGATTCGGACTCTTCTCATCGTGGCTGCATGGACGACGCTCCAATGGCTATACTCGTATCTGGAGTCTCCCAAGTAATGTGTCCCATCACATGATATCTGAATGATGTTGAACCATCCGATCGATTTGTCAAAACCTCATAATCCCCTAAAAGATCAACATCTTGGGTACAGTTTAATAGTATCGAGTATATACCACAGCGTCGGTGGTCCAACCGTAGAAGGGCAAACCCAAGCCTCACTAACAGCGCCGCGGAATTGCCGCAAACCCTAAGGTTCAAAGGCTTTCACACGGTCATTATGTCGAGTTAGGTTTCATTCTTCTAGAGGGTCCATAGACTCGCTTGCATGTCTTTCCGAATACTTTAATCTTGGAAAATAGGCTCCTGACATTCGATCGTCTCAATCGACTCTCAACGAACCTGCGTGAAGTCATCTCTAGCTGGAATCAATCTATCTGATGACCTCGCATCGGGGTAAGCGAACGAACCACACGTCTTAGTCATTCATCCTTGGGTGACTAGCGACCTTCCACCATATCTCTAAGTATATACTCATGCTGCAGTAGCTCCAATCACCTAGGCGATATCTTGTCATTTGCAGCAACAACTGGCTTATTCGTCTGTACGCTGAACGGCGCCTCAATCAACATGAATAAGCGATATATCAACGATCATCAAAATCTGGCTGGCCTCTGTCAGTGGCCCAATCCTCTGGTGCTGATCTGCACGTCCGAGTAATCTCGTGAAAGCGATCTGTCAAACGCTCATGGTACGAAAACACAATAAGACGACGCCTCTAAATGCAATCGCACGTCTCTGGAATCACGCCCTGGTCAGTCCTCATCAGCGACGAGCTCAAGCTGACGCAACTTTAGCCGTAGCTCTCTCTGCCTATGTGATCGTGGCAGCACAATCATAACCAGTAGCGATGAGGATAGATCATAGGAATGAATATAATACTGTGCAAGGAAATGTACATCCTAAAGTTCCTTAATCGGAGTGGCGTGCGTAAGTATGCCGCGGAACATACACACGGTACGTCACTCTACTGAAGTCACCTACTCCATCAACCAAGGGTCATCCTACGTGACGAAAGTTCGGGTCTAATACCTCCTCGACTAAGTCTAAGTTCCGTAAGGTCAAGCCTATGTTCCGTATATATATAAACGCCCTATGCTCTACATAGTCAATCTTAGACTCGAACCAAGGTTAACCTAGCGCTCTGATACCAACTTTGTCACGACCCGAAATAGCCCGTGACTGGCACTTGAATCATATGAAGTCTATAGGACCCCATCTAATCCAAGTAAGCCAAAAAGCCCAGAAATCTAAAGCCATTTTAAGGAGTAAATAAAGAAAACTAGTTTAAAGAAGTGAAGAAAACATGTTTTGAAGTCATGTTTTTTAAATAACTAAGCCGAATATGCATTTTTAAAATGTATAGTCTTTCCTAAAAATTTCGGCAGAGTTTCCTTTGTAAATACTGGCCCCGTATGGGGTACAACAAGAATAATATATATGCAAGGATAAAAGGCATCCCCAAGCGGGAGCTAGCTCTTCGTCAATCGACGGTCATAACCACGCAAGCAATATAATATACAACGCCGAATGGCGAGGATCAAAACTCAAAAAAGAAACTCAAAATAACATGAAAACCGTAATACTACTACACGCGATTCTAAGGTCGAAATAATACATCACTAGTGTTTAAGTCTGAAACAATATACAAGTTTTGGTTGATGGAATTTCTAGATACAAATGAATAATACATATACAATGGTGGTTCTGATGTAAAAGAACCCACCTACCCAATGCAATTCATCCACAAAGGAAGCAGTGTGCCAGAAATGCCGCTATGGAACCTGTACGGCAAAACCTGCAAGAACTGTGGCACAACAGGGGTGAGTTGCCAACTCATGAATAGAAAATATCTACAAGCAGAAACCGAATTCACGACATAATCCTAGGTCAATACGATCAGATATATATAAATCTCAAAAGGATAAGTCTGAAGCATGATAAGATGACAATGTAACATATATATATATATATATATATATATATATATATATATATATATATATATATATATATATATATATATATAGTGCCAAGTGCTCGTGCCAGTGCCTCAGGTAATAACATGTCATAAATATAAGGTATGTCAGCATGAATAAGTATGATGAAGTATTTAAATTGATATCAATACACATATATTAGCGTCCCATTCCACTAATATTGGTGTAAGGGCATATATAACTGCGTCCTCATCCACTGTTATATATACATATGAGGTATGATCAATGTAATCAAAGTCTGTATGTGATCAATGTCTATATATATGTGGATCCTGTCCACCTGTCACCAAATGACAATAAGCATTATGCATGTAAATATGAGTATATAATCAAAATCATGGAACCTGAGTGCCTAGCATCGACACTCGAAAATATCATGAAACCCGTGCCTAGCATCGGCACGAAAATCCTCATCTATCAGGTGCTGTCACCAGGACTGGCCCTGATAGGTACGTATCATACGCTATCTCGAAAACCCGAGTGCCCAGCTTCGACCCTCGAATTTCGACGTATCCATACGAACATAACTCCGGTCGGTATCCCCAATATAACCGCCGAGTAAAAGGTAATGTCATCGGACGGTACGGTTCCCCTGACAGGCTCACCGTCTAACAAATCCAGCGATCCGTTCTCGCCCCGGGGTACCTCCGGGCCCCACCATGTACCCTCATACGGCCTCTACGCCTCCTCGCATGGGGTATATATATATCAGAACCGATAAAACTCATGGTGGAAGCTGAAATATCATATCAATGGTAACCGGGTTTTTAAAGCATTTACATAATCTTTTTGAAATATCTACGGTTCCCAAATCTAGAAATATCATGAAAACGAATATCCCAATGCGCATAATCAGAAAGCATGATGTATGTGACATATAAATGAAATGCAATTATAACTGTATATCATGCAACATGGAATAACAGTATGCACATACAAGGGTCATATCTTGATGCAATAATATTACTGTGTAGTGACATGGCAATTATCGATGATGAAGTGTGTGAGCCGGCAAGCAAGTGTACGTGGAACATACGTATCATCGATAATGGTGCTGGTGTCCTAACAACATGATGGTAATATAGCAATAAACACATTTACACCTGTAAAGCGATGTTAATAGCATGAATATGCGGAAATCGAATAATCAACGCAACAGTGAAGAATCTATATCCATATGTATATGTCATGTAGTTATGCCATTTGAAATAAGACGAATCGGGGTTTTTGGTAAAATAAGGGCTACGACGTTTTTAAGAAAGGATGTGTCTTTGAAAATGTCCGTAGAGTCCCTTTTTTCCTATCTTTGAAATACTCCCGTTTCGTTAGTTTTGAAATAGGTATGATTCAGGTCTAGTCTAATGTCTACTAAGTAATCTACATCTAACTATCAAGTCAATCGGGAGGGGTAAGGAAACCACCTAAATCTGAGTCGATATGTATAAATATAAATATAAGAGTCGGTGATCCTGCCTCAATAGTATCGCGTACGATATTATATATCATCTGACATCCTCGAGTCATGAGTGCGGATCAATCATCAATATATAGCTCGTACGGTAAATCGTCGTACGGCATCCCAATAGCTGGGTACGGGTCAATATCACATTATCTCATCAATTATCTGGTATCTTTATCATCATATCACATAATCTGGGGTACTGATCTAAGTCTAGTACAAATCGATACCATCTATATAAGTATGAATGCGGGGGTAAAATACACGTCCAAAGGCCTGCTAAAAATCACATGTCGTATTCGAAATACGAATCATATCAAATCACCGATCTCACGGCACTATGCCCAATATCATCGACTCATCTCCAATGTCGTCCAATATCATCATCAACACAGTGTAAGTATAATGAATATGCAAGGATGTGCATGTGGGTGTAAATCTATTCTAGGGTTCGCTACTATGAACTACACTAGTTTACTTCTAACACTAAACTATCCATAGTACACCTAACACAATATCCACGACACACTATAAACTATCATATATATATATATATATAATATATATATATATATATATATAAGGTATACCAACTACGGACTGCGGGGGTGCTATACGCCATCCACCCGACTTCCCCCGTAGATATAATCTACTCACATTGCGTCTTCATTTGTCAACGTCGCCACGCGCTTGCTTGTCGTCCCGAAGTCTTCATGGGGTACCTACACGTCAAAGTATCGTAAATGCGTATTAAAACCGAATCAAAGCTAAAATGACATACGAAAACCAAAACGATACGCTAAGGGGCCTATAGGTTAGAAACTATGGGTACGCTTTCAAAACCATCAATAAATCCTCGATATCGTCGTATAAACGCCAAGTATTCGAGGTAAAACACGGATACACAATTCCAGAATTCAAAATACGAAATACGGAAACAGAAATCAAAACAACAACTAGAGAAAAGGGTTCCAGATTTCACCCTAGGTCAAATTAGACAATTTTGCACATGCCAGGGGTCTAATCTACTGATAAGGGGGCACCAAAACCAAAACGAGACAATTCCCTACTGGTCTGGCCGCAATTTGCGGCCAGAATGCATTTATTTATGGCCGGGAAAGAGAGATAGGGGCTAAGGTTCTGGTGGTGGCTTCCTGGGTGCCTGCACATATCACTGTCCAACCAAAATAATTTTCAGAGTCTCGGGTTGATAGCAGATTCAATATATTCTTCACAGATTTAACAATTCTTCCGATATCGGTTTCTAAATCCGTATTCCGTGTTTCAAGTCTCAGGTTTGGGTCTCAAATCTAGCACTAAGGTGTTTGTATAACCTCTACCGAGCTCAATTTCACATCATAACCCAAATTCCTTCAAACCCTAACTAGGTTTTCCTTAAGTCCACCAAATCAAACAATATCGGTTCTAAACTAGCATAGGGGTATAAGTAATGCTAAAACTAATCTAATGGTTCAATATATACCTCATTTGGCAACTCAAGAATTTTCTTGAGTTGCCCCTAGTGGCCAAAATTCTTGCTTTCTTGGTCCAAAGGGCTTGTCTTGAGCTTGTGCACACTTTTTGTGAAATGAAGATAGGGTTTTGGAGTGATTTCCGTGGCGTTCTTGGCAAATTTTATGAAGAGGGAGAGAGAGGCAGCAGCAGCAGAAGCCATGAGAAGAAGAGGGAGAGAAATGAGTGTTGGAAAATGAAGAGGAATGGCTCACACAAGTCAAAGGTAAACACCCCCCTTTCTCTCTCTCACCATACCTAATATTCTATTCCCTTTTCTTTTCTTTTCTTTTCTTCTCACTAGAATAGTAAACCCAAAACAATCATGGTTGAAAATGTAACACACGTGTAAAGAAAAAAAAATGATATGTGCATGTTTTGCACAAAATTACAAAAAACCGATTAGCGATTTTTAATCGCGATTAGCACTAAATTAGCATATAATTAATCATAAAAACTTAAAAATGGCATAATTCCATAAAATACCCTATTTTAGAATTTTCCATAATTTTTCCAAAATTTTTCCTATTTATCTGTATTTAATTATACCGAAATATTAAAATATTAATTAAAACAATATTAAATTATAAAAATTCCCAAAAATAATATTTTATTTTTTTGAAATGTTACAGTGGTAAAGTAAACGGAGTGCTCACCCCCAAACCTGAGATTTATGATGTCCTCATCGTTGCCCCCGTCTCCGGTAGCTAGACTTAAACATCATGGTGAGATTTTATTCACAAAAAAGAAAACTCTAAAAATCACAAGTTAAGAGATTGCTTTAGTCCAGAAATTAGTACCAGCCATTCAAAAATTTTATCGATATAAGGCCAGGGCTGGTAAAAGAAAAAGTATATGAAAAAGAAAAAGAAAATGTACATGTTAGTGGTATGGTTATATGTTAGTAAAGGGCATGGGTGCATGAAAGTAGGGATCAAAAGATGTTGAATGTGAAGACGAAGTTTTAAAGGAGTCAAAGAATTGTTTCCCGAATGAATTGTATGATCAAGAAGCATGTGTTGAGTTTCGACGTCAGGGTTGTTTAAAAACTGGAGTTCATCCTCAAAAAGTTCAGCAAAAGAAAGGTCTGTAGGATGTTCCTAAATTGATCCTGACTCAAACTCATAAAGAATATCAGGTTCATTCGCAAATATCTCCTCAAAACTCAGCATGAAAGAATGTTTCTCAAGGTTGTCTTCCTCCCTATAATCCTGCACAATCATATTCTCGTCGTTACAGCTCACACCTCATAATACAGGTCCTCCCTCATCACATTCACATATGGGTAGGTCCATGTCATCTAAAAAAGTAGGTTCCCACACTAACGTTTTGTCCAAAATTATATCAATATGTGATACTAAAATTTTTGGGTTCCAGATTGTGAATTATATCGAACACTACATCGACACCATACCCATCAAATTAACAAGCTCCCTGTTGGATATATGTATGCCCTAGAGGCCATTATATGATAGTGGATGTATCGGTATGTGTGTGTGTGTGTGTGTATTCAGAAGACATTCTTGCTCGACATGATATTATGCTATCTGGTTTACTTTATCTTGACATGTTCATTTGATCATGCATCATACTCATTTGGTACATGTTGATAAAGATCTTAGGATATTTTCTTGACCACTGGGACTATGATGCGGATTATACTAGTGGGACACGTGTAGTTTATAAGCATATCCTTGAACTGTACCTAGTCATGGGTGTATCGAGACGGGGCATCGATATTCCAGAGTAGACTAGCGTATACCATTCTTGTCCCATATGATGGGCGATGGATGATCCCATATCCATTTGGTGTGTTGACACCAAATATTGTATACGGGTGCTCAGTGGAGACTGGGTACACTGAACGGACTCGCCGAGAACTCCTATATGGAATTATATCTATCGTCGGATAGCAGTTCTCAGGTGACACTGGTACATGTTAGTCTGTAGACCTGAGATCGTCATAGAGTCTTGTGTGTCCTCCCACTGTACTTTGATCTCCTCCCTACCACGGCTCTACTGAGTCGTGCAAAAAGATAGATTTTGGGTGCAGTCCTGAGGCGCATGGAGTCAATGAGCGATAGGAGGGGTTTCGTCTCTCCCGGTATTGGGGGTTGATGTTGCGCTATGCTCGATTGGCTATAACAGGAAGTCCCTGGCCAGGGCTGCTGAGATTTACTGATAAGTGTTATTAGTAGTTTCTCGATCTGTTATGAGCCATACACCGACATGACTTATTGAGTTATTAGGGTCGACGATACCATCCTTAGACTCGATATGCAGCATATCTGACGAAAAGACCGGACTGTACGGTAAGTGTTGCCAGTTGGTTCGACGGGAGTTTTGACATGTTCGCTTGTTTTTCTTCTGATCGTTCAATACCCGGGTGGCCGTTACGTTTAGCTGACCGCTTGCGGCTTATAGGTGTTTGATGTGATCATTACCTACTGCCGGCGTATTGACGAGTCTTAGAGTCCCACACATGAGTTTCCTAGCTCAGGCGAAACGATGTGGTGTGCATATGAGATATGCGCGGGAGCTCGATTTAATGCGTGTATATGATACCGTATTTTAATCGGGCATTTTTTTTTATTGGTCGGGTCGTATGTGATATGACCGGGTTATTAAATCAAGTGTTGGTTCAATATTGACTTTTAGCTCATTTAAATAAAACCTTTTCTTTATATGTATGTATGCATGAATGGGTGTATGTGCATATGTTGATGTGAATGCACACATACATGCATACATGGGTGTCATGGTTGATGATACATGGGAGATGGCAATGCGAGACACATATGGTTCATATATATATATATATATATATATATGTATGTATGTATATTTTAATATTGGGTAAAAAGAAAATGGAAATTAAATCTTTACTAGGTTTCTACACTCTTCTCTCTTTTGACCTAACTTTAAACCATGGTTTCATTTTCATTTGGTCTTTAACCAAACATCAAAAAATATCTAGATATTTTATAACCAATGTTTGGCATGACATAAATATATCTTTGATATTTATTTCTATGTTGATTTATTTATTGAGAATTATCTTAAAAGAGTTCTAACTTTAGCCATCTCCCTCTTCTTCCTCCTTCAAGCTCTCTAGGATTTTAAAAGTGAGTGAAGTAAAACGAAAGGAAATGTTTTTAAGTGAGAATACAACCCACATCACCATTCTACTTTAGTCTAGCCCACTAGTGTAGAGTGTTTACTTCATCTTCATCCCTGATCAAGTGAAGCTTGGAGCTTGAGCAAAGGGAATTCGGGTGGATCTTCGAGGACTTAGAAGGATTCAAGAGAGCCGGTTCAAACTCTAGGAGATCCAAGGATTCGAGGAGGGAAGTCTACAAAGGTTGTATTTTTCCCCACTTAGTGTTAGACTATAACTAGTATGTGATATTAGTTACTTGTTACCCTAAATTTCTAGTCCGATTCATGGTTAGTTTTCTTAGCATCTCCTAAAATTTTTATTGTGGCATATGTGATACTTCTAAACCCCAGACATGGTGCTATAGAAACCTAACAATGGTATCAGAGCCAAGTTAGAAATTTAGAGACGATGTTATAACTATTACGAAAACGAAAACAACTCCAAAAAATACGATATTTTGAAACCCTAGAAATTGCTCTCTGTTGATTTTTAAAAAGACGTCTAAAAATTATTTTAGCAACTGCAGAAGACTGTATGTGATACATATAGAACACGTGAAATACGAGGCCAATCCATCGGATTTCACCCGATGACACCACCCTAAAAACCGAGCAGGCCAGCCTTGGATGCTCAGATTCGCCTCGTTTTTCACATGTCCTCTGTTCTGTAGGTTTTGGGGTTTCAGGTATTGTTTGTTTAGTCCAAAATTTCATGTGATGTTTATTTTGTTTAGGGGCTAATTCAGAGTGTTTCGTAGTCGTATACTTTAACACTGTAATGGTAACCTAGACAATGTTTAACAGTTCGAACGAACTTCAAACCCCACATCAAGACCTCCGGTGAAATTTTCCAAGTGTTGGAATTTCCCAAGTTGAACATATCCGGAAGATCGTGCAAGTATCCCTATGGACCCTCTAGAAGAACGTAACCCTAACTCGACTTTATGACCATGGAACCACGGCCAAACCTTAGGGTTTGTCGTAGTCCTGTGGTGCCATAGGTGAGGCAAGGATTGACCCTTCTACGGCTGGTCCATAGACACTGTGGCATGTTTTTGGGTATTTTAACATTGCTCAAGTGTTGAGCTCTCGGGGTAATTTGTGGGTGTTTGTTGATTCGATCGAAACGTTTAACATCGTCTGGATATATGTGAAAGTGATGATTCCAAGTGTTGTTGTTTTTCACTTTCTTGTCTGCAACCGTAAGTGTAGTATGTGGTGTATCGCCGGTTTTGTTACTATACATCAACGAAAATCGGGGTACGCATACTTACTTACGTTGATGACATGTGATGTTATGTGTTGCTAAGATATGATGTGCAGGATCGTCGTGATTGAATAGCCTGGGGTTTTATGTGAGATGAGAGTTTTTATTTTCATTTATGTAAAAAAATTAATTGTATGTAGTATTCTTTTATTTGGGCACTTCTGGATTGAGGATGATGTCACCATTGTTGTATATTATTTACTTTTCTGCATTAGGATAGACCCATGGAGGGGAGCACAAGTGACCGGGTTATAGGGTTCAGTGGGAGGCCATCTCTAGGAGTCGAGACCGGGTCTCCTAAACTCTAGAATTGGTAGGGTCACTTGCCGCTCTCGTAGGGGTCTAGGGGTGTGGGCTTGGCTATTCATCGCGGCCGTGGAATCCGTATTTTCTATTGTTGGCTAAATACAAAATACAGACCTCCTAGATATCCTATATTTTCATATGTGCTTCTGCTGTTGATATTCTATGATGTGATCACTTTATATGCTGAGACGAATGGTACTATATGTATGATATATAATAAACGTTGCTTATATTTTACATCCGCACTAGTCCCTCCCCGCTATGCCGTTAGTTAAGTAACATAACGGTGGATAGCAGGACACTGTGGCGAATGCGAATAGCATAAGCGTACATTCTATTTTCGTTTCTTTTCTGTGATGGCTTAAGGGTTTAAATGATGGGACTACATTAATGAGATTAATGTAAAGAAAAATTAACCTAAAAGATGTTGTAAAATCGGATTTGAAACCTACTCGGCTTTTTATGAAAAAGCAAGTTTTCAAAGTGCAGAGCTTAAGCCACTCCTTTTAAACCCATTTGATTATGCAACGATATCAAGTTTAAAGAGTTAAAGGTTTTCTTAAAAACTATACGCAGCCCTCCGTTATTTTAAGAAGTAGAGTACTTAGTATTCGCGCTGCGTATTTTGACTATAGTTAAGGCTCAGTGTACGGTAGCTAAGTGATGTCTTCCTACACCGCATATGATGCGATTAGTTAGGATATTCATATGATTATGTTGACTATAGTTAAGGGTCATATGGGTGGGTCTAGTTAATCACGAAATGACGGGATGAACTTGACTAGTACTTATGATATATTGACTATAGTTAAGGTCATGAGTGCTAGGGGTAAAAACCATACTGGGAGTTTCTAGAGTTGAAATTTGCAATGAGATTGCATACTTTCTATGTCATAGTAGGATCTCGATCCCACTGTGAACAAGAGTTGCTCCCGGGAGAGTTTTGCACTTTATAATTAGCTAACCCATTAGGTGTCTAGAAAGGTGTCGACGGGGCTACACCTATAGGAAAACGAGGTTTATTCTAATTAGGTCCATGCGAAAGCACGGGGAACCTCCCTCAAAATACCAGCGCTGGCCTGCCTGAACGGTTAGCGAAGTTGTAGAATGTAATTAATCCCGGCTAATTTTCTTTTTAAAGGTTTTAAGGAAAATTTGATAAATGCAGTGGGAGACATCAATTAGATAAGATAATAACCAATATGATCTTTGCAAGAGCTTTCGCTGAGTGTATTTTTCTCTCTCTCTTAATGGCAGATACCAATGACAGGCCCTAAGTTTCTACTGGATAAAAACAAGATGACCGGACCGAACTATAAAGACTGGCCGAGGAACATTAACATTGCTCTCACATATGATAAAGTATCATATGTCCTCACTGCCTCAGCCCCACCTACCCCAGGCCTTGAATCTTCTGTTGCGGATAAGGAGATCCACAAAACATGGGATATTGACTGTGCTACTGCTAAATGCCTCGTGCTTGCATTGATGGACAATACACATCAAAAGCAGCATTAGCAGATAGATGTTCAATCCATCTTTCTCCATGTAAAAGAGTTATATGGGGAGCAATCTCAGACCCTGAGATACGAAGCATCTCGAAAGCCGTTTTAGATGTGGATGGCTTCTGGCATACCAGTAGGTGATCACGTTTTGAAGATGATAGCTCTTATAGAAGAGCTTGAGGATCTCGGATGGACAATGGATAATGAACAATATACTGATATTGTTCTACAGTCTCTTCCCTCTGACTTTGCTCCATTCATAGTGAACTTCAACATGCATAACATGGAGAATTCATTACCCGAACTTCTCAATATGTTGAGAAGTGTGGAGAGCAAGCTTAAGGCGAAGTCTCCCTCTCTGCTTATTGGAAAATCTTCCTCTTCCGTCCTAAAAGCCAAGGCCAAGAGAAAGAATAAGAAGAAATCCACTAAACCGAGAGGAGGAATCAAGAAGGCGAAAGGGAAAGACAAACCCAAAGCTGCGGAGTCAGGAAAAGGAGAATGCTTTCATTGCAAGAAGACGGGGCACTGGAAGCTGAGCTGTACGGAATACCTCGAGTTCAAGAAAAAGAAGCATGGTGATACTTTTGCTTCAGGTGTGTTTGTAACTGAAAACGGTTTCTATATTAACTCTGCTTCCTGGGTATTGGATACCGGATCGGGGTCTCATATCTGCAATTCTGTGCAGTGGTTGAGATATAGCAGAGTTTTGAGGAACGGTGATCATACTCTCCAAGTTGAAAATGGTTCCAATGTACATGCAGTTTCAGTGGGAGAGTATCACCTAGGGTTGTCGCCAGGTTGTATATTTGTTTAAACCCATGTTATTTTGTACTAAGCATGCTTTGTAATATAATATTTGTTTCTTTGTTAGACAATGAAGGATATCATTTTGTATTACAGCATAATGTTATGAACATTAAACTAATCAAGAGTTGATTGGTTGTGATACTCTTAATAACGGGATATACGTCCTTAATCAACACACAATTTTCAACATACAACACACAAATAAAAGAAAATTTTCAGATATAAATGAAGCTTTTCTTTGGCATTGTAGACTTGGTCATATTAATGAAACAAGACTAAATAAGCTTCATAATGATAGATATTTAAATCTTTTTCAGTATAAATCTTATGCGACTTGTCTGTCTTGTATCAAAGGGAAAATGACCAAAACTCCGTTTACTGAACACGGAGAAAGAGCTACAGAGCTCTTAGGTCTCATACATAGTGATGTATGTGGGCCAATGTCTACATATGCGAGAGGCGGTTTTTCTTACTTCATAACTTTTACTGATGATTTCTCAAGATTCGGTCATGAGTTTTTGTTAAAACATAAGTCTGAAACTTTCGAGAAATTCAAGGAGCACAAACTTGAAGTGGAAAAACAAACAGGAATGAGCATCAAAATACTTCGATCAGATCGTGATAGAGAGTATCTTAGTACAGAGTTTTCGAACTTCCTAAAAGAGAATGGGATTCTCTCTCGGCTCACTCCCCCTTACACACCACAGCACAATGGTGTGTCAGAGCGGCGGAATCACACCCTATTGGATATGGTGCGATCCATGATGAGTGATACTGAGTTACCTCTCTCCTTTTGGGAGCATGCATTGGAGACTGCAGCTTTTCTATTGAACAAAGTTCCAACCAAGACCGTGTCTACCTCTTCATATGAGATATGGTATGGGAAGAGACCATCTCCTAAACAAGTTAAGATTTGGGGTTGTCCGGCTTTTGTCAAAAAGAAGAATCCAGACAAACTCGAGACACGATCGGTCAGATGTATATTTGTGGGATATCCAAAACATTCGTTTGGATATCTTTTCTACCACAGGGAGGAACAAAAGGTGTTTGTTTCTCAGTATGCCACATTTTTAGAAAATGAGATTTTTCCAAATGATACTGATGGCAATATGGTAGATCTAGAAGAGGTTCTAGAGACACAAGTTACAAATAACGACTTGGTTGAACCTGATGTTGCAACGGAATCTTATGAACCTCAGCCACTCCGTAGATCTGGTAGGACTTCTCGCCCACCGGAGAGATACTACTGTTTTCTTGTTGATGGTAATAGAGAAGATTGCATCATGGATGATGATGACCCTACCGGTTTTCAGCAGGCTATCACGAGTGGTGACTATTTAAAGTGGTTAGATGCCATGAGATCCGAGATGGAGTCTATGTACACCAACAAAGTATGGACTTTGGAGGTTGTACCCTCTAGGGTAAAACCCATAGGGTGCAAATGGATCTTTAAAAGAAAAATCAATGTAGATGGGCAGGTGGAGACCTATAAGGCAAGGTTGGTAGAGAAAGGATTTTGTCAAAGACCAGGACTGGACTATGACTAGACTTTCTCTTCGGTAGCCATGCTTAAATCCATTCGGATCCTACTTTCTATTGCTACTCACTACGACTATGAAATCTGGTAGACGGACGTTAAAACTGTATTTCTAAATGGTGATTTAGAAGAATGCATTTATATGGATCAGCCAGAGGGCTTCATTGATAGTGGGAGCAGCGGGAAAGCCTGTAGGTTGCTTAAATCCATTTATGGATTAAAGCAGGCATCACGGAGTTGGAACATCTATTTTGATGATGTTATCAAAGAGTTTGATTTCATCAAAAATCCAGATGAACTTTGTATTTATAAGAAGACTGTAGGGAGAACTGTCGCATTCCTCGTATTGTACGTGGATGACATTCTTCTGATCGGAAATGACATTCCTATGCTACAGTCGGTCAAATCATTCTTATCACAAAGGTTCTCCATGAAGGACCTGGGTAATGCCACGTACATATTGGGCATACGGGTCTATAGGGATAGATCCAAACGGTTATTGGGATTGTCCAAAACCAGGTACATCAACACCATCCTAAAGAGATTTAGTATGGAAGACTCTAAGTGGGGTGCCTTACCCATTTGCCATGGAGTCACTCTCTCCAAGGACTTTTGCCCAAACTCTGTTGAAAAGAGAGCTCACATGAGCATTATTCCCTATGCTTCAGCCGTAGGATCAATAATGTATGCGATGTTGTGTACACGCCTTGATATAGCTTATGCACTGGGTGTAGTAAGCAGGTATCAGTCAAACCCATGGGATAATCATTGGACTGCTGTGAAGAACATTCATAAGTATTTGCGAAGGACTAAAGAATTATTCTTGGTGTATGGTAACGGGGATCTCCGAATGGAGGCCTTTACCGATTCTAGCTTCCAGAGTGATAAGGATGACAGCAAGCCTATCTCAGGGTTTGCATTTACCCTCAACGAAGGGACGGTGAGTTGGAAGAGTTCCAAACAGGATACCGTTGCAGACTCTACGATGGAAGCTGAGTACATTGCTGCAAATGATGCAGCCAAGGAAGCCGTCTGGATGAGAAAGTTCATCTCGGAGCTAGGAGTAGTTCCAACCATTATTGATCTAATCCATTGTATTGTGATAATAATGGGGCTATGGCGTTGGCCAAAGAGCCCAGGTCCCATCAGAGGTCCAGACACATCCTGAGACGATATCATTTGATCCGGGAGATAGTTGATCACCATGAGATCGAGATTAGGAGAGTAGATACAAAGAATAACACCGCGGATCCACTCACCAAGGCCCTTACTCAGCCACATCATGAGCGACTTTTTGAGATGTTGGGTATGAGATACGCCAATAATTGGCCTTAGTGCGAGTGGGAGATTGTTGGATATATGTATTTCATAGAGGCCATTATATGATAGTGGATGTATCGGTATGTATGTGTGTGTGTGTGTGTGTGTGTGTGTGTGTGTGTATTCAGAGGACATTCTTGCTCGACATGATAGTATGCTATCTGGTTTACTTAATCTTGACATGTTCATTTGATCATGCATCTTACTCATTTGGTACATGTTGATAAAGCCCTTAGGATATTTGCTTGACTACTGGGACTATAATGCAGATCATACTAGTGGGACACGTGTAGTTTATAAGCATATCCTTAAACTGTTCCTAGTCGTGGGTGTATCGAGATGGGGCATCGATATTCCAGGGTAGACTAGCGTATACCATTCTTGTCCCATATGATGGGCGATGGATGATCCCATATCCATCTGGTGTAGTGACACCAAAGATTGTATACGGGTGCTCAGTGGAGACTGGGTACACTGAACGGACTCACCGAGAACTCTTATGTGGTATTATATCTATCGTCGGATAGCAGTTTTCAGGAGACACTGGTACAGGTTAGTCTGTAGACCCGAGATTGTCATAGAGTCTTATGTGTCCTCCCACTGTACTTTGATCTCCTCCCTTCCACGGCTCTACCGAGTCGTGCAAACAGGTGGATTTTGGGTACAGTCCCGAGGCGTATGGAGGCAATGAGCGATAGGAGGGGTGTTGTCTCTCCCGGTAATGGGGGTTGATGTTGCGCTATGCTCGATTGACTATAACAGGAAGTCTCTGGCCAGGGCTGCTGAGATTTACTGATAAGTGTTATTAGTAGTTTCTCGATCTGTTATGAGCCATATACCGGCATGACTTATTGAGTTATTGGGGTCGACGATACCATCCCTAGAATCGATATGCAGCATATCTGACGAAGAGACCGGACTGTATGGTAAGTATTGCCAGTTGGCTTGACGGGAGTTTTGACATGTTCACTTGTTTTTCTTCTGATCGTTCAATACCTGGGTGGCCGTTACGTTTAGATGACCGCTTGCGGCTTGTGGGTGTTTGATGTGATCATCATCTACTGCCAACGTATTGACGAGTCTTAGAGTCCCACACAGGAGTTTCCTAGCTCAGGAGAAACGATGTGGTGTGCATATGAGATATGCACGGGAGCTCGATTTAATGCGTGTATATGATAGCTTATTTTAATCGGGCATTTTTTTATTGGTCGGGTCGTATGTGATATGACCGGGTTATTAAATCAAGTGTTGGTTTAATATTTACTTTTAGCTCATTTAAATAAAACCTTTTCTTTATATGTATGTATGCATGAATGGGTGTATGTGCATATGTTGATGAAAATGAACACATATATGCATACATGGGTGTCATGGTTGTTGATACAAGGGAGATGGCAATGCAAGACTCACATGGTTCATATATATATGTATATTTTGATATTGGGTAAAAAGAAAATGGAAATTAAATCATGACCAGGTTTCTACACTCTTCTCTCTTTTGACCTAACTTTAAACCATGGTTTGATTTTCATTTGGTCTTTAATCAAACATCAAAATATCTAGATATTTTATAACTATAGTTTGACATGACATAAATATATCTTTGATATTTATTTCTATGTTGATTTATTTATTGAGAATTATCTTTAAAGAGTTCTAGCTTTAGCCATCTCCCTTTTCTTCCTCCTTCAAGCTCTCTAGGGTTTTAAAAGTGAGTGAAGTAAAAAGAAAGGAAAGGTTTTGAAGTGAGCACACAACCCACATCACCATTCTACTTTAGTCTAGCCCACTAGTGTAGAGTATTTGCTTCATCTTCATCCTTGATCCAGTGAAGCTTGGAGCTTGAGCAAAGAGACTTCGGGTGGATCGTCGTGGACTTGGAAGGATTTAAGCGAGCCGGTTCAAACTCTAGGAGATCCAAGGAGTCAAGGAGGGAAGTCTACAAAGGTTGTATTTTTCCCCACTTATTGTTAGACTATAACTAGTATGTGATATTAGTTACTTGTTACCCTAAATTTCTAGTCCGATTCATGGTTAGTTTGCTTAGCACCTCCTAAAAATTTTATAGTGGCATTTGTGATGGTTCCAAACCCTAGCCATGGTCCTATGGAAACCCAACACTCCCTCCTATAAAATTTTAGCGCAAAAATTAGTCGGTACAAAAATCTCATCTTCAAGTAGTATATCGGTTCAATCATCCTCAAGATCACAAGTGACAATAGGCCTATTTGGCACCTAAAGGCTAGCGTTGGACTGACTTAGAGGGTTTTCTTGTTTGTCCTGATAACATTCAGTCAACTTAATTACTTCATCATCATCTATGAACTCATCAAAATTTGCTTGATCTTTTATCTCACTCAGCTGATTTCCTAGATGACAGATATTGACTTTATTTGGTTCAAATTGACTGTGTTCACTCCTAAAAATATTCAGAGCTAAATATTTCACTTGTTTGTCGATTCTAGCCAATTATTGAGCTTGAGCGTGAAACAATTGATTAGATTGTTGTATGCACATGGCTAGCGTTGAAGCTGTTTGATTCTCGAATGCAATCATCACTTCAATACATTTCTCTAAAGTGGTCAACCTAGCAACCATCTCACCATCAGACCCTAATGACGTGTTAATTGTTTCAGGAAAGGAGGGTTGTGATGGTAGCGATGCTAAAGCCGTCATCATGTCGACCGCTTTCTCTAAGTTTTCAATTATTTGATCTATGTTTGAAGTGGGATTGGGTCCAAGAGTGTTAGGTGGGTGACCGATATCAAAATTCTGGTACGATTGGCCACCTCTAAGAATTGACAGTTTTCATGAATGTGGGAAGAATCTTAGCAATTTGAACAAACGAATTGGGTCTAAGTATTAACAAAAGAATATGGATTGTGAAGAATCGAATCGAACTGTGTGTCACCTATATCAAGAAGTACTCACAAAATCACAAAAACAAAGAATATCACACCCCTAGCAGTCTATGTTATGCTAAGTCAACTAGACCTGCTCAAGAACCTGATTGTCGAAGTAAAATTGTGTCGAGAAACGAGCTCAAGATATACGGATCACGAAGCCAGATAAGTGCAGAGATAAGGGGAGCTTGTCCAACGCTTTCGTGAAATTCCTTAATTAGAATAACCCTTTCTATTTTGGCGATTCCTCCGTGAACACTATCCTAGACACCTCGTGAACAATATAACATTAAGCGGTGTTCTAAGCATAATTAACTTGCCCTATTGAGCGCGAATCCTTAAAGTCAGAGTATGCAAGAATGCAGTTTTGTGATTTGTGGGTCACGGAAAAAGGTGATAAATCCTTTACCGTGTCTTGTTGCGGTTCTTTGCCCTTAATATCCTTATTAAGATGCAAATGCGCAAATCAATAAAAGAATTTAAGAAAATATATCAATCAAGCAAATCTTTTACGTTTTAGGCTTAAGCGCTGCAACAAATATGGGTTAGTTCTATGTTCTATTGGCGGCAAAATTTGCGAAGAATCCTGCAAAAGATAGAATAGTGGAATGCGTCAGATTTGAGAAAAGGTGTTAGAAAAATATGTACCGATATGATTTGGGTTATGAAACCCCCGTTGAAGTGATCGCGGGTACTTGAATGTTCGCTTGCGCGGGTCAAACTAGCCGGATCCTTGGCACTGTACTTCACTAACGCCTTGTTATTGAAATTTAACCTTGCTCCGCAAGACCGCTGTTCGTAATTCCGTTGAAATCTAAAAATGTCGGAAAATACGATATTTAGTGAAAAAAGCGATATCTATGGCCAATTAGCTACACACACAAAATTGAGAAATTTTTCATATACCAATAGATCACAAATGGGACAAAGAAGAAAACACGAAGAAATTAGGGAAAATTGAGAAAGTGGGGTCGCAATTTGCGGCCTAAATGGATAAACCGGCGGCCAACCTTTTGAGTTGGTGTGACAACCTTTTGAGTTGGTGAATCAACTCTTCACTGTGTGCTTCTTGTCCTATTAGTGTCCCAATGTTATATGAAAATTCTTATACTTAAACTCAGAGTGACGGCAGATCAAAAAGACAGAGAACAAATGTTAGAAAAGTTAATTTTGTTTTTGAATTTTTTTAGTTAAAATTAGTTTGTTAGTTTGAACCAGAAACAACAACCCCTAATGACTACCGCCTCCCCGGCAGCGGCGCCAAAAACTTGTTAGGAATTTTCCCGCGTGCGCCTTTATGGTTTTGAAAAGAAATGGTTTTAGAAATAGTGCGCATGCGAGCTCTATCTCATTTTAAAATTTATAAATAGAAAGTGCACGACGCGTTGTAGCGAGTCGACAAGTACAGGTCGATCCACAGTGAATTAGCGATTAGAGATTGTTGCTTAAGGTTCGAGAAGAAAGAATTTGGGTTTTTGTAACAAAAATGGAAAATATGGAAATATAGAAAACAAGTTAAAGAAAGTGGCTGTGGCTCTGGTTCGGATGGTTGAATCGCAGAGAATTCTTCCCTTGATCATGAGTTGTCCGTCCTTGTGTTGATTCCATCGTGAAGCATGACTTGTCAAGGCATTTGCGAAGGAAAAATCATCAAGATATCGAAGTTCGACGCAAGTCAAGAAACGAATCCATATTGTCTCACTTACCGTTTGTATGTCCAAGCTTGAAGTATCAACACTAAGCACAAGGGTTAGTAAGCATACATCAACATTAAATACACAAATTATCATATGAGAGCAAATGGTTTTAGCATTATGCTTGCTAAGTGATTTGTGATAGTATAGGGTATATGAAATGAAGTGTGTCAATCAACTTATTAATAAAATATCCCATCTAACAATTAGCAACCTTAACACTAAAATGATTCTAACCTTAACAATGCAATATGGGGTTTTGGAGAGAATATGGTGTGTGATGAGGTTACCAAGTAACCATAGAATCACATATCATATCAAACCAATCCAAGCTAGCAATCTTAAGGTTATATTCAAGATTTGAGAACATTAAACATTCGAAGGCAAAGCCATTCATCTTACATGCTCACACATAAGATTACTCAAACATCATACTAAAAAGAAATGAAAAACTACATAAGAAGTTAAGAAGCAAAATAAACAAAGAAAGAACAATTGTATTAACAAATGAAGAAGTTGAGATACATAATATTTGTTACTTGTTCAACCTTATTAATGAAGCTCTTAAATAAGAGCTCCAAAAGGGAAGAAGAAGAAGAAAACCATGCTTGAGCTCTACACAACTCTCTTCAAAGCTTAAACTAAAACTTGTAAAAAATACTGAATAAAGAATGGATTTTTGTATCTATCCTCACTCTGTGCTGAACTGCTGTATTTATAGGTCTTGAAATGAAAGTCCAGGGGTGTTCCCCAAAGTATTATGAAGTTACCAAACTACCCCTGAAATCCGAAGACATTTGGCGCCAAGATGGTCGCGCTTCCGCCGCATTGCTTCACCAAAAGCCGCGGTTCCGCCGCCGTTTCATAGAGTTAGGCTATCAAATTTCTTAGGTTGTCTCCTGACATGAAATGATGAATTTTGGATGTGTTTTTTTTCTTTAACTCACACTGGATTGCTCATACGAACTTGAAGACAGAGAAAAGTAGGGTGTTTTTCATCACCCAATTGAGATGGGAATACCCGTCGCTTGTCAGGCATACTACAGATTCCTCCTACGTATGGTAGGCAGGAGTTTATTGATTGTGGGGATCCAAATCTTCGGCAGCCGCGGACTAAGTTGTCGTTAATTACCCCTCGCTTTTCGAGCGAAAGAACCTCCGATTGACGGGTCGAACTGGTCATGCGAACTCAATGTGCAGTGTGCGTATGTGTGTCTTGAGGGGTTTTGGATATATCGGGGGCCTCGCAGAGTTTAGGGGGGGTCCCGCTATCCGGATAGCGGGCTAGGGGTCAAGGGTGCTAGCAGCCCCCTTACTATGTGCGGGGCAACGCCCCCTTAGAAAAAATTTCCAATGGAGAACGTGTTTTGGGTGTGGAGTGCAAAGAAAATGAGGGGTGAGGAGCTTCTTAAAAGATACATGCATGGCACGTGGGCGATTGGCGCCCGCGGATCACATGCCAGGCATGTGGGCGCTGGGTGCCCGCGGGTCACGTACCCGGCACGCGACCGCTGGACGCTGGGTACTCACGGGCCACGTGCCCTGCACGCGACCGCTGAGCGCTGAGCGCCCGCGGATCCTGTGAGGCGCACGTAGGCGCTGAGCAGCCACGGGTCACGTGCCCTGCATGCAACCGCTGTACGCCCGTGGGTCACGTATGCGGCACGCGACCATTGGAAACCCCAACGGAAAAGGAGCTTAGCCCATGGGCTGGGAGTTGAACTCCCAAGCGATTATGTATATATTTGGAGTTAAACTCCTAAAAGGGTTTTGTTTATGAATTTAAACTCCAACAGATCTTGAATAGAGTTAAACTCCTAGAAATCTTTGGAAATGACCGAAGGGGACCCCTTTCTTCTCCCCTTTGGCCCTGGATCTTCCCAAAGCGGGATTTTTAGGGGTGGGTCTCCTTCTTCCTCCTATTCTGTTGGCCAGATCTTGGAGGAAAAATGTGGATGAGATTTAAAAATCTTCCCTTTTTGAGATCTGACGGAAGATCTGAGTTCCCCTTCAACTGTTTAATGGTGAAAAGCTGTTTATTTTTGGAAAAGGAAGAGTTAAACTCTTGATTTAATTCAAAAGGGGAAGAAGGTTTTAGAACCTTGAGGAAGGAGAAGGAGGCACATATCCTAATTTTTTTTGAGAGAGAAAAAGTTTTTTTTTTATTTTTTCATCATGTTTGCCTTTATAGGCCCTTGGGCGTTGCCAAATGGCTACACACATTACATATAGCCCCTTGGGGTTTGCCAAATGGCACTTATGCCAACCCATGCCTTATGTGCTTATCTCATTTTGCACATAAGACACGGGATTTACAAAATTTTGGCTTTTTGGTTATTTTACATACATTTATTTCTATACACACACACACACACACACACACACACACATATATAAAGAATTACATTAAACCAATTATGAAATCATTCCTTTGTCATGGGGTCGGTCCCTTTGACCTGGGCTTGGGCCCACTTGGCTTGGGATTGACTTTGTTTTTGACTTGGTCAATCGGGATGTAATTTTTGACCCCAAAAAAGTTCCCCCTTCAATACATGCATACCACAAATATGGGTCGTGTGCATGAAATTTATGGATCTTCTATCATGTGGAGGTTGACTTGATTTGGCTCTCGTTTTGATGACGTGGATGTCGATGCTGCCCTTTTTGCGGCTTGGACGGCCGGTGCTGCCCTTTTAGCGACTTGGACGGTCGGTGCCGCCCTTTTAGCGACTTGAGCGGTCGGTGCCGCCCTTTTAGCGACTTGGACGGTCGGTGCTGCCGTTTTTGTGACTTGGACGGTCTGTGCTGCCCTTTTTACGACTTGGATGGTCGGTGCTACCTTTTTAGCGATGTGGACAGTCAGTGTCGCCCTTTTAGCGACTTGGACGGTTGGTGTTGCCCTTTTTGTGACTTGGAAAGTCTGTGCTGCCCTTTTAGTGACGTGGACGGTCGGTGCTGCCCTTTTTGCGACTTGGATGGTCGGTGCTGCCATTTTTTGCAGTGTCGGAATTTGATTTGACTTGCTCTTCTTTCTGCGGTGTCGGGGTTGATTTTTTTGATTTGATTTATTTTAGAAGTTCGCTATTCGTCCAGCGGGACTTTGGAGCTTGGAAGCACTACCGGGTGGGACATTAATTTGATCTGTTTGATTTCTGCCTTATTTGGTAGGACTTTTGAATTTGAGAGGAACTTGGAATTTGGATTTTGTTTGGCATCAACATTGCTACACTGGAATAATGCCAGGAGCAACTCATCATTTTCCCCAGGAGGACTTGGGATTTGGTTTTTGGGTCGGCATCAGCATTGCTGCACTGAAATAATACCAGGAGCAACTCATCATTTTCCCTGAGAAGACTTAGGATTTTGGTTTTGGGTCGGCATCATCACCGTTAACACTGAAGCGTAGTGTCAGGAGCGACTCATCATTTGCCATTGCCCGTTGGGGAGCGGTGGCTTTGGAGACAGGTTTAGATCTCTATCTCCTAAGGCTTTTCAATTTTATGAGCTATAATGGTCTCATAAAAGCATTTTCTCCCTACGAGTCGAGAGGATCTCGTAGGTGAAATTTATCCCTAGGAATCGTGGGGATTCCTAAGTGTGTTACTCTTTTATGAGTCGTAAGGATCTCACGCGGGGATTTTCTCCTCACAAGGTCGAGAGGACTTTGCGAGTGTATTTCATCTTTTTTTACTAGTTTGCGCCCTTTCGGGTTTTCACAAACTTGCCGGCAGTCCTGCTGCTTTTACTCACGGAGCCCTTTCGGGTTTTCATCCGTGCCCGTTTTGCTTGTGGACATACCATTTTTTTTACATTGGCGAATCTTCATTACTGGTGGGGCTTTAAATATTGTCTCGCCGGTAGGTCTCGGGAGAGATAGGGGTCGTTTATGCCCGTGGATTGTATACGGTTTTACAGGATGTATAATCCAGATCGTAGGGCCGGGGTTCTCAATTCGCCTGCGAATTAGAGCATTCACGCGTAGTATTTCTTGAGATATCGGCCATTGATGGGTGGCATAAGCCTTTTTCCTTCGGCATTTATCAGCTGGTTAGATCCTCTATCAAACACCTTCTCGATGACGTATTGTTCTTCCTAGTTAGGTTCGAATTTTCCATTGGCATGTCGAATGGGGATGATCTGTCTTTTGAGGGCCAATACCAATTCGTCTTTCTTGAAAGCGCGGAGACGAATCATCTTGTCATAGGCCCATGACATTTGGGTTCGTACAGCTCCAGGTTTTGCTTACTGCGAGCCTCTTTTCTTCGAGGGCGTCGAGCTCTTCGAGCCGAAGGAGCACGTTTTCTTTCTTCATCAACTCGTGCTGAACGGCCATTCTTAAGCTTGGAACTTCGAATTCGAGGAGGAGGATCGCCTCCAATCTGAAGAGTAATCGGTATGGAGTGGACCGAGTTGGAGTACGGTGCGTGGTACTATATGCCAACAACGCCTCATGAAGTTTGAGATTCTAGTCTCTCTTGTTGGCTGAGGATTCTTCTCAGGAGCTTGCATAGAGTCTTATTGAAGGCTTCGGCTAGCCATTGGCTCATGGATTATAGATGGAGGAATATCTCCAGTCTATCTTGTACTAGGTAGCGAACCTAGAGACTTTGAAGCTCTTAAAAGAAGGCCCGTTGTCAGATATGATTCTTCTCGGTGTACTAAAGCGGTATAGAATATTATGCCAGAAGAACGCCAGAATATCTTCTGTCTTGACTTCTTTTAGCGGGAAAAATTTATCCCATCTGGAGAAGTAGTCAGTTGCAGCCAATATGAATCGGTGGCCTTTGGATGACGGAGGATCAATTGGACCAACTATATCGGTGCTCCAAACTTCGAAGGGCCATGACGTCATCGTAGGATGCAGCGGATTAGGATGATTATGAATGAAGTCACCGTGAATTTGGCAGAGATGAAACCTCTTCACATGCTCTTCGCAATCCCTTATCATGGTAGGCCGGTAATACCCAAGCCGTTTAATTTGAAGCTGCATTTTGGGGCCAGTTAGGTGGTCTCCTCAGATGTCTGAGTGAACTTCTTTTATGACTTTTTGGGCTTCAGCCGGTGACAGACATCTGAGCCAGAGTTTGTCGTATGATCTGTGGTATAGCGTATTATTTACAAACACATATCGGAGAGCTATCTTCTTCAGCTGAATCCTCTCAGATTTTCCTTCGGGCAGCTTGTCGTATCGGAGGTAGTCTATGAAGGGTTTTCTCCAATCGGGCTCATCTTGGATGATTAGAGCTTCTTCGGTAAGATTGTTCTCCTGTTCTACGCTTCCGTTTTCACGCAAAGAGATCGAAGGTAGGATTTTTCGTATTCTGACTGTTATAAGAATTTCATCCATATTGGGATCAACCAGTTCTTTGGCTAGGCGAGCGAGTATGTCCGCTTTTCCGTTCAACGCCCTAGTGACTCTTATTAGTTCAATATGAGTGAACCTTTTCATGAGTTCCACCACCCAGCTTCCATATCGAGCTAACTTGGGTTTGTATATCTTTTAGTCGCCGCTCACTTGGTTGACGACAAGCTGGGAGTCACCGTAAACCCGTAGCCGAAGGATTCCCATTTCTATGGCGAGTTCCAGACCAGCTATCAGAGCTTCGTACTTAGTCTCGTTGTTTGTGCGAGGCTCGGTGAGAGACAAAGAACGTCGTAGGGTTCCTCCCGATGGCGTGACAGACGCCAATCTTATCCTTCCTTTTATCTCTGGGACGTTTGATTTACTGGAGGTCCTTATTGGTGAGGCTCCATCGAAGTAGAGCTCCTAACATGGCTCGCTATCCTCGAGGTGCAGCACTTGTTCATCAGGTAATTCACAATTTAGCGGCAACCCTTTTGGTATGGGATGAGCAGCGAGGAAATCTGTGAAGGCTTGCCCTTTTATTGCTTTCTGAGGAGTATAAACTATGTCGAACTCAAGCAGTATGACAGCCCATCTTGCCATTCTACCGGCTAGGCTTGCTTTGGTCATTAAGTGTTTGAGTGGGTCGACCTTCGAGATCGGCATTACCCGATGAGCAAGCAGATAGTGCCTCAGCTTCTTCACAGTGAATATCATATCCAGGCATTGCTTTTCGATCGGGGAATGGTTGTGTTCCGCCCCAACTAGAGTTCGACTGAGGTAGTAGAGGGAATTTTCTTTTCCTTCCTCGTTATTCTGGGCAAGGAGCGCACCGAGTGACTCATCTAGCACGACAGTATAGAGAATTAACGGTTTATTTAGAATAGGGGCAGCAAGCACTGGTGGGTGAAATAGGTACTGTTTGATGCTTTCGAACGCTTCTTGACATTCGGCATCCTAGACAAAAGGAGCTCCTTTCTTCATGAGCTTTGAGAAGGGCCTACATTTCCCCGATAAATTTGAGATAAAAATTTGTATACAACCAAAATTTCCTTGAAAAGAACTTAGCCGCATCAGACTCTTTGGAGGGGGTATCTCCATGATGGCCTTTATCTTGGATGGGTCAACTTCGATCCCCCGATGTCAGACTATAAAGACCAGGAATTTTCCCGATGACATGCTAAAAGCGCACAATTAGTTATATGTATGCCCTAGAGGCCATTATTGTACATGTGATGTATATTATAGTGGATGCTTGGATATATATAGAGAGGACTTTCTTGCTCGACATGATAGTATGCTATCTGGTTGCTCTTTATCTTAACATGTTGACTTGTGTATGTGATTCTGTCTTGCTCTCACATGTTGATAAAGCCCTTAGGTTGTGTACTTGACTACCAGGACTATGATGGAGATCATACTAGTGGGGCTAAGGGTAGTCCGCAAGCACACCCTAAAATTGTTCCTAGTCGAGGGTGTATCGAGACAGGGCATCGATATTTCGGAGTAGACTAGCATATATGCATCTTGACCCATATGATGGACGATGGATGATCCCACATCCATTGGTGTTTGACATCAAAGATGGTATACGGGCGCTCAGTGGAGATTGGGTACACTGAACGGACTCGCCGAGAACTCCTAGTTGGTATTATACCTATCGTTAGATAGCAGTTCTCCGGTGACACTGGTACATGTTAGTCTGTAGACCCTAGATCTTCATAGAGTCTTGTGTGATTTCCAGTGTGCTTTGATTTCCACCTTACCACGTTCAATAAAACGTGCAAAATGGTGGCTTTTGGGTACAGTCCCGAGTCACATGGAGGCAATGAGCGATAGGAAGGGATTCGTCTCTCCCGGTATTGGAGGTTGATGTTGTGCTGTGCTCGATTGGCCATAACGACAAGTCCCTGGCCAGGGCTGCTTGGAGATTTACTGATAAGTGTTATCGGTAGTTTCTCGACCCGTTATGAGCCTCACATCAGCACGAATTATCGGTTATTGGGGTCTAACGTTTACCACCCCTAGACTAGATATGCGACATATCAGACGAAAAGATCGGACTGTACGGTAGTGTTACTAACAGGCTTTTGCAGGAGTTAGAGCGGGCTAGCTTGCTGATCTTCTGATCGTTCAATACCCGGGTAGCTGTTACGTCCAGATAGTACTGCTGACGGTTTGTGGGTTCTTGATGCGATCATCACCTACGGCCGGCGTATTGACGAGTCTATAGAGTCCTACACAGAGGTTTCACTGGCTCAGGAAAAACGAAGTAGGAGCACATATGTGATATGTGTGGGACCGAGATTAATACGAGTATGTGATACCATATTCTATTCTTGCGATATATAGTATCGATCAGTTATATGAGATATAGCGAGTTATCGAATCAAATGTTGATTCCATAAGTCGATACAGTATCGGTCGGTCGTATGAGAGATAGTCGGGTTATCGAATCAAGTGTTCATTCGATAAGTTGATACAAATTATATTAGTTGGTCATATGAGATATAACTGGATTATTAAATCAAGTGTTGATTTAATGATTTAATGTATAATTATATATATAATATATTAATTTACATTAACTAATATTAGCACACTTAAACATTTATTTTTCTCACATGTGCACACTTAATATATATGTGATATATATTGTGTTTACGTTATATGTCATGGTTGTTGATACATGCAACATGGGTGAATGAGACCTACACCATGATAATGATAATGAAAGGTTTATTTATTTAGAGTAAAACAATTATTAGTTGGAAATTTGTCACATGGCATGAAGCTTCATGAAGCTTGGAGACCCATTGACTTAGTCCACTAATTTTGTCTTACACTAGATATTTATTAACCCAACCTTTATCTAAACCCATGGTTAAGTCTTTACATGAGTTATATTAGATATTTTCTCATCCATGGTTTCCATACTCTGTCTCATATTTTTTTGCTTCATCTTCATCAAGAGCAAGAGAGAGCTCTCTAGGTTTTTGAGAGAAGAAGAAAAAGAGTGAAAAAATAAATTCTAAAGTGAGCAAAAATCCTACTTCATCATCCTCTAATAGATTAGCACTTTAGTATAGGGTGTTAGATTCACTAATCCCACATTAGTGAAGATGGTAGCTTGGGTTTGTGACATCTCGACGTAGATCATCTTCAGCTTGGAAGACTTCAAGCAAGCATTCATCTTTCTTCTTGTGGAAACGTTCGTGAGTCCGCAAGATCACAACTTGGAGCGAAGGGACTACTACAAGGAGCTAAAGAAGTGAAGGCTCGGACTATAAAGGTTGTAATCTCTACTCACTTAGATGTAAAGTAGTTTACACATCGTATTGTCTAAATCTTTAGTTAAGATTCTAGGGTTAGTATTGTTAAGTATGACAAATTTTTGAAAATGGCATGGACGATACTTCCCGAAACCTTGCTGTCGTGCCTAGCAATCCTACAGTGGTATGAGAGCCAAGCTAGAGATTTAGACGATTTTTGTAGAATTACGAAACCGAAACAACTCCGAAAAACTGAAAAATAAAAACCCAGTTTCTGTCCTTTTTTAAAAGTCGTCGAAATTTTTTTTAAACAGCTGCAGATTGTTATATGAGATATAACATGAACACTGAACAAATACGAGCTCATTTGGCCGGATTTGACCGGAGCACAACCTCATAAAACCGAGCAGGCCGGCCTGTTTGAGGCTTCTGGAGTTCGTATTTTTTTGGTGTTCTGGTCTCTGGGTTTTGATGTTTCAGGTGATGTTTTTTTTGCTAAATTTGCATGTGATGTTAACTTTCTGCAAAGGCAATTCGGAGTGTTTCGTAGTCGTAATTCTAACTATATTTTGGGTTATTTAGACGGTGTTAAAAAGTTTGAACGGATATCAAATACCCACTTTAACCATTGCTGGAAAATTTTCCAAGAGTTGGATTTTTTCCGAGTTAAAGAACATTCAAATATCATGCAAGTAATGTGGTGGACCCTCTAGAAGAACAAAACCCTAATTCGATTCTATGACCGTAAGAACCATCGCTAAACCCTAGGGTTTGCAGTAGTTCCACGGTGCCATAGGTGAGGCAAGGGTTGGCCCTTCTACGGTTGGTCAATTAGTACTGTGGCATGTGATGAGTATTTTTAAATTGCGCTCAAGTGCTGAGCTTTTTAGGAAATTTTGGGTGTTTGTTGATTCGATCGGAATGTTTAACGTCATCTAGATTTTTCTGGAATGTGATACAATATGTGTAATTAGTATAGTTAGGCATGAAATCCAAAGAATGTGATATTTTGGGCTTATGATGTCTAAGGTGACTGTGAATTCCAAATGTTGTAGTTTTACATTTTCTTTTCTGCGACCGTAAGTGTAATATGTGGGGTATCACCGTTTTCGTTGCTATATGTCAACGAAAACTGTGTTACGCATATTTACTTACGTTGATGATATGTGATGTTATGTGTTACTGTGATATGTTATATTGGATCGTCGTGTTTGAATAGCCGGGGGTTTTATGTGAGATGAGAGTTTTTATTTTCATTCATGTAAAATTTGTTGTATGTAATATTCTTTTATTGGGGCACTTTCGAGTTGAGGACGATATCACCATTGTTGTATATTATTTACTTTTCCGCATTAGGATAGACCCAATGAGGGGAGCACAAGCAACCGGGTTCTAGAGTCCAGTGGGAGACCATCTCGAGGAGTCGAGTCCGGGTTTCCTAACTCTAGAATTGGTAGGGTTTCTTGCCGCTCTCGTAGGGGTCTACGGATGTGGGTTTGGCTATTCATCGCGACCGTGGATTCCGTGTTTTATACTGGCTTAAATTAAAACACGAAATTCCTATTATATCTAATATTTCATATGTTATCTTCTGCTGCTGCTGTGATGTGATCACTGTGGATTCTGAGTTGAATGGCTATATATTATATATGAGATATATAATAGACATTGCTTATGTTTTGCACCAGTGCTAGTCCCGTCCCGGTATGCCGTTAGTTAAGTAACCTAACAGTGCATAATGGGACATTGTGGCGAATGCGGATAGTAAAAGCGTACGTTATATTTTCGTTTCATTTTCTGTGATGCATAGGAAGCTTTAATGATTGGATTTCATTAATGAAATTAATGAAAAGAAAGAAACCTAAAAGATGTTGTGAATCATATTTCCAAAAAGGGCAGCTCTAGTTTTTGCTTTGCATAGCAGTATTCCTTGTAGAATATCCAGCACCTCATTCGACGAGGAAAGAGCCCAGATTCCTTCACCGGGAGTGACCTCTTTAGCAAAAGATAGCAGATGCTACAACCCACTAGGTTTTGTTTTTGACTGCTTCTTTTAGTTCTTGTTTTGCATAGCGGTATTTGTGAAATATCCTGCACCTTATTTGATAAGGAAAGAGCCGAGATCCCTTCACCGGGAGTGACCACTTTAGCAAAACTGGTAAAATGCCTCAAAAACACTCCTTTTCAAAAATCACTAGTTTCTACAACTATATCAAGTTCATTACGCTCATGGTTTCCTTAAAAACCTGCGTAGTCCTCCGTCATTTCAGATAAGTGCTATTTCAGTATTCATGCTACGGTAGTTTGGCCTGCGTCAAGGCATAGTGTACGGTAGCTGATTAGTACTTATCTGCAGCATAAGATGCGATTGGATTAGGGTATTTGTACGGTGTTGTTTGGCCTGCGTCAAGGGTCGTACAGGTGGGTTTAATTCAATCAAGAAATGTATGGGTTGAACTTGACTAGCGGACTATGGGTTGTTTGGCCTGCGTCAAGGTCATAGGACGCCAGGGGTAAAAAATATATCGGGAATTTCAAGTGTTGAAATTTGCAATGAGATTGCATACTTTCTATTAGATAGTTGGATCCCTGTTCAGTTGATAAAACTGCACATTTGTTATTACATTTTTCCTACTATTTCTATATTAAAAAGGTCTTTATTATAATATATCATACATATGAGGGTTTATGTGTAAAAATACTATTTTCCATGTGTTGATATATTATAATTAGCATTTGGTAGGAAAATGTATGCAAATAATATCATTGACCAAATATTATTTGAGTTGTTGTGCAGAATTTTCAGGTCTAAAATCAAGGAAATCAAGTTGTTAAAGCAAACCTGCCTAATTAAGAAATCAAGTCTGGCAGCAACTACGAGAAGATTTCCAAATTCTGAAGGTACCAGAGATAGACACATGTCACAAGAAGAGAAACCACAAAAAGAAATTCAATGGACCAGATTAGATGGCCGCGGATCCGCGGCCATACCCTCCCTTGGGCTGCGGATCCGCGGCATGATTGAGGAGTTAGAGAATGCTTTTTTTGGGGGTGAATCTTCAATACTCGCTTCTTAATTTGGAAGCTAATTTTCTGGCTTTGGGACTATAAATAAATACTGAGAGCCTCTTGGAAAAATTCATTAAGCCGACGAGATCACGAAGTCCAAGTCGGCTCACGCATCCAGGCTGATCATCAACCGTTCGTCTACCTCCTTGGAAGAGATCGAGAAGCAAGCTAGTAATTGTAATCATTTTCTAAGGGAGCAAAATGCAATGAATATTGTTGATTAATAAAGGTAGCTATTTTTCCTATTCTATTTCTTTGTAGTTTAATTATGCATTTTCTCTCCATCTCTTTTTCTCCCAACATGCACGAGTAATTCTCCGCTTGTTAGGGTTCGTAGGATTAGAGTAGGCTAATGGATGATGAACATCCCTAAACCCTTTTTAAGTCCTGTAAAGTTTATGAACTTTATTAAAAGAATCATTAACATCCTAATCGGGCGCGCTAACAATTCGTTGTTAGTTCCGACCACGATTAGAGATTAGATTAATGATTGTTTTGGTAAAGGCTAGATATGAACGGAGTTCCGTGTCGAGATAAGGGTTAAGAGTGGGATTCCTTTTCCCTCCAGAAACTCTAAACTACACACATCACTGTCGTTCTAGTTTTAAATCTATTAAAGGATAAAAATGGTAACTTTTAATTAATCGTCCATAACTACTAAATCCTAACGAACCCTACAAGCCCTCTTATTATATTAACTACATCCATAAATAATCTAGATTTATATTTTGCATTAGTGCGTAACGTAGATCTAGAAACCATTCTCACTACTACAAATAAGGGTTGCCCCTACGGATTTGTCGGTAAGGGCAAATCACTGCCCCTACGGATATGTGCGTAAGGGCGAAAAAAGACCCCGTAGGTGCAAAGGCCGCAGGTGCAAATTGAAGCCCTGAACTTGCCCCTACGGGCAAAAACTTGCCCCTACGGAGTTCTGTGTAGGGCCAGTTGCACCTACGGAGTAGGCCGTAGGGTAAAAAAAGTTATATTATTTACGGGTTTTTTAAATATATTACCTGTACCTACGGATATAGCCGTAGGGCCAAGTACTATCTCCTACGGATATCTGCGTAGGTACTTAGCCGTAGGGACAAAATATCAGGATTCCTGATATTTTACCCCTACGGATAACTGCGTAGGGGCCTTTAACTTGCCCCTACGGACATATCCGTAGGGGCACTCCCAACCCCCCGGTACTGAGATCAGGGAGGAAATATCAGTTACTGCTGATATTGTGCCCCTACGGGTATAGCCGTATGGCAACATTTGTACCTACGGATTAATCCGTAGGTACACATTATCTATATTTTTTTTAAAAAAAGGGCTGCCAGATTTTTTCCCGCCCTGTGCACAATAATATATATAACAATAAAATATAAAATTAATCATCACGCAACATATATCGCAGTATTCATAATCACATCTCACGCATATAATATACAAAAGAAACCCAAAAACTGAATATGATCTAAATATAATCCAATATCAATATCAATATCGTTTCAAAATGTAGTACAATATGTATCATATAAATAAATACATGTTTCAAAAAATAAGAATCAAAAAGCTACTCTAGCTCGGTCCAGCTCCACCTCTGATAAATGATAGAATCTGGCGCGCCTGCTCCTCGGTCAATAAACCATGCAATTCGGCGCGTGCGGGAGTCTGAGCGGCCTGTGGAGCTGGCGATGTGGTCTCCGCAGCCGCCGTCGAGGTAGTAGCTTGCGAAGCCGCGGCTGCGGGAGTCTGAGCGGGCGGTGGAGCTATAGGAGCTGTCTGCGGAACCGCAGCCGATGTAGCGGTTGAAAATAATACAATTGCATAACCTTAAGAAAAACAACCACCCCTTTTTTTAATGAATTTGGATGGGTAATTATCCCAAATTTTTTTAAAACAAAAGAAAAACAGTGACCTATATACAAAATAGGTAAATGTCGTGATCAATAAATTACTTACCATTTGCCGAGACATGTATTTTTGCAGCATCCATACATCCTTTTCCTCTTCTTCGATGCCGTATTCTCATTATCTTCGTCTAATCCATCTGATTCTGCAATTAAGTTTAATTAAACCAAATAAAATCAAAAATTAAAATCAAACAGCAACAACAAAATCAATGAAATTTATAGCCTACCAGAGTCTTCAGGAATATCCACATATGAATCCTGGGCCTTCTTCTTTTTCTTCAAAGATCTTTTAGAAGCAGAGAATTTTGTTTTCTGGCAAGTGCTTTGAAGCTAAACACCATATTGCCTTTGTATTTGAAAACCAAAAAATGCCCAGTTTGCAGATTATTGGCTACTGTAAATTCATGCCACCCATCTCCACTCATGGAAGCAACTTTGTTCTCGATGTGAAGATCAACATGCTATATTTTGCCATTGTGGCTCACTAGGTTAGCCTTTTCTCTTCTCTTGACCATCTTGCTAATCTGCTTGGTAAATTTATTCGGAACCGGCTGCGAATCATTAAAAGACATGCATAAGAAAGGAAGCTAAAATACAGATATATATCATACCGATACATCGAAACTTCAAAGTTGCGATGACAATCCAGAGATATTTATTTCTACACTCGTGGTGCACATGCGAATGCGTCAGGCATCATGGACAAATATTTGAGAACATGGAAAGTATTATTAGTATAAAGTAATTAAAGCTTTTAAACACCTTGGGTAGATATTTTCTTAGTTGATGCAATCATATCATGATGACTAAATTTAAGCTATTATATATATGCATATGTATTTTTCTAATCTAATATATTACACACACACACACAGAGAGAGAACCAATTTGGTAGAAAAATCAGGTAGCAAGACTCTGAAGAAATGGAGTCCATAGCATTGCTCATCATCATCATCCATGATCCCTTTGAAATAATATTATCAAAAGGGGAGAATAAATTGTTACTGCTAGTTAATGCTTACAAGATTTATTCTCCCATTTTGATAATATTTCTTTAAAGGGATCATGGATGATGATGATGAGCAATGCTATGGACTCCATTTCTTCAGGGTACTGCTACCTAATTTCTCTACCAAATTGGTGTTCTCTCTCTGTGTGTGTGTGTGTGTGTGTGTGTGTGCGTGTGTGTGTGTAATATATTAGATTAGAAAAATACATATGCATATCTATAATAGCTTAAATTTAGTCATCATGATATGATTGCATCAACTAAGAAAATATCTGTCCAAGGTGTTTAAAAGCTTTAATTAGTTTATACTAATAATACTTTCCATTTTCTCAAATATTTGTCCATGATGCCTGACGCATTCGCACGTGCACCACGTGTGTAGAAATAAATATCTCTGGATTGTCATCGCAACTTTGAAGTTTCGATGTATCGGTATGCTATATATCTGTATTTTAGCTTCCTTTCTTATGCATGTCTTTTAATGATTCGCAGCCGGTTCCGAATAAATTTACCAAGCAGATTAGCAAGATGGTCAAGAGAAGAGAAAAGGCTAACCTAGTGAGCCACAATGGCAAAATATGGCATGTTGATCTTCACATCGAGAACAAAGTTGCTTCCATGAGTGGAGATGGGTGGCATGAATTTACAGTAGCCAATAATCTGCAAACTGGGCATTTTTTGGTTTTCAAATACAAAGGCAATATGGTGTTTAGCTTCAAAGCACTTTCCAGAAAACAAAATTCTCTGCTTCTAAAAGATCTTTGAAGAAAAAGAAGAAGGCCCAGGATTCATATGTGGATATTCTTGAAGACTCTGGTAGGCTATAAATTTCATTGATTTTGTTGTTGCTGTTTGATTTTAATTTTTGATTTTATTTGGTTTAATTAAATTTAATTGCAGTTTCAGATGGATTAGACGAAGATAATGAGAATACGACATCGAAGAAGAGGAAAAGGATGTATGGATACTGCAAAAATACATGTCTCGGCAAATGGTAAGTAATTTATTGATCAAGACATTTACTCATTTTGTATATAGGTCACTGTTTTTCTTTTGTTTTAAAAAAATTTGGGTGTGCTATTCTACTATCTACAATTAAAAAAAAAGGTAGACATAAAGATCAAAGTGCAATTTTTGAAATGAGTGTGCTATTCTACTATCTACAATTTCTATTTTCTTCTCTCTATTTCTTTTATAATCAATCTCCATGACTATTACCATGACTCTCGACTAACAAAGGTGGCTTTTCGTCCTCGGTAGCTTGATAATTGATGGAGGATATAAACTTTTGACGACACCTAATGAAAAGTGGACCCTCTTTTCTTCATTAATTCACTCCCTGTGTGTGTGTGTGTTTTTTTTTTTTTGAATTAAACGCCATTGATTGTAGAAAGACCCGATGATATATATGTTGAATATATGTAGGGTGATATGCATGATCATAAGAGCTTGGTGGAGGCAATAAAAAAAGTTGATGTGGTGATCTCTATGCTGGGCTACAAATATCATAAGCAGTTGGTTGATCATAAATGCATGTTGTGTGAATAAATATTGTGTTAATTCCAACCTAAATACAAATATAACAAACTTATCAATTATATAGTATTCAATTTGATTTCAAATACCAAATAAGAATTTATTGTACAGGTCCACGACTTACAATCATTCCCGCATGCGAGCACATATAAAAATCATAGTTTCTAGGATGACAAATTTTATTGTCAACTACTGTCACCACCTACAGCTAGACAATAATAAAAATTACTATTTAAATAAGAGCAAAAGGAATGTGTGTATATTTATGATATAACATTCTAAATCAATATACATACACTATATGATATATAAACATACCTGGAGGAGCGGGAGTGGCCTCTGTCCCTGATATGGACGTATCACCAACAACTAGACAATCCAACATTGATAATATAAGTAATTTTGACATAAACAGGCATGAATATCTATAATATTACATTCAAAATGGATATTAGAGAGCGCACCTGCAGTGAGAAGTGGTAAAAGTATCACCCAACTAGGGTGTAATTTAGAGAATCAGTTGAAACTCTTGAAAGTCATAGAAGAACCTGACCTGCACAAATCTGATGTATACTTTCCATTGGACACTAAGAAGTCTCTAAAAGGAAAAGCCAATGTGAAAGCCATCATTAGTTCATATCAGAAGATTGATGCTGAAACAGAGAACAAGGAATGTCATTTTTTTCTTCTTCTGCCACATTATTGTCTTCTCCTTCTTCTTCTGCCACTTTACTGTCTTCTCCTTCTTATTATGTGCGCGTGCAAATTCAATGAAAGCAGAAACTCCAGTGACAAACTTAGGTTGCATACGTTGTTGCCAATTCACATACATCCAGTCCTTAATCCTGACGTACTCATGGGCCATGTTAGACTGTATCATATAAATTGTAGGTTATGATGACTATATTGAGAAATCTAAGAACGCGATGGTTACTGATAAATGAGAAAATCCGTGTATATGCTTTGTGTGTGCGTTTGTCGTTGAAAAGAATAAATTATTGATAATTAAAGTTAGATTTGAGGATACCCATGTATGAGTTGTATTCTATATATGTGTGGTTCAATTTATGATTTCGCTTAAGTGTAGGGTTGTTTTTACTTAAAGAAGTATCACCATCTACTATATATCAAAAAATATAGCAAACTAGGACTAGAACTCATTTAATATTATCAACTAGTGAGATTTCAATGTCGAAAACTCCCTAAAGAGGAAAATTACTAAAAGGAAAAGACTCTTTGAACAAAACGCATCCACGAGCAATAAAAGAGATTGTATCATGCTTTAGTACCAACACACAAGCACCTACATCTTGCTATGATCCTAACAACATCATGATGATTTGTCAATTGCCTTGCTCATATTATGAAATTATGAACACCAAAACTCTAATCAAATCTCCATCTCAATAATTAAGCCGACAAAGGGAAAAATAATAACCAAAAAGAGGAGAGAGTCTTAATTTTCATGCCCAAAGTTTTATGATAGACAGAGACCAGGAGAAAAGGAGAGAGAGGAGAGAAAATATCACAAGCAATGAAAAAAGTTGGGAAGGTGTTGAACATCATCTTTGTAACTTGTAATATGTGGCCATTTATCATCGATATTTAAGCTTTTCTTTATCAATGTAGAATCATTGAGTTTAGAAGAAGATTCAAAATTAATATACTTTAAGAAGTTTTACCACCGGCTATTCGTCTAACGTCCAGTCTTTGGCGTCACACAAAATTCTTGAATCAATATGATCTTGAGACTCGATCAAGATTCTCTGGACTAAAAAATTCCAAGGAATTGCTATTTGAATTACGTTAATTTGGAACACGTTTGGAAACAAATATATTTCCATATTATATCATGCATTGTTTTATCAAAAATAATTTTATCGCATACCTAGCTATGTGCTGAAGTAGGCTATATATCTCTACAGAGAGAGAAATTTATAACCAACAAGGCACGAATATTGAGATTGTAAATATATATATATATATATATATATATATATATATATATAAGTAGACATTTGAATCTAGACAAATAGAAAACAAAACTTTCTTACTCCCTTGTCTCTTATCAAAATCATTAGAAATGTTCATTTTTAGGGGGCTCAAAATTTCCTTCACAAGCTTAAAAAGAAACGTAGAAAAATTCTCACCCATTGCCGCAACCCCCTGGCCCAACCCTAACCCTAACCCCAACCCCAACCGCAACCCCCTGCCGAACCCTAACCCCAACCACAACCCCAACTATGAAACATATTAGAAAAATGATAGAAGTTCAAGCTGTTAATAACACGATGATAATCAAAGCAGTTGCGTACAGATGCTAAAACCGAATATGTGACACGATATTCTTGTAAAGATAGACATGTATTAAAAGAGGAGACGCCCAAGTAAAATCCATAACTAAATCCCTATTTTTCCCTTCCTTTTCTTCAAATCAGAAATGTGTCTTTTTTTGCAATTATATATAGCTAAAATAAAGAAGGTCCTACAATTCTAAGCATTTCCAATTACAACGGCCCATCCTCAAAATCCAGAATCTTATGAGCATCTTATGCAATTAGCAAACATATTCAACTGAAAACACCCACAAAATTTCCACCAGACTACAAATCCTTTGCATACTCAAACCCCAGCCGGATCAAATTAAGGGACTACTCAGACCCACAGTTTAAATCAATCAAAAATATCCAAAATCAGACATGGGGTCTTTGGATACCTACCAAATGCCATGTCCGATGACTCCAAAAACAAAACCCCAACATGCCCAACGGCTAAAAGTTCCACAAAACAGTCTCCGTTTCCAAGAAAATTTGAGAATGACAAATAAAATTATTAATTAAACTGGGCTTTACCCACATTATTAGTCCAGTTTCTAACACCTTCTCAAACTAGACAAATTTTACTCTTATGATTATCATCAACATTTCAATTAACGAGCATAATGCTAATTAGAATGGAAATTAACTTAGACCCTGAAATCCAAAACCCCAACCCCAACCCTAACCCTAACCCCAACCCCAACCCCAACATCAACCCCCTGCCGAACCCTAACCCCAACCGCAGCCCCAGCCTCAGCCCCAACCCTAACGCTAACTGCAGCCCGAGCCCCAACACCAACCCCAACCGCAGCCCGAGCCGCAGCCCGAGCCCGAGCCCCAACCCTTGTTAGTGTATATGCCCTAGAGGCCATTACTGTATCATACTAGTTTGTATATTACTTAATGGAAGCTTGGGATATTCACCTTGTATAAACAATCTTGCTTAATATAGTAGTATGCTACTTGGTTTGTTTCTACTTCAATGTGTACTTGTGTTTATTTTACTATATCACTTATACGCATTGCTTGATTACCAGCATTGTGATGGCAGTCACACTAGTGGGGGCTGGCTAATCTATAAGCACATCCTTATACAGGTCCCTAGTCGCAGGACTATCGAGACAGGGCATCGATACTCCGGAGTAGACTAGCGTATGCGCTTCTCATCCCAGTGTGGGAGATGGTCTGTCCCACAGCCGTCAGTACGTCGTACTGGAGATAGTATACGGGTGCTCGTTGGGTTACGAGTACACTGGACAGGACTCGTCGGGAACTGACAGGTTGGTATTATACCTATCGTCAGTTATCAGTTCCCAGGTGACATGAGTACAGCTTAGTCCGCTGACTTGACACTGGCACTTCGCCTCGAGTGTGTTCCCACTGCATTTTGATCACTACCCTACCACGGCTCAAAGGAGTCGTGCAAACAGGTGGTGGTTGGGTGCAGTCCCGAAGCACTTGGAGGCAGTGATGGTTAGACACGATTCGTCTCTCCCGGTATTGGGGGTTGACATCGCGCTGTGTCTAGGAGAGCCATTACACGAGTAGTCCCTGGCCAGGGCAAGCGAGATATACTGGTAGGTTTCCAGTGTTATCTCTGGGTGTTTTGGGCTTCACTCCGACACGACTTGTACCGCTATTGGGGGACTGACGTTTTACCGCCCCCTAGGCCCGACATGCGATGTATCAGACGAACAGACCGGACTGTACGGAGACTGTCACATTCAGACTCAGTAGGAGTTCAGATGGGGTTTCACCTCGTCAGCCTTCTTGTCGACATCTACCTGGGGACCGTTACGCACAGCTAGTGCCGCTTGCGGTCTGTGGTTAAACCCACTGCCAGCGTAGTGTCGAGTCTTTAGAGTCCCACACAGAGGGTATTCGCCTCTGGGCAAAGCAGAGTAGAGGTCGCATGGTTTTGCGACAGGGTTCGTTCTCATCCGCGCACTTGTGCACGTTTGGAGTCCGGACGGATATTGCCAGCGGGCTCTGGTTTGAGCCGGATACTGGTATATGTTTTGGGGTTGCTTTTATCTCTCAGTATTCATGTTCCTCGGAACAAGAATGCAGGTATGTATGCACAGTTATTTGAGGAGGAGGAAGATGACTTTCATTAGGGTTTCGGAACGGGTGCGTATGCACAGTTGACAGTCGTCTTTTTCCAAACCCTAATGGATTTATGTTATATCAATTAATAATATATAATAAAATGAAATTGTGTCATGGTTGGTTTTTATGTTGACTTGTTGACCATGGTTGACTTGTTGACCATGGTTGAACTTTTGACCATCATCATTACAAAAGAAAGATGCTCTTTGATTCTAGCAAATTCATTTAATGTTTGAAATGATAATGGTCATTCCAAAACCTTCCATCAACCTTTTTCATTTTCATTATTATTATTATTTGATAATTCTTTTGCTTTATGTTATGGTTGCAAAAGAAAAAGAGCTCATTATCTCATTTAGCTTCTCTCTCCTCACTTCATCTTCTTCTTCCTCTAGCTAAAGAGAACCCTTCTCATGTGTTGAGAATCCCTCTCTTTAAAAAGAAAATCACCCCTTAGACACTCTCTACTCATTCTAGGTTCAAGGTTTAGCAAGCCGGAAACCCTAGTTTACTCAAAGTTCGAGGAAGAGCCCAAAGGTTGAACCCTCGAGGTGGATCCATCTTCGACGGAAGAAGGCGACAAGAAGAGAACCATCAACCTCTACAAAAGTTTGAAGAAGAAGGAGTTCAAGTTTAGGTATAACCATCTTCATCCGAGTAGCTAAATCTCTTTAGCAAGTATGCTAGTTTTAGTTTAGTTAAAGATCCCGACTTTGCTTAGTCCATGTTGCCCCTTGCGCTAAAAATTTGATTTTTATACCGTTTCCGCCTCCCCGTATGAACCGGGGGTCGCAACGTGGACTTACAGTGGTATCAGAGCCTAACTAAACTTAAACTAGCTTGGTAGCGAAGTGTATGGAAGTTCGAAACCGAAAAATAGCAAAACCGGAAAAACTAAAACCCTAAGTTTCTGTTGAAATTTTTTCTGCTCTAAATGAAAAACTTTATACTTGTAAATTCGGCTCAGGGTTTTGTGTGAACACCCAAGAAAAACGATGCCCTAATTCATTCAAACCGCCGCGGTTCCGCGGCACGAGGTAGGCATGTGCCGCGGAACCGCCGCCGTTTGTTTTCCTCTCTGCATCGTTTTTCGTGCAGTGTTCTTCTGGTGGGATTTTGGGATTTTTCAGATATATTATATGTGCCCAGATTTTCCAGAACAGAAATTTACTTTTGGGGTCCTATAATTCCGTATTTTTTTTCGAACTTCGCTACACTTTGGCTATGTTGGTTATATCTGTGATGTTTGCATGTATTGAACGTCGGCTAATCGCTATAAGACGATTGGTCGGGGTTATACATGATCTGTGTTTGATATTGGAATGTGTATATGAATGTGTTAGACTGTCGCGGGTGAATAGCCGGGGTGGATGTGAGATGAGCTTTTGTTTTTCTTTCATTCATTGTAAATGTAAATTGATGTAATAATTATTATTTGTTTGGCCGCACAACCGGGTCGGGGTTGTAGCCGTCATTGTATAATTCTTTTTACTGTTTTTGCTCCTAGGATAGACCCATGGAGGGGTGCACAAACTGCCGGGTACTTGGCGGGTAGTTTGCCGCACCCGTAGGGGTCTTGGGTGGGGTATTGGCTATTCACCGCGACCGTGTAATCCGCTTTTCGTTTCAGGCTCGAAAGGATTGCGGATTGCTAGTATATCCAATGTATTCATCTGTGATCTGTAATGTCTATCATTGCTTTCTATTTAGGCGTTGCTTATGTTTTACAGCCGCGCTAGCCCAGCCCCCGCTCTGTCGTTAGTTAAGTAACCTAACGGGTGATGACGGGACCCCGTGGCGAATGCGAATGGCATAAGCGTACGTCATATTTTGGTTGTTTTCTGCAATGGTAGGAATTAAATGATGGAACGCATTAAAAGTACTAATGCAAGAATATCACGCATTAAAAGAACTAATGCAAGATAATAAACCAAGTTAAAATCGTTGGAACACTTTCGAAAAACCACTCGGTTCTTTTCAAAACTAACTTTTAAATGCGGAGCTCGAGCCACTCCTTCTAAAAGCTATCTCGTTCCATCGATTATATCAAGTTCACTACGTTCACGGTTTCGCCAAAACCATTCGTAGCCCTCCGTCGTTTCGTATGAATATTCAATAGTATTCAAGCTATGTTTGTTGACCTTCGTCAAGGCATAGAGTTTGGTAGCTGTTGGGTGTTCATATGTAGCATAGATAGATGCGTTGGTTTGGGACAGTCGTGTTGCCTTGTTGACCTTCGTCAAGGGTATATACGGGTGGGTTCAAATTAACCTGGAAAATGACGGGTAGAACTTGACATGTGACTTATGATTTGTTGACCTTCGTCAAGGTCATAAGAGCATGGGGCAAAAATCCACATCGGGAGTTTCATAAGTACTGAAACTTGCTAGATTTGCATACCATTTGGAGTGTGGTGATTCTGGTAGGATTCCTTCAGTTTCGTCACGCGATGATATTTGGATCTCGATCCTACTGTGAGTATATGCTACTCCTCGGGAAATTTCTCACTAAACAATCAATGCTATAAACCTAGTAGGTGCCTAGAAAGGTGTTAGCGGGGCTACGCCCCCACGGAAAAGAGGTTATTTAATTAAGGAACTTCGCGAAAGCGTTGGAAAACCTCCCTCGAAGTACCGACACTGGCCTGGCTGAACGGTTAAGCAAGTATTGTGCGGTGGGATTGATCCCGACTAATTCTTCCTTTATGGTTTGAGGAGGGATTCGAGAGACAGTGGGAGCCATCCTGTTTAGACAAATTAAAAACCACTCTAAACTTGCAAGAGCATCGTGCTAAAGTGTTTCTTCTCTCTCTCCTAATTGCAGCGACCATTCAACATGACTGGACTTAAGTTACTTCTAGATAAAAACATATTGACAGGGCCAAACTACAAAGATTGGCTCAGGAATGTCAAGTTGGCAATCACTTACGACAAGCTGGGGTATCTTCTTACCACCAAAGCTCCCCCCGTCCCAGGTCCCACCTCCAGCGTCGCGGATAAGGAAATCCGTAAGACTTGAGAGATTGACAGCGCGAAGGCCAGGTGCCTCGTACTTGCCTCGATGGACAACGAACATCAGAGGAGGCACGAGAATATGGATTTGGAATCCATATTTCTTCATACAAAAGAACTGTATGGAGAGCAGTCTCGTATCGCAAGATACGAAGTGTCGAAGAAGTTATTTTCGACAAAGTTGGCCGTCGGATCATCGGTAGCGGACCACGTGCTTAAGATGATTGGCTACACTGAGGAGCTCGCGGAACTTGGGACCATGTTGGATAGTGAACTCTATACGGATATAATTCTCCAGTCCCTTCCATCCACTTACGCCCAGTTCATACTGAATTTCAACTTGCAAGAAAAGGAAGTTGAACTTTCAGAACTCCTCAACATGCTGAGGAGCGCAGAGGGCACCCTACAGAAGGGTAGGGATACACCCGCTTTGTTTGTAGGAGGATCTTCTTCCTCTAGGTCCAAGGCGAAAGCCAAGGGAAAGAGGAAGAAAGCCCCCGCCAAACCAAGAGGCGGTGTTAGTAAAGTGGGTACGAAGGGAAAAGAAATGGCAACAAAGATTGCGGGGAAGCTTGTGGGAAAGGAGGAATGCTTCTATTGTCATAAGAGTGGACACTGGAAGAAAGATTGCAGGGCTTGGAAAGCCAGGACACAGGAACTGAAGCAGGTTGCGGCTTCAGCTTCAGGTGTGTATGTTATTGAAAACTGTCTTTCTATAAACTCTACTTCCTGGGTATTGGATACCGGATCAGGATCTCATATCTGTAATTCTTTGCAGGCGTTGAGAAATCGTAGGTTTTTGAAGGCAGGTGACATGACCCTCAGAGTTGCGAACGGAGCTAGCATGGATGCTAAAGCCGTGGGGGACTATCACCTGGGAATGTCAGATGGGCATGTTTTGGTTTTGCGTAATTGCTTTTTTGTACCCAACGCAACTTGTAATATCATTTCTGTATCTTTAGTTTCTAAAGAAGGTTATGAATTTGCGTTTGTAAGTAATGTTGTAAACATTCACCTTAATCAAGTTCTGATTGGGTCAGGTACATTGAGCAATGGTATATACGTATTAAACCAACCACAGATTTTCAATGTCTAGAATACACACAAAAGAAAGTCTCCAGATATCAATCAGGCTTTCTTATGGCATTGTAGACTGGGTCACATCAATGAGACACGGTTGACTAAGTTACATAAAGAAGGATACTTGGATCCGTTCGAGTATCAGTCTTATGCCACTTGTGAATCTTGTCTCATGGGAAAGATGACAAAGACTCCGTTCACTGGACACGGAGAAAGAGCGAGCGAGCTCTTGGAACTCATACACAGTGACGTGTGTGGTCCAATGTCTACACATGCGCGAAACGGTTATTCATACTTCATTACTTTCACAGACGATTTCTCTAGGTATGGACATGTCTTCTTAATGAAGCACAAATCCGAGGCCTTTGAGAAATTTCGGGAGTATAAGAATGAAGTTGAAAAACAAACAGGCAAAAGTATTAAGATTCTAAGATCGGATCGAGGTGGAGAATACTTGAGTGCCGAGTTCCTGGACTATTTAAAAGAGAATGGAATTCTCTCTCAGCGTACTCCTCCATACACTCCGCAACATAACGGTGTATCGGAAAGGAGGAATCGAACCCTATTGGATATGGTTCGTTCCATGATGAGTAAGGCTGAGTTACCGCGATCTTTCTGGGGCTATGCACTAGAAGCAGCTGCATATCTCTTGAACAAGGCTCCCACCAAGACTGTGCCTACCACTCCATATCAGATGTGGAGTGGGAAGAAACACTGTCTTAAGTACCTTAAGATATGGGGATGTCCAGCTTTTGTAAAAAAGCAGCATGCGGACAAGCTCGAGGCACGATCAGTGCAGTGCAAGTTTGTGGGATACCCAAAGAACTCCAGGGGGTATCTGTTCTATTCCGCTGAGGAACAAAAGGTTTTTGTTTCTCAACATGCCCGCTTCTTGGAAACTGAGTTTTTGGAAACTCAGATAAGTGGGAACGCAATAGAACTGGAAGAAATTCCAGAACCACAAGCTATTACTGAAAGCTTGGAAGAGCCAGTAAGTTCAAAAGAACAGGACATTCCTATGCCGCTCCGCAGGAGTAGTAGGCAGTCTCATCCGCCCGAGAGATACTACGGTTTTCTCATAGACGGGGATCGAGAGGATTGCATCATAGATTATGATGAGCCTACTAGCTTCCAGCAGGCCGTTCAGAGCGTTGACTCGGTAAAATGGTTGGATGCAATGCGGACCGAAATAGAGTCCATGTACACCAACAAAGTATGGACATTGGACATTGCTCCAGACGGGGTAAAACCCGTAGGATGCAAGTGGATCTTCAAAAGGAAGATTGGTGTAAATGGACAGGTTGAGACCTATAAAGCTAGACTTGTAGCAAAGGGTTTCCGTCAAAGACCTGGCTTGGACTATGACGAAACCTTTTCTCCAGTGGCTATGCTGAAATCCATTCGGATCCTTCTTGCCATTGCTGCCTTCCACGATTATGAGATTTGGCAGATGGACGTAAAGACCGCTTTTCTAAATGGAAATTTAGAGGAGTGTGTCTATATGGATCAGCCAGAGGGTTTCATTCAGAGTGGGAGCAGCGGAAAGGTGTGCAAGTTGCTTAAGTCCATCTATGGACTAAAGCAGGCATCGCGGAGTTGGAACATCTGTTTTGATGAGACGGTCAAGGAATTTGGCTTTATCAAAAATCCAGATGAACCATGCATCTATAGTAGATTTGTAGCGAGAACTGTAGTATTCCTCGTTTTATACGTGGATGACATTCTCTTAATAGGAAATGACATTCCTATGCTACAATCTGTCAAGGGGTTCTTGTCACACAGGTTCTCCATGAAAGACCTGGGTGATGCCTCATACATCCTGGGGATCCGGATCCATCGTGATAAATCCAAGAGGATATTAGGACTTTCTCAGTCCAGGTACATCGACACCATAGTGAAGAGATTCAGTATGGAAGATTCCAAGCGCGGTAACCTACCGGCTTGTCACGGGATCACCCTCTCTAAAGAGATGTCTCCCAAGACTGATTTGGAGAGGGATCGCATGTCTATTATACCCTACGCTTCTGCGGTAGGCTCTATAATGTATGCGATGTTGTGTACCAGACCGGATGTAGCTTATGCACTGAGTGTGGTAAGCCGGTATCAGTCAAACCCTGGGGAGAAACACTGGATAGCGGTAAAGAACATTCTCAAGTACCTGAGAAGGACTAAGGAGATGTTCTTGGTGTATGGCGGAAAAGACCTCCAGATCGAGGCCTTTGCTGACTCCAGCTTCCAGAGTGACAAGGATGATTCCAAGTCCATGTCGGGTTTTGTCTTTACCCTCAATGGAGGGGCGGTGTGTTGGAAGAGCTCCAAATAGGAAACCGTTGCAGACTCGACTATGGAAGCGGAATACATTGATGCATCTGATGCCGCAAAAGAAGCTGTCTGGATGAGGAAGTTCTTAAAAGAACTTCAGGTGGTTCCGTCCATTGTTGACCCAATACCTCTGTATTGCGACAACAACGGGGCTATAGCTTTAGCGAAGGAACCCAGGTCCCATCAGAGATCCAGGCACATCTTGAGGCGGTATCACCTGATCAGGGAGATCGTGGATCGCAAGGAGATCGAGGTTCGGAGGGTTGCTTAAGAAGAGAACACTGCAGATCCATTCACCAAGGCCCTACCCCAGACTCAGTTCGAGCGGCTAATCGAGATGATAGGTCTTCGATACGCCAGTACATGGCCTTAGTGCAAGTGGGAGATTGTTAGTGTATATGCCCTAGAGGCCATTACTGTATCATACTAGTTTGTATATTACTTAATGGAAGCTTGGGATATTCACCTTGTATAAACAATCTTGCTCAATATAGTAGTATGCTACTTGGTTTGTTTCTACTTCAATGTGTACTTGTGTTTATTTTACTATATCACTTATACGCATTAGTGGAGCCCTTAGGATCTTTTGCTTGATTACCAGCGTTGTGATGACAGTCACACTAGTGGGGGCTGGGTAATCTATAAGCACATCCTTATACAGGTCCCTAGTCACAGGACTATCGAGACAGGGCATCGATACTCCGGAGTAGACTAGCGTATGCGCTTCTCATCCCAGTGTGGGAGATGGTCTGTCCCACAGCCGTCAGTACGTCGTACTGGAGATAGTATACGGGTGCTCGTTGGGTTACGAGTACACTGGACAGGACTCGTCGGGAACTGACAGGTTGGTATTATACCTATCGTCAGTTATCAGTTCCCAGGTGACATGAGTACAGCTTAGTCCGCTGACTTGACACTGGCACTTCGCCTCGAGTGTGTTCCCACTGCATTTTGATCACTACCCTACCACGGCTCAAAGGAGTCGTGGAAACAGGTGGTGGTTGGGTGCAGTCCCGAAGCACTTGGAGGCAGTGACGGTTAGACAGGATTCGTCTCTCCCGGTATTGGGGGTTGACATCGCGCTGTGTCTAGGAGAGCCATTACACGAGTAGTCCCTGGCCAGGGCAAGCGAGATATACTGGTAGGTTTCCAGTCTTATCTCAGGGTGTTTTGGGCTTCACTCCGACACGACTTGTACCGCTATTGGGGGACTGACGTTTTACCGCCCCCTAGGCCCGACATGCGATGTATCAGACGAACAGACCGGACTGTATGGAGACTGTCACATTCAGACTCAGTAGGAGTTCAGATGGGGTTTCACCTCGTCAGCCTTCTTGTCGACATCTACCTGGGGACCGTTACGCACAGCTAGTGCCGCTTGCGGTCTGTGGTTAAACCCACTGCCAGCGTAGTGTCGAGTCTTTAGAGTCCCACACAGAGGGTATTCGCCTCTGGGCAAAACAGAGTAGAGGTCGCATGGTTTTGCGACAGGGTTCGTTCTCATCCGCGCACTTGTGCACGTTTGGAGTCCGGACGGATATTGCCAGCGGGCTCTGGTTTGAGCCGGATACTGGTATATGTTTTGGGGTTGCTTTTATCTCTCAGTATTCATGTTCCTCGGAACAAGAATGCAGGTGTGTATGCACAGTTATTTGAGGAGGAGGAAGATGACTTTCATTAGGGTTTCGGAACGGGTGCGTATGCACAGTTGACAGTCGTCTTTTTCCAAACCCTAATGGATTTATGTTATATCAATTAATAATATATAATAAAATGAAATTGTGTCATGGTTGGTTTTTATGTTGACTTGTTGACCATGGTTGACTTGTTGACCATGGTTGAACTTTTGACCATCATCATTACAAAAGAAAGATGCTCTTTGATTCTAGCAAATTCATTTAATGTTTGAAATGATAATGGTCATTCCAAAACCTTCCATCAACCTTTTTCATTTTCATTATTATTATTATTTGATAATTCTTTTGCTTTATGTTATGGTTGCAAAAGAAAAAGAGCTCATTATCTCATTTAGCTTCTCTCTCCTCACTTCATCTTCTTCTTCCTCTAGCTAAAGAGAACCCTTCTCATGTGTTGAGAATCCCTCTCTTTAAAAAGAAAAGCACCCCTTAGACACTCTCTACTCATTCTAGGTTCAAGGTTTAGCAAGCCGGAAACCCTAGTTTACTCAAAGTTCGAGGAAGAGCCCAAAGGTTGAACCCTCGAGGTGGATCCATCTTCGACGGAAGAAGGCGACAAGAAGAGAACCATCAACCTCTACAAAAGTTTGAAGAAGAAGGAGTTCAAGTTTAGGTATAACCATCTTCATCCGAGTAGCTAAATCTCTTTAGCAAGTATGCTAGTTTTAGTTTAGTTAAAGATCCCGACTTTGCTTAGTCCATGTTGCCCCTTGCGCTAAAAATTTGATTTTTATACCGTTTCCGCCTCCCCGTAAGAACCGGGGGTCGCAACGTGGACTTACAACCCTAACCACAGCCCTAGCCGCAGCCCGAGCCCGAGCCCCAACCCTAGCCCTAGCCCCAGCCCCAGCCCTAGCCCCAGCCTGTAGCCCCATGTTGGATATAGTGCCCTCAGAGTCAATTATTGGATCACAGGCACGTAATTGTAATGATTGAGGGAGGACCTATGCAGGTAGGACAGTCTTACTCGAGATGATAGTATGCTATCTGGTTTATCTTTATCATTGTGTACTGCTTTAGGCGACCTTACGAATCGCTATTGCACGTTGATAGAGCCCCTAGGATTCTTGCTTGACTACCAGCAGTATGAGGGCGATCATATACGTGAGAGCTGGAGTCTATAAGCACATCCTTAAAAGGTCCCTAGTCGTGGGAGTTTCGAGACAGGGCATCGATTCTCCAGAGTAGACTAGTGTATACAGTCGAGACCCCGACGAGGGGCGGTGGCCGGTCTCACAAGCCACTGGTGTCAGTTGGTTCACCTAAGATGTATACAGGTGCTCATTGGGTTATGAGTACACCGGACAGGACTCGCCGGGAACCTGCTAGTTAGGATTATACCTGATGTCAGATAGCAGTTCCCTGGTGACAAGTGTACAGGTTAGTTCATCGATCTGAGATCGTCATTTGTCTCTTGTGAGTTCCCACTGTGCTTTGATTACTGCCCTACCATGGCTCAAAGGAGTCGTGCATACAGGTTTTAGTTGGGTACAGTCCCGAGCCACATGGAGGCAGTGAGCGGATCTGCAGGGGTTCGTCTCTCCCGGTATTGGGGGTGAGGTCGCGCTGTGTCTAGGAGAGCCAGAACATGAAAAGTCCTTGGCCAAGGAAGGAGATTTGCTGGTAGGTATTCCAGTAGTATCTCAGGGTGTTCTGGGCTACACTCCGACACGACCTGTACCGCTTTTGGGGGTCTGACTTTCACCAACCCCCTAGGCCTGCCATGCGATGCTCATAGACGAACGGACCGGACTGTACGGATATTGTCACTGACAGGCTCAGTAGGGTGTCAGGATGAGTTCGCTCATCGACGTCCCTTTTGGTCAATAGCTGGTGGCCCGTCACGTATGGCTAATACCTCTGACGTGCTAGTGGTTAAATCCACAGCCATAGTACTGACGAGTCTTTAGAGTCCACTACACATAGTTACTCAGGTTTCGGGCGAAACGCTGTAGAGGCCGTATGGAGATATGGCAGGGTTCGATCAGATACGTGCGGTAATCCACGGATCGTGATCGGACGGATTTTACTAGCCGGGTTTGGCTTAAGCCAGATCCTAGTATTAGATAGTGTAGTTTTGTCTCTTTGGATTTGTGTTCAGTGGGAATATAAATGCGGGAATGTATTTGCAGTAGCGGGGTTTTCCTGTAATTTATTACGGGATCAGTTTTCTGATGTTGCCAGTTTGCATTCCGTTCCGGCCGTTTTTCTTTTATTCCTTCACGACCGGACTTTCGATGGAGGGTGTTATTTGCAGTTTGCAAATAACATTTTGTGGAGGGGTTTTCTTGCACATTTGTGGTTCAACCATCATGAGATTCTTTTCTTGTCTTTTCCATTGCTTTTTCATGATGGTTGATGAAAGGATATGAGCTTGAAATTGATGTGAGCCTTTTTCATATATGATTTCTTTTTCACATTATCATTCTTTTGATATATACTTGGAGATGTCTTTTTCTCTCTCCAATCTTCTTCTTGAGGAGAGAGGCCGGCCACTTTGGGGAGAGGGAGAGCATGAGGGAATTCATATTATGTGTGGAAATTGATTCATCTCATTTTCCATTCTTTTGCTTGCCAAAATTCCAAAGCTCTTTCCATGGTTCATTCTCTATTCCTCCATCCATGGCAACTTCTAAAACCTTAAAGAGACAACCCACTACACTATATCTACAGCAAATCTTGGACGTGTCGGCTAGCCAACTTCACGCCCGAGTTGCCTCGGTCCAGAGGTGGGAGCCCGTAAAAGCATCCGGCTACGTGGTGCCCTTTCCGACGAGGTGGAGATGAACGGAGTTTCCGCGGGAGATCGGAGTGGAGACGAAGACCGAAGGACATGGATCGCTTGGTATATTTCTCTACCCGTATTTTAGTTTGCTAGTAGCTAGGTTAATGGTCCGATCCGGGTGAAAAGTGCGCGGTGGTGCCGGTTTGCTAGTTTGCAAAGTTTTTGTTTCCGCGTTTCCGGCGTCGGGTCGACGGCCGGGGCGCCGCCGCGGACTTACATTGGTATCAGAGCCACGCCATTAACCACTCCTAGCATGCTCTAGTATGTTTAAAACCCGATCGAACAAAAATCCCGAAAACCCGATTTCAAGTGCATGTGTTTTCTGTCGAAATTTTTTCTGCTCCAAAAATTTTTCAGGTTGTTTCAGAATACTGTGCATGAAAATCTAAGAATTGTGTGAAAATTTGGTCGCATGATCATTCCATACCGCCACGGAACCGCGGCCAAACCCATGCTTGGGCCGCGGTTCCGCCGCGCTTTTAACTGATCAGCTCACCAAATTTTTCCAGATTGTCTTATACTTAGAAATAGGGGTTTTGGGATATTATTTTTGGGCCCAGATTTTCTGTAAGTGCTACAGTACTGCTTGGGGCCCACTTCGGTAAATTTGTTCGATCGGATATTTTAAACACATTAGTTCACAGTATTTACATTATATCTGCGACCGTGAATGTCACTTGATCGGTAAATCCAGTCTATCTGCTATAGCCCTTTTAGACGGATTTGCGAACGTGACATTCACGTTGATGTTCTGTGTTGTGCTGTGATGTTGCGGATCGGTTGTGGGGGATAGCCTGGATGCAATATTAGTACAGTTTTGTTTTATATGTACATTTGATATTGCGGGGCGAGCGTCCGACATGTGGACTGCCGTCACTGCCTGTTTGTATTATTTTTGGGGGCACGACCAGGTTGCGGTCGATGTACCCGTTGTATGTATATTTTACTTTCTGTACTAGGATTACCCCGCGGAGGGGTGCACGGATAGCCGGGTTCTAGAGGGCAACAAGCCCGCATCTCATGGCTTTGAGACGGAGGGGGCTTTACTATAGAAATGGCGGGCTATTCGCCGCACTCGTAGGGGGTATAGGTTGACCCAGGAGGGGTGCCCAAGTTACCGGATTCCGTGAAGTGCTGGGTGGTCCATTCACGTTGCTGAAGGGGGCTGCCTCACTTCAGGTTTTGGCGGGTAAATTGCCGCGCCCATAGGGGTCTAGGATTTCATTGCACAGGCTATCCACATGACCAGGGGAACGTCGGGTTTCAGTAGCGGCTCTGTGAAACCCGGGGATCCCAGATATCTGTATTGTTCTGTGATGCTGTACATTTCTGTGATGTTGCATTTTATCACGCCTTGAGCGAAAATTATATATTTATAAATATACTAGTAGATGTTGTATATGTTTTGCATCCGCGCTAGTCCAGTCCCCGCTCTGTCGTTAGTTAAGTAACCTAACGGGTGATGACGGGACCCAGTGGCGAATGCGGATGGCATATACGTACATCATTATTTTCATTCTTTTGTGGTGTGATCAATTGATGGGACTGAGTTGATTCGGATCAATGCAAGATAAACAAACCTATTCTGATGTTGTTGGAACAATTTTCAAAAAGCTGTTATTGCAAGGGCGTTCTCTTTTGTTTTGCACAGTGGTATTCAGTAGGAATATCCTGCTCCTCAGTCGACGAGGCAAGGGCCGAGATCCCTTCACCGGGAGTGACCCCTTGGACAAAAGTTTCGTCAGGGCAGTAACTTCATTATAGCCGTTTACTTTTGCTTTGCATCTTGGTATTCAGTTGGAATATCCTGCACCTCATTCTACGGGGAAAGAGCCGAGATCCCTTCACCGGGAGTGTAACACCTGAGCCCAATACTACTATTTTCTATTATTGGTTGAGTATTAGATATTACTCATTTCATTTATCTTGCTTGTTTGGGTTTTACTGTAAAATTTTATCTGGCTAAGTCATTCTGCATATAACAAATTTTAGCACCTAAAATAAAATTGAAAATATTCATCTTGGCCTACTTGACACCCTTAGCCTCGTGGTAGCGTCCGTGCATTGTGTTCTCGTCCCGTTCAGTGAAACGGGCGAGTTTGGATGGCCACGTGCACGTGCGTATGTCCGTTTTGGGAGTATGCTTTTTTAATCATAAAACATTTCATTTTAAAATTTGGAACCCGCTTAAAATCCTATTATTTGAATTTCGAATTTTTGGACCCAACCCGGGCGCGATTTGGAAATGTTTTATTTGGCGCCAAAATCCTAAATTTTAATATTATTAAAACCATCGCATATATTTTTCTAACTAACATGATATCTTACTATTCATTACCTATCTTTTAAATCTTTATGTTAACCATATAATATTTTTACAATCTTTTATATCCTTCTCAATTTATTCTCTCAGCCAATCGCAACCTCTCTTTTAACCCCGTGGGCCCCACTTTCTCTCTCTCCACTTTTTCTCTCTCTCTCATATATCCTCTCGTACTTCTCTTTATCATTCTTTCTCTTCTTCCTTCATGTCTCGTTTCTCATTTTTTTTAACTGTTCTTTTGTTGCCGGAATTCCGTCGTGCCGGTGACGCTTCTCGACGTTCCAGCGAGGTACCCCGACCCGTGTGGTTCCTTTGTTCGTCGTTTGGGTTCATTCCGTGAACCGTGCGCCCGTCGCGAGTTTTCCCCGCCGACGGTTAACGTTCTGTTTTCCCGATTCGCGACCCATCGAGGCAAGTTAATCTTGCTACATGCTATATGATTCATTTTATACCTATTTAAATAAATACCATACCTATAGTTTAAATCTAGTGCCCCATGTTTAATTTTATAACGTTTCGATGTTCTGTTTGCATCCGTTTATATCATATTAAATCTAGATCATAAAAACTTATCTTGTGACATACCAGATTACATTATACTGCATCCATATCAATTAAAATATACATCTTCGTAATTTTTCTTATTACTATCTTTAATTAGTTTATAATCTTCATTTTATAATCTTATACATTTGAAAATCTTATAGTTTACACATGAAACGTCGTTGGAAAATCGGATATGACAAATATGAAATTTACTGTACACCTTATCTTATAAAATTCATTATAAATCATAGAAAAATCATTAGTATACGTTCTTTAGTTCGTTACGAAGCTAACTCAGAATAATATAAATGTATGAAATATTTACTTGCAAAATAAATTGTTTAAATAACGTAAAATGCAAATGAAAATGTCTCCAAACTGCTGTCCAGGGAAATTCCAGCAGCAAACTTTCAAGTTCGAATATTCATAACTTTTTGTAGGGACAACCTGAGATGCTTATACTTATAAAACTGAAAACCTTATTGAATTATCTTCGTTTCGGTATAAGACACGTCCCTTTTGGAGAACGTTTGTTATTTTTAAGCTATTTTACAAATTAGGGTGACGCTGAATTTCTGAACGGAACTTTCTTGTGTTGGTTAATCAATACCACTTTTATAGTTATTAATCGCTTTGAATATGCTATCCATATTAATATTTATATCACATATTGCTTAGTTGTACATCCCACGTTTCCATTTTATAGTTTTATAACTTTTCGGATACCCGTTTGCATCCATCGCATTTAAGATACATATAATTGCATCCATAGATCACATTACTACATAATAATGTGATATTAACACTCCATGTTTAATAAATTGCATCCTAATTAATATTGGAACTATAAATGTAATCCTAATCGATAACTGTGCATCCATATCCTTGAAATTATATCTATTTGCATATCATATTACATGTTCCAGTTTATTGTTCTGATAGTACTCATGCTTGTTTATTTATACACATGCTTATGTTAGTTTGTTTATGAGCACCCACATGACATCTTGTGCTTCCTGACATGACCTGTTACACTTCCTACTTGACATGATATGGTACCGTACACTGCTTGACTTGACCTGATGTACCATGACCTGACCCGTTACCTGATCCTGTGTCTAATGCCAACAAACCTGACATGTAGTCCTTACGGACCGTTCCTGTTGTCTATCCAGACAAACCTGCTTTTACCTGATCCTGTGTTGGCATTAGTTCTTGATTACTGAATACCTGACCTGACATACATAACTTGGGGGTATGGGGAAATCAAAGGTGAAACCGACTTGTAACTCAACAGTTCGATACCTGTTCTGATCAGTCTTACGGGCTTGGCCAGTCCGGGAGTGATGATGCTGACATCACTCGTCCATCCTGCTACCTATTACTGCCTAGCGGCACGTCTCGGATTCAGCCCCGAGGGTCTTGACCGTGGTCCCGGGCATGCACGGGATACTATTGAGTTACATCGACGAGTCATCAATTGATTTCAAAGACTTTAGAATAGAAAACCTGATAGAACAGTTTAGTTACCCACTGTACATGACCCTGCACTGTTGTTTCATATTATTGCTTTATTCATGTTTATCCCTGCATTGCTTATTACCATGTTCATATTATATTATTGGTTGACATGACGCGCTGACGTCTGGGTTTTGCATGGCCCAGATTCTTTACCACTGTCGCCGACCGAGCAGGAGTACTTCAGCCAGCAGGCTGATTTGTGAGTTCTGTAGTGGTTAGTTCATTTATTGCATTTTATTTCCAGGTGTGATCCAGCATTATGGGACGTACCTTCCTATTATTATATTGGATCATTTGCTTCCGCACTTATTTTTCATTGACTCTTGTTATTATGGATTTGGACATGTGTTAGATAGTTTATTTATCTAGTTCTTGATATCTCTACAGCCGTAATGTGACTGTGGATGGATACTTCCTACCTACAGGTAGCATGGTTGGCTATGTCACGTGCCCAATCTTGCGTACTCTGGGAAGCGAGGCGTGACATGGTTCTTTTGGTTTCAGAGCCATAGGTTAGTTGGGTTGATTCTTTGTAGTTGGGTTTTGTACCCAATACACGAATCAGAATACCCGTGTTTAGGAAACATGTCCTACCACTTTGACCGTTTTACCATTCTTGAATCACATTCTTCCGGATTATATCTTTTACGACGTGCAAACTTACTTTGCATGTCGACTCGGAAACCTGATTTCTTGTTATCCCTAGGACTTGGGCGACTTGGGTGGAGTTAAGTAATTGCGGCTGTGATACCGCGGCATAGCTACAATACGGTACTCTATTTAAGTATCTTGGAGTTCTAGCCTTGACCTTTATTTTGAATCTATCATCATGCTAATGTTGGGTGTTTTTATTATGGCCGATAAGAATTTTAAGACGTACCAGAGGCATGTGGACAAAGCCGCCATGCTTGGAGTGATAAGAGGAATGCTGGAGAATCAAAAGAGACAGACTGAGCTGATCCAGCAATAGCAGATTTGTTTCAGGAAGGTTTGCAGATCGTTCAGCAGTCTGTAAACAACGCTGGAGCTAAACCAGTTAACCGAGTAGGGACCGTGGCAGATTTCAGACGTTTGGGGTCCGTCTACATTCACTGGTTTGGAGGAGCCGTTGTCAGCCGAGCAGTGGCTAGTTGACACGGAGAATTTACTGATTGCGGCACAGATTCCAGTTGACAAAAGAGTTGATGTGGTGCGCATTCAGCTAGTGGATTACGCCCGAGAGTGGTGGCTTGTGGAAGAGACCCGCTTGCCCAAGCCGATCAGTTGGGCGGAGTTTTCTAAGAGTTTCCTGGAGAAGTGCTTCCCGCGGACTACACGGGAGGAAATGGAAGAGAAATTTATTGGGCTGAGGCAGAATGGAGCACCCGTGGACGTGCATGCAGCAGTGTGGACGAGACTCAGCAGTCTCGCTGGACCTTTAGTCGCCAACGATGCAGACAGGGCAGGAAGGTCCATGCGCAGATTGGATGTGGACATCCAAAGGCAGACCGTCTCCCTGGGTGTGACCACTTTCTCACAGGTTCTTACGGCAGCTCGAGAACAGTAGAGCATATCGGGAAAATTGGGAGTTCACAGCAGACAGCAGTTGCGGTAAGGAAGCAGTTCTGTCGGGCCAGTCGAGTTTAGGGCTAGGCCGACAAACAATATTTTTGCAGCAATGGAAGTTGATAGTGGTGAAGAGCCGGCGGTTGTTCGCGATTTTATGGACGTATTTGAAGATATACCGGGTTTACCGCCGAAGCGAGACGTGGAGTTCGCAATTGACCTTATTCCTGGTGCAGCGCCAGTATCTAAAGCGTATTATCCAATGGCGCCAGTAGAGTTGGAAGAAGTAAAGAAACAGGTTGCTGAATTGCTTGAAAAGGGTTGGATTCGAAGCAGTAACTCGCCTTGGGGAGCTCCAGTTCTTCTAGTAAAGAAGAAGTTCTTCTAGTAAAGAAGAAGGATGGCACAAGAAGGATGTGCATCGACTATCGAGAATTAAACTGGGTGCCTATCAAGAACAAGTACCCGATCTCTCACATTGGAGAACTTTTTGAGCAGCTTAGTGGCGCGAGGGTATTCTCGAAGCTGGATTTACGATCCGGATATCATCAGGTCCGAGTGAAAAAAGAAGATATTTGCAAGATGGCGTTCCGAACTCGGTATGGACATTACGAGTACTTAGTGATGCCCTTCGGAGTAACGAATGCGTCGGCAGTATTCATGGACTTGATGAACCGAATCTTTTCACCGTTCTTGGATCAGTTCATTATGGTATTCATTGACGATATTCTGGTTTACTCGAAGAGTTTTGAAGAGCATGCTGAGCATTTGAAGATCGCACTGCAGACGTTGAGACAGGAGAAATTGTATGCGAAAATGAGTAAGTGCGAGTTTTGGCTAGAGGAAGTAAGGTTTTTGGGGCATGTTGTGTCTGGCGATGGCATTGCCGTCGATCCAGAAAAGATTGCAGCAGTTCGAGATTGGCCTATTCCAAAGAATGTTGCTGAGATAAGAAGTTTCCTTGGATTAGCCGGATACTACAGGAGATTTGTGGAGAACTTTGCTGTCTGGCAGAGCCGTTGACCAAGCTTAAGCGCAAGGAGGTACCTTTTGTATGGACGGATAATTGTGCGCTAGCTTTTGAGGCGTTGAAGCAGAAGTTGATAACCGCCCCTATCCTGACCGTACCAGACAATTCCGGAGGACTGGTGATTCACAGCGACGCATCTGGGAAAGGATTGGGATGTGTTTTGATGCAGCATGGGAAGGTCGTAGCATACGCATCAAGAAAACTGAAGACCCATGAGAAGAATTATCCAACTCATGACTTGGAGCTAGCGGCTTTGATTTTCGCTTTGACGATTTGGAGACACTACCTTTTGGGTGAGAGAGTTGAAGTTTTTACAGATCATAAGAGTCTGAAGTATGTGTTCACTCAGAAGGAGTTGAATATGAGGCAGCGTAGATGGTTGGAGCTGATGGCTGACTACGATCTTGATCTTAAGTACCATCCGGGGAAGGTTAACGTCGTGCCGGATGCGCTTAGTCGGTTACCAGCAATTCAGGTGTTAACTACGCAGAGGGAGATCATTGCAGATTTTCGAAGATTTGACTTGGAAGTTGTGCTACCGTGTTCTACGGGACAGTTGATGCAATTGCAAGTACAGTCGTCTTTAATTGAGAAAATTAAAGCAGCACAATCGCAGGATCCTAGACTGCAAAAGTTTCGAGAGCAGGTTGAAGCCGGACTACGAACAGATTTACTGGTCCACGAAGATGGTTCGTTGAGGTTTGGTAGCCGTTTGTGTGTGCCAAAGGAGGATGTTCGTGAAGAGCTTATGAAGGAGGCACACAGTTCAGCTTATTCTATACATCCAGGAGGTACAAAGATGTACCGAGATATTCGACAGCATTTCTGGTGGGAAGGCATGAAACGGGAGATTGCTCGCTTCATGGCTAAGTGCTTGGTATGTCAGCAAGTCAAGGCTGAACACCAAAGGGTTGCTGGTTTGTTGCAACCACTTCCGATTCCTCAGTGGAAGTGGGAACATATAACCATGGATTTCGTGACGGCTTTACCGCGAAGTCTAAAGGGCAACAATGCAGTATGGGTGATTGTCGATCGATTGACCAAGGCAGCTCACTTTATTCCTTTCCGGGTTGGTCAATCAACGGAGACTTTGGCAGAGCGGTACATGCAGGAGATTGTAAGATTGCATGGCGTACCGGTGAGCATCGTGTCCGATCGGGACACTCGGTTCTTATCACACTTCTGGAGGAGTTTACAGGAAAGTTTGGGGACTCGATTGAAGTTTAGCACAGCTTATCATCCTCAAACTGATGGTCAGTTGGAGAGAACGATCCAAACTCTTGAAGACATGTTGAGAGCATGCATGTTGGACTTCAAGGGTTCATGGGAGGATCACCTACACTTGGTGGAGTTTTTTACAACAATAGTTTCCAAGCAACTATCCAGATGGCTCCGTTTGCGGCTTTGTATGGTCGTAAGTGCCGTTCACCTGTTTGTTGGGATGATGTTGGTGAACGAAGATTATTGGGACCAGATTTGGTAGTGCAGACAGTTGAGAAGGTTAACACTATCAGAAAGCATATGAAGGCAGCTCAAGATAGACAGAAGAGTTGGGCTGACATGTCAAGAAGACCTCTAGAGTTCGCCGTGGGTGATTTGGTATTCTTGAAGCTATCACCGACTAGAGGGGTGATTCGTTTTGGGAGTCGAGGAAAGCTTAGTCCTCGATTCATTGGACCCTTCGAGATATTGGAGCGCACTGGAGAGGTAGCGTACCGTTTGGCGTTACCGCAGTCCTTGGCAGATGTGCACGATGTGTTTCATGTATCTCAACTCCGTAAGTATGTTCGAGATGAAACACACGTTTTGGATCATTCGGAGCTAACAGTACAAGAAGACTTGACTTTTGAGGAGCGACCGGTTGAAATCATGGATCGAAGGGAAAAGGTTCTTAAGAACAAGGTTATCCCCCTTGTGCTAGTTTCTTGGGGTAATCGATCGCATGGAGAGTCCACGTGGGAGCGAGAAGACGAGATCCGACAGAAGTTTCCTCACCTTTTCCTGTAGTTTTCTATCTTGTATTCTTGGAATTTCGAGGACGGAATTCTTTTGTAGTTGGGTATAATGTAACACCCGAGCCCAATACTACTATTTTCTATTATTGGTTGAGTATTAGATATTACTCATTTCATTTATCTTGCTTGTTTGGGTCTTACTGTAAAATTTTATCTGGCTAAGTCATTCTGCATATAACAAATTTTAGCACCTAAAATAAAATTGAAAATATTCATCTTGGCCTACTTGACACCCTTAGCCTCGTGGTAGCGTCCGTGCATTGTGTTCTCGTCCCGTTCAGTGAAACGGGCGAGTTTGGATGGCTACGTGCACGTGCGTGTGTCCGTTTTGGGAGTATGCTTTTTTAATCATAAAACATTTCATTTTAAAATTTGGAACCCGCTTAAAATCCTATTATTTGAATTTCGAATTTTTGGACCCAACCCGGGCGCGATTTGGAAATGTTTTATTTGGCGCCAAAATCCTAAATTTTAATATTATTAAAACCATCGCATATATTTTTCTAACTAACATGATATCTTACTGTTCATTACCTATCTTTTAAATCTTTATGTTAACCATATAATATTTTTACAATCTTTTATATCCTTCTCAATTTATTCTCTCAGCCAATCGCAACCTCTCTTTTAACCCCGTAGGCCCCACTTTCTCTCTCTCCATTTTTTCTCTCTCTCTCATATATCCTCTCGTACTTCTCTTTATCATTCTTTCTCTTCTTCCTTCATGTCTCGTTTCTCATTTTTTTTAACTGTTCTTTTGTTGCCGGAATTCCGTCGTGCCGGTGACGCTTCTCGACGTTCCAGCGAGGTACCCCGACCCATGTGGTTCCTTTGTTCGTCGTTTGGGTTCATTCCGTGAACCGTGCGCCCGTCGCGAGTTTTCCCCGCCGACGGTTAACGTTCCGTTTTCCCGATTCGCGACCCATCGAGGCAAGTTAATCTTGCTACATGCTATATGATTCATTTTATACCTATTTAAATAAATACCATACCTATAGTTTAAATCTAGTGCCCCATGTTTAATTTTATAACGTTTCGATGTTCTGTTTGCATCCGTTTATATCACATTAAATCTAGATCATAAAAACTTATCTTGTGACATACTAGATTACATTATACTGCATCCATATCAATTAAAATATACATCGTCGTAATATTTCTTATTATTATCTTTAATTAGTTTATAATCTTCATTTTATAATGTTATACATTTGAAAATCTTATAGTTTACACATGAAACGTCGTTGGAAAATCGGATATGACAAATATGAAATTTACTGTACACCTTATCTTATAAAATTCATTATAAATCATAGAAAAATCATTAGTATACGTTCTTTAGTTCGTTACGAAGCTAACTCAGAATGCTATAAATGTATGAAATATTTACTTGCAAAATAAATTGTTTAAATAACGTAAAATGAAAATGAAAATGTCTCCAAAATTCTGTCCAGGGAAATTCCTGCAGCAAACTTTCAAGTTCGAATATTCATAACTTTTTGTAGGAACAATCTGAGATACTTATACTTATAAAACTGAAAACCTTATTGAATTATCTTCGTTTCGGTATAAGACACGTCCCTTTTGGAGAACGTTTGTTATTTTTAAGCTATTTTACAAATTAGGGTGACGCTGAATTTCTGAACGGAACTTTCTTGTGTTGGTTAATCAATACCACTTTTATAGTTATTAATCGCTTTGAATATGCTATCCATATTAATATTTATATCACATATTGCTTAGTTGTACATCCCACGTTTCCATTTTATAGTTTTATAACTTTTCGGATACCCGTTTGCATCCATCGCATTTAAGATACATATAATTGCATCCATAGATCACATTACTACATAATAATGTGATATTAACACTCCATGTTTAATAAATTGCATCCTAATTAATATTGGAACTATAAATGTAATCCTAATCGATAACTGTGCATCCATATCCTTGAAATTATATCTATTTGCATATCATATTACATGTTCCAGTTTATTGTTCTGATAGTACTCATGCTTGTTTATTTATACACATGCTTATGTTAGTTTGTTTATGAGCACCCACATGACATCTTGTGCTTCCTGACATGACCTGTTACACTTCCTACTTGACATGATATGGTACCGTACACTGCTTGACTTGACCTGATGTACCATGACCTGACCCGTTACCTGATCCTGTGTCTAATGCCAACAAACCTGACATGTAGTCCTTACGGACCGTTCCTGTTGTCTATCCAGACAAACCTGCTTTTACCTGATCCTGTGTTGGCATTAGTTCTTGATTACTGAATACCTGACCTGACATACATAACTTGGGGGTATGGGGAAATCAAAGGTGAAACCGACTTGTAACTCAACAGTTCGATACCTGTTCTGATCAGTCTTACGGGCTTGGCCAGTCCGGGAGTGATGATGCTGACATCACTCGTCCATCCTGCTACCTATTACTGCCTAGCGGCACGTCTCGGATTCAGCCCCGAGGGTCTTGACCGTGGTCCCGGGCATGCACGGGATACTATTGAGTTACATCGACGAGTCATCAATTGATTTCAAAGACTTTAGAATAGAAAACCTGATAGAACAGTTTAGTTACCCACTGTACATGACCCTGCACTGTTGTTTTATATTATTGCTTTATTCATGTTTATCCCTGCATTGCTTATTACCATGTTCATATTATATTATTGGTTGACATGACGCGCTGACGTCTGGGTTTTGCATGGCCCAGATTCTTTACCACTGTCGCCGACCGAGCAGGAGTATTTCAGCCAGCAGGCTGATTTGTGAGTTCTGTAGTGGTTAGTTCATTTATTGCATTTTATTTCCAGGTGTGATCCCGCATTATGGGACGTACCTTCCTATTATTATATTGGATCATTTGCTTCCGCACTTATTTTTCATTGACTCTTGTTATTATGGATTTGGACATGTATTAGATAGTTTATTTATCTAGTTCTTGATATCTCTACAGCCGTAATGTGACTGTGGATGGATACTTCCTACCCACAGGTAGCATGGTTGGCTATGTCACGTGCCCAATCTTGCGTACTCTGGGAAGCGGGGCGTGACAGGGAGTGACCTCTTTAGCAAAGGTTTTCGTCACTATATTTTTTAAAAGCTATCTGGTTCCTTCAACGATATCAAGTTCATTACGTTAAAGGTTTTCGCCAGAAACCATTCGTAGCCCTCCGTCGTTTCATATGGATAGTCAATAGTATTCAAGCTGTGTATGTTGGCCAAAGTCAAGACACAGTGTTTGGTAGCTGTTGGGTATTCATATGCAGCATAGATAGATGCGTTGGTTTGGGACAGTGGTACTGCCATTTTGGCCAAAGTCAAGGGTATGTACGGGTGGGTTCAAATTAACCTGGAGAATGACGGGTAGAACTTGACATGTGACTTATGATATGTTGGCCAAAGTCAAAGTCATAAGAGCATGGGGCAAAAATCCACATCGGGAGTTTCAAAAGAACTGAAACTTGCCAGATATGCGCATACCTTCTGGAGTGTGATAACGTGAGCGGATTCCGTCACGTTATCATGCGATGATAGTTGGATCCCGATTCCCACTGATGAGTTGGTTTACTCCTCGGGTGATCCTGGCTAATTCTTCTTTCAGGTTTGGGGAAGAATTTGACGTTACAGTGGGAGGTTTCCAGATTAGATAAAGTGATAACCATTCTGATCTAGGTTAGAGTGCATGCTGAGTGTTTCTTTTCTCTCTCTCTTTGGCAGTGACCATTGACCCGACCCTAGACTATGACTCAGTGACCAAGTTGACCGAATCTTCTTAACACTGGCTTTTGGATTGTCAGAGTTGCAAACCTCATTGCCACTCCTACTTTTACCCTTTTCTCCAGGACACCCCGTTTTACTATGAACTTCCACTTCCATTGGACAAAAACATCGTATGGTTATATACGAACTCGAAGGAATTCGAGGATGGTTTCTGGTTCTGGAGAAAACGAATAAGGACTATTCAGTTGTCTTTTCCTTTACCTTCTCTTTCGGATTGCGAGTACTACTTGGTTTAGGAGATAGTACACCTATTACGCAAATTGGATAGTCTTCTTCCAAACCATAGGCAGGTGCCGACCGGTAGGGAATGAAGAAAGCCAATTAGCCTAAACGGTGTGCAGAAGGTATTAAGTTCAGACAAAGCAAGGGATTAGTAAGAGGGCAAAGTAAATTGCGACTGCTATTCACGACCAAACCAAGTATTTTTTCGCCAATCCTAAATCACCTTTGTATTTATCCAGGACACTCCGTATCACTACGAAGATCCCAGTTTATTGGATAATCCATCGTATGGTTATATACGAACTCGAAAGGAACTTGTTCCAGTTCGGGGATGGATCCTGGTTCAGGAGAAATAGGAATAAAGTTCATTCAGGTGTCTTTTATCTTCACATTCTCTCACGTTGCGAGTGCTCCTGGGACTAGGACAGTACACCCATTATGCTTATTGGATAGTCTTCTTCCAAACCATAGGCTGGTGCCGAACGGTATGGAAGGAAGAAAACCATTTGGCCTAAAGGGGTGTATAGAAGGTAATGACTAAAGACATAAAAAGAGATTTGGAGAAATGGCAAAGAAAAATACGGTTATAGTTGTGAATCTGGATAATGGAAGATGCATTACTAGGAATACCAGGATACCCCATCGAAACATTTCAATGTTTCAGCTTCACTGTGTACTGTTAATAGAAAACTGATTTCCCAATTAGACACTTGCTCCAGGGTATGTATTTACCAGGTATGATTCTCACATCTGTATGGTTTTTACAGATGATGAGTGGGAGTAAGTTATTGGGAATTAGGTGATCATCCTCATTATATCAGGATTCGTTGTAATTGGTGATATTTGAGGAAGTCACCTGGGTTGTTTGCCGGACGACAAATATTTGGTTTTGAATATCCGTTCTTGTGCACCAATTTCAAATTGATATATCTGTACGTCTATTTTCATAGAGTGAGATATACCTTTTTGAGATTATGTCTATGACATTTACCTATATCAGTGGATGGTTAGGTAAGGAGCATTAAACAGCGGTGTAATTCTTCTTAACCATAAGTACAGTTTTCAACCTACGACACACGGTGAATGAGTTATTAGACTCAATGGACTTATACAGAGTATTGTATGTTGTCCAGTGTCCATGAGGACGGAGGGGTTGGTTCTCGTACTATATTCGGTTTACTTATGACTTCTCTAGTTTTTAGACGGGTGTTTCGTAGAAACACAGGGTCCGAATTTTGAGAAGTTATAGGTATATGAATAAAGTAGAGAACCAGGTATTGCAAGTATCGGGATTCTTCAAAGTGATCGAAGATGTAGATACTTGTATATGGTATTCAGTTGATAGTAATGGTTAAGAGAACTTGCTTCTCTTTCAGGTTACTCATAATTGGAAGTATTCCTAAGTTGAGTAACGCTGATCGGCCTCCTTCCATTTAGTTGACATGCACTGGAGACAGTTGCATGATTTGAATCTGGTTCAATTAAATCAGTGCCTCTGTTTCTATATTGGATATAGAACAGTTCATATCTTGACATTGTTAAGGTACGGGGAGTTGTCCAGCTTATGCTTAAAACCAGACTCTGGATAACTCAAGGCACGTTTCTGTAATGGCTGTTTGTGGGTTGACCCGGGCTATGACAAGGGTTGATATTCTACCATCTGGAAGATTAATAGTGATATTGTCCTTGACTCGCCACAGTTTTAATAAAAATTGATTTTTTCAGAAAACAGTCGTGGGAGTATGGTAGAACTGGAAGTGATTCCAGAACCGCAAACGATTACTGAAGATTTGATAAGAACCTAAAGATTCAATCTGGTTTGACATTCCACTAGGCCACTCTGTAGATATGGTGGGTAACCTCAGACACTCGAGAGGTACTTCGGTATGCTCAAGGACGGTGGCAGGGAGGTTCTTGTTTACCCAGACTTGCCATTGCTGTTGTTCCAGACTGTGAGACCCGGCAGGAGGATGAGTGTAGCGTCGTTCTAAACTAGCTTTAGAAGTGTACGTCTATATGACTCTGCCAGAGGGTTGTCGTAGTCAGTGGGAGCAGCGGAAGCATTGGTTGACATCAGGCTTATGTCTATTTATAGACTAAAGCAGATATAGCGGAGATAGATCATCTATTTCTGATGTGACAGTCATAGGTTTGACTTCATCAGAATAGAGGATGGATCTGTTAAGAAGGTAATAGGGTGTGATGTCCTGCATTTGGATGACATACACAGAGTAGGAAGTGATATTCCTATACTACGATCGGTTATACTATGGTTGTCACACAGTGGTTTCTCTACACAGGACTTGGACATTATATCAGACATTCTGGTCACTAGATCTATGATTTTAGATCTAGATTTGGGTGGTTTCCCAATCTGGGTACTTAGACAGCATTCTATGAGTATTTAGAATGGACGACTCCTGGCATGGTGGTGTACCTGCAGGTAATGGAGTCACCCTCTCTAAAGGTGTCTTACAGACTAAAGGGGAGAGGGATGCGCATGATTGGCAGATTACTTGCTTAGGCAATTAAGTCAATCATGAGATGTCAAGTACCACACCAGATGTTGTTTTTGCAGTAGATGCAATAAGTTAATATTGATCCAATCCTGGAGAAACAGTCGGAAGCAGTTTTAGAACATAAGTTGATGTTCTAGGGATATGATAACAGCATTCTCCTTCGGGAGACAGTTATCATTCCAGGCTTCCAAGGTGACCTGGATGGCAGAGTGGCTGTCAGAGTTATAGTTTTCCCTCTGACGAGGGGCAGTATTTTGGACAGATGGTCCAGGTGGATACTGAGGGAAGGTATGGCGCTGGATACTGATTAAGTTCAGTTGACGATACAGTCTAAGAAGTTTGGATTTGGAGTTCACTTATGAGCTAGGTCCCATCAAGATATCCAGACACATTCTAAGACAGGTATTGCTCATTTCGGGAGATGGCTTTCTCCGCGAACTTGAGATAAAGAGAGACATAGAAAGAAACATCAGAGCGGATCCACTCACTGAGGCTATTCCTCGAACGCAATAGTTTCGCAAACGAGCTTTGTGAGACTGACTAGTAGAGGAGTTGGGTGTTCGGTATCACACGGGCTGTGAGTATGCGACATCGCAATAATTACCCTTGAGTGCAAGTGGGAGATTGTTGGATATAGTGCCCTCAGAGTCAATTATTGGATCACAGGCACGTGATTGCAATGATTGAGGGAGGACCTATGCAGGTAGGACAGTCTTACTCGAGATGATAGTATGCTATCTGGTTTATCTTTATCATTGTGTACTGCTTTAGGCGACCTTACGAGTCGCTATTGCATGTTGATAGAGCCCATAGGATTCTTGCTTGACTACCAGCAGTATGGGGGCGATCATATACGTGAGAGCTGGAGTCTATAAGCACATCTTTAAAAGGTCCCTAGTCGTGGGAGTTTCGAGACAGGGCATCGATTCTCCAAAGTAGACTAGTGTATACAGTCGAGACCCCGACGAGGGGCGGTGGCCGGTCTCACAAGCCACTGGTGTCAGTTGGTTCACCTAAGATGTATACAGGTGCTCATTGGGTTATGAGTACACCGGATAGGACTCGCCAGGAACCTGCTAGTTGGGATTATACCTGTCAGATAGCAGTTCCCTGGTGACATGTGTACAGGTTAGTTCATCGACCTCAGATCGTCATTTGTCTCGTGTGAGTTCTCACTGTGCTTTGATTACTACCCTACCACGGCTCAAAGGAGTCGTGCAAACAGGTTTTAGTTGGGTACAGTCCCGAGCCACATGGAGGCAGTGAGCGGATCTGCAGGGGTTCGTCTCTCCCGGTATTGGGGGTGAGGTCGCGCTGTGTCTAGGAGAGCCAGAACATGAAAAGTCCTTGGACAAGGCAGGAGATTTGCTGGTAGGTATTCCAGTAGTATCTCAGGGTGTTCTGGGCGACACTCCGACACGACTTGTACCGCTTTTGGGGGTCTGACTTTCACCAACCCCTTAGGCCCGCCATGCGATGCTCATAGACGAACGGACTGGACTGTACGGATATTGTCACTGACAGGCTCAGTAGGGTGTCAGGATGAGTTCGCACATCGACGTCCCTTTTGGTCAATAGCTGGTGGCCCGTCACGTATGGCTAATACCTCTGACGTGCTAGTGGTTAAATCCACAGCCATAGTATTGACGAGTCTTTAGAGTCCACCACACACAGTTACTCAGGTTTCGGGCGAAACGCTGTAGAGGCCGTATGGAGATATGGCAGGGTTCGATCAGATACGTGCGGTATTGCACGGATCGTGATCGGACGGATTTTACTAGCCGGTTTTGGCTTAAGCCGGATCCTAGCATTAGATTGTGTAGTTTTGTCTCTTTGCATTTGTGTTCAGTGGGAATACAAATGCGGGCTTATATTTGCAGTAGCGGGGTTTTCCTGTAATTTATTACGGGATCAGTTTTCTGAAGTTGCCAGTTTGCATTCCGTTCCGGCCGGTTTTCTTTTATTCCTTCACGACCGGACTTTCGATGGAGGGTGTTATTTGCAGTTTGCAAATAACATTTTGTGGAGGGGTTTTCTTGCACATTTGTGGTTCAACCATCATTAAATTCTTTTCTTGTCTTTTCCATTGCTTTTTCATGATGGTTGATGAAAGGATATGAGCTTGAAATTGATGTGAGCCTTTTTCATATATGATTTCTTTTTCACATTATCATTCTTTTGATATATACTTGGAGATGTCTTTTTCTCTCTCCAATCTTCTTCTTGAGGAGAGAGGCCGGCCACTTTGGGGAGAGGGAGAGCATGAGGGAATTCATATTATGTGTGGAAATTGATTCATCTCATTTTCCATTCTTTTGCTTGCCAAAATTCCAAAGCTCTTTCCATGGTTCATTCTCTATTCCTCCATCTATGGCAACTTCTAAAACCCTAAAGAGACAACCCACTACACTATATCTACAGCAAATCTTGGACGCGTCGGCTAGCCAACTTCGCGCCCGAGTTGCCTCGGTCCAGAGGTGGGAGCCCGTAAAAGTATCCGGCTACGTGGTGCCCTTTCCGACGAGGAGGAGATGAACGGAGTTTCCGCGGGAGATCGGAGTGGAGACGAAGACCGAAGGACACGGATCGCTTGGTATACTTCTTTACCCGTATTTTAGTTTGCTAGTAGTGTTGGAGATAGTGCCCTCAGAGTCAATTATTGGATCACAGGCACGTGATTGCAATGATTGAAGGAGGACCTATCCCGGTAGGACAGTCTTGCTCAAGATGATAGTATGCTATCTGGTTTATCTTTATCATCGTGTACTGCTTTAGGTGACCTTACGAGTCGCTATTGCATGTTGATAGAGCCCCTAGGATCCTTTCTTGACTACCAGCAGTATGAGGGCGATCATATACGTGAGAGCTGGAGTCTATAAACACATTCTTAAAAGGTCCCTAGTCGAGGGAGTTTCGAGACAGGGCATCGATTCTCTAGAATAGACTAGTGTATACAGTCGAGACCCCGACGAGGGGCGGTGGCCGGTCTCACAAGCCACTGGTGTCAGTTGGTTCACCTAAGATGTATACAGGTGCTCATTGGGTTATGAGTACACCGGACAGGACTCGCCGGGAACCTGCTAGTTGGGATTATACCAGACGTCAGATAGCAGTTCACTGGTGACATGTGTACAGGTTAGTTCATCGACCTGAGATCGTCATTTGTCTCGTGTGAGTTCCCACTATGCTTTGATTACTACCCTACCACGGCTCAAAGGAGTCGTGCAAACAGGTTTTAGTTGGGTACAGTCCCGAGCCACATGGAGGCAGTGAGCGGATCTGCAGGGGTTCGTCTCTCCCGGTATTGGGGGTGAGGTCGCGCTGTGTCTAGGAGAGCCAGAACATGAAAAGTCCTTGGCCAAGGCAGTAGATTTGCTGGTAGGTATTCCGGTAGTGTCTCAGGGTGTTCTGGGCTACACTCCGACACGACTTGTACCGCTTTTGGGGGTCTGACTTTCACCAACCCCCTAGGCCCGCCATGCGATGCTCATAGACGAACGGACCGGACTGTACGGATATTGTCACTGACAGGCTCAGTAGGGTGTCAGGATGAATTCGCTCATCGACGTCCCTTTTGGTCAATACCTGGTAGCCCGTCACGTATTGGCTTATACCTCTGACGTGCTAGTGGTTAAATCCACAGCCATAGTATTGACGAGTCTTTAGAGTCCACCACACACAGTTACTCAAGTTTCGGGCGAAACGTTGTAGGGGCCGAATGAAGATATGGCAGGGTTTGATCAGACACGTGCGGTATTGCACGGATCGTGATCGGACGGTTTTTACTAGCCGGCTTTGGCTTAAGCCGGATCCTAGTATGAGATAGTGTAGATTTTGTCTCTTTGCATTTGTGTTCAGTGGGAATACAAATGCGGGCATGTATATGCCGTAGCGGGGTTTTCCTGTAATTTATTACGGGATCAGTTTTCTGTAGTTGCCAGTTTGCATTCCGTTCCGGCCGGTTTTCCTTTGTTCTTTCGCGGCCGGACTTTATCGTTGTAGGGTGTTATTTGCAGTTTGCAAATAACATTTTGTGGAGGGGGTTTATTGTGATTGTGGCTTCCTCATGATGAGATTCCTTTTGCATCATATGTCTTGCATTTATTGTGATGAGAGTGAAAGGGTGTGAGGGTGATTTGAGTTTGGTGTGACCATTTATCTTTTCTTTTCTCCATGGATTATTTTTTTCATTCCATTATCTCCACCATGGAGGGTTGTGGCCGGCCACTTGAGGCAAGAGGGGAGAGATGAGAGGAATTTCCTTTTGGTGTGGTTCTCATTTTGCTTGCTATAATTACATTGCTCATCTCTCTCAAGTTATTCTTCCCTCCACATCAATGGCAATATAAACCCCAAAAGAGACAACGATTCTACACTATTCTACAGCATATCTTGGACGCGTCGGCCAGCCAACTTCGCGCCCGAGTTGCTTCGGTCCAGAGGTGGGAGCCCGTATACGAACCCGGCTACGTGGTGCCCTTTCCGACGAGGAGGTGACGGACAAAGATTCCGCGGAAGATCGGAGTGGAGACGAAGACCGAAGGACACGGATCGCTTGGTATAACTCTCTATCAGTATTTTAGTTTGCTAGTAGCTAGGTTAATGGCCTGATCCGGGTGAAAAGTGCGCGGTGGTGCCGGTTCTATAGTTTTTGAATGTTTTTGTTTCCGCGTTTCCGGCGTCGGATCGACGGCCGGGGCGCTGCCGCGGGCTTACAATGGTATCAGAGCCACGCCATTAACCATGCCTAGTTTGCTCTAGTATGTTTAGTACTCGATCGAACAAAATTCCCTAAAAACCGTATTTTTTATGCACATGTGTTTTCTGTCGAAATTTTTTCTGCTCCAAAAATTTTTCAGGTTGTCTCAGAATACTGTGAATGGATATAGAAGCAATCTGTGAAAATTTGGTGGCGCGATCTCTCCAAACCGCCGCGGAACCGCGGCCAAACCCATGCTTGGGCCGCGGTTCCGCCGCGCTTTTGATTGATCACTTGATCAAAATTTTGCAGATAGCTTATGAGTTAAGAATAGGGATTTTGGGATATTCTTTTTGGGCCCAGATTTTCTGTGAGTGCTACAGTACTGCTTGGGGCCCACTTTGATAAATTTGTTCGATCGGATATTTTAAACATGCCAGTTCACAGTATTTACATTATATCTGCGACCGTGAATGTCACTCGATCAGTAAATCCAGTCTATCTGCTATAGCCCTTTTAGACGGATTTGCGAACGTGACATTCACGTTGATGTTCTGTGTTGTGCTGTGATGTTGCGGATCGGTCGTGGGGGATAGCCTGGTTGCAATGTTAGTACAGTTTTGTTGTATTATGTACATTTGATATTGCGGGGCGAGCGTCCGACATGTGGACTGCCGTCACTGCCTGTTTGTATTATTCATTTGGGGCACGACCAGGTTGCGGTCGATGTACCCGTTGTATGTATATTTTTACTTTCTGTACTAGGATTACCCCGCGGAGGGGTGCACGTATAGCCGGGTTCTAAAGGGCAACGAGCCCGCATCTCATGGCATTGAGACGGGAGGGGCTTTACTCTAGAATTGGCGGGATATTCGCCGCACTCGTAGGGGGTACAGGTTGACCCAGGAGGGGTGCCCAAGTTACCGGATTCCGTGAAGTGCTGGGTGGTCCATTCACGTTGATGAAGGGGGCTGCCTCGCTTCAGGTTTTGGCGGGTAACTTGCCGCGCCCGTAGGGGTCTAGGATTTTCATTGCACAGGCTATCCACACGACCAGGGGAACGTCGGGTTTCAGTAGCGGCTCTGTGAAACCCGGGGATCCCAGATATCTGTATTGTTCTGTGATGCTGTACATTTCTGTGATGTTGCATTTTATCACGCCTTGAGCGAAAATTATATATTATATATATACTAGTAGATGTTGTATATGTTTTGCATCCGCGCTAGTCCAGTCCCCGCTCTGTCGTTAGTTAAGTAACCTAACGGGTGATGACGGGACCCAGTGGCGAATGCGGATGGCATATACGTACATCATTATTTTCGTTCTTTTGTGGTGTGATCAATTGATGGGACTGCGTTGATTCGGATCAACGCAAGCTAAACAAACCTATTCTGATGTTGTTGGAACACTTTTTCAAAAAGCTGTTATTGCAAGGGCGTTCTCTTTTGTTTTGCATCGTGGTATTCAGTTGGAATATCCTGCTCCTCAGTCGACGAGGCAAGGGCCGAGATCCCTTCACCGAGAGTGACCCCTTGGACAAAAGTTTGCGTCAGGGCAGTAACTTCACTATAGCCGTTTGCTTTTGCTTTGCATCGTGGTATTCAGTTGGAATATCCTACACCTCATTCTACGGGGAATGTGCCGAGATCCCTTCACTGGGAGTGACCTCTTTAGCAAAGGTTTTCGTCACTATATTTTTTAAAAGCTATCAGTTCCTTCAACGATATCAAGTTCATTCCGTTAATGGTTTTCGCCAGAAACCATTCGTAGCCCTCCGTCGTTTCAGACGGGTAGCACGTAGTATTCATGCTATGTTTGTTGGCCTTCGTCAAGGCATAGTGTATGGTAGCTGCTTGTTACCTTTCTGCTGCATAGATAGATGCGTTGGTTTGGGACAGTCGTATAGCTTTGTTGGCCTTCGTCAAGGGCATGTACGGGTGGGTTCAAATTAACCTGGACAATGACGGGTAGAACTTGACATGTGACTTATGATTTGTTGGCCTTCGTCAAGGTCATATGAGCATGGGGTAAAAATCCAAATCGGGAGTTTCAAAAGAACTGAAACTTGCCAGATATGCGCATACCTTCTGGAGTGTGATAGCGTGAGCGGATTCCGTCACTTTATCATGCGATGATAGTTGGATCCCGATTCCCACTAATGAGTTGGTTTACTCCTCGGGTGATCCCGGCTAATTCTTCTTTCAGGTTTGGGGAGGAATTTGACGTTACAGTGGGAGGTTTCCAGATTAGATAAAGTGAGAACCATTCTGATCTAGGTTAGAGTGCACGCTGAGTGTTTCTTTTCTCTCTCTCTTTGGCAGCGACCATTGACCCGACCCTAGACTATGACTCAGTGACCAAGTTGACCGAACCTTCTTAACACTGGCTTTTGGATTGTCAGAGTTGCAAACCTCATTGCCACTCCTACTTTTACCCTTTTCTCCAGGACACCCTATATTACTACAAACGTCCACTTCCATTGGACAAAACCATCGTATGGTTATATACGAACTCGAAGGAATTCGAGGATGGTTTCTGGTTCTGGAGAAAACGAATAGGACTATTCAGTTGTCTTTTCCTTTTACCTTCTCTCTCAGATTGCGAGTACTCCTTGGCTTAGGAGATAGTACACCTATTATGCAAATTGGATAGTCTTCTTCCAAACCTTAGGCTGGTGCCGACCGGTAGGGAATGAAGAAAACCAATTAGCCTAACGGTGGTGTACAGAAGGTATTATGTAAAGACAAAGAAAGGGATTAGTAAGAGGGCAAAGTAAATTGCGACTGCTATTCACGACCAAACCAAGTATTTCTTCGCCAATCCTAAATCACCTTTGTATTTCTCTAGGACACTCCGTGTCACTACGAAGATCCTGTTAGTGTTTATGCCCTAGAAGGCCATTACTGTATCATACTAGTTTGTATATTACTTAATGGAAGCTTGGGATATTCACATGTATATAACAGTCTTGCTAAACATGGTAGTATGCTACTTGGTTTTTCTATCTTAATATGTGAGTGTACGTATTGATAGAGCTCTTAGGATCTTGCTTGACTACCAGCGTTGTGATGACAGTCACACTAGTAGGGGCTGGGTAGTCTACAAGCACATCCTTATTCAGGTCCCTGGTCGTTGGATTATCGAGGCAGAGCATCGATACTCCGGAGTAGACTAGTGTGTACGCTTCTCATCCCAGTTGGGGAGATGGTCTGTCCCACAGCCGTCAGTACGTTGTACTGGAGATAGTATACAGGTGCTCGTTAGGTTACGGGTACACCGGACAGGACTCACAGGGAACTGTTGGTTGGTTTTATACCAGTCGTCAGTGAACAGTTCCCAGGTGACATGAGTACAGCATAGTCCGCAGACTTGACACTGCTACTTCGCCTCGTGTGTGTCCCACTGTTCTTAGATTGCTACCCTACCACGGCTCAAAGGAGTCGTGCAAACAGGTAGCAGTTGGGTGCAGTCCCGAGCACTTGGAGGTAGTGGCAGTTAGACAGGATTCGTCTCTCCCGGTATTGGGAGTTGATATCGCGCTGTGTCAGAGAGCCATTACGCAAAGTCCCTGGCCCGGGGAAGCGAGATTTGCTGGTAGGTTCCAGTAGTTTCTTAGGGTGTAATGGGCTTCCCTCCGACACGACTTATACCGCTATTAGGGGACTGACGCTTGCCGCCCCCTAGGCCCGATATGCGATAGTCTTGGACGAACGGAACAGACTGTATGGAGATTGTCACATCAGACTCAGTAGGAGTTCGGATGGGTTCCCTCATCGTCCTTCTTATCGACATCTACCTGGGGACCGTTACGTACAGCTAGTGCCGCTTGCGGTCTGTGGTTAAACCCACTGCCAGCGTAGTAGTCGAGTCTCTAGAGTCCCACACAGAGAGTTTCCCTACTCCAGGCGAAACGATATAGAGGTCGTATGGTTTTACGACAAGGGTTCGGACGCATACGTGCGTTTACGCGCGTACGACTTTCGGACAGTTTTTACCAGTCGGCTTTGGTTTAAGCCAGTTACTGGTATCCGGTTATTGGATTTATACAGTCTAAAGTTTTTCCGTATTTTTGCGGAAAGGAGGGGCGTTCTCGTAATTGCGCGAGAAGCTTCTAGAAGGTGGTGACTAAGGAGGTTAAGGTGGCATAAGCAATGAATGTGATTAGTGAGTCATATGGATGATTCATCCATGTCATTAATGCATGATAAATGCTTAATGACTCATGGAGTGAATCATCACTAGATATTATCAAGCATGGTTGCTAAATTCATTTCTTATTCTTTTCTTGATAAAAGAAATGCTTGATATATATTATCATAACTCATTATTCTCACTTCATTATTATCCTCACCTTCTCTCTCCTCAAGCTCTCCCTCTTCAAACCCTAATCCTCCCCTCTCATGTGTTGAGTACAAGGATTAGTTAGACTACTTAATCCATAACCCTCTCTATATTACACCTAGCTTCTTTGATTAGCCCTTAGAGAAGTTTAGTTGCCTCAAGTTTAGAGGCTAAGCTTGGAGTAAAGCTCTCGGGTGGATCGTCTACTACTTCGAGAAGGCCGAGGAGGAGGTGGAGTTCGCAAAGACGAAGGACACGATTCGTTAGGTATAATCCCTAAACATAGTAGCATAGAAACTCTATGTTTTAAGTTAGTTATCGTTTAGCTTCGATTCAAGCGGTTAGTCGATGTTTGTTCACTAAACAAGTTCGTTTTTGAAAATTCCGCCACCCCACAAGTATTGGGGTGTTTTACATCGACTTACAGTGTTATCAGAGCCTCGCTAAACAATAAATAACTTACTTGCAAATTTGTATGAATTTCGAACGGAAAAAACGAAACCGGAAAAGCCCGAAAACATCAGTTTCTGTCGATTTTTAAATGAAGTCCAAAAATTTTTCAGGGATGTTCAGAAAGCTTAAAAAGACAGTAGAAGAACACCCAAGAAAATTGGGCACATGATTCGGCTAAAGAGCCGCGGAAACGCGACGGATCCCACCTATCTCGCCGCGGTTCCGCCGCCGAGTTGCCGAGTCATGAACCCAATTTTCCTGTGTTGGTTCTGTGTGATATTTGGGATTTTCTGGAATATTTAATTTTTGCTCAGGTTTCAGATTTGCAGAGCAGTATTGGAGCAAAATTAAAAGTGTTTAATCGATCGAAATTATACAGTATTTGCTTGTTGGATTATATCTGTGATTGTATAATGTGTTCGTAAACCTCCCCTAACTGCTAGTATGTCAGTTGGCAGGGGGTTGCACATTTCTGAAATGGATTTTATCTGTTTGTGCATATGAACTATGTTGGACTGATGTGATGTATAGCCGGGGTTATGTGATGGGTTATCATTTAATTCATTTGATGTAAATGTAATTTGTTGTAATATTATTTTGCGGGGCACATCCAGGTTGCGGTTGTAGCCACCGTTGTATTATTTCATTTTACTGTTTTTGCTCCTAGGAAAGACCCAAGGTGGGGTGCACAAACTACCGGGCGGGTAGTTTGCCGCACCCGTAGGGGTCGTGGGTGGGGTAATGGATATTCATCACAACTGTGTAATCCGTATTTTGTTGCAGGCTCAAAACAAACACGGATTGCTTGCAAATCCAATTAAGTTCATCTGTGATCTGGAATGAATATCATTGCGTCAGACGAATGTAAAATATCTATATAAATGATAGCTATTTAGACGTCACTTATGTTTTACACCCGCGCTAGCCCAGCCCCCGCTCTGTCGTTAGTTAAGTAACCTAACGGGTAATGACGGGACCCCGTGGTGAATGCGGATGGCATAAGAGGACGTTATATTTTCGTTGTTTTCTGCAATGATAGGTTAATGATGGGACGCATTATCTATAATGCAAAGAAAAATAAACCAAAGTTTTAATCGTTGGAACAATTTAAAAGAAACCACTCGGTTAATTTTAAAAACAGATATTTTTAAATGCGGAGCTTTAACCACTCCTTTTAAAAGCTATCAGGTTCCTTCGGTTATATCAAGTTCACTACGTTCACGGTTTCACCAAAACCATTCGTAGCCCTCCGTCATTTCATCTGGGTATTCAGTAGTATTCAAGCTATGTATTTTGACCTAACGCCAAGGCATAGTGTTTGGTAGCTACTGGATATTCATTTGTTGCATAGATAGATGAGTTAGTTTGGGACAGTCGTATTATCATTTTGGCTGAACGTCAAGGATATATACGGATGGGTTCAAATTGACAAGATAATGATGGGTAGAACTTGACATGTGACTTATGACATTTTGACCTAACGCCAAGGTCATAAGAGCATGGGGCAAAAATTTATATCGGGAATTTCTAAAGAAACTGAAATTTGCAAAGAGATGCATACCATTTGGAGTTTGATGAATGTTGGTAGCATTCCTTCAACATTATCATACGATGATATTTGGATCCCGATCCTACTGTGAGTATATACTACTTATCAGGATATTCATCACTTAACGATCAATGCTATAAACCTAGTAGGTGTCCAGGAAGGTGTCAGCGGGGTTACGCCCCCAGAGAAAAGAGGTTATTTAATTAAGGAAATTCGTGAAAGCGTTGGAAAACCTCCCTCGAAGTATCGACACTGGCCTGGCTGAACGGTTAAGCAAGTATTGTACGGTGAGAATAGTCCTGGCTAATTCTTCTTTTATGGTTTGAGGAAGGATTTGAGAAACAGTGGGAGCCATCCAGTTTATATAAATTAAAAACCACTCTAAACTTGCAAGAGCATCATGCTAAAGAGTTTTCTTCTCTCTCTCCTAATTGCAGTGACCCTGAAAATGACTGGACTTAAGTTACTTTTAGAGAAAAATATACTGACAGGGCCAAACTATAAAGATTGGCTGCGGAATGTCAAAATGGCTTTGACCTATGACAAATTGGGGTACGTCCTCACCGCTACGGCACCTGCTTTCCCTGGTCCCAAATCCAGTAATGCGGATAAGGAAATCCGCAAAACCTGGGATTTAGATTGCGCGAAAGCCAAGTGCATCGTGCTTGCCTCGATGAACAATGAACATCAGAGGAGGCACGAGGATATGGACCTTGATGGCATATTTCTCTATACAAAGGAACTTTATGGAGAGCAATCTCGTATAGCAAGATACGAGACCTCTAAGAACTTGTTTCGAGCGAGGTTGGCTGTCGGGTCATCGGTAGGAGAACATGTCCTAAAGATGATCGGCTATATTGAAGAGCTCGCAGACCTTGGGACGACTTTGGATAATGAGCTCTATACAGACCTTATTCTCCAGTCCCTTCCTCACACCTACGCCCAGTTTATCCTAAACTTCAACATTCAAAGAAAAGAAGTTGAACTTCCGGAACTCCTGAACATGTTAAGGAGTGCAGAGGGCACCTTGAAGAATACAAGGGAAACACCCGCTATGTTTGTTGGCGGTACATCTTCTTCCGGGTCCAAGGCAAAGGCCAAAGGAAGGAAGAAGAAGGCCGCACCCAAACCTAGAGGAGGTGTTAGTAAGGTAGGAGGGAAGGGAAAGAAAAAGTTTGCGGTACCGGTAGTTGGCCAGGATGAGTGCTTCCATTGTCACAGGAAAGGGCACTGGAAGAAGGATTGCAAGGCGTGGAACGCCAAGAACCAGGAACCGAAGCAAGCTGTGGCTTCGACTTCAGGTGTGTTTGTAATTGAGAATTGTCTGTCGATCAACTCTACTTCCTGGGTATTGGATACCGGATCAGGATCTCATATTTGCAATTCATTGCAGGCACTGAGAAACCGTAGAGTGCTGAAGGAAGGTGATATGACCCTAAAGGTTTCTAACGGAGCTAGCGTGGGAGCTGCGTCCGTCGGGGATTATCACCTAGGATTGATAAGTGGACACATTTTGGTTTTACATAACTGTTATTTTGTACCAAGCTTAACGTATAATATCATATCAGTTTCCTTGTTATCAAATAAAGGTTATGATTTCACGTTTGTAAGAGATGTTATTAACATCCACCTTAATCATGGTTTGATTGGGTCAGGTACACTAAATAACGGTATATATGTTTTAAACCAACTCCAAATTTTCAATGTCCAGAACACACTAAAAAGAAAGTCACCAGATTTAAATAAAGCTTTCTTATGGCATTGTAGACTGGGTCACATCAATGAGAGAAGGTTGACTAAGTTGCATAGAGAAGGATATTTGGACTCGTTCGAATATCAAACCTATGACACTTGTCAATCTTGTCTCAAAGGAAAGATGACAAAGACTCCATTTACTGGACAAGGAGTAAGAGCGAGCGAGCTCTTAGGACTCATACACAGCGATGTATGCGGTCCAATGTCTACACATGCAAGAGGTGGTTTTTCCTATTTCATTACTTTCACGGATGATTACTCAAGATACGGATTCATTTATCTGATGAAACATAAATCCGAGGCTTTTGAGAAATTCCAAGAGTATAAGAATGAAGTAGAAAACCAAACCGGCAAAAGTATCAAGACACTAAGATCTGATCGAGGTGGTGAATACTTGAGTGCCGAGTTCCTAGGTTACCTAAAAGAGAAAGGAATTCTCTCTCAGCTTACTCCTCCATACACTCCACAGCATAACGGTGTATCGGAGAGACGGAATCGAACCCTATTAGATATGGTACGATCCATGATGAGTAATGCTGAGTTACCGCGATCTTTCTGGGGTTATGCGCTAGAATCAGCGGCATATCTTTTGAACATGGTACCTACCAAGACTGTGCCTACCACTCCATATCAGATGTGGAGTGGGAAGAAAACCCATCTATAGTATATAAAGATTTGGGGATGTCCAACTTTTGTTAAAAAGCACCATGTGAACAAGCTTGAGGCACGATCAGTAAAATGTTTGTTTGTGGGATATCCAAAGAACTCCAGGGGATATCTATTCTATTACGCAGAGGAACAAAAGGTATTTGTTTCTCGTAATGCCCATTTTCTAGAACATCAGTTTTTAGAAAAGGAATCAAGTGGGAGCGAAATAGAACTGGAAGAAATTCCAGAACCACAAACTAATACTGAATGTTTGGTAGAACCGGAAGTTCAAGAAGTACAGGACATTCCCGCACCCCTCCGCAGGAGTAGTAGGCCGTCTCATCCGCCTGAGAGATACTACGGTTTTCTCATAGATGGGGATAGAGAGGATTGCATCATAGAAGATGATGAACCTACTGACTTCCAGCAGGCCATCAAGAGCGGCGACTCGGTACGATGGCTAGATGCAATGCGGACCGAAATGGAGTCCATGTACACCAACAAAGTATGGACTTTGGACTTTGCTCCAGATGGGGTAAAACCCATAGGATGCAAATGGATCTTCAAGAAAAAGATTGGTGTAGATGGACAGGTGGAAACCTTTAAGGCTAGACTTGTTGCAAAGGGTTTTCGTCAAAGACCTGGTTTGGACTATGACGAAACTTTTTCACCAGTGGCTATGCTCAAATCCATTCGGGTCCTTCTTGCTATTGCTGCCTTCCATGATTATGAAATCTGGCAGATGGACGTAAAGACGGCTTTTCTGAATGGAAATTTAGAAGAGAGCGTCTATATGGATCAGCCAGAGGGTTTCAATCAGAGTGGGAGCAGCGGGAAAGTATGCAAGCTGCTTAAGTCCATTTATAGACTAAAGCAGGCATCGTAAAGTTGGAACATCTGTTTTGATGAGACAGTCAAAGAATATGACTTTATCAAAAATCCAGATGAACCGTGCATATATAGTAAAGTTGTAGCCAGAAGTGTCGTATTCCTCGTCTTGTACGTGGATGACATTCTATTGATAGGAAATGACATTCCTATGCTACAATCTGTCAAAGGATTCTTGTCATACAGGTTCTCCATGAAAGACCTGGGTGATGCCTCTTACATTCTGGGGATCTGGATCTATCGTGATAGATCCAAGAGGATGTTGGGACTTTCGCAGTCCAGGTATATCGACACTGTGCTGAAAAGATTCAGCATGGAAGATTCTAAGCGCGGTAATCTACCGGCTTGTCACGGAATCACCCTCTCCAAAGAGATGTCTCCCAAGACTGATTTGGAAGGGGAACGCATGTCTATTATATCCTACGCTTCTGCGGTAGGCTCTATAATGTATGCGATGTTGTGCACCAGACCAGATGTAGCTTACGCACTAAGCGTGGTAAGCCGGTATCAGTCAGACCCAGGGGAGAAGCACTGGATAGCAGTAAAGAACATTCTCAAGTACCTGAGAAGGACTAAGGAGATGTTTTTGGTTTACGGCGGAAAAGACTTCAGGTTGGAGGCCTTTGCTGATTCCGGCTTCCAGAGTGATAAGGACGAGTCCAAGTCCATGTCGGGTTATGTCTTTACCCTCAATGGAGGGGCGGTGTGCTGGAAGAGCTCCAAGCAGGACACCGTTGCTGACTCGACGATGGAAGCGGAGTATATAGCTGCTTGCGATGCTGCAAAAGAAGCAGTCTGGATGAAGAAGTTCCTAACAGAACTTCAGGTGGTTCCTACCATAGTTGATCCAATACCTCTGTATTGCGACAACAACGGAGCTATAGCTTTAGCGAAGGAACCAAGGTCCCATCAGAAGTCCAGACACATCTTGAGACGGTATCACCTGATCATGGAGATCATTGATCGTCAGGAGATCGAGGTTCGGAGAGTTGCTTCTGAAGAGAACATTGTTGATCCATTCACGAAGGCCCTACCTCAGATTCAGTTCGAGAGGCTACTCGAGATCATTGGTCTTCGATATGCCAGTACATGGCCCTAGTGCAAGTGGGAGATTGTTAGTGTTTATGCCCTAGAAGGCCATTAATGTATCATACTAGTTTGTATATTACTTAATGGAAGCTTGGGATATTCACATGTATATAACAGTCTTGCTAAACATGGTAGTATGCTACTTGGTTTTTCTATCTTAATATGTGAGTGTACGTATTGATAGAGCTCTTAGGATCTTGCTTGACTACCAGCGTTGTGATGGCAGTCACACTAGTGGGGGCTGGGTAGTCTACAAGCACATCCTTATTCAGGTCCCTGGTCGTTGGATTATCGAGACAGAGCATCGATACTCCGGAGTAGACTAGTGTGTACGCTTCTCATCCCAGTTGGGGAGATGGTCTGTCCCACAGCCGTCAGTATGTTGTACTGGAGATAGTATACAGGTGCTCGTTAGGTTACGGGTACACCGGACAGGACTCACAGGGAACTGTTGGTCGGTTTTATACCAGTCGTCAGTGAACAGTTCCCAGGTGACATGAGTACAGCATAGTCCGTAGACTTGACACTGCTACTTCGCCTCGAGTGTGACCCACTATTCTTAGATTGCTACCCTACCACGGCTCAAAGGAGTCGTGCAAACAGGTAGCAGTTGGGTGCAGTCCCGAGCACTTGGAGGCAGTGGCGGTTAGACAGGATTCGTCTCTCCCGGTATTGGGAGTTGATATCGCGCTGTGTCAGAGAGCCATTACGCAAAGTCCCTGGCCAGGGCAAGCGAGATTTGCTGGTAGGTTCCAGTAGTTTCTTAGGGTGTAATGGGCTTCCCTCCGACACGACTTATACCGCTATTAGGAGACTGACGCTTGCCGCCCCCTAGGCCCGATATGCGATAGTCTTGGACGAACGGACCGGACTGTATGGAGATTGTCACATCAGACTCAGTAGGAGTTCGGATGGGTTCCCTCATCGGCCTTCTTATCGACATCTACCTGGGGACCGTTACGTACAGCTAGTGCCGCTTGCGGTCTGTGGTTAAACCCACTGCCAGCATAGTAGTCGAGTCTCTAGAGTCCCACACAGAGAGTTTCCCTACTCCAGGCGAAACGATATAGAGGTCGTATGGTTTTACGATAAGGGTTCGGACGCATACGTGCGTTTACGCGCGTACGACTTTCGGACAGTTTTTACCAGTCGGCTTTGGTTTAAGCCAGTTACTGGTATCCGGTTATTGGATTTATACAGTCTAAAGTTTTTTCATATTTTTGCGGAAAGGAGGGGCGTTCTCGTAATTGCGCGAGAAGCTTCTAGAAGGTGGTGACTAATGAGGTTAAGGTGGCATAAGCAATGAATGTGATTAGTGAGTCATATGGATGACTCATCAATGTCATTAATGCATGATAAATGCTTAATGACTCATGGAGTGAATCATCACTAGATATTATCAAGCATGGTTGCTAAATTCATTTCTTATTCTTTTCTTGATAAAAGAAATGCTTGATATATATTATCATAACTCATTATTCTCACTTCATTATTATCCTCACCTTCTCTCTCCTCAAGCTCTCCCTCTTCAAACCCTAATCCTCCCCTCTCATATGTTGAGTACAAGAATTAGTTAGACTACTTAATCCATAACCCTCTCTATATTACACCTAGCTTCTTTGATTAGCACTTAGAGAAGTTTAGTTGCCTCAAGTTTAGAGGCTAAGCTTGGAGTAAAGCTCTCGGGTAGATCGTCTACTACTTCGAGAAGGCCGAGGAGGAGGTGGAGTTCGCAAAGACGAAGGACACGATTCGTTAGGTATAATCCCTAAATATAGTAGCATAGAAACTCTATGTTTTAAGTTAGTTATCGTTTAGCTTCGATTCAAGCGGTTAGTCGATGTTTGTTCACTAAACAAGTTCGTTTTTGAAAATTCCTCTTCCCCACAAGTATTGGGGTGTTGTACATCGACTTACAGATCCCATGTTTATTGGATAATCCATCGTATGGTTATATATGAACTCGAAAGGAACTTGTTCCAGTTCGGGGATGGATCCTGGTTCAGGAGAAATAGGAATAAAGTTCATTCAGGTGTCTTTTATCTTCACCTTCTCTTGCATTGCGAGTGCTCCTAGGATTAGGACAGTACACCCATTATGCTTATTGGATAGTCTTCTTCCAAATCATAGGCTGGTGCCGAACGGTAGGGAAGGAAGAAAACCATTTGGCCTAAAGGGATGTGCAGAAGGTAATGACTAAAGACATATAAAGGGATTTGGTGAAATGGCAAAGAGATATACGGTTACAGTTGTGAATCTGGATAATGGAAGAGGCATTACTAGGAATACCAGGATACCCCATCGAAACATTTCAATGTTTCAGTTTCACTGTGTACTGTTAAAAGAAAACTGATTTCCCGATTAGATACTTACTCCAGGGTATGTATTTACCAGGTATGAGTCTCACATCTGTACGGTTTTACAGATGATGAGTGGGAGTAAGTTATTGGGAATTAGGTGACCATCCTCATTATATCGGGATTCGTTGGAATTGGTGATATTTGAGGAAGCCACCTGGGTTGTTTGCCGGTCGGCAAATATTTGGTTTTGAATATCCGTTGTTGTGCACCAATTTCAAATTGATATATCTGTACGTCTATTTTTATAGAGTGAGACATACCTTTTTGAAATTATGTCTATGACATTTACCTATACCAGTGGATGGTTAGGTATGGAGCATTGAACAGCGGTGTAATTCTTCTTAACCATAAGTACAGTTTTCAACCTACGACACACAGTGAATGAGTTGTTAGACTCAGGGGACTTGTACAGAGTATTGTATATTGTCCAGTGTCCATTAGGACAGAGGGGTTGGTCCTCGTACTATATTCGGTTTACTTATGACTTCTCTGTTTTTTAGACAGGTGTTTCGTAGAAACACAGGGTCCGAATTTTGAGAAGTTATAGGTATATGAATAAAGTAGAGAACCAGGTGTTGCAAGTATCGGGATTCTTCAAGGTGATCGAAGATGTAGATACATGTGAATGGTATTCAGTTGTTAGTAATGATTAAGATTACCAGCTTCTCTTTCAGGTTACTCATAATTGGAAGTACTCCTAAGTTGAGTAACGCTGATCGGCCTCTCTTCCATTTAGTTGACATGCACTGGAGACGGCTGCATGATTTGAATCTGGTTCAATTAAATCAGTGCCTCTGTTTCTATATTGGATATAGAACAGTTCATATCTTGACTTTGTTAAGGTACGGGAGTTGTCCAGCTTATGCTTAAAACCAGACTCTGGATAACTCAAGGCACGTTTCTGTAATGGCTATTTGTGGGTTGACCCGGGCTATGACGAGTGTTGACTTTCTACCATCTGGAAGATCAATAGTGATATTGTTCTTGACTCGCCACAGTTTTAATAAAAATGGATTTTTCAAAAAAAACAGTAGTGGGAGTATGGTAGAGCTGGAAGTGATTCCAGAACCGCAAACGATTACTGAAGATTTGATAAGAACCTAAAGATTCAATCTGGTTTGACATTCCATTGGCCACTCCGCAGATAAAGTGGGTAACCTCAGGCGCTCGAGAGGTACTTCGGTATGCTCAAGGACGGTGGCAGGGAGGTTCTTGTTTACCCAGACTTACCATTGCTGTTGTTCCAGGCTGCGAGACTCGGCAGGAGGATGAGTATAGCGTCGTTCTGAACTAGCTTTAGAAGCGTACGTGTATATGACTCTGCCAGAAGGTTGTCGTGGTCAGTGGGAGCAGCGGAAGCATGGTGGACAAGTGGCTTATGTCAATTTATAGACTAAAGCAGATACAACGGAGATAGATCATCTATTTCTGATGTGACAGTCATAAGTTTGACTTCATCAGAATAGGGGATGGATCTGTTAAGAAGGTAGTAGAGTGTGATGTCCTGGTATTTGATGACATACACAGAGTAGGAAGTGATATTCCTTTACTACGATCGGTTATACTTTGGTTGTCACACAGTAGTTTCTGCACATAGGAATTGGATCTTATATCGTACATTCTGGTTACTAGATCTATGGTTTTAGATCTAGATTTGGGTGGTTTCCCAATCAGGGTACGTAGACAGCATTCTAAGAGTATTTAGAATGGACGACTCCTGGCGTGGTGGTGTACCTGCCGGTAATGGAGTCACCCTCTCTAAAGGTGTCTTACAGACTAAAGGGGAGAGGGATGCGCATGATTGGCAGATCACTTGCTTAGGCAATTGAGTCAATCATGAGATGTCAAGTACCACACCAGATGTTGTTTTTGCAGTAGATGCAATCAGTTGATATTGATCCAATCCTGGGGAAACATTAGGAAGCAGTTTTAGAACATAAGTAGATGTTCTAGGGATATGATAACAGCATTCTCCTTCGGGAGATAGTTATCATTCCAGGCGTCCAAGGTGACCTGGATGGCAGAGTAGCTATTAGAGTTATAGTTTTCCCTCTAACGAGGGGCAGTATTTTGGACAGGTGGTCCAGGTGGATACTGAGGGAAGGTATGGCGCAGGATACTGATTAAGTTCAGTTGACGATACAGTCTAAGAAGTTTGGATTTGGAGTTCATTTATGAGCTAGGTCACATCAGATATCCAGACACATTCTAAGACAGATATTGCTCATTTCGGGAGATGGCTTTCTCCGCGAACTTGAGATAGAGAGAGACATAGAAAGAAACACCAGAGCGGATCCACTCACTGAGGCTATTCTTCGAACGCAATAGTTTCGCAAACGAGCTTTGTGAGACTGACTAGTAGAGGAGTTGGGTGTTCGGTATCACACGGGCTGTGAGTATGCGACATCGCAATAATTAGCCTTGAGTGCAAGTGGGAGATTGTTGGAGATAGTGCCCTCAAAGTCAATTATTGGATCACAGGCACGTGATTGCAATAATTGAGGGAGGACCTATCCCGGTAGGACAGTCTTGCTCAAGATGATAGTATGCTATCTGGTTTATCTTTATCATCGTGTACTGCTTTAGGTGACCTTACGAGTCGCTATTGCACGTTAATAGAGCCCCTAGGATCCTTGCTTGACTACCAGCAGTATGAGGGCGATCATATACGTGAGAGCTGGAGTCTATAAGCACATCCTTAAAAGGTCCCTAGTCGAGGGAGTTTCGAGACAGGGCATCGATTCTCCAGAGTAGACTAGTGTATACAGTCGAGACCCCGACGAGGGGCGGTGGCCGGTCTCACAAGCCACTGGTGTCAGTTGGTTCACCTAAGATGTATACAGGTGCTCATTGGGTTATGAGTACACCGGACAGGACTCGCCGGGAACCTGCTAGTTGGGATTATACCAGACGTCAGATAGCAGTTCCCTGGTGACATGTGTACAAGTTAGTTCATCGACCTGAGATCGTCATTTGTCTCGTGTGAGTTCCCACTGTGCTTTGATTACTACCCTACCACGACTCAAAGAAGTCGTGCAAACAAGTTTTAGTTGGGTACAGTCCCGAGCCACATGGAGGCAGTGAGCGGATCTGCAGGGGTTCGTCTCTCCCGGTATTGGGGGTGAGGTCGCGCTGTGTCTAGGAGAGCCAGAACATGAAAAGTCCTTGGCCAAGGCAGGAGATTTGCTGGTAGGTATTCCAGTAGTATCTCAGGGTGTTCTGGGCTACACTCCGACACAACTGGTACCGCTTTTGGGGGTCTGACTTTCACCAACCCCCTAGGCCCGCCATGCGATGCTCATAGACGAACGGACCGGACTGTACGGATATTGTCACTGACAGGCTCAGTAGGGTGTCAGGATGAGTTCGCTCATCGACGTCCCTTTTGGTCAATACCTGGTAGCCCGTCACGTATTGGCTTATACCTCTGACGTGCTAGCGGTTAAATCCACAGCTATAGTATTGACGAGTCTTTAGAGTCCACCACACACAGTTACTCAAGTTTTGGGCGAAACGCTGTAGGGGCCGTATGGAGATATGGCAGGGTTCGATCAGACACGTACGGTATTGCACGGATTATGATCGGACGGTTTTTACTAGCCGGCTTTGGCTTAAGCCGGATCCTAGTATGAGATAGTGTAGATTTTGTCTCTTTGCATTTGTGTTCAGTGGGAATACAAATGCGGGCATGTATATGCAGTAGCGGGGTTTTCCTGTAATTTATTACGGGATCAGTTTTCTGTAGTTGCCAGTTTGCATTCCGTTCCGGCCGTTTTTCCTTTGTTCTTTCGCGGCCGGACTTTATTGTTGGAGGGTGTTATTTGCAGTTTGCAAATAACATTTTGTGGAGGGGGTTTATTGTGATTGTGGCTTCCTCATGATGAGATTTCTTTTGCATCATATGTCTTGCATTTATTGTGATGAGAGTGAAAGGGTGTGAGGGTGATTTGAGTTTGTTGTGACCATTTATCTTTTCTTTTCTCCATGGATTATTTTTTTCATTCCATTATCTCTACCATGGAGGGTTGTGGCCGGCCACTTGAGGCAAGAGGGGAGAGATGAGAGGTATTTCCTTTTGGTGTGGTTCTCATTTTGCTTGCTAAAATTACATTGCTCATCTCTCTCAAGTTATTCTTCCCTCCACATCAATGGCAACATAAACCCCAAAAGAGACAACGATTCTACACTATTCTACAGCATATCTTGGACGTGTCGGCTAGCCAACTTCACGCCCGAGCCTCGGTCCAGAGGTGGGAGCCCGTATACGAACCCGGCTACGTGGTGCCCTTTCCGACGAGGAGGTGACGGACAGAGATTCCGCGGGAGATCGGAGTGGAGACGAAGACCGATGGACACGGATCGCTTGGTATAACTCTCTACCCGTATTTTAGTTTGCTAGTAGCTAGGTTAATGGCCCGATCCGGGTGAAAAGTGCGCGGTGGTGCCGGTTCTATAGTTTTTGAATGTTTTTGTTTCCGCGTTTCCGGCGTCGGATCGACGGCCGGGGCGCCGCCGCGGGCTTACAAGTAGCTAGGTTAATGGCCCGATCCGGGTGAAAAGTGCGCGGTGGTGCCGGTTTGCTAGTTTGCAAAGTTTTTGTTTCCGCGTTTCCGGCGTCGGGTCGACGGCCGTGGCGCTGCCGCGGACTTACACCCCAGCCCCACCCCCAATCAAAAATTTGAGTAATTGAAGAATTCTTTACCTGTGCAGAGGCAACGACGAGAACTCCGATGAGCCGGCGCTGGCGACGACGAAAGCAGGTGGTGGCTACGACGAAAGCAGGCGGTAGCTATGACGAATCGGCGGTGCTGGCGATGACGAGAACGGCGAAAACGACGATCGATCGGCGGGAACGAGGGTTTGGGAATTTTTTGTTCGCGCGAGAATTGGGAATAATGAGCGTAGGGATCGATCTGAGCTTTTAACTTAAATCCCTATTTAGATGCCCCTACGGATAAGTCCGTAGGTTCTTGGTTTGCGGCTCCGTAGGGGCAAACAACAATTTAAGATTTAATAATTTTTATATAAATATGTAAGGACCGTAGGGGCAACCGTAGGGCCAAAATAAATCTGCCCCTACGGATATAGGGGCAACCCCCTATTGTAGTAGTATGACTGCCCATCTTGCCATTCTACCGGCTAGGCTTGCTTTGGTCATTAAGTGTTTGAGTGGGTCGACCTTGGAGATCAGCATAACCCGATGAGCAAGCAGATAGTGCCTCAGCTTCTTTACAGTGAATATCATATCCAGGCATTGCTTTTCGATC